>JALXJV020000022.1:8846364-9446364 GCA_024633595.2 Lepomis macrochirus | reverse complement strand
CAGAGCCTCCCAAAAGACAGAAGTGATAAAGCAAAATGTAACATGCATGTGTATATATCATGATAAGGCATTTCTTGCAAGTTTTGTTCCAGTTATAGTGCCCCAGAGTTATCTAATGCCAGGGTGTATAAGTCAAGTGAACAGTGTATATACTGTAAATATTCAACTTGTTCATGGCAGCATAGAAAATCTTTCTAATTACTTTTTTCTCACAAAACACCTCCTAATTTCAGACATAACCACTGATGAAGTAATATAACAATCTGGAATTGATAAGCAGAATCAGAATTTCTAAAATGTAACTATATTCAACTCTGGTGTAAGGCTGCACGATATGGTTAAAAAAAAAAAATCAAATTGCAGTTAGTTAGACAGATATTAAAATTTGCGATATGATTCAGGATTAGAGGGAATAATCATTTTTGCATTACATTTTTCATTTTCACTGAAAAAACTACAAGCATAGTTTATTATATCTGGGGAATGTGATTTGTAGGAAGGGCCGTCTCTGCAGTGCTACAGTGCAGCTATAGAGCTTTTTTGATTTGGATATCGCACTTGGCCATATTGCTATTTCTATGATATTTCTATTAGTTGTGCAGCTCTATCCTATTGTAAAATGTTTTTTACAAAATGCAAATGTCAGTCTTTATTTATGCCAAACAGCATTTACATAGTGCTAAAGCATCCAGCCACAGACAGTAACCCCCTGTGCCCATCTCTCAGGAACTTCATAAATATAAGGAGAATGAAAAAGACACAGAGGTGCTGATGTCAGCGCTGTCAGCCATGCAGGACAAGACCCAGCACCTAGAGAACAGCCTGAGTGCAGAAACCAGGATCAAGCTGGACCTTTTCTCTGCATTGGGAGACGCCAAGAGACAGCTGGAGATTGCACAAGGTCAGCCTGATTTCCATAAACAACATATGTATTCACACACCTACAAATATATTTAGGCTTGTACCACATCCTCAAAGTTTTACCTTGTGTCTGGACTGACATGTTATCTATTTTCAGGTCAGATCCTACAAAAGGACCAGGAGATAAAAGATCTGAAGCAGAAGATAGCCGAAGTGATGGCTGTCATGCCCAGCATCTCCTACACAGCCGACACCAGCAGCATGACTCCTGTGGCCCCCCACTACTCCTCCAAGTTCATGGACACCAATCCCTCCTGCCTAGACCCCAACGCCTCTGTTTACCAGCCACTCAAAAAGTGAACGCTTCGTCCCGCCCCTTCCCTCCCTACCGTTTTTATTTTTCCTGCAGGCCCCACCACCTTCCAATCTGCTCGGCATGTCTGCGGCTGAGAACGTTGTTTTTCTTGGGTTTTTATTTTTCACCTCGCCAGGTCAGAAGGATGTTGTATTGTGTGACTGTATTTGTTGTAGTTAAAACAAAAGACAAAAAAAACTTAAAACGGACATCACATGTCAACTAGGACGTCCCGTTTTTTTTTCTCTCTTAAGTGTCTAGTGAAACCTCACAGAATCGGGTATGTATCTTCATCTCAAGGGTGTTGCTCTCCCTTTCCCGCCACCACCTGCAACCAGTTACCTGCTCTTTGGTCCTGGGGAATAGCTGCTTTTTTATTTAAGGTTGATTTTTTTCCCCCTCCCTAAAAATTTGGAAAAAACGGACTTCTCCTTTATCATACAGTCGTTCAGCCTGACTTGTATCCAGATTTCTGACAGATTGTTTTCTCACAAGGTATGGTGACATCTGTACAACCAGAGGAATGTAGACTCTCGCCCCGGTTATGTTTCATTTAATTTATTATTTTTAAGACACCTAATTGACCCTGCCCTTAGCTGCTTTGGGGTTTGGTGGTAAATAGTTTTTAAAGTGTATTGTGTGGTTCTGTTTGTTCACTCTTTAAGACCCAAGTGTTGATTTCTACAGGCTATAAGTGTTGATTGCAACAAATTGGAAAAGATCTTGTGTTGTGAGCAGAAACCTAGACCATAACACAAAATGAACCCAAGCAGCTCCTAATGTTCTGCATCAGTGAATACAGTAGCCTGGTCCCCCCAGTGTTTGAGTTGAGTACAGTCCACAAAGAGAAGTCTGTGTATGTAAGTGTACAAGCTTCCCAGTACTCTGCGTAGTCTTTCATCTGTTTTTTGCGATCACAGTGCCTTGAGTTGAGGACATGGATTGAGTTTGATTATGAGATACAGCCCAACCCTTCTGAATTAGTGGTGAAGCATCTGGCTAAGCTGGAAAGGATAAGAATTTGACCTCGCTGGGTGAGGTGGGACTGAGTTGCCTGATTTGGATTTTTGGCTCCACACTGATTTCCAAACCTGTAGGGAAGCTAATCCATCATGTCCACTTGAGGGCAGCGTTGTCCCATATGTAAGTCAGATTTAACAGATAAATTAGACACATAATCCTAGACAGTGTACTTCTGTTTGCTTATTGTCAGTGTGTTGACATGTTAGCCACCACAGAGTCTACTGCACGCAGGTCTCCGGCTCGTCACATGTCCACTCACAGACGCTCATCTCCCCCAAATCCCTCGGTTCAGCTGCTGCCCCCTCGTTTCTTTTTGATTTTCAGTTTTTAAAAGTTGCACTGTAGGAAACATTTTCTGTTTGAAAGGGAAAACTGTAAAGATGGACTGTGCAATGAAAACGAAGCTTTGAAAATACCAACTTTGATGCAGCAGCGAAATAATTTTATTTAATTGATCCTACACTTCAGTTCTCATGTGCCAAGACTGGAATGCTTGTTTCTATAAGTAGCGTGTTGAAGAATGTACTGCAATTACATTGGCTGATGTGTTTGTCAAATATCCAGTTGAATATCACTTAATGGAAGTTTCTGTTGAGCAGGTAGAGAAAGTGGTCACCTGTTTGTAGTAGACTGCGTAGTTAAAAGTAAGGGACTAGAAAGTCAAGTCTTTTTGTGAATGTTACAGTATTTGCAACTGCTGGGCAAGCGGCTGTTTTAAAACAGCCGTCCTTCCTGTTTCTGGTGTTATTGTTATTTTCCTACAGGGAGAAAATCGCTTGAGTCTGATGTGGTTTCGCCATCAACTGAAATGATCATTGTTGTGCGTGTGGTTTTCACCTACTGTAAGAAGAAGCTTTTTCTTTTTTGGCTCAGATAGTCAGTGGCTCCTGCGGGAAGGGGGCGGGAGTGTGAAAATTACAGTTTTAGTCAGTTGTTTGATCGACTGATTGTTGAAAGTATAGAGAAATGTTTTTGTTTTTTGTTTTCTATGCCCAGTCACTGCTCTGTTTCTCCCCAGGTCTGACCTTGGCTGTGCTCTCGCTCTGTGAGGTTTACAAGGAATAAACATTTTTTTCTTGCAAATTGACTTCTCTCTGCTTGTTGCTGTTACTCTGACCATATGTCTAGATATTTCAAAAGAAAGTTTGTTTTGTTGAAGTGGCACAGCACCTGTTTTACACTTTAAGTTCAGTTTATTTGCTGTCCAAACTAAGTGATCTGGATTAGTTTAGCTTTGGCCTCCTTTACAGCTGAAGTTGTGGGGGGTTTAAAAGAAGAGGGAATTCAGGGTGCAGGGGAATACATTGCAAGACACTCGACTACATTATGGGAAATGTAGGATCCAGTGTTTTTGTAATTTTACCCATACTAGACACAACAATTCAGGATATCTCAGCGTATGTTGCTTCAATATTGGCTGTTCTTTTACTAATCCGTCCCTTGAAAGTCCCTAAACATGGAAGTACAATACTAAAACGTTGGAGTACCCCGGAACCACAACTCTTATATTTCCTGAAGGAAAATTACATTTTTCTTATAGTTCCTTTTTATTGAGTGTCTTGGCTCTAATGAAAGCTTTTGCTACATTAGTGTAGTTGAAACAAGGCAATGCATTAAATAGGTGTTGTATTATAATGTGATTTGATATTTGCCAAAAAACTAAAGATAAAAACATTTCAAAACAGTTCTTAAAATAGTTAATCTTAATTCTGACATTGGAGATTAAATGCACTATCACATGATTGCCACTAGGAGGCAGTGTCTATACAATAGGTTAAAAGAGATAATCTCCGACGACACACACTGGTTATTAACTGTCAAGAACCACTAATTCCCTCTTTTCAAGACCATAAAATCCCATTTAGCGCTGACAAAAAGAATATATGAATAATTTGTTCATACTAATGACTAATCTTAGCTAGTCAAAACGTGGTGACCACTGGGGCTCCCACAAAGCTATCCAGCAGCATTAGGCTGAAAGGTAAATTAAGTTGGGAGTGTGCACCATTTAAATAATGCCAGAGGGGAATGCTAGTCCTTGATTTGAAACCTCAGTATTTTAAAACACCTTTCTTCACTCCCCTCTTTGTCTACTTTTCAAATTTAGAAAGATTCACCATCAGGAAGTTTCTGTGCTCTGCTGACCTCTGGGCTTGAGATTTCAGTCTGTGATGGAACCATAAAAGTGAGCAAATTATGGGCTGCCACACAGTTTGATTTGAGAGATAATTCTCTATCTAATCAAATGCACTTGGAATTTTTGGGGAGGGAGATAAAGAATCCCTTTGCCAAGGACACTGAATTTCAATGCATGAAAGAAGCCCCTCTACTCAGCATTCTGTAACATGCCAGGCTTCCCCCAAATACGCCTGATTAACCTGTGCAGTGAGACAAATGTGCGTAAATCTCTTCTGTTATTTTCCCTGCATTAACCGGTGCCTGGGTTGGGGCATAAATTTGTTTTACACTCAATCCTCAGTATTTTATTGCTCTCCTTGTTCCAGTTTGGCACAAACACTGTTTGGCAGAGCCAAGCATGTGGAAGCATGTGGAATTAACAGATTATAATAGGTCCTTTCTAGCAGACTACATTTGGCACAGCTGTACTCGCAGTGCGATTAGGCCAGCGCATCCACAGTAAATCCAAGTGAGAAATTCCAGGTATAGCGCTCCTGTTTCTCTTGACCTACTCAATTAACATAAAGTCAATGAGCAATTTTCTTGGTAGCAATACACTTTCCACCCCCCCCCCTCCACCTCTGTACCTGTCCCTCCAGAAAACAAGGACGTAGTGAAACAGATTAAAAATGAATTGATTTCACTAAAGAGTGTGTATTTACAGTGTGGGTGAATACATGTGTTTATGGGTATACTCCCATGGCTGATGCTGTGAGCCAACGTACTTATGTTTGTCTTGTGTATAAATATATCATGTGTAATTCGTCTTTCGTACTCCCCTTCAGATCGAATCATCCCTGTTGAATGTTGGGCAACCTGCTCACGTGACCCCCCAGCCTTCTCCTTTATGTGCAGTTGGATCCCTCTTTTCTCAGCAGAAACTCATTGATTTTTCTCCCCCAAACACACTTACTCTAAATATTACCCATGTTGCTCCTTTAAAAGTTAAAGTATGTCTTGCATGCTTCAATAACTGCCAGATTTACTAGAAGAGAGTGCACTCATTTGTCTCAAGCCTTTCAGTGAAGCGTGGTCATAGCTACCAACAAAGATACAGTGATTTAAAAGGAATGCACTTGCCTCCATACAGAGGAATCGTTTGGTTAACAGTGCTTCACTGATGAGGTCATAATTCTCCCTCGGAATCATTTTTTTTGTACAGAAGCTTCAGATTAAATAAAGTGGTGATGTTGCCTAATATTTCCTTGGGATAGGCCTATATTAGCCTGTTGCACTCTTGTATCTGAGTTTGACGTCTCCTATGAAATCTGGTACTGTGACATTTTTGGAAAGCCATTCTCCTGAGTTATTCATTTGATGGGTGATGATGTAAGCTCAGCGAAACTCAATACAGAAACGTGATTTAAAATGTTTTAATAATAGATCCAAATACAATGCAAAAGCTTCGGCACCAACATATTTCCTACTTTGAGGACGATTTTCACTTAACAAAATGCTTAATGTTGTCTCAGCACAAGAAGAACAGTCTGCAATCAGCAACACTACAATATAAATCAAATAATCTAAATAAGACTGTTACTATGTGCTATGGACATATTTTGGTTGATACTCAATATAGGTATCACAGTTGCATGATGGTGTTTGTTAAATCGTAGGCATATCTCATTAAACATAATCTAAACTGTCTACTTGCATCACCTAAAAGGTCTTAACGCTATATGAGACTATAAAAGGTGACAAAGGGTCAGTTGGATCTCAGATAAATTACAATTATCCGAATTTCGAGGAGAGGACCCTTAGGGCCTTCTTGCCTGCAGCTGTTCACTTGAATTATGAGCCATCAGAGCACTTGGGTAGAATATGGGGTTACATACAGTAAAGCAAATAGGATGCACTTAATCAAAAGTAATATTATATTAAGTGACAAAAAACAGGCGCGGAAAATTCTATTTGAGACAATAAATGGGACTGTGGATTTAGAGGAGTAGCATATGTCTTTTAGCCATCTGCCACTAGGAAAACATCCACAATAAAATAATATAATGTAATATAATATAATAATAGATAATGGTCAGAAGTTAGCTCTAGCAATGATGCATAATATGGATTTTGCTGCTGTATCGACCTGAAAAGGTAAGACAGGCTGAATTGAAGTATTTCCCTCCATACTATATCTGGTTATGACAGTACTGACATTTCCACCTGAACAGACGATGGATTTAGGAGCGCAATAAAGAAGGCATGCGTGGCTGCATTATACATGAGAGATCTAACCCCAGCCCGTGGTGTGACTACCAAATAATTTGTCACAAAAGGCAGCGGGAGTAAATCTGTACCGTGTAGCAAGAGGAACAACAGAAACGGCAGCACCGCCCGCCCAGGCTGCCAGCCTTGTTGTTGCAACAACCTCACTGGCGTGATTCCACAACCGGGCGTCACGCGCACATTATCCGGTTAATTTACATACATAACACCGCCCAGGAGGACGAACATGATAATTCGCCATCGATTGAAAGCTAACAGTGCGGAGGGGAGAAACCACTAGCCGAAAAAAAGTTTGGACGGGAGAAGGCTGTTTTAAACCAAGCGAAGTGTTTCGACACAAACGAACAGGCGCTTGTTGGGCTTTTTGCCCCACTTTTGGATTACGATATGGACGCTTTGAAATCCGCTGGAAGGGCAATTATACGGAGCCCCAGTATCGCCAAACAGTCGTGGGGTTCGAGCAGACATAAAAGTGAGTATTCAGCTCTTCAGTACATTACTACGAAGGCGTTAGCTGGCGCTAATTTTGACAAAACCAAAGCTAACTTGGCTAAACCAGGCTAGCCTCGACAAGGAGCTAACATTACAACCGGCGTGTACTTGGCGTCACTTTACAACTCGTTTGCGGACGTCAGCTGCGGTTGTTGGGGACAAGATAGCTGTCAGTGCGGGGGATGTTTGATTACGTGAGACCTAGCAACTTAAAAAACGAACAGTTTCACATTAGAGCCAGCATTTGAAGTCGGAAATGTTTTGGTTATGCTTTTGAACTTGACGCTCAAAGTGACAGCAGAGCCCCGCATCTCGAAAACTGACTCCTGTTTAGGCTCTCTTTCTGCGCACAGAGTAGCAGCAAGTTCCTAAGCCCCTAAAAACGGGTTATGTCCGCACATTAAGAAGCCGAACGAGCTGCTCGCTTTTTTGTCCATCCGGACCACAAAAGCAGCCGCATGTCACGACAAAAGTTTGAGAGTTCTGTGAAATCCTGTGGTTGTCTGCCACGTCACTCTGCCGACGGACACGTCTTTGACCTTTACACCGCGAGCTCGGCGATGGGCTGTAACACTACGGTGTGGACTGTTCGTGGGGAGAGAAGCAGGGGAGTCACGGGAGTGAAAAGGCACGAAAAGATGAGTGGTCTTCCTCCTGGCAGGGCTACAGGCTACAAGCCTAGCAACGTACTGTTGCTAGGCGAAACACTGAGGGACAAAAAAATGAGAGGCTGTATTTAAGGATACAAGGAGTGGCTGCGGTCTGAATCCTATAGAGGCTGCGAGTGCTGGTCCATGCCAAGCTCGAATTAGGGTTTAATTATCACGACAACCACATTTTACTTCCCCATATGATTCAGCTGCTGCTTGGTTTATACCCTCAATATGTACGATCATCGCCCAGGCGGCTGAGCACTGACTAGCGGTGCTCTCACATGTAGGCTGAGACACACAGATCCTTTTATGTTTGCTTACACAAAGGGGGAATGTCACCTGCTCCCATGCCCCCCCCCTATTTTATAATTGTTTCATAGACAATAGAGCAGTTGGTAGCAAGATGTCACACGTGCCAGTCAGTGCAATCGGTGCTTTGTTTTGGTCCTCTCCTCTCTGTGGGGAGTGATGGACAGTACAGTCCCTCCACATCTGACCAGGCAGTGGTTGCAGAGGGATAGCGACCAATCAGTCCCCACAATGCTGGGAGCTCAGGCGGATGGTGACTCCAAATTCAACTTGAGGCAAAAGTCATCCTTCTCCAAACCCCCCTTGCTGCTGGCCCCACAAACTGACAGTCAAGTGAAGAGAAGCTCACCCTGTTATTCATTTTATATCTATCACGTCAATTCTTCACCCACATTACTTTTTTTTATCTGAGGTTCCTGTTTGGTTTGTGTTCTGTGATCTGTTCATTTTTCCTTTTTTTCCAATCCGGTGATATAATTACAGGCTTATTGTTGTCACCAGTGAATTGCAGAGTCATGAGTAAAAAGCAACTTGTTTCATCTTGTGTTCATCTTGTGTCGGTAAGCTCCTGCTCCAAGGTGGACCTTGTTTTGTTTTTTTTTAAGCATGAGGTGAATCCAGATAATGTTGTAATTTAGACCACAGAATACAAATTGTTGTAATTCCTTTTATAGTGTGCCTTCTGACTTGGTCTGTGGAGTTCAAAAATACAATATTCCCAGATTTTAGCAGGTCCATAATTTGAGGCAAAATCTTGCCACATGTCTCCAGTAAGACTGCCCCTCCCTCCTGTGTGTAGGCTTGGCCTTGTCAAAGCAGCTGATTCACTTCTTTGGCATGTATTGGTACTGAATTCCTGTGTTTGCTCGTAACAGGTATCGTTTTCGTAAAACTTCTCCCTGTCTTCTCTTTAATGACCACTGCATGTCAAGATTTAAAGTAGGCTGACATTAGGGCCTGCTTTGCACTATTTACCTTGCTTTTGCGGTCCTGTGCCTCTGCACAGGCAAGAATGTGTCAGTTATGTCATTTCCTGTATGGTTTTTGAACAGCTCGGTTGCTTTTTGGCAGTCTGCCTATAATGTTAATCCGCGCTGCCCTCACGTCACTTCCGAATAGTTCCCATTTTGAGGAGATGGGATGGGGAGGTGGTGGTGGGATGTAATGTCAACCATCTTTTTAGGTCACGCAGGCCCTGTTTATTTTCTTTGCCAATGTGAAAAGTGTGGGAGGCAGAAAATCCCTGTCTGCATTGAAGAGAGTCAGTTCCCTCCCACGTTTCTGGTCAAGGAGCTGTCTTCTGCAGGGTTGTCAATATTGATGCTGCTACTTATCAGGATGTCAGTTGACCCATGCAGAGGGCTAATGGGTTTATGGCGTAGGATCTTAAACCATGTGGACTGCATCATATTTATCACCTAGATGTGTGTGTGCCAGTGTTGATGATACTGTTATAGTTGGTGTAGCTGGTGACTCATTTGCATTTTGAACATAATTCAGATAGTGTCACTGCAGTGTTGGGGTTGGTGTTAGATAATCCATCTGTAGCTTTATGGCATAATGGTTAATGACAGTAGATCTTAATGACCTTTTTAAAAAGTAAATCCTAAGTACAGACAGTGTGTGGTCTGCACTGGCCAGTCCCCCTGTCCGCCTCTAGCCTTGCCCTGGTCAGTCAGCGCTGTGTCCCCTTCACAAAGTCATCCAAACGGGACTGCAAGGGTGTAATGGAGATTGCCTCCTGCAGGATTCCTTTATGGAGTTGTAAAGTTCTCACTGATTTATGGCCCTGTTAGATCTTCCGTATCTGTAAGCTGCTTATGTGTGTGGGGAGTCACATGTGAGCGTGTGTTTGTGGACAGGACTGCACTATCATGCCTTGTCAGTGTTTCTCCCTAAAGACAATTTTCAATCTTGTGGGGAAATAGGTAGGAGACAGGATCAGAATTGTTATCATTACACCAGAAACTGCCTCGGCTAAGTTAAGCTGTAAATTGCAGTATGATGAATTTGTGAAGCAAAAGCTGATCTATTTGTACCTGTTATTCACTTGGCTATAATCCATTCAGTTGCCTGTGATTTAGAAAAAGGTGCATCTGTTCCCGTGTGTTATAATTTCAGAGTAAACACCATTTCCCTTTCTATGTAACAAGATTAGCTCTAAATGACACATCTTACAGTTAAAAGAAAAACACATTCCTGGCAGAAGATAATTAAAAAAACCTTGTTTTTCAAGGAAATATACAGAACATGTTTTTATTTGCCCCACTTTGTTGCTGTACTTTGAAAGACTGTGGCACCCAGTGAAACCAGAAGGGAAGTCTGGGCCGGAAGCACAGTGGCTAACCGGTTCACCTTCCTAGTAAGAAATAATTGATGTAATCTCTTTCTGCCATATGTGTGGACATATGGTCAGTATGTTAGTTCACAGTTCTTTAGCTTCATTGTCTGTAGGGAATCTTGGTGACTAAATAAATGCCATATGAGACTTTTACAGCAAGGGGAAGGCCTATAAATCTTAAGTATATTTAGACAGCTATCCCAGTCTGGATGGCCTTTCAGTGTCCCCAGCAATTACAACTCCTTCCCTTTAATCTGTTCTGAGCAAGTGAGTTAATAATACTAGATGGTACTGTAGTCATGTTGGAGAGCATTGCTCTACAGCTCCTAAAGCATGAGCAAGACATTACAGGGCACCTTCAGTAGTATTAGCCTCCCTTTTCTCTAACTTACCAGTCAAGCTGTGGGGTTTTTAATGTCTTTTGGGAGTTTGGTCAACAGACAGGAATGAAACTAAAGACGAAGCAGTGTGGCTCCCCCCCCCCACACACTCTGGTGAGCATGTGATTCTGGTAAGACTTGTTCTTTTTTAGCACCTGCTCTCAAACTGAATTCATGTTCTAAAACTGGTCTTTTCTTTTTTTCTCAAGGCCCTACTATAGCCAGAGCTATTTCTTGGAGAGTAGGACAGTTGTGGCAGTGGTGGTGAAATCTTATGAAATATCACACAACACACCCTTTACTCTAAACTCGTCTTGTTCATGAAGTCTGTAGGAATACAGGGGAATTAATTTTATTAATGGAAGATTCCTTTAACCTCTCATTGACCTGGCTTTCTTTTTGGTACGTCTGCCACTGTGGCCAAAATGAAAAGAAGAGATCTGCAAGAAGAGCTGTGGTCCTGTGTCAAACACTGGGCTGGTTGAACAAGAAGGATATTCATCAGTCCTTTGGGCGATATGTGACTAAACAAAGAAATAGTTTATTTAGTTTTATGCTTTATTTTATGTTTTATTTTTAATTTTATGCTGTTTTTATTGTACTGGTCTGATGAGGTCCTTGTAGATCCTCTCAACACTAGTCAGGCTGGGTCCAAATTATATTCAGTTGAATTATCTCCAGGTAGGGTCCCATTTTATTGCTTTAGCTCTCAGGTTTGTGTGTTAGTATGGACTCACCATCGGCTATGATCAGGAGGCATGTTATAATAACAGTTTGACCAACAGTCTGAAAACCAAAAACTTCAGTTTACTAACATATTTGACAAAAAAAGCCGCAAATATTTTACATTAGAGAAGGTGGAATTAGACAGTGTTTTGCATTTTTGCTTAAAATAATGAATAATTTTAGCTCTGCTTTTTTCAAGTTTTTTGGTTCAGTCTCTATTTTGGCCTTTTCTGGTCAATCACATCTAAGATAGTGTCTAAAATGTTGATTTTATTTTCTGACCATTTCTGACCAATGTCTTTAGTTTTTGTTTATATCAGGATAGGTTCTCCACAAGTCTGCTCCCACTTTATAAAAATAGCATAATTTGAGTTGCAATAGAAACAAGTTCCTCCTGTTTTGTGCTTTAAGGATCTGTTTCATAACCCTTGTCGAGAGTACATTCTGGCCTCAGCTGGCCATCAGCTGTTAATCCCCGACTGGCACGACCACTCATTTCTTCTCCCTCTCCTCACTTTCTGTCTGAGTGGATTTAGCCAATACTGAAAGACACGTGTGTCTCAATTTTATGACTTAAATCATGACTATAAGACTCTTATCTGCTGCAAAATCCCTTCCTATACCCAACTGGAATTGTTTTGGATGGTCATCAAATTAAAAAATGATAGCTACACAGTCATGCAACACTTCCTGTGTATTATTGGGCATGCTCATATTTAAGAATATCTTTGGCCTGCTGATGTAAAAGATGAAATTAAAGGCACACCCTGGGGCTCATGGATGTAGGGGGGGGTCACAGGCTGCTGGCCATAAAAGATCCATGCTCACTGTTCGTCTTACTTACTTTGTATCGATTGCTCCTTTTAGTGAACTGGCCTGTAGTTTATGTCTCTGCGGCCATTTGTATCTAATGCTGTTGGTCTGCTTGTGTATGTCATAGAGAGAGAGACTTTGACCTGTTTTTTTCCGATGATATGTAAAACGTCCTTTCCACAGATGCTGTAGTTGAGAGGGGGAACAATAGTACTGGATCAGTCTTTGTACCAGGCAGGGACAGACAGTGACAATCGCCTCATGCGGAGTACCACACTATTTCCCTTTGACTAACACTCAGCCTTTCTTTTCCTAACAATGCTCTATTTCAGCCTTTGCCTGCAAAGGCTGTGTGTCTTTATTAGGAAGTGGTGGCAATGGTGCTTGTCTCTTACCTGCGCTGCAATCAACAGGTTGAACAGAACACAAGAGGTTACATACAAACACAGTACATAACATGGTCACAGGAGACTCAACCACAGAAGATAGGCTGCAATAGAAATGTAGGACTTAACTTTTTTGTGGCATAGTTAGAGGTTGTCCAAGGCGCTCGCTCAACGAGCTTTGTGCTGTGTCTCTGTGTATACCTCCAGGCGTCTTTCCTCCTCTGAGTCGGCAGTTTCTAAATTAGCCCAGAGTGTCGTGATTGGAATCTAATAATGCTGGAATAAGTCTTTTTTGCACGTGTCTTCTCGTTGTGAGATAAGAGGAGGTCAGCTCAGCACAGGCCTTGGTCAGCTGAGGCCTTAAATAGATGAAGATACATGAGCAAATTTTGCTTTAGTGATAGGTTGCAATTCAGCTATAACATTATAGTAATTGGGAACTATTGATCTTTTAGACAGTCCCTTTGTTTTCAAAGTCTGTCTTATTCCTCTGTGTGATAGACTTCCATTATTGTCCAAAAACTATTAAAAAAACACATCATTCAGCCACATTGTTGCTCTGGGTGACATGTTCCTTCATCACGATGAACATGGGTACTGTAGTTTATTTGGAGTTGATTCCAAACACACCGACCTGCTGCTGGAAGTCTTTGCACATGAATCTGTCTGCTGTTGAAAAGAGTCCCTGACAAATGTGGTCAAACTGTTTGCATGTTTTCTTTAAAACTACAGTGCCCAGCTGTTTTAGGAAATTCTTTTAGGGAGATTGTCGGTCTGCTGTTTGCACCCAAACATGACAGGCTTGTCTTTGACATCAGGTGGTTCCCTTTCACTGCAATTTGTTTGGGTTGAGAATTACCCATGACTTGCGTCCCCGGGGAGCGGATAGTGTTACCTCTGTCCATAGTTTAACACTGATCCTCTGAGAGGATCACATGAAAGGCAGCCAGAGTACACACCTTTTCCCAAGATCCCAGAGTGACGCACATTTTCTAACCAAAGCAAGAATTGAGTCCCTGTTACTTGCCTGGTTTCGGTGCTTGTTTCCTTGTTTCGCAGCTAATGGGGTTTAAAAAAACACAGGCCCAAGTAGAAATTTATTCATTTACCAGTGTTCAACAGAAGTGTGTCCAGCCAGACCAAAAACAATGATTCACACACAATTAGGGATCCAGAGGGCTCAGATGAATGCACTGGGATTCTCTCTTCTCGCTCATTCACTACGACAACACACAGAGAGCTCTCAGAAGCTCCTTTCAGATCTCGACAAAAGGGGAAACTGTTGCAGCAGGCTCGACTTGTGGAGCCTGCTGGAGATGTGGAGTGCTGGTGGGGCTTTGACTGTTGACCTGAACATCTTTATTTGAGTTTGTGTCTTTAACCAAGCAGGGCCACAGTATTTCTACTCCCCTACCCCTCCTCTAAAATACCCAAATAATCATTCACAACAGACCCGGTTGAATAAATATAAATGCAGTGACGTAGTGTGTTAACACTGCGGTGGCTTACTCATGTACTCACAGCTTTACTGTATCACTTGTGTGGTGTCAGTTACGAGGATATAAAAGGATTTTCCCGGATACTACTAGAACATTAACTCCTACTATTTGATGTGATTAAAAAGTGTGTAAAGTCACAGTAGGTCTGACTCAGTCGCACCAAAGTCATGTGACATGCTCAGCTTTGTCACATTCAGATTGGCTTTTGTTTGAGGAATGTGTCACTGACTGGGTGGAAGTGTGGGCCTTCTCATCTTTAATTCATCACCCCTCATCCTCTGTTGGGTGATCATATCTTGTATTTAGAGAAGCATTTTCATCCATTTTCAAGTAGAGAAGCACTATTAATGTTGGCTGGAAGCAAGCTAGACCGCAGTGATAAAACGACTAAGTTGTCAGGATGGCACTGTGGTGATTTGTGTTTTTATGCCCGAATCTCTGCGTGCACATCTCCCTCTCTGCCAGCCCCAGAGTATTAACTCCATTATTTATCCTGCACTCACAGCATAGCAGAGCGCTCCTGCTGTTTCCACGGTGATTAAACTGTTGCATCTCCCCTAATTGTCCATTGCATTTGTTGTGTGTACATATGTGTATCTACGGGAGGAATTTTGACTAGCTGCCTTCATTCGCATAAATGTTTCCTGGTATTTGGATTTATTTCACGATTACTTAACATCCTTTTTCTCTTTTATCAGCTTGTTCTTGAGTGTCCCACTACTTTTCTTGTCTACATCTGAATCCCTGTCTGTCTGTCGCATGGGGCAAAGCCACAAAGAGCAGATCTTCCTGTCACTGTCACCGGCTGTTTAAGGAGAGAGCGATAGTGATCCTCTATGACCAGTCCTTGTCCAAATCGCCTGCTTCGTTTCTTCTGTTCTGGCTTTGACCAGAAAACCTACCACCACCCCTTCTCGTGCTCTGATGCTGCACAGGCTCAGCCCTCAAATCCCTTTGATTATAATTCCCGAGACCTCTGTGCTGTCTTGCGTTTCCAGATCTCTTGTTGCATCAAAAGGGCCCAACTGCCTCTGTAGTTTCATCTTCATTAAAACTTCATGAAAAGTCCCAGCTTATCCATAGACTCAAATGATCAGATGTTAAAGCAGATGTTAAAGTAGAGGCTAAGACCTTTCTAGCGCATTTTCTTCCACAACAGTCTTGTGTAACCATCAGAGAGGTCGGCCTGACACTCGGAGCCCTCCAACAACAAGAAGAGTGTGTGGATTTCTGCTTACAGGTTAATTAAACCCCACAGCTCCAAGAAGAGACCAGGGCTGAGCGATATGGCTAAACATGTTATCACGATAAAAACATTTCATACCATTCAATATCGATAATTATCACGATAAATGTCAAATTATTATTTCTTTAAAAGGCAGGTATTTGCTCCTGAGTGAATGATGTAGAAATCGAAAGGTTAATTGTGTGGTTAAACTTTTCTTCATTGTCAAAACATACCAAACACTTGATCCCAAACTGTGGATCACTTCACAAATCTAAGGTAGAACATTCAAAATGAAAACTTTTCAACAAATATGATTAGTAAATCTCCTTCAGTCCCTTTTTCTCAACAAAATATATATCTTAATAGAAATATTAAGTCATTTATTGACGATATATTAATCATTTGTTATATTATTATTGAGGAAAATTATATTGCGATAATTATCATTGTTTTATTGCCCAGTCCTAGGAGAGCCTGCAGATAACTGTTAATACTGGTGTCATTTTCCATATCAGAGAAGTCTGGCAAAACAGATGTAATGGGAAAGGGTGGCATGATGGGTGTAGGTTCAGTCTTGAATAATTCTCTTAGATTTTGAGAAGTTGTTACTTTCCTTGAAGTGGTAATTCAGTTGAAACGTGTCATCACAGGTTTTAAGAACTTGAAATGTTGGTTAAACACATCTGACATTGTCATGTAGTCATGCTTCGTGAAGAAACCTTTAATGACCTTTTTTTTCCTACCCTTCTGCTTTTTATGCTCTTCTTAGTTGAGAGTATGATATCAAGGTTTTAAAGGTTTGTTGACTAATACTACAGTTCAGATGAGGTGAACTGCAGAGCGAGGAAGTAAGTGCATTTACTTTTTTCATTCATTCATCTGCTCTTCACCTGGCCGAGCCTTGCCGGTGGAGTGTTGAGACTTGTCTGAAGCAGGAGAAGACAGAGGGGATGGTGGCTGGTTGCCATCTGACTGGCAGAGAGGGCTTCACACTAGCTGTGTGATTACAGGCTGAATCTTGCGCTTCAATGAGTGGCTGCCAGTAGGTTTTTTTTTTTATCAATGGCTCTGGAGTACGGCACACTGCTACACTAACTGTTATCACATCACAAACTACACATGAAATGTCCCGCTAGAAAGCTAATCGTCTTTTTTTCTAATCGTCAGCCAAAGCGGGAAACATATTTCAGCCAATCGTGTGGTTCCACTGACATAAGGTTCTGTTGTACTTCTACTGCACATGAGTAATAGTGGCATGCATAAAGTATAACCGATCAGGGAAAATGCTTTTTAATCCTTATTTTAGGGCAAAGTTGTCAAACTTTTGCAGTGATTTTTTTATTTTATTATTTTTTACTGGTGATTATATTCATGTAGTTTTTATGTCCCTGTGACCAGTGAAACTGCAGTTCTGGCAATCTCCCCACTTATTCAGATAGGAACCTGGTCTTGTTAGTCCGAAATAACTGCCTTAGTAGTTAGCACTATTGTGCAACATTAAAGTGGTCATGTTATGCTCATTTTCAGGTTCATCTTTTTATTTAGGGGTTGTACCAGATTAAGTTTACATCGTTTCATTTTCAAAAACCATATATTTTGTCAAATAACGTCAACGGTTCTTGCTCTGAAATCTTGTGAGAAGTGAGTTGTTGGAGGAAGACGCCAATGGAAGTCAGTGAGTCAGAATTGGCGAGAGAGTTTCTTGTGTTGGAGTAACCTACAACTTCCACACGGTACGGCTGCACCATGTTATGCTTGCGCTGTGGCTGCCGGGGGTAGTTGCAGCCATTCTAGACATCGCTATTGTCTAGAATATTTTTGACGGAAGCCACATCAAGCAGCACAGAGTAAATCAAACTGGGCAGGAAGTCAGGCACAGAAACAGAGTAGAGAATCTGGTCAATTTTCAAAATTAAACACCCTGTGCAGACTCCCGATCGTAAATCAACAATTAACACAATTAAAACAGACAAAATAAAACATTTAACTGCGTGGCCTACTTACCCATGGTAGAAGCACAAAAACCAAGCACTAATTACCAAATCAACAAAATCTAAACATATCAGCAAAATGCTTGATTCTGAAATGTTCCCTGTGGCATATGCAGTCTTGCAGAGAACAAAACAAAACCAGGTCGCAGAGAGCCGTTGCAGGTAGGCCCAGTAGAAGCACAAAAAGGACAAATTAGTAACAAGTCAGCAACTTGATCCGCATCTAAAACACATTGTTGACTTAATTTTGACGCGAGCAACTGCAGCCGCTGCAGCCACTTTGTAAACCATCTACTGTACAGTTTACAAAACCTTGTTATTAAAAACACTGAAATTGCCCTTTAAAGTCTTCCAGCTTGCTGGATGAATATTAAATATGTTCATGAATATGTATGACTAGGTCCAGGAAGTTTCGAGTGTTTATGTTTGTATTTTTTCACGCAGATGGCCAACAACAGAGCAAAGAAGATTGTCGCTATTCTGTTTGAGAGATTTAATACTTTATTTAGAAGGCTGACCTTTTTGTGCAGAGTCTCATCCAATATTGACAAATGCTAGCAGTGGTAAATTCTTATTTTTCTCCCATCATTTGGCGGTCAACCAGCAGATGTTTAATTTGTTTCTTTTCACTGAGTCTTTTTCCATAACACACATTCCTTCGTCTGGTATGAGCATCTTTGTTGTAGTGTGGTTGATATTTATGTAATGGTGTGTGTAGAGGCGGTGAGCTGGGCAGCCGTTTTCCCGAGGATCTGGGTGCAGGCACTTCTGTGAAGACTTTCAGAGCAGAAGCCAGAGCGAGACAAATTAAACCCCACTGACTCATTATCCACATTATTCTTTGAAGATGATAGACTAAACAAACCCTTGAACGTCTTACACCCACTGATATTGGCAGGAACTGCAACCCTCTACCTGCCTCCCCAGTCCTATCCCCTTCCACCCAGCAAACATTAGTACTCCGCTGCCTGCTCTCTCTGGCTCATTTACAGGCAGTGTCACACGGGCGAGCAGCGTTGACTGACCAGCAAGAGCTCCAGTGTAGCCAAGAAAGCCTTTGAAGTTGGCTCTAATCAGCACCGTAGCTGTAGCTGAGAGCTGCTGTGGAGGGGGCCGATGCTGATGTTTGTGTTTGGTGGGGGTTGGTTGTGTGAATGCAAATGTGCCCAATATGAAAATGGATTATTATTCCATACAAAGCTACACTCTGGGTATATTATGCACCCATCTAAAAATAGCCCTGGTTCATGAGTTGCTCATTGGAACTGCAATTTTTTTGAAGAAAACTGTTTTTAGTGCTCACTGAATCTGCAACAGTTAGTTTTTTTTCCTTTTTTCCCCAGAAAATTCATCCATTTCAGGCAGGCTGGAGTAAAGATTTCCCATCATGTGCTTGGTCTGGTCTTACAGTAGCTTCCTTAGGATCTCTTTGGATGGGGGATTCCTAAGACTCTGCAGTCAGTGTGAACTGCTGGTCATCTCCAGAGACTTGCCTCCTACAGGCTTTAGTATGGGCTGTTGAAGTACAGTGGCTTGCTTTGTAATATCTCCACCGGGCCAGCACAAGCCGACTGCTGCATCTGTGTGTAGTGTGTAAATGACATCTCTCCTAAACCCTGAATCACTGAGAGCATTTTCAAAGCACATTGGACAGATCCTTGAAATCCAGTGAAGCAGACCTGTCATCAAAGTTTCCCTTTTGTAAACACAGCAAATCTCTAGATTAGGGGTTCACAGTTGCTTTTACAAAAACGAGCGAGCACTAAAGGTTAGAAATGTCATGGTAGCTGAGGTTAAACCTGCGTTATCTCCAACATGTTTTTGTAACTGTCTGTAAATGTCCTAAGTGGCTGCACCTCGCAATGGACATTTATAGTCCACTTGGACCACTTGGCAACTTGATTTAGATCACAAATAGGAGCTAATGATTCCTCACCGCAGATTATATTACAGTAACAGTGCTACTTGTCTAGGCACTAATGTAACTACAGGATCAGCAGAGGAGGACAGCCTGATCTGTTCCCAACACTTAGGAGCTCTAAGACCTTGACCTTAGAGCGGGCGTTAACTCTCAGACCCACCCATTACTTAAGTATGGGTATGGTTAGAGCTGCATTTAGATCATTATAATCACTCACGGATGGCTTGGTTTGGCTGGAGAAGAAAGGAATATTATTGGTCACCCTGTGGGTTTTTGTAAGTGGTTTATGTTCCCTCAATGATATGGGTTCTTAAGCCAAGAGATAGTGTTCATAAAGTAGAAATGCATTCAGAAAGCTTTAAAAACACTGCACTTACTGGGCTGACTACTGGTCGTAGCAGTTGTAAAAACACTTTGAAGTACTTTTATTGTACATTTAGTTTTTAGTTCTGTACATTTTAAAAATAATGTAAGATGATGTCTATTGGAACCGCTCATCAATAACAATTTCATAATTAAAAGCTAATAAAAACTGTATGTATTCGATAGAAGCTTAATTTAAACACGAGAGAATGAGTTTGTTAATTTAAAAAACGTGCATCTTGTCCTAAAAACTAAAGCACTCAAGCTATGAAGGGGTAAACAACTTAAATCTTTATTTTAGTGCTGTCACATTAATCAATTTCATTGTGGATTAATCTTGTCGATTGCTTTATTGGTCTGCCCACGTTGACACATTTGAAGGTCTTGTTCTGTCTGTCCAAAAAGCCGCTACCCAAAAATAGACTGAAGGAAGAAGAAAACCAACAAATATTCACATTTGAGAAGCTTGAACCAGTGATTTTATTTGGGATGTATGCCTAAAACAAACAACATAAGCGATTATCAAAATTGTGGCCTGTAGTTTACTGGTCTATTGATTCAGCAGCTTTAGTATAAGATGGATGACAGAAGACTTAACTATTCATTCAGTGGACACTAACTTTTAAGATAACCCAGCATTTCAGAGACATGAAAGAATTGCAAAGCACATGAGCAGAACCTTTTTAAAGCTGACTGCGGATCTCCTTGGACAAAAACACGGTAGCTGTGACCACAGGATTCTGTTTAGATCACCCTGGAGATAATGGGTGCCAGGAAGACCACCCAGGAGGAGGGGCGTGATGTTGATTGTGTTTTCTGATGGACCTTTTTAGAGGCTAACAAATGGATATTCCTGCCCCCACTCACTATCACACCTCATAGTCTATAAAACTTTTATGAGCTTCAAGGAGAAGTGAGCATGTTTATTGTTAGTACAAATGACTATAGACTGAAGAAGCATTTCTGATGTATTTTGTGAACTTCTGAAATTGTGTTTCCTCTTTGGCCGTATCAGAATAAGGTTGGTTTATGCAGCTGGTTCCTCATTTACCCATGTTTGGCCTTTTTGAAAGCTGCTGAAAGTTGAAGATCTAGTGTGTGCTGGCAGCATAATTCTAACATTGGTCTTAATGATGTGGCATTATTTGAAGGGCAGGTTTTTGTATTTGTTATTTGTTGGCGTAGTCTTGTGCCCAGGCTCTTCATACTGATATAATCTTAAGAGAAGGACATCGCCTTGAGCAGCTCACTCGGTGTTCTTTTGATAAAAAGAAATCAAAACCCCAGCCTCTGTGTTTTATTCTCCCAAAAAACTTTACAATATTGAGTCCTGGATACGTGTCATTCTCTAGTACGCTGGAGGAGACTTTACCGGCAGTAGTTGGCAGGATTGTAAATGAGTTCTGGCAAACAGTTGAGAGAGAGCAGTTTGATACTTTGAACATGTATTTGCACCTAGTTTAAAATAGTAAAAGCATGGTTATTCAAAATACAACTGATTTGTGATTTGAAAGTTTGTTAGGTGTAAAGTCTAATAGTTTTAGCTGCCAAAAAAGCTGCATAAAACTTTCAACCTCACAGCAGTGACTGTAGCTCCTGCCTCACAGTTAACGAAGAGAAGAGACTGTTACTGTGAAGCAGGAGCTGTAGTCACTGTTCTTGTTTTGTATCGTAAGTCTTGTATTTGCTGCCCATTTAAAAAGAAAAAAAAGAAAAAAGATTTGAACCCTTTTTACCTAGTTGCAACTCTGTTTCCAAATCCAAAGATCCAAAGAAATCCTAAAATAAAAGATTTATCACTTATATTTTTTTTATTTATTCACTTATATATGTCTATATTTATATTATTTAGTGTTATTTCATATTTTCATAAATGATAATGAGTTTTGTATTTGAGTCTTTGAGGGTGGAGCTACCTTGGCAGTAAGTGTTGTTAAACAGCCCCTCTGAGTTTTTGCCAGGTATCCTATGTCTCCGAAAAACAGATGCTTAGCTCTGAGATGGGAATGTAAAAGTTATACATAACTGTCTCAAACTGGAGCTAATATGTGCTAACATTGTACACAGCCACACACTTGCTATCCCTGCAAACTTTTCCCTCACTTTGCAATGCAGTCCAGATTAGCAGAGCTCCAAATTACGAGGCCAAAGAGATGACCGGCCTTTTGATTCAGATTTGATAGTGAAACGTTGTATTCTTTATTTTGGCAGTAACACATTTCTGATTTATTTCTGCCAGTGAAACATGTATTCTGAAACACCACTGGCTTTTGCCTTCCTGCAAGGAGAGATGGCAAAAGCATGTGTTCATAATAACACACACCCATAATGAGGTTATGTCTTGGCTGCTGTTGTATCTGACGCAGCTGAGTCGATTGTCCTGCAAGTGCTGAGAGAATGCTGTGCAGTACTGACACATGTCTGGCACGAGGGCCTCTTTAGCCTGCCCTTACAGTACAGCACGCAGGGTTGGTGGTGAGCGGAAGTGTCACCGCTGCGTGTCTCTCATCTGCAGAGCTTCCAGAGAACTGGACGGACACGAGGGAGACCCTTCTGGAGGGCATGGTGTTCCAGCTGAAGTACCTGGGGGTCACGATGGTAGAGCAGCCTAAAGGAGAGGAACTGTCTGCTGCTGCTGTCAAAAGGATAGTGGCCACGGTGAGAGGCAACACACATACACACACTCACACACACACACACACACATATATATAACTACAATACCTTAAACACGGGGCACCCAGAACTTCTTGTCAGTGCACCGCTATTCAAAAAACTATTCCCAGAAAATGAGTTCCTCTCAAGCACCCAGAATGCCACTTGGAAATCGTGATCGTCTAGAAGTTTTCTCCTGTGTATGAGCTGACTGACACCTCGACTGGTTTGCCGCCTACTCCCTCCCCTGAGGGCCCAGGCTGACATTTAGAGGAGGATGCAATTAGTTTGGACACTGTTGCTGAGTGTATGGCTCAGCCAGCTTTATCATGGTAGAAAAGGCTTAATGTTATTGGATCTGGCAGCTCAGTGGATAATGAAGTTAGCGTCGGCAGAATGGTGGGACTCGGGACACGGTGATGTATGGAGAGGAATGCAGAGGCTCTGATTGGGCCTAATCTGTTGGCTGCCCTTGGTGTCCCTTTGAAAAGGATGTTAGACTGCTGAATGGGATTTTTTTTAAACTTGTCATATTCTGTAATAGGTGGACTTGGTGTAAAGTAATATTTTGTCCAGCCATAGTTGGAATAGATGTAATTCACTCTGGATTGGATTTTTCTTAGGTTCTCACTCACACACGCTTGTTGCATATTTGCATTCATATTTGTTTGTTTGGTTTGACATGCCAATGTTAATTGCCATGTGCATATTTGCCTCCTGTTAATTAAGCCAACAGCTCTAATGTGTTTGGTCTAAAGGTCTGTCACATCTCCAAGGCTTTAATTTATCTTTTGATTGGCGTCTTTTGACCTACAGTCTGGATTCTGTGAAAGCTTGACAACAGCTTGACAACAGGAAATTTGCATTGTAACTTGATTATTCTAGTATATCAGTATCATTGGCATCAGTGGATTTTGATTTACTGGGCTGATGAAAAAACGCTCAGTTATAATTTACATAAATGCAAGGTTGGTCCTTAGCTACATTGATTTGTCTTTTTTTTCCTTTTTTCTTTTTTTAAATCTCTCTCACTCACACAACCTCTTTTCTTTTGTGGCCTCCACCCTTTCGTTCTCCATCTTCACTTCCTTCTAGGCCAAAGCCAGTGGAAAAAAACTCCAGAAAGTCACATTAAAGGTCTCCCCACGAGGAATCATCCTTTACGACAGTGCCTCCAACCAGCTGATAGAAAACATCTCCATATACAGGTCAGTCCTTCCCTGACTCAGTCGGACAGCCCCAGTTATGACATACTTTTACCCTGAGCTTGTCTTTATCACCGACAGTAAAACAAAAGTTGTTATTCCCCCTTAACTCTCATCCATCACTGGATGGGTGTGAGTGTAAGGAGGTGTGGTACTCCAAAGCAGCGTAAAGAGTTTCTGTGTGTGTGTGTGTGTGTGAGAGAGAGAGACTGTCTATCAGCAGTATGTCTCATCAATCTTAACTCTATTGGGAGCATTACAACAGCTGTATGTCTGAGCTTGACACACACACACACACACACACACACACACACACACACACACACACACACACACACACACACACACACACACACACACACACACACACACACACACATTCTTCTCTCCTACAGATCTGACTTGCCTGCCACAGCCTGCACGCTTAAAGCTGCCTAACCTCCATTGGCCTCGAGCTTATGAGCCAAGCTTGAAGCACTTTTCTAAAATTCCACATTTATGGGTACATATCAAGGAGAGTTGGGACGTTCCATCATTTTTCCAAGCATGAATAGGCTTATGTTGAATATTTTCTTCTTAAAGTTGGCAGATTGAGGACAAAATCTCAACTGTTGACAGTTTTCTGAAGGTATCCTAGAACAGTTTGACTGACAAGCTGTCTACCACTGACCATGTTTCTGGCCTTCCAGTATCACCGTTCTGTAATATTCTGTCTGAGTGGTTTCATTCCACCCACCGGCTCAATTTTGCATCACAATTTCTCAGGCAGACAGCATATGCATATCTATATTTAATATCTGGTTTCTCCATCACATGGCTGTTTTTTCATTTATTTGTTTTTTCAGATTTAACCTGATGAACATTGCACACAAATGTCCATCAAAGGAGGGGATAGGCAAAAATGACAAACAACAAATGTCTTACACATCCATCAAATTTTATTTGATATAAAATTGTATGTTGCTGAATCCAGTAAAGCCCCCCCATTGTCACAATTAAAATGATGCAGAATTTTCAAACATCAGTTCGTGTTTGCAAACATCTCTGCATTACTTTTGATTCTGAAGAAAAATCCAGGTCCTAGGCTTAAAAACAGTGTCTTTTTTTCATGATTCCTAAGCAGTTGTATGGATGTTTATTTGTGTAGCACATCAGAGATAATAATATCCTCAGGGAGTGTAAATCACATGGCTTTGACTGAGTTGGGAGTCTATGAAGAAGTAGCTTAAGTACCTTAATTGTCTCCATCAGCTATGTCTCACAGCCGATGCCGCTGCTTACCTTGTTGGTAATGGGGCTAAATGAGCGGGCCAAACTTCCTGTTTTTTTTTTTTAGAACATTGGCATCGTTGCCTCACGTCTCTCCCTCTGTGACCTTCCTTCACTTCTATTGCACCTTCCAAGGGAGGCCAAGCTGCGCAGTTTGAAAACCTCTGAACAAATCAAAAAATACAGATTGCATTTATCCCCCTTTTTTGCAATGCCTCTGCAGTAAATGCTGCATTGATGATGGAATCTTTCATTTGACAAATACTAACTACTACAGCAATTAAAAGGCAGACTGCGTGAGGTGAGTCCAGCTGTGACATCAGGATGGTGTGAAGACATAAAGCACCTGGTTGTATCTTGCACCTCATTGGAGCTCTCCTCCCCAGACGTCTGTTAAGATGGACGACCAATAAAAGAAATGGATTTGCCTAGACATCCAATTTCCCTGACGCCCTCCCTCCCAAACATTTGCCAGTAAATCTCGGTTGTGTTGTGCAGACAGCAGCTGTGATTCTTAAACCTCTCCAAACTTTTCCTCCCTCGCTTTTATTTCTTTATTTATCATTTCCACACCTTATATTCCTTAGTCATTAGTTAACAGAGTGTGACTATCCCACAGTAAAGTTGGAGCGCATTGCTGATTCTCAAAGGAGAAATGAAGGACAGATGGCAGACATTCATTATAGTCTTCCTCCATCGTTTTGCATCTCCCTCCCCAACTGGCCAGTGTACCCATCACTTTGGTGTTAGGGTAATGACATGGTGATCAAATAGTGGAGAAAAGCTATTTGTGGAGCATTACAGCTTAATCTAAAGCCCTACGCTGCACCTGAGACTGACAAGCAAGACTGATACCTCTCTCACATGCGACGCAGAAAAAATCTCAGTGCAATAGATGACCTTCTACACACAAAAACACAGGAACACTCACCTCCATCTGTGAGAGTCTTTTCATGTACCTTACAGGGGCCAGGCCCCATCTAAAAGCTATAATTTTAACAGGTGGGACACAGTGGGAATGTGATGTAGTAACTTTTGAAAGGAACGGCATCCCTTTGGCGAGACGGCACAGATGTCCACTGCGCACGTGTTCAGTTCAAATTCATGACATTGTTCAGCTTTGTACCTGCACACAGCTGGGGTGTGTATTTGATCATGTGCAGAGCGGTGAGATTGTGAATGCCAGGGATTTTATTTCCCTGTAAGAGTTAAGGGAAATGCTAGATTGAACAGTTTGAGTCAGATTGCTTGACTGGCTTAAGGGCTTAGTGCAGATGGAGTAGCACGATGGCCCCACTAGATCTGTAATGACTCTATAAAGTCTTAGAGGTTTTTATGTGTGTTCACATCTGTCCCCCCCCCAGAATATCATATTGCACAGCAGACAAGATGCACGACAAAGTGTTTGCCTACATCGTCCAGAGCCAACACAATGAGACCCTAGAGTGTCATGCCTTCCTGTGCACAAAGAGAAAAATGGTAAGTAAATGAATGCGTGCAGTGTTGTGTCTCTGAGATGTCTACTGTGAACAAGTAGGCTGCTTAAACAAGAGTCCAATGACTTATTCATGTGAAGTGACTCCCCTTCGGTAAGCGGTCAAAAGTTTGAGCCAACTGGATCTTAATATTAGATTTAGTATTTACAGCTCTTTCCATTTCTCATTTCTAATTAGGGAATCATTGAACATTTTAGGCAATACGTTAAATATGAAGCTTCAGCCAGCGGCAGGTTAGCTTATCTTGGCACAAAGATTGAAAACGAGGGAAAGGGGTCGTCTGACTCTGTCCAAAGGCAACAAAATTCACCTACCAGTAGCTGTAAAGCTTACTAATTAACATGTTGTATCTTTCTTGTTTTAATTCATATGAAAATTGAAATGTAAACGAGTTGTGCTTTTGTTTACAAAAGCACAACTCGTTTTTTTTGGACTATGGCAGGGAGCAGTGACTTCCTGGAGTATCCGCTGGATGTCTGGAAACCTCACAGTTACTTGAGACTTGAGATTGAGTTCATGCACCTGCCCAAGAAATAAACCCTACCAATAACATCCAATTAAACCACCACCTGTTTTTGCATTTTGGTTTTTGTATGGAATAATCAACTAAGATATATGTCAGTTAGTGAGCTTTAGAGGTGCTGGTTTGTAGATTTTTTTTTTCCACCTTTGCTCCCAATCCATGCTCTATAGACAGGAAAGTGGTTTTGATATTTTACTAATTCTCAGCAGGAAAACGAATTTCCCAAAATCTTAATCGCCTTTTAATGTCATTAGTTGCATATAAATAAATGTGTAGTGACTTGAGGCTACAGGCTGTAGCTACAAATATAGGCTGCAGATTCTTTATGGTGCAGAATTCTGCATTCAAGTATTAGATTCGTCTTTTGCTCCTGGCAATCTGTGGAAAAGCAGATTCTATGCCGATGCAGTGTGTTGCAAAGAAACCTGAGAACAACTGCACCACCACTTAGAGCCACACTTGTATGTATGTATGCAAATGTCCAACTATTAAGTCAGGAGAAAGACAATGAGTGAGATCAAGAAGGGTGGGGATGCTGTCATCCCTTTCTGGCATTCTCTCCATCCCGGGAGGTTTGCAGAACGAGTGAGCCACTCCCTCTTTTTCCTTCCCCTAACTAATTTAGCTCTGGCCAAAAGGCCACGTATCCTCCCAGTTACATAAACAACTTGTCATAGAGCTCACCCGTTTCGCTTCCTCCTCTTCAAGTGTCTGTGAAGGAACCCCCATGAGTTGGTGGTCAGTTCCTGTTTTCATCAGGGTCCTAGCTCCTCGACTTGCTTGAATTGTCCTCCCGTATATCAGATGCATTATTCAGAGTATTATAGAGTGTTATTCATCATTCTTTTATTCTTTCGCTTTATCACTCTGTCTCACTCTTGTCTGTCTCTCTGCCTCCTTCCAACAGGCCCAGGCGGTAACCCTAACAGTGGCTCAGGCTTTCCGAGTGGCTTTTGAATTCTGGCAGGCTGCCAAGGAAGGTACGCATGGTCACCCCCGACGACCAGAGGAGTGTGACGGATGAGTGAAAACGTTCCTCCCTTCGTCTCTCTCTTCGCTGTTGTTATTCTCTCCGCTTGCATACATCCTTTACCTTCCTTCTTAGTGGCCAAACAATGATCCTGTCTTTCCCTCTCAGCGTGGAAATGTACATTTCTTGTGTCTTCCTGGTGACGGCCTTGACGCCCTCTAGAGGGGCACTATTCGGCTGTTCCTGTCATTCACTGTTGTCCTTCACAGACCCACGCACATTTACACATACATACAGTAGAGGAATGTCTTCATTGATTGAACCAGCCCACTATCCCTCGCAGTAGTTAAATCATCGCCCAGACAGCAGAGAAATTGTTTTAGTTTAGTTGCACCTCTTTATTACAGGCAAGTTAGTCATGGTTAAAGACTCATGTAGGTATCGACAAAGGGAGGGGTGGTGTGGAATTAAGGTTAGCCTGGGGCAGAGGTGGGCTGACTTGAGTAAATCTTCTCCGTTTCCCTTACAGTGAGAATAAGAATGTGGAGCTGGGTTCTTCCCTGGTTATATTTTATCGTTAATGCAAAAACTCTCCTTTTCTCCTCATTAGTTTTATGTTATTCAGTTTTTTATGTAAAACTTGTAAAAAGCGTTCAACCTCCTTAAATGCGTGAGCGCCTTGTTAATAGTAGACTTCAGTGAGGGAGCTCAGCAGACAGTGCGTGTTCAGGCACCACCATGGACACAGCAGGTAATCAAAGCGCAGTGTGTGAGGCTGGTGTCACACACATTCTTTTGTACAGCTCAGCAGAACATGCATGTAATTTACTGCATGTATGACTGCAGAGTAAATGAGCAGTTCTTGCCACATAATACTGGTCTCTGCACCACCACCCCCCTGCTATCTCCTTCTTCTTTACATGTGTGTGTTGCCTTGTAGGTGCTCTTTGAATTTGGTGATTATTCATTGTTGCTGTCTGTGTTGTTTAGCACCTGACGCCTTCACCCCTCCTTCCCAGTCGAGTTATTTTCTTTTCCCATCGCAGCGCTCGCTTCTGTTTTTATTGTAAGGAGCGAGACGGATGAAGAAGAGGAGAGCGAGGGTGGGGGATGGGGGATGAGGAGAAGAGGGCAAGAGAGCATGAAAGGCGGGGCACAGAGGGTGATGGGGTGGGGAGTGTGTAAGAGAGAAAGGAAAATGATTGTGCGCGTGTGTCAGTGGGAGCTCAGCCCCCCTGACAGATTCAGTGTCAGTGCCATTGATCCTGTCTCACGTGAAGGCGAGCTTTTTTTATTCAGTACAGAGCAGCCTTTTTTTATTTACTCCACATTTCTACCCCTTCTTCTACTTCTACTTTTTCTTCTGTGGTGTTTAGGAATGTTTTAATGTGGGCACATTTCCATTTTGGGGAGGGATTATTTTTCCCAAGATGAAGGCCACAGCCTCCTTGTCTCACGCCTCTTCTTTTAGTTTGTATGTATGAGTTGAATATTAAAATCTGCAGCCTTGCGTGCGCTTTCCTTCTCTCCCTATTCTTCACCCCTCCTCGTCTTCATTTTCTATGAAGGCCCAGTAACCCGTTTAATTAGCAAAGCTGTTTTCTTCTATTTCACTACGGTGTCACTGATGAAGGAAAACTGATGCCTAGCTGGTAGGGGGTTAAACAGGGCAAAGGAAGAGGTAGTTCTCATGTGGCAGAGAAGAAGAAAGAGCGATATGGAGGGGGAAGAAATCCTTTCGTGTCTGTTTCATTGAAGTTACAAGCCCCCGGAGGATCAGGGCAGGAAGAGGGTCTATCTACTGTATGTCTGTCTGTAGTTTGTTGCTTCTGCTTTTTACAAACTCTCCACCACCCACAGTGGTTCTCCACAGCCCACCACACATTCCTGACCCACATTCCTCTGTATATTACAGCTCCCATCTCTGTTCATAGAATATTCACTGTAAACACCACAGCTAGCTTTGAAGTGGCATATCTTTAAGTTGCTTCCATGTTTAGCAGGAGTTAGTTGCTCAAGTCAGACTGAGAACTACTCACTGGAAAAGCCATGGGGGGAAAAACAGGTGCCCAGGGAAATGTTTGTAACACCGCCATCACTAAAATACCTGGGCTCATGGGAGATGGTATGATGAAATAGAAAAAACACCTCCTTGCTGTAGGCAATTCTCTTCAGGATAGACAGAAATGGATATTTAATCTGTAGGCACAGTGTTGAAAGCCTGAGCTACAGTAGGTGTCCTCTTCTTATCACACTTGCTCAGAAGGCTCATGTTTTCTTGTGACTTTCTTATGATATTTTAGTTAAGGCAGAGATGGGTTTTTATGTATACATTTGTGAGGTAGACTCAGTTGTTGTTGTTGTACATTAAAGAAATATGGGCCCGTAGAAAATCTCTAGCCAAATGTTTTAGAGTGATGCATTTTCGTCCAACTTTTAGGACAAGGGGTTAAAGCATTTTGTTACCTTTCTTAACTTGGGAAACCACTCCTGCCTCTGCTGATATTTAGGAGAGCTCCAGAGGAAATCAAACCTGCCTAAGTAGGCAGGAGATGGCATTCAGGCTGACACATTCTGTGAGGAGAGATGTTTTGCAACATTAATCTTACTGACAGATTGGTTTGACAAAAACTGAGTAATATTTCCTTGTGCACAGGGGAAAGAAACAGACTGTCCCTACAGAAAGTGATCCCAACAACATTAGACTTTATTGTAACAAGGAAAATAAAAGCTACATATCAACTGTTCCTGATTCAGATGATGTCAGAGCCAACAACTCCAGCAGTAATAAATCAAACTTTGATTGTGCTTCTTTCCTCATAATGCACATGATGAGGGTCCTCAGCGAGAGCAGACTAAAGCTTATTTAAACACAATCATGTCCCCCTGGCTAGATGTCAGCTGCATAATGAAGGATATCTCAGCTTAATTAAAACGGGTGAAATATTTTTATGTGGTCGTATATCTTATATTATATTTAGCAAGGCTATTTCAGATAGTAGTGGCCTACAATTTTTGAAAGAAGACAATACACAATATGACAACAGAATAAATATTGTTGTCATATTGTTGCAGTGCATTTTCCAAGACTGTGTGACACCACGTAAATAACTTTCCCTCTTATGTCGGACACATTAATTAACAAGGGGTGTATCTGAAAGATGAATTGGAAAGTGGAAGAGAAGATGCCATTTTTGTCATGGAGTGGCGCGCCACAGTGCACAGAGGGTTTACATGTGTCTGTGAAATATGTGCAAGATGGAGCATCAGCATTATAGGAAGTGTAAAACGATATGGTTGGGCTGGTCTATTTCACACAGCTGAGTGAAATTACCTCCTGTTTTAGGTTGCATTTATCATTTACAGCCTACTAATTTGCATATTTGTAATTATCTTATAATTCATCCTATCATCATATTTCTGTATGTATAACCGTAGTAGGTAGGGCTGAACAATTAACTAAAATATTATTGACATTGCAATATGGCTGAGTGCAGTATCCAAGCCACATGAGCTGCAATTATATGATAAAGGTGAAATGTGTTGCAACATACCATCAAACCAAGCACTGATGCCCTGGCCTGCAAATCATATTCTCAAGATGTAAGGGAACTTGCTTTTTTGGTACAGACCTCCGCAAAAATCACAGTGTCGTCATTTTTATTTCTATTTAATCTTTTTCTCGTGAAAATAAAATTTTAAAATTGCGTCTTGTATCGCAATATTAATAAAAATATGTTTGCATATCGTTCAACCCTAGTAGTAGGTTACCTTAATTATTTACCTACACGCACACAAAACATACACATAATAAAGTGATATTTTTGCCATTCAATTTGCAATTTCTTTACCTCGTCGTGATTTCTACATTGCGGCTCTGTGTGTTGTAAAACAGCAACGTCTCACCCACTCCTAGGAGTAGTCCTTTTCCTTGCTGAAAGTCAGCGTAGGAGGCTTTATAGATTAGTCTCAAGTCCCACTCGGCTGTAGGAGTGTTTTTAAGTCCTAGTTTAATTTTCTGCGCAATTCCTAGGAGTGATTCTTAAATGCTATATAAATCTGGGCCCTGAAACTACTCTACTCTGAGTTTAAGTGAGCAGTGCAAAATACAGTGAAAGCTGTTGTCAGTTGCACTTGGTGACCTGCACTGTGTGAAAAACCTTCTTCCTAGCAGGTGAGAATGTTTGGAGTGAGCAGAGCTTATTATCCATCTGACCCAGATGCTATGCCCACTCTATTTAAATGCTGCAGTTCCTGTACTAACTGCTGTATTGAAGGATGATGCGTGTTACAGTGTTCGCAGGGCCTCTAGGTTTCAGCTGGCAGATGGCTTGAGTAATGGCCTAAACCTTATCTGCCAATTTACTGCTGCTAATTTGTTTACACACATTATATGCTTGGTTAGTGAAACATTTAATACCCACATTTTCAGCCGAAAAGTAAACCATTCGTTTAGCGATGCACGTCAAGGGCACTCACCCTGTGGTTACAGGTTCCTGAATCATGGATTCACAGACTGCTCTTTTTTCTTTCTGTCTTCCTCTACCCCCCCTGCCGTTCCCCACACAGAGAAAGAGAAGCGAGTGAAGTCAGGTTCAGACGGAGAAGGAGCCAGCAACTCCCAGTCGGACAGCTCGGCCAGCCTGGGCAGCCTGAAGGGAGGAGGTGAGTCATGTCACCCATCATCACGTCTTTCTCTCTCTCACTCTCTCTGACCCTCTATGTCACAGCAGTCGTAGCCTCAGGGGAAAGGAAAGTGTTCAGCCACTTGTCAAAGGTTTGCTTATATTGAGGTTTTATGTCAGCTGACAACAATAAGCATTTTCTAGGTTATTTTTTCTCACCAACATTATTACAGTGAATAGAAAATTATATTTTTAGGGGATTATGTAAGATGATGATGCTTTAATTGAATTTGAAAACATTAAGCCCCATCTGCGTGTTGTAGAGCCGTTAAAAACATATTTTGTTTCATCGATCCCTGTGACATTTTATCATAATAGAGAGTTGCTCATTGACAAACAGTAATTGTGTTTCAAAAGTATGAGAGAATACGGTTGTGTAAAAAGCAGGAAGGAGGCCCACGTTTTCTGTGACCCCGTTGTTCCATCAGATTTGGGAAGATTCCAGGACTTGAGACTCAGGACGTGCTTTCTAAACATGCGACTGACCTCCAGTGTGCCAGACAAGCTAATGCCTAAAGGCATTATTAGCTCCATGTGTTGTCCACAGCCTAAAATACAATGAGATTAGGAGTATCCTGTTGCCAGTGGCACAATGGCTGTACTCTGATTCCTCATCATGCTTTCTTCTTGTTAGTCTGTTTTGCGCATGCCTTTTCCCTGCCCCACTTCGAATGCCAGCGGCCTCTGTATGTACCATCATCCTTTCTGCACTGGAGGTTTCAGTTTGAGAGAGAAGCACTGCTTTTAGCAGGAAACATCTGAAAACATCAGCTTTGTACTGAATCTTTCCCCCCCAACTCACCCCCCGCCCCCACCTCGGCCCAGCCAGGTGGGCTCCAGCCAGAGAGGGATCTCTCTAAATCTGTTCTGACACTGTATTGGGGGCTGTGGGCCTGAATGTGCAGTGTTTTACGGCTGACACAGGTTTTAAGGATGATCTGCAGTGAGAAGACCCAACAAAGTAGGGCTTGGGAACAGATTCAGGCGGCAGAGAGGCTTGGTGTGCGTTTTTGGATCAACATTACTCCACTGACCATTCGGCTGCCAGCGGATTGTATTTCTGTGAAGCAAATTGACGTAATTGTACAGCAGAGTAGTACATGGCAGAAGCTTCTGAGTGCCTTTTGAAACGGACTGAGCATTTCTCTCTGGTCAGAGCTTTTCACCGCCAGCCCTAACGCAGTGATTGGGGACAGCAGAGCTTAAGAGCTGTCGGAAGGTTACATTTATCCAACCTTCAATTTGGCTGATCAAATGACATGCCACTGAGTCAGAAGGAGACTCAGGATCAGTGGTGTTGTCAGGGGTGAGTCAGCTTTATTCACGAGACATGATACTTTCAGTTCTCCCCTGGTGCCAGGCCTCTTTCAGTGGATACGAATTCTTCCAATTCTTCCTGTGTGACCCCTGATTGTTAGGGGACTTGGCCTGCTTGACACTGATCACCCTTTCAATCTATTCATCTTCACAGGGTTAAATGTAAGAACGATTTTTCTTAATCAGTCGATAAAATGTCAACAAAAAAGTGTAAATGCTCGTCACAATTTCCCAGAGCCCTAAGTGACGCCTTTGTCTGGCCAAATGTCTAACACAATCACAACTGACAAAAAAACCCTGAAACAATTAACCGGTTATAAAAATATTTGCCGATGAATTGTCTTTCGATCAGTTTATCGACTAATTGTTGCAGCTGTTGTTAAATATACCAGCTGGGTTTTTGCTCCCAGGGCCCCACTTCCACCTTAATTTAGGGGGCTTTACATTCAAATGGGCCTTAATCCACCAGCGAAAAACAGTCCCAGTCACACAATACTGTCTTCTTCATAACAGAATAAAGGCCTCTCTGTTGAGGAGAGCGTGCATGACAGAGTGAAGTTATGCTAGCATTAGAAGAGTCATTGAGTTTTCACTGTTCTCTGTGAACAACATTAGCCTAAAGACTAGACAGAAATTAGTGTTGACACACATTATTGACACACATTAATCATGAGGCAAGGCCATTACGAGCCAATCCCATTACAGATCAGCGGTGTCACCGTGGTAAGGCATGCAAGTCAGGGGGTTACCGTGTGCTCACTTATCATAAAGTGACAATACACAGATGGCTGCATCGTGATGATTACTGAGATACGTTAGCGGCTTAAGAAAGAAAAGTGGTCATAGACTTTGTGCATGCTGCTGTTTCTGTTCCATGGGAGTATAATAATCACAGGATCCAGTCAGATGGGGACTTGGAGCATATTATAACACTGTTTTCTCTGGGCTAGGGATGTAATCTAAAATGGTGAATGTGGAAGGTTGCATTTATAGGGACATTTTCTAAAAAGTTGCTATGTTTGTTTTGTATTACAGAGGTAGCCACGGGAAAACTTCTGGATTTGGCAGAGGGAGCCAACGCGGCGCTGGTCCACTCAGGAACAAAGCAGACCGACTCAGATCCCTTTATGGTGCATAATCACGAAACAGAGAACAACAATACTGTATGGGTAAGACGAGGGTTGGGCTGGTCAGTAAGTTTCAGCTGTTTTAGCTTGATAAGATGGGAAGGGAAGAATGCCATGCAGGAAACACTGATTAATTAGCCTCAGTGCCCAGTGATGTACTGTACCTGCTATATTCAGAGGAATGGACTCTACAGTTATACAGCTGCTATGTGGAGTTAGACAATAACCTATTGAATAGAACTGGCCTTATCAAATGGTGACATAGCTGGAGAGGGTGTGGGCTGCAAGTACCCTAGATTAACCTCCTCATTTTATGCTTGAGAACAGTGGCAAGAGGGTGACTGTGTGTATGTGTGAGTGAGCGTATTAACATCTCACAAATAAGCATTCTTTACTTATCATCTTGCGAGACTTTTGTCTTTAACCAGTATGTTTATGTTGTATCCTGCAGGAGTTGGAGGACGGTCTGGACGAGGCTTTCTCAAGGTGAGAACCGGTGTGGATTTGGGTTTTCCCTAAAGCCGGGGTGGGGCTCTGCTAAACAGCCACACAAGCTGCTGTTCTGGAAATAGCCTCCTGTGGTTTGGGCCGCCCATGTAATAAACACTCCCTCGCCCTCCTCTCGGCTCGGCCCAGTGCACTCCCACAGGCAGGAGACAGGCTCAGCTTACAGGCCCGGGCATATCCGACAATCGCCCTGAGTCATGCTGCCGTTGTAGGCTCCGTTTATCATCATGTCAGGCTCTCACACTGATTTCCTGAGCTCAGAAAGCTTCTGATCACCAATGGATGCGGCTGAGGGACACAAAGTTTATTTATATCACAAACTCATAGTAATTTATTTTGCGGCATAGCACACTCATGAGTATTCCCATTGTCGTAGAATAAAAGCACAATGACAAGAATCCCAGGCCAGGTCTTTTCATTAGCAGGTTCAAAGTCTATGCCCTCAAACTTATCAGAACTGAGCTCAAGTCCACAGTGATTAATGTTTCAATTTAGTCTGTATCGGCGTATGTAACGGCACACTGCGATAAGTTATGGTGGTCTGCAGCACGTTGCAAAGTGCAACTGTTAACAGACGTTTGTGTCGGACCACCGCAGAGACTCGTTCAGCACTTTATTGGTGCATTTATTTCCATTCGCTCTGCTTTTCATTCCCTCTGTTAATTCAAGAGTCATTCTCTCGCTTCCTTTTAGTGAAAGGGAGAATGGTCTCTGTAATCAAGCTCTAAGAGGCCATTTTAGCCCTGTTATCAGGTGATTATTTGTCTGCACACACTGTAATTACACCCTGACGCTGTTAACCTCCCGCTCTGTGATTAATGAGGATGCTTGCAGCATAAGCAGAGATGCATCTACATGTAGATTTCTGTAATGGGGGAAATTCAGGGACCCGCGAGCCAGGTTAACGTCTTTGTCCATTAAGATCAGCTTATTTTACTGGTTGATGTTAGTGTCACAGTGGAAGAGAAAATTAGAGACACTTCCTCATTCTGTGAATGAAAATGTTACAGAATGATGGTGTTTGTTTTATCTTCACTCTATCTCTAGCTGGTGTGTGGCACATACAGTTTTGCATGAGACTAAATTAAGCTCCGGATTAAGCGATGGTTTATAGTTGAGTAACATAAATGTGCCTTGTCATCACTGTTCTTTCTGAGTAAGCTCTATCTTTCAGATTAAAAAAAGAGACTATAAACAGCAGAGATCTGTCGGTCAGAGGCTGGGAACAATTTTTTTTATTCTTTATGCTGTCCTTGTGACAGTTTGTGCACTCCTAAATTTGATCAAAGTACCCTGTATGTAAACTTAATAGACAAACACTCCTCCCTCCCAACATAGACATCACATAACAGGCCAGGGAGTTGTGGACATCACAAAAACACCTGCTCCCTTACTGCAACACCAACATTTTTATTTTGAAGGTTCAAGTGGCTATTTACTGAAAGTTTATTTCATTTTCATTTGATGAGTGACTATTAAATTCTCTTAGATGAGCGGTTTGTCACTGTCTTTTTCAATATGAACTGCAGATAAATTCATGTGAAGATAATTTGTGTTGCTATTAGAGAGACTGCACTGCCACCTGCTGGTGGAGTGTTGATAACTGACGTTGATGCCTTGGAGGTGCCTGTTGATCACGGTAGGGAAAACAGTCCAGTATGGTTTCATCCCAAGTCTCTTGACCGCTCTTCATCGCTCCTCAGTTCTCACTTGAACTGGATGTCTTTTTGTTTCTCCGTTTTCCTTCCCAAAGCTCTTATTTCTGCTACGAGTGCAGCCTTCACAGAAGTCTTTTACACACCAGCTTACTGGATATCAGTTATTGATTTGAGGCTGCAGTCGATTGGATGGATCTGACAAGTCACAACGTCACCAGAGTTTCATATCAGATTAAATTCCATAATCATATTCTGTGTTATTTAAAAATTAATTCACAGAATATCCATAAATACAGATGCAAACAGTGAATAAATAATAGAAACACATTCTGCCAGTAGAAATGATCCTGTGCCTCGAGTAGGACACAGTATAAATACACAAGTAGTTCATGTGCAGGTGTTTGTTAAAGTTGTTAAAGGCTGTAGTAGTGACAAAGAGACTGTGCTGCCACCTGCAGGCGGCTATGATCCATGTTGTAGATGCTTTAGAAGTGCAGGTTGATCACAGTGGGGAAAACAGTCCAGTATGGTTACATCCCAAGTCTCTTATTTATTATAATTCCTCGCTCCTCAGTGCTTGCTTTAACAAGAAGTCATCTTGAAGGCCATCCTAAAGCTCTAATTTCTGCTAAAAAAAACATGCTGCTCTGTCAGTGACTGTGCCTTAATCAGTATTAGTACAGATCACAGACTTCATCAATCTGTGATCAGAAATGGACGTCGCCTCACATGACGCTTCAGAGCAAAGGGCGTCTGATAGCTTTAAAAACATAATTCCTCGTCTCTTCTCTCCTTACACGGTTTCCTTGCATCTCTTCATGCATCCCCGGTGGGAGGGACTAAGAGCAAGGGAAACATGGATGCAATTAAGAGACTTGGGATGCACCCCAGTATGATGTATGTATGTTTTCTTTCCAGCAAAGAAGTAAAATAGGCCTGGTTACTACTAATAATTATGGTCAACCCTAATATCATGGTCTTATTTCAGTCAGCTCTAATCATAATAATTTGGACTAAAAGTCACACTGTGGCCATATAAACCCATTCACTTTGGCACTGTTCACAATAATTCAGAGTTTAATTGTTGCCTGACTTGTGATGTTTCCTTTGCACCCCTAGCCGCAGTCTGGATAGCTTTGAATCCTACTCAGGTAACGATGTCATTCACTGGATCTAATGACTTCCACCTCATTCTCCCGTAGTCTACCCACTGTTCAAGCCTCTGCCTCAACTGTCCAGACATCAGTGTTCAACCAGGCTGATTAAGACTCATGTAGTTTCACCTTTTCTTTCAAGGCCACATACCATTAACATGACACCATGGGGAGAAACTCCTCCATGTCATTCTACAGTTTGCTCCACTCCTGAGCTTCATGTGGCAGGTTCACTGTCGCAGAACCTGATGTAGTTCTGCCACCGTGTCCATGTCTTCATCACAAATGTTTTGTGTGTCTCTGCTTCACATCCATCAGATTTGCTCCCTGTTAGTGGCAAGCCAGTGAGGGATGGTGTGTGTTGATATGTATTTCTGACATGTTAACATGCTTTTTAAAAAAAAAAAAAAGGTTTTGGACATGTGTTATGGCGGCCTCATGTTGCGTTGCCATGATTGGGAAATCATTTTATTGCCACATATTGCTTTGCTTTTTTAAAATCATGATTCTGTTCATTACAAATAGAGATGCCACTGTGTTTGTAGCTCATGTTCATGTCCATACATTCTGTACACACTGTACCTACCATTGTTCACTAAATTGTTTACAAGCTTTTTAAATGTAATGCATTGTGATGTAGTAACATCTTGTCATTAGTTATCTTGATCACTACCCAGGTTTCCTCGTAGCAGCTAATAAAACATCTTTTTTCCTCTGTTCCTCCAGACTCGCTGAGTCTCGCACTAACCCCCAGGTCCTGGACATTGGGGTAAACCCTCAGGACTTCAACACTGAAGAGTGCCTGTCCCCGGGCAAATGGGACCAAGAGGACTCAGAGTTCACTGCACAAAAAGACACTTTTGGGTTCTAATGTGAAGCCTCTGCCAAGAAGGGAAAACGGAGAAAGACGAGGGGAAATGGTGGAAACTGGAGAAGTGACAAAACGAACATTTATGGCATCAGGAAGGTTTCCCGTCTTCTCCTTGCTGCCAAGTCCTCTCAGTGCTGCTGTCTGGTGGCTATCTGATGCTCCTGGATCCACACAACCACAGAAGGACAGCATGAGCAGGGTTCTCACAGAACAGGCCAAAGCAATACAAACCAATTCATCCCTTTTCTATGAAAAAACATGCAGTCATTTAATGTTTGTTCCAGTCAGTGTATTACTTCCTTTTTTGTGTCTGTTTACCCGTTCACTGTTCGTAATGTGTTTGTGGTATGTGCTTGTGTACATTGTGTTAAAGAAAGTGTGTGTTTCTGTGTGTGTGCGAATGTATAGTATATAATTGTAGAAGGTGAGATATGAGAATTATGATGTGAGTTACATTTGGAACAGTTCATCAAGGTAAAGGTCATCAAGGGTGCTGTCACACATTTGATTTAATTAGAGATGGAGAAACTGGATTAGAGGGAAGTCAGCAATGAACCAGTTCCCATAAAGTTACTACCTATGTGCTTCAAGAATTCAGCCTTTTGCTGGGCTAAGCTTTAAAAAAAAAATTGTGTGTATGTTTTGGTCAAAGAGTGTTTGTGTGAAAGTGAATAAGAACAAAATGACAATCTTATTTTTTTTCTATTGCAAAATCTATTTTTGCACTCAACATTCATCCATTTTTAAAAAGCACATATTTCATGTAAGGGAATTTAATGTCCATACGCATCAAACTTATTTTCAGGCTTATATACAGTGCCTCTATTCAAACTCTCGCTTGGACTTGTTCACGCTTTATTGTTTTGCAACTTAGAATCACAGGAGCATTTGTGATGTTGTTTTCACTGTGATGATGACGACAGTCTTGTAGCCTACATCTCAAGATGTCCCAATGTTGTAGAGAACTGTGAAGCTCTCTATAGCACCACATAGACAAGACTTGGATAGGAAAGGGAAGAGAAGTCCAGAGTTTTGTCTTTTTTTTTTTTTTTTGACCATGTCAGTAAGTTGCATTAATCAACTGTGATTCGTAGTTGGAACAATTAAACATGAACTCCAAGGGTGTGAATGTGTTCTATCGGCACTGTACCGCTGTATGTTAAATTATATTGTTGCATTGACTTTGCTAGTTTACTATTTTTTCCCCAGTGTTATTTTTGCCGTTTGTTTATATATGAATTTAATTTAATTCATTAAATTACATAAATTTCAATCAAAGTAAAATAAAGTATGTGTGACGTTTATTCCAAACTCAGATTTGTCAGATATACCCCAAACTCCAAAAAGCGTCCTGGTATCAATGTTACCATTGAGCGTGACATTTAGACTCTTTCTCAGCCTCGTTGTCTGGTGTCTCCTCATCCATCTGGCAGACCGTCATTTTATCGATGTAGTCGTCCACACTGAGTAGAACATGACAGTCGATACTGCAGTTATAAACATTCTGCTACTTCCTTTTACCTTAAACAGTTCAGCCACCATTTTGAGCAGCCCAAGTGTTGAGGTGGTCAGCTGGCTGGCCCGGTCTGCAGTCATATAGAGGGTGACGTCCTACATCAGGTCTGTGGTGAGACAGAAGCGTTAGATCCAGATATAATGTGTTACTTGCCAGCCAGTACTCGTAGGGGGACCCAAAAAGGTGGTTGGTCGGTGAGAAGGCGAGAACAAAGCCAAGACCCCATATGTCTATTGCCTCGGAGACTAGGGAGGTTGTCAGCAGAAGAGGAAATGTAGAAGACTAATGGTGCATTCCAGTTGTACCTACTGTTTATTAGTCATTAAAATAAGGAAAAAAAAGGATGGTTTGCATGAAGTCATAACTTTACTTATTTAATCAAAACCATTAATCAGTGTCACGAATGCTAAACATAAGTCTCACATAAGTCTCACAAAGCTTTGCAAAGGTGAGTAAAGCTTTGGCTACTTAATATGAAAAATGTTAAATCAGTTTTCAGATTTCTAATATAGGCTAAGCCAACTGCAAGTGTGTGTTTCTAACACATCCCACTCATTCTTAGCCAGTTTTGAGAAACATATGGGATTTCAACCCGTTGATAAGGGGTAACTAAATGTACATTCCTTTTTGGAGGGATCAAGTTTTTATTTATATTTGAACAAATTAAACAGTAGGCCTATATACAAAAAGTTGGAGTATAAAAGACAAAAAACAAAACAAGCTCAACGAAACATTTACACATCAGGAGTCAGCCTACACAAGATCCCACTGTTTACTAGACATAGTGAACTAAGAAATGAATTGATCTTCAATAGTGAGACGAAAGATAAGAGCAAATACCAACACAGCTCGATTTCATCAACATCCACTGTTTGCAGTGACTCTTTTTTTTTTGCTTGCAGTGACTCACACTACCTTGCATCAGCACGCGTGACGTCAACCAGACAACAAAACAATGTCAAGTTTGCAGAAAAGTTTCTTGTTTGTATTTGCAAAATAAAAAGCAGAGAATTAGCGCCATATGGACTTTTAATAGTGCCCTATAAAACATTAAAACAGTCAAGGCACTGAATGCGAGACAACGAGACATTAACAGGAGAAGGCGTGTTCTTCGTATGGGAGCACGTGCCTATGTTTTACTCGGGAGTGTGCGGGCTCACAGATCGGCAGACAAACTCGACCGAAGTAGCTGAAGAAAAAAGACACGGTCAGTTGGACCGCAAGGACGCGGAGAGGATGCGTGTCGCCGCATGTTGCTCGTTTTTGTGTAAGTAGTCTGATGTTTCATTCAGATGATTAACGCATGCACCGTGCACAACACTTGTTCAAAGCGGATCCGCTAACTCAGAGGTTTCTGACTCAAAATTGCATCACTCGGTGAAACTCAGCCATGCGAAAACTGCTAAGTTGCTTCACGAGACTCCTACACAGTGCCCGCTATAGCACAAACTATTACTGTAAAATGAAGGTTTTGGCGACATTTCAGCTGTTTAAAATAACCGCGTTATTTTAAACTTTTCACTCAGTCTTATGTCACCTTAGTGATTTGGTAAGAAGAAGTTTGTGGAGGTCTGAGTATTTTTATGTAGCGTTAGATTTAGTATTTTCTATGTATGTAGCCTAACCTATTTACAGTATGTTCATACCATGTCGGTAGCTACCTATTTCATTTGTAACTGTTACCGAGGATAAAATATCCGGATCTGTTGGAAGCGATCACAAACTGTGGGTTAGTTATGTTTTTGTTGCCGGCCATGTTAAATTCGAGGTTAGGGTTAGGGTTACCGCGTTCCTCGACAGTTTGTTTAACAACACACACACGCGTGGAGTGGTTTTTTTTTTTTTTGCTTCTCATTCATGTGACTGCTGGCATTGCGTCATTGCGCGCGCACCCGGAAACACTGCGCGCTTTCTCGTGTCCCCCTCTTTTTTTCTAATCACACGAAGAGCTGATCGGTAGAACAGCCCATACAGTCTATGCAATAACCTCATGGATTTATAACGTAGAGCTTCTCATGTGTGTCTAGAGGTTGTCTCTGTCCGCTAGTCTCTCTCGCTGTCTGTATAAAGACAACCCTTTCCACCAGGTAAAAAGGACCGGCTGAGCTATAATCTTTTAAAATACAACCATTGATCGTGAAATCTAATCACTTTGAGGCGTAATAACCTTTCAGTCACACGGTAGAAGCTGCAGTCACCTTTTTACAAGTGCAATACGGCATTGTTTGGGTTGTATTGCCTTTTTATTTAGGTATTTCACCAGGTAAACACGACTGGGTGGGCTGTAATCTTTCAAATATAACCACCCATTTAAGAGGCTGTGCGTGCTCCCGCTGGCGAAAAAAAAAACAGTTTCTGGCAGATGAGCGCTTTTTAGTCTAATTGGTTAATGTTGGCGGCCCTATTCGGCGGTTCTGATATGAAGGCTTAGAGGCCAGGCAAGCAGTCTAAACAGAAATAGCCAAGAATCCTTATGCTATGTTCAAACTGCAGGCCAGCGTGACCCAAATCCGATTTATTTGCCCATATGTGACTCAGATCTGATCTTTTTATGACAGTATGAACAGGCCAAGTCACATGAAATCTGATCTTTTCCAGTTCGGAATTGGGCCACTTCCATAACACGACAGGAAAAGGTGCCGGCAATTTCAGATTCAGGTGGAAGAGGCTTGAAGGCACACTGACAATCTGGCTGCTGACAGACAGTAGGCTATAGACAGTATAATGGCATTGAGAGTTGAGAATTAGAAACTGGAGAGAGACTCTGGAGAGTTCCTGAGGAGAAGAGCAATTCATAACCAACTTTGCTTCTGGTGACATTTGACTTTTTGTCCCCAGGTGGCTTCCTGCAGCTTTGCAGTGCACTGAACATTAACTGTACCGTGACTAATGATGACCTAACAAGGTACAGCATCTCAGATGTGTCTCAGGTCTCAGATGCCAAGGCGAAGAAGTGCGAGTACTCATGGACAGGTGTAAGTAAGACAAGACACAACGACCCACTGTTTCTGAAATGATACATTTTCAGTTTTCCATATTTCAGAAAAGGCACTGTTTTAACTAATAACATTATTATTATTAGTAGTAGTATTAGTATTTTTAGTATAACATTGTTCCATTCTATTTAAATGCTAGTAAGCAGTGCCACTTGGCCAGCTTGCACAGTAGCAGGGCCCACGCACAGGCACACTTAAATGACTCATAAAGACATTATCTTAACTTGCCGTGTGATGGCCGAGCTTGTTACACTGTATAATCGCTGCGACAGACATGTGCCTGAGAGATTTTATTAGTGATTTGTGTTCTCTACTAATTAATTTTTCCTATGTTCTATGTTAAGACGCAAGTGATTGCGAACCAGAATGGAGAAATGACTGAGCTGGTGTTGATAAACAACATTAATACTCTTGTTATCTTGAAGTGCCTCGACAACATTGTCTTTACACGAAGCTGCATCTCAGAGGTATACACTTTTAACCTGAAAAAATATTTTGACCAACTTACGACATGAGCTGTTTTTATGTAAAAATATAACATGTTAAAACAATACAGCGAAGAACTTGTTTCTTTGAATTATATGAGGTACACAGTTTTAGTCCAAATACTGTTGTGTTAGGAGGTTGAACAGGTGAAAATTCCCTTTGGCACTATAAGATATGATAATTTGACATCAGAGGTCCAAAAAATGTGGAGCCAAAGACTTAAAAATTGATTTAAAAATGTTATTTTTCTGCCAGAGTAATACTGTATTGTCCCTTTTGTTTCTTCTCAATAGGGGATAGAATACACAGCCAGCTGTACTGGTGAGTATTATTTCCTGTTAGAGGTAACGCCATATGCAAGGGGTATTTTAAATTATAAGTAGATTGTCATTATAAACATTTTGTTCTACCATTTACCTTGTGCAAGATTGTCCTGCTGTATCGTTCATAGTCATGGAAGATAGTTTTCCTTCATCTAATTTGAAGTGAAATTTGTATTTCCATTTTATGCTCTGATATAAAAATGTCTTCTTTTTACAGTCAACTGCACTCTAAAGGCTCTCAGACTGGACTCAGAAAGACAAAGGTAGGGACGAAAAGTCATAAATGATATAACATTATAATAATCATTTGTATCAGATATGGTTTACATCCTAGAACAGATGTCAGTTACACAACAATTCTTACTGCTATTTATGAAGAGATATGAAGCGTGAGCCACTGTTAATGTAAGATTACATCATGTGTCTGTACTTCCTGTTTGAGATGGAGTGAGAGTAGTGCCTTTTTCAGGCCTTGGGGCACCACTGTTTCACTCTTGACACCGTTTAGGTTAGAGCACGTTTGAGGATCAACCTTGTGACACTGTTAGGACACCCTGTCTGACAAACTTATTTATGCATTTGCCAGTAAAGTGCAGGATAAATCCTTGGATTTATTCATTTCTGCCCAATAATAACTGCATGTTTAAGCCCATTTTTCCTCCCTCAGATTGGCTATTGCTTGTGTTCTATATACATGAGTGTTAGAGGGCCACATGGCTCCCATTACAGTCGAATTGTGCATGCATTCTAGTAAGCTAAAAGAAAATGGCTATTTAATGTGATAATTGTGTTATTTGATTGAACAGCTGGACTTTTGAAATACAATAAAATATTGTCTGTTGATAGAGTAAGTGAGAAGCTCTCTTTTTTTTCCTGACAGAGACCCGTAACTGGATACCTACTATTGTGGTTTTTATTATCTTTCTGCTGGTGGTGCTGATGTTCCTGGGTTTTCTATACTCCAAACGCAAAACTTGCAGGTATTTTTTTTTATTACGTCAGTATATAAAATGACATGCATCGCCCCCATCTGACATGTTTTAAATAATGCTCTGTTGTTATGATATGCAGCCAACTGGGATGCATCTACACGGTTGTGACGAAACAGAGCTCTGACCCAAAACCATCTGATGTGGAGGCGGGGAATGAGTAGAAAGACCTTCTTCTTTTCACCTTTCTACAAGAGATATAATGATTTAATCAAATTCATCTTTGATCCATTTGATCGGTTACATGATTTGATACTGTGCCTGAGAATGCGCCTTCCAGTTTCATTGTAACTCTGTTTATTATCATGACGTATGTAAAAGTATACTGTCATCTGCAGTAGTTTCTTAGGATATAATGTGTGGCACCTTTAAATCTACTGAAAACTATATTCATGCTTTTTATATTCTCTGCCGTACATTGTTTTAGTAGCTGTGTGCCTTTCTGTAAGGAGCCATGTTTCTCCTGTCCCTCTTAAATCCATATTTTAGCAATGTGATTTATCTTATGCATTCATGTCACAGTTTACATTGTCTTACCGTTACTGTCTAATTACTCAAGGACAATTGTGTATATTCATGTGATTCAGAGAAACTATATACGTTTTGTCATTTTCGACTTGAGTTAGGACCAGTCTGGACCTTGTACTGGTGTTAACTGGAACCAAAGCTGTGGAAGCTACGAGACCTGTAATGCAGTACCAGGGAGTGCCCTTTCAGTGTCCTGTAGCATTAGAGTAAGCCCCTTTGCAGTCACTATTTGCACAGAGATGTACAGATGGTTTTAAATGTAACAGTCCGAAAAATATAATGTCTGAGATAATATGGTATTGCAATATATTAATTTAAACAAATTGTATATATTCATATATATATTTATATTGTTGGAAGTACTCTAAATATAAGTATAAAATATTAAATGATACCTGATACTTATATGCAGATATATATATATATCCCTATGTTTGTTATAATGTATGGTAACATGTAAATAAATGATTTTGATATATATATATATATATATATACACTAATTATAAATATACTACAGGATTTGGATACAATAATGTGTGCAATGTAATTCTATCCAATACACGTTTGTTGTGGAGCGAGAGATAGTGAAGATAAAGTTATTGGATTGCATTATCATGTGAGGTGGTTATGTTACATGGACACCTCACCTATGTCCATGTAACCGTGCCTGCTTAAAGAAATTTATATCATTTGTCAAATCATGTTTTTGTATCAGCACTCTGTTCCAGCTGTGTCGCTGTGATTTGCTTTCCTTGTCAGAAAAAGCATTAAAAAGCTGCTTTAAAACGAGTTTTTTATTTTTATTGTTGTCAAATACAGTAGCTGTAGGCTGTTATAGTAAGAAGGTGTGTCCTAATATGGGGTGACTTTCCTCATCCAGTGAAAGGTTGGTGAGGTGTGGTCAAGTCTTGTGGTGTGACACAAAGTTAATAAGTTGTTGTGCAGCCTCTATCTCACAGGGAAAGCCCTGACCTCCAAAGGTATTTAAATATTGAAATCACAACAGGTGTTATGTATCTTATATTGACATGGTGTGATCACAGGGATGTGACCTGTTCAGTCATTGAGAAACCGCTTTACTGTTACGTGTTACAGAATAGAATGTGGTCACAGATAAGCAAATGTAGTTAAGTGGCACACAACAAATACACAGATGTAGTTAAGTGGCACACAAGACAACACAATGTTTTTCTTTTTAGTGACAAAGAAAAGTTTTCACTAAACTTCAACACCTGCAGTGACTTTGTCATAATCAATCAGTTAAAAAGACTTCCAGACTACAGCCATGATGGGGGTTCGATGAGGCTGTAATTAGACACAGAAGGGCTCATCATGCTAACATGCTCATCAGGACAATGCTAACATGCTGATGTTTAGCAGCTATTATGTTTAACATGTCCATCATCTTGGTGTAATGGTTAAGAGTACTAAGTATAATAGTAGCGACATACACGACTGGGAATGTCATTAGCTTTGCAGGAATTTGCTCACAAAGTAACATTTTGATCAGAGGACAAGTTACGGGCTCACCAAAGACCTAATCAAACCACCACCATGGGCTATTTTCAAATATGACTCTGTATGCATTTAAGTTGTTACTCGTGTTCTACTCATTTTGAATAGAAGCTTAAAAGTGTGTAAGAACATGTGGCATTGCGATCATTCTTGTGTGTTAATAAGTAATGAGTTGAAGGTCATTGAACCTGCTTATTGAGACAGGATGTGGTCGTGGCTTCCTCACAACAGAACTCTAAACTTCATGAGCTACTCATTACTCAGCCGTCATTGTTTGGATTGAGAATCTGTGTGTGTGTGTGTGTAATATAGATAAGGTTGTGTTGTGACTTACGGGAAACAATGCTTGCTCAATGTGGGAATTTCCCCTTGTAAAAAAACAAAGCGTTTGACATGACATGACATACTTGTATGACATACTTGTATGTCATGTATGTATCTAAACCCTCATCTTACCTTTACACCTATATGCACACATGTTCAAATGAGCTTCATCTGAAAGTGTTTACCACCAAAGACATCCTATAGTTAGTTATTAATCCCCGTTTCTCTGTTAGTGTTACTGTAGGTCAAGTGAGTGAGGCTTTGAGGTAAGCATGGCTGTGACGTGATATGGTGTGCTTGACATGTGATCTCTCACCCAGCAAAAGTGGAAGACGTGTATTTGCTGTCCTGAACAATAGACTTCCACACCCCATTTCTATTGCAAACTAATGACCTGAATCACTCACTCAGTGAGGGGTGTACTGGACATGCTTTAGTAATGGAAATGCTTACGGTTACTGGCTTTTTAATTAAAATTACATCAGAGCACTGTACAACTATTTCTTTAGGGACAAGGTACAAGGTAGATTTATTTATCATTTCACAACACAGGGTTGTATTACGAGATTAAGTTGTTGCTGTAGTAGTACTATACACACTAGATTTAGAGTAAGTTAATTCAGATTTTTACCTTATTATTTTCTAAAGGTTTTTAAAGGCTCCTAAAGGTTTATGTCTAAAGTCTATACCCACAGACATATCATTGTGACTATGCTCATCTGATTATCTCAATATTTATCATTCATTTTTATCATTTGTCATCAAATAACATTACTTATTTTTACATGTTACAAAGATTGTTCCTCCAGACTCGCTGAGACTTGCTCTAACCCCCAGGCCCTGGACTGGAGAGTGCCTGTCCCTGACAAACAGGACCAAAAGGACACAGACTTCACTGCACAAAAAGACACCTTTGAGCTAATGTGAAGCCTCTGGCAAGACAGCAGTAAGGTTTCCCAACCTTCTCCCTGCTGCCAAGTCCTCTTGCTGCTGGTGTCTAGTGGCTCTGTGATGCTCCTGCAACAACATGACCACAGAAGGACAATGTGAGCAGGCTGCTCACCAACACCACCATAACAACATGCTGAAGAAAGTGTGTATACGTATAGTATGCGAGATGTAATTAAATGAAATGAACATGAAATTATGTTAAAAAAAATGGAAAGGTATGGCATCAGAGGTGTGGGCTATAATTGGATAAAAAATTATATGGAAAATAGGAGTCAGTTTGTACAAATGGGTAATTATCGGTCAGGAAGCCTCAGTATTTCCTGTGGTGTTCCACAGGGGTCAGGTCTAGGCCCCAAACTGTTTATTCCATATCTTAATGATATTTTCAAAGTATCAAATGTTCTTAAATTTACTGTTTTTGTTGATGACACAAATGTTTTTGTTGCGGGGATAATCTGCACCAGATGATGGAAATGGTAACAATCGAAATGAATAAATTAAAACTTTGGTTTGATTCAAATAAGTTATCTCTCAACTTGAACAAAACTAAATTTATGGTATTTGGGAATCGTAAGATAAATACAGATGTTAGACTGGTAATTGATAATCAAATAATTACATTTAAAACTGCTCAATTTATGTTTAAAGTCAAAGAAAATAATTTACCAGGTAACATATGTGCAATGTTTAATGAAAGAGATGGGGGATATCATCTAAGAGGATATTGTATGTTCAAACAACCTCTTGTGTGAAATGCTATTAAAAACATGTGTATATCAGTTTGTGGGGTAACCTTATGGAATGGACTGGATAATGATCAAACAGAGCCATAATATCATTCGGTTCAAAAATAGATGAAAGAAATCATTATTGGACCAATATAGATAAGCATAGACTGAAACACAGGACTAAATCTGCAATGTGAAAGTGTTGTGGTTAAGGTATTGTTGTGAGTTATGTAAGATCTGAGAAAAATGCATGCTGTAATTGTGTATTAATTTGCTTTGTACAATTATTATTTTTTTGTTTTTGTTTGTTGTATATCTATGTTGTTTGTTCAAGACAAATAATAAAGAAAGAAAGAAATGGATATGTTGAGAACAGTTTATTTTGTGAGGTAAACATTGACAAGGCTGCTGTCATCCGTTTTAGTTAAAGAGACTGAGAATGTGCACATTTAATATAATGTATTTTTGATTTATGCTTCTCTAATGTTGACAGCGTCTTGTGCCTTGACCCATGTTGCAATTAAGGCTTTCATCAAAACTGGACTCATCAAATTACATTTTGTGAAGTGATGGTTCAATTTCAAGTTTATTGTCATTGTCATGCATTAGAAGCAGTGCATTTCAGGGCAATGAAAACTTGTGCTCTAGCTACCTCCCTGCAGTGCACAGAAGAAACACCAATGGATACACAAGTACACACACTCTCAACTAGACACAAACTCACCATATGTGGCCTTAAACATGAAATTGACAGTATGAGATTCCTGCAAAAAGCTATTTAAACCAAGTGTTTTTTCCCCTAATGTTGGCTGGTTGAAAAGGGATGCGTTAAAAACCACAATGCATACCTGTTCTTTATTTCTTTTTTCATTTTGGGGCACTAGTATAAAGTTGCACAAAATATTCTCAGAAGTGTCTCCAATGTGCAGGTCCTCAGATGCAGACTTACTTCATAGATATGCTTTATGTCCCCGCATACAGGAGAACTGGAATCAAATATTTGATCTTGTCTCAAAGGTACATAAAAGTCAGATCATTCCAGTCCTATTTTGATCATTCTTGGACCTTCTGAGAATTCAAGTAAACTCTTGACTACCCAGCTACAGCTCTTATCCTATGGCATTCTTAAGAAACTCTGAAAAAAATATGGCAGCCATTATTTTTGTATTTAGGAGGGACAGACTGTTGAGTAAGGTGCAGATTAGAGGACCTAAACAGCACTCATGGGTAGAAGGGAAGGAAAGTAGGCAGTGGGCCAAGGCCCCATATTTGCATTAGTTTTACAAAATAATCATCCCCATTGAGCGAGGACCCAGATTTTGTGAAGTTGTGAAGATTATTTTATTCTTAGAATAAGATTCTGTTTGCTGGAACTCAAAATTCTTGCACATTTTTTCAAAATCTTTGTAAAGTTTGCTAGCCAACATTGCTTGAGGCTTTTGTTTTTTTGTGTGACTTACATTATAGTGATTCACAGAAAACATCTGAAACAGTTTCACCTTAACTGTGAGTGAGTTACTAATTTCATCAGCAGGTAGAGTGTCTCAGTTGTCATTGAAATGTTAAAATTTAGATTTTTTTTATGAGCTCTTTAAGGCCTTCTGATGAATATTGTGTGATATTAGCTCTAAAACAGCTATTAAATTGGCTTTGACGTGAGATTGTTTTGCCAATTAGTAAATATATTGAACATAGAGTGAGATATGGATGTGCTTAAGGTCCACTTTACTGTAGTGGTGATGTAGGTGATGATGACCCCGGAGACTCAGGGAATGGCATTTGTTTCTCCTCACGGCTGAGTTGTGTCGCATCCCATTGGTCTCCTCCAAAGAGGCCTACGTAGCTGCCTGTGCAGACAATGCATCCACAAAGGTGGGGTCGCACCTAACACACATCATTCCTGTGAAGTGAGATCACCAGGAGCCCAACACAGGAGGTGGCTTCAACGACACACGCCAACCTTCTATATCCTCAAAGTGCCCTTTGTCTGCTGTTTTTTAAAACCCAGGAACTATCCCCAGTAAGTTATATCTGTTCATTGACATCAGTCAACATGGTGGTTATGACTGGATCTTCATCATTCACTGCCCTGAAACCCTCTAACAAACCCCCCTTACTAATAACAGACCAGGCATGGATGTTGTCTTCAGCAGAAGTCAGCAATGTGGCTATTCAATGCCTCTGGATCTTTTGAGATTTGTTATTTATAATCTTCAAAATCTGAACACTGACCATTGGTTCAATAAGAGGTTTGAATGGATCCAGATCCAAACAATTAGTAGACTTATGACAGAGCATTCAAATACATGTAGAGCTGTGCCTACACAAGCTGTCCTTTTGTACATATTGTTTCAAGTGTCCTTGTATGCACATTGTAAACTGGATATATATTAAAGTCACAAATGTAAGCATATTTTCGCTGAGCCTCAGCCCAAGTACTCAAAACAACTTGTTTATAATAGGGCCATTCTGATTAAACGGTACCACCTAGAAGGTGCATGGAAATGAACTTCAAAAATACATTTTATTATTAAAAGTGTCCTGTACATTCTAATTGCAAATGCAACATTGCATAACATTTGTTACCTTTCCCCTCTCCCTAAAACTAATGTTACACTTTACCATGAAATGGCCTATAATCATTAAAATCCTTCAGAAATTATGCTGTTTGTTTACATTATTGTGTGACTCCATGCTGTCCAGCATGCGCAAACAAATGCACTCTCAAACGACAGAGCAAAATACTTCGGGCAGCTTTCACTGATCCTCTTGTTTCTTGGTCATCTGAAAGATTTCATATTTTGTAGACGATGGCTGATCTTCTAAATCCAGCTAAAACGGCCGAGTTTGGTAAATTCAGAGGTCGCCAATAGCTGCTCAAATAAAAATAAGTTTTGAATGTTTGAACTTCAACAGCGCTCCCCACATTCGACTTCCGTGTGCACGTTCTTGTATTAAGTAGTTGCGTGCCGCGCGTGGCCTAGAGAGTGACGCGCGTGTGATTGAGCGGCAGGTAGATTTCTCGGTTGGCTGTTTTCAAAAGGAGCTCCTTTTTGTAAGTTTATTTTAGTGCTCTTACTGTTTGGTAGAACATTTATACTGAATTTAGTTGTCTGGCATAAACTGCCCTCTTACAGTTCGCCTTTTGTAAAGTGTGAGTCACGTTAGGTTCCTGACGTTAGCTAGCTAACATTAGCTGAAGTCTGAAGAAAGTATTGCTGCTAGCATTAATGCCCGCCGAGTCTTTCTACCGCTAAGACAATGTTTAGCACGACCTTCAGTGTAAACTAGGTTTGCGCAGCTGAATGTTGGGAACTCTTAACAATATTATCAAGGTAACGTAGCAATGTAATGTCGTTTGCAAATTAAGTGCGACTTCTAAGTTTTCACATCATTTCACTTCAGTAAGTTAAGCTACAAACTTCACGCTGACGTTAACCTTAACGTTACATTGACAGAAATAATTTTGCTAACCAATTTTGCTAAAACTCATGACAGGTTAAACGTTAACCCCCAAACTTTCAACTGTTGCTCGCGAAAATAGTAACGTTAGTACATTACATACAACTTACCAGATGCACTGCAGCGAGTGTTTGGGGCCTGCCTGCCCACAGAAGGTGTGAAAAGTGTTCTTAAATGTAGGCGGAATCAACATTGTGTATCTGGTATTTTTAGAAACGACTTTTTTTCTTTTATATTTTTTTCTTTTGATTTGATTATAAACCCCTGTTTGACCCAAGCTTGGCTGCACAACATGAGTTTGAATATAATGTATAGCAAGTGTATGTTGGGGCCTTTCTGCCCTGAGTCCAGATTTAGTGTTAGGGGTATTCATGCACTTCTTATTAATGAGGCCCCCAAGGAACCAGTACAATTCTGTTTAAACATGAGACCCGAACCAGCATTGTATTTTGCTCAGTCAGTTTGAGCGTGCGTTGAAATCAAATAACAACAAGGTGATGTTAGAACACAAAGCGGCCATGTTTACTTTTGAGAGAGAACACTGTAAGAAAACCCTATTTCCATCTGTTATCTAAAAGATTATCTTTTTGATGAAGTAGTAAAGACCCATTATCTTTTGTTGGTAGCTCAGAGGATGACTGTTTGTGTGAGACCGTTTGTTTTCTTTCTTTCAGACGCTGGACTTTGATGAAAATGAAGAGTGGCTTTGAAGGGGAAGAGGTGGTGGACATGGCACATACAGTCAAAGGTGTGTAAGAGCTAAAGCCATGTTGGACTGATGAGCTCTTTTATTAGGTTATTAGATCATCTTAAGTAGTGAACAGAAGTATGTTCGCTTTTCTTGAAATACTTAATTTAACTGACTATCTGTGTGTCTTTTGTTTTCAACAGACACCATTTTCAATAGGCTCACTCCACCCAAATTCCAGCACATGAAACCCCTTTCTGTATATTCAAGGATGATCACTTGTGACCGAAAGGCCAGTGTGCATTGCCCGAAACAGTTTTGTAATCCATTTATTAATTTTAAAATTGAGGTAGTGAACAATTGTGCTGCAAAAAGGAAATTAAATGATTCCAGTCCCGATGATGGTTATGAGACTCCAGCAAAAAAGGCCTCTAGTCCAAAGGCTTTGTCCCCAGACGACGGGTGTTTTATGGACTACTGCAGCTCTCCTGCTTCGCAGGATTCTGTGTCCCCTTTTGCCATCTCTAAGCCTGCTTTGTTGGATAAGACGCAAGCTATTTGGAGTGAAATAAAAGAAAGTGAGAGCTCTCAGCTACACTCTGAGCAAGTGGAACATGGGTCTTCAACAGAGACAGGGAATAGTAAGGGGACTGTACCACAAAATTTGAAGTTTGAGAAGTTCCTCTTAAATTCGGCACCTGACTTTGACTGTGATGTTGACGACATCTTGTGCCTCAATCCCTTTGGTATTTGGACTGCTGGAGGATTGTCTGATAATGTTGAGAGCTGCAAAAGTCCCGGCAGCAGCCCATTTAAAAAAAAGGCGGTCTTAATTTCCACTGCGGCACACGGACACGTGTTAGAGAGAGGAGATGGGCTAATGGGGAAAGGACAAGAGGAGCTGAAGAAAGACATGTGTGAGAATGTAAGAGATGTAGAAGAGGACATAGGATATATCTCCATGTCCTATAAAAAGGGATTGGGAAACCCCTCTGATTCTGTATGCACTCAGCACCCTCCGGCTACCTCTAGCCCCATGCTCAAGATATGTGATGTTAAAGCACCAAATGATGAGCGCCATACTGAAAGTTCTTCTAAGACAGATTGTCATAAACAAGCTGCTCTGTCCGGACAGCACGTTTCCTTCACAGTTAGTGATTCGTGCCCTGTTGAAAGTGATCCACTGTTGGAGTCTGTGAACTCGCCTGTAGAGCTCTTAGAAGGCGATGTTGAAGAGGGGTGGAATATTGGTCCCCCCACGTTTGAATCCTCAGTGTGTCACAGTGTCGCAGTGAAGTTGAATGCCGGTAGTGAACAGAGTATACTGGTGTCAGAGGAGATGCAGGGAGGCTTGAGTGAGTCTGTTAATAAGTGTCAGACCACACTTGGAGAAGACGACACACTAGACACCAGTTATGAAACTACGTTACCTCTACAAGTACAGGTAAGCTGTTTCAGCCCCCTGATGTGGTCCTGCACACATGCAGTCATGTTTATTGTGCACAGTGTATAGTGTGTATTTTGTAAGTTCTCACACACAGCCTTTGTGCTTTCTCAAGGTGAAATCAGTTGTGGTTGCTCCCAGTCAGCTCACCTCTAGCAGTAAACCAGTAACACCTCCTTTGTCAGAGCACAACACCAAGCCTGCCAAGCCAAGCCCAAATGAGAACAGAGGCCTTGCGAGGAGACAAAGGTATAGTTTCCTCTGTCACCTCTAGGGGGAGCAGTATGACCACATAAAACACAATGTGGAGGTTTTGGTTGTAAGGGTAACTGTGTATCCTTGATAATAGTCCCATATTTTTACCTGCTTGCCTTTCTGTGTCATCAGTGTCTATAGGCCCATGTTTATTGAAGGTGGCTTTGCTTTCACCCTACTCAGAGATTTCTACCTGAAGTGTGGGATGTCTTGTAAGGCTGAATGTGCTTGTACAGAGATTTTGTCTTTTTCAGGCCTGTGATCTTCGACAGGGAGGTGGACTGGGAGCGTGAGAAACGGATGTATGTCCATTCGGTCACCAGACACATAAATGAGAAACCAGGATCAGGCCAAGGTATGACCCTGAGCTCTGCCCCAAATACCAGAGAACAACACTGAGATGGCCCTTAATGGTATTTTCCATAGCTGTTGATTGCACCGTTAATGTGAGAATAGGGCTCATTGGTATCACCCAAAGTCTCTCTCTCGATTTAGCCATGTATCCATCCATCTCATCCATTTTTATTTTATTTTTATAAAATCTGGTTTAAAAAAAACACATCTGTTTCCTGAAGATGTCATGTCTGAGCTGATGAACCTGATGACCCATGTGGCCGACCAGACACCGGACACAAATGGCAGACAGTGGCAACATCCCTCTGACCTCACACGCAGGTACATCATCCTCATTGGGTTTTTAGTTTTGAAGAGGTGTGGAATTAAAATACTCTTAATGCAGCCAACATAAAATATGTGGCTTGGGATCTGTGCTTACTTTCAGGAACTACCAAAGACGGTTTGGAAACATGACTCCAACAATGGGCCTCTGTGAATGGCAGGCCAAGAATTTTGCAGCACACAAGCGCTTTGCCAAGGTCCCAAAAATCTTTGAAAGAAGTCCGTTTCCCTAAATTGGAAGTTGTGGAATCTTCTTGTGAACAGATGGCACTTAACTTCATAAGAAATCTTATGTTATTACCAGGTATGAAGGGAGGCCTCAAATCAATGTTTGCACTAGTTTTGTTTCTAAGTTGAATTTGTGGTGTGTATTTTTGGTTTGTCAGTTTGAGTGTTCCTCTGTATTTTTCTTTGAACTATGCATGTATTTGTATATAAAAATTAATGCATGTTTTGGTGTTATAATATTAACCTTTAGTGCGTTGTCGTTTTACTGTAAGCCTGTTTTAATGTGAATATAAGTACGTCTTGTACTTCCAAGTTTGAACATTTGTACTTTTTGTTGAGTGCCAACGTATTCACCACTCATGTTTAACTTCTTCTGGATATGATGCGAACATTTCCGATCTATACTGTTAATTTCTGTCCTCTTATGCATACAGTAGACTCCCATCAGTTTCTGTAGATGATCCTTCAAATGACAGCAGCTAGCAGAATAGAAAATGATTAACTTAAATACATTTAGGAGGCCTGTTGGATTACATTGTATCAAGTGTTCCTGTTGCGTTGTCCACCCTTGTACATCAAGCCTCATGTGTGGATCAGATGGGAAATGTTGGCTGAGTCGATTATGTAAGTCTGGAAATGTTTACCAAGAGGTTTTAGTCCAGTCATTCATACAAACCTCAAGAGATTTATGTAAGCAGGCATCTCTGCACATTTAAAGGACTGAGGAAACACAGCAATATTTTTGCTTCTTTTTACAACTTGACATTCAGCATATCTTTGAATTTATAATGTGACATAATGTTTTAGGCAGGCAGAAAGTTTTGTGCTCCATGCATTGGCATGGTGCTGTCATTGTTTTATTAAGGTCAGTGCACCCACATCATATGAGCATTTTCAACCACACCTTAAGATGTAATGGGGGAATGTGTTTGTTAATGGTGTTCTGGCTAATGTGGATATTCCCAGACCGCTGGACATTTTAAACAACTTTTATAGCTAACAAAATAGGAAATCTGATCACAACAAAGTTTCTCAATTATCGCTGACAATCCAGAAACCCTGCTTTTCAGTTTTTAAAGTAATTTTGTTAGGGCGACAAACAAAATTCTTTTGTACCTCCTTTTTGGGGTGTCAGAAGTTTTGCTTGTGGATATTTCAAAACCTGGCCACTAATGTAAACACTACCACTAGGGGTTAAATGGTCAAATGTTTTTAGTGATTTGTGTGAACTGACCTTTTTAATTATAGAGCAGCAATGACCACAGTGTACACCCAGCTTTGGTTAAACCCATTGTAAGAAAAGTGGAAGTGCCACTAAGTGCAGAACTCTGTCCATAGAGTGAGAGCAGGGCTGTTTGTGTGAGAGTGAAGCAGTGCTGTTGATGAAGTACTCAAAAATAAAGCCTACTCTGTTCAACTTAACTACTGTCGTCATCCTCTGTTAATATTTGCTGAGCAATGTGGCATCTTTGTCAGCATTATTTCAGCATTAGTCTACTTCGCAGCCTAAGAGCTGTTGTGCACAGGTACAGGCTGGCAGAAGTGACCCCAGGGAGCACAAATACATGGAACTTATCAGCATGGGTCCTTTCTGTTGAATAATGCAGGCTGTTAAAGTAATCCTGTCTGTAGAGATAGCAGGGCAGTCAGTCCCTGACCAGCCATCCAGAAGGCAGAGGTGTGTGGGTGTCAGTGAAGGCCTCGTGACGCTTGCTGTGCGGACTGCAGGGCACGTGTATATGCGAGCAGCCACAGTACCTCTGCACAGCTTCCAACAGCGTCTTACCTCTCCAGAGCCACGAACAGGATCTCTGCAGCGATGAACGCAGTTTGTGTTTGTCTGACATGCCTCGCAGTTCTTCTGCAGCTGTGTTGGGTTTTGTCAAAACAAACTGCACGACCAAAAACAAACGACTGAGCTACCCATGGCATGACTGCGAGATCATGCGTGTCAGCTACAAAACCCCAGCGCCTCGTTTCTGCAGCTCAGCCAGGCAGTCCAGCCAATGATTGCTGCTCTCGTATTGATACATAGACAATCTAATGTGGGAACTGAGTAAGATCCAATCCATGTTGGGTTTTCTATTTAAGTCTCATTGATTTTGAAGTGATTGCAAAATCAGCCCAGTTTTCTTACAAAAGGTGCTTACTCAACAGTAAAAGCAGTTAACCTAAAACCATGTTGGGTGAGTCTATGAAGGCGACTCCATCCCTACCCTGTAACAGTAAGATGCTTTTTTTTGATGGGGAAAACTGTTGACAGTTGAAGTCTGGGATTCACATGTATTATTAACAAAAGAGAGAACTTGACATCCTGGATTCTGTAGACTGGTTAAAAAAATAGACGACTTCACCACCCTGACTGTTTTTTACCCAGAAAGGTTGAGACAATCTCATATTTTCATTCATTCAGCGACTTAGAATTGCTATATACATGTCAGAGGATGCATGCCTCTGGAGCGTGTACTAGGGGTTAATTGTCTTGCTCAGGGACACGTTGGTGTCACAGTGGACTTGTCTCTCACACCAAAGGTTTATCCAAGGCGCCATCACCACCCTGTATTTTGATTTGAATGTCACCACTTAATGTTATTCTCAAATAAGATCAAACGCATAGCTTTGTCGAAAATATTAGATATTTTTATTTTATTTAAGCATACACAAGTAAGCATACACTGTGTCCTTCATAATTGAAGTTGTGTAACCTTGTGCATAATAGTTATACCATGCTAGCCCTCATTATGCAATGCCTGCTGTACACTTCATACAATGAATATAAACATGATGGCACTAATAAAGCAGTTCATTTTTCTAAACCATGCTTCTTCGAGGATCTAATTCCTATAATTCAAGAGCCCATAATGAAATAGTCCAACTCCTCTGTAACATCACAATGATGTGTTTCAGTTTCCAGGCGTGTTTCTAGTCTCATACAAAATCCACATTTCGTAAGTTGTTAGGAAAGATCCAGTGCATCTACTGCCCTTTTGTCTTGTTGCAAAATAGTCCATTACTGCTACTGAGCATACTGTGTTTTTCAGGCATAAAGTATCATGAAAAAACACCACGTGCCTCTCATACTGAAAGACAGTCCTTAGTGTGTTTTGCCACCGCAGGGCTGAAAAGGAATGTTGAGCTCTTACAGTCATCACTATTAGCTGAGTGTGACTAAGAAAAATTATTTTTCATTCGTGGTTAACAGCTTAACCTGTCCTAGAAGAAACACCAGTAGTGGCTGGATGGCCTCACAGAACCCAAAATTATTTTGGATTAGTATTATAAATGATCAGCTTGTTTCTTTAGCAGTAGGAGCAGTTAGATACCCAGGTGTCTTCCACATCGTCATGTCTGCGTAAAATCAAATGATAGTCGACACAGCTGTTAACCATCAAACTGAGACTGCTGGAATAGCCTCTCTGTGTAGCAGATCTCACAACATTGCTTATGTTCAGATCCTTAAAGGAACAGTTTAACATTTTGGGATAAACGCTTATTTTGCTTTTGTGCCAAGAGTTTGATGAGAGGAGAAATATCATATAGCTGGAATACCACAGTAGCAGCTTGGCAGCTTAGCATAAAGACTTGTAACGAGAACGGCTTGCCTGGCCTCATATGCTCCTCAGTTTATAGTCTTTATGCTAAGCTGTGCTAACCAGCTGCAGGCTGTTGCATTTACTGGAGGTACAGAATGAGTGGTATTGGTCTTCTCCACTAACTCTCTGCAAGAAAGCAAATAATAGTATTTTTCCAAAACTATTGACATTAAAATTGGACAACAGCCTTCCAGAAAATAGTTATATAGCCCTACATTTAAATCAGTAGTAAGGAATACAATATTTACAATGGCAACCTAGAGGAGTGTATTGTAATTTGGAGGTGGTAATACACATAGTTTGTATTACCAAGGTGATGTTAGTTTAATGTGTGATCACTTTTTGTGTCTGTTGCCTTCAGTAGCTCTGTATCTAAGCCTCGACTTCTCCCTGATTTAGGATATGTTACAGAGCTAATTTAGGCAGACGTTTCAGTTTTGATCACCTTTAAATCACCAAAGGTGACGATGTAGTTGAGACCGTCCAACGCACCTGTCACTACGGGTGTAGTTAGGGGCCATGGTAAAAGTGCAGTAAGACCCATTTCAATCTTCAATAACCTTTTTGTTTTTCAATTTACAAATCTCAAACCACTGAGTGACAGTCCTGAAACTTTTCATATCTGTGACTCTGTAGAAAAAAAAGCAACACAACTCCGATAATGATGTTTACCAATAAGCTATTTCCTTAATTACCCACATTCCAAGGTTGCAATTTCAAGAGCTCGCTCATTTGTAAACATATTGATCTGTCGTCTGTCTTGGACATCCTCTCACGACTTTCACAGCTGTTAGTTTGTGAAAATGCCCTTAGTAAATTCCTTACATCATTATAAGTATTTACTGTATTATTATAGTTACACACTTCAGCTTGAAATAGAGAGAACCCTAAAGAATCTGGGGCTGATCCATAGGAATGAATGAGGCAGTGGTCAATGCAATGTTTCTGGAAGTTCTTACCTCAGTCTCATTAAAAGCATAATATAAATCTCATTTAGGAAATAGAACACAAACATGTTTTGGTACAGTGCTGATTTATTTTGTGCATAAGATGACAAAAAATAGTTCCAACATTTACAAAAATATTTACAGAGAAAATGCACGGGACATGGTCCCAGCACACTAAATCTATCTGGCCATGTCAAACTTGTACTGAGAGGGGCTGCCCCCATCAGACATATTTTTTAAACGTTAATAATGTGTAAACTTCACCTCACAAGAAATGCGAGCTATTGAAATGACAACCGTGAAATGTATGCACATAACTGTGTTAAGAGATTAGTTTCACAAACTAATAGCTGTGAGAGGTTTAAAGACAGATGAGAGGTGATTGGATGTTAGTATGTTCAGAAATGACCAAGCCACTGAAATTACAACCCTGAAATGTGCATATTTAAGGCAATAGGAGTTTTTTTAAAACTTTTTTTTTAAGGTTGGCAACTGTCAAGATTTGTATGTTTAAAAACAGAAAGTTATTGTAGTTTGAAATGAGTCATATTGCACCTTTATTACAACCCCTATCTATGCATATAAGTGACACATTGGACAGTTCTTTTCGCTCTCAACTGCATCGTCATCTTTGGTGATTTTGACGTCTGCCAGAATTAGCTGTCCAACTTTTCCCAAGACTGGGAGAAATCAAGACTTTGACCTACTGAAACATTTCTAATTTCACCATGTTACAAATGAACTTTATTCAATCGAACCACTGTGACAGCTTTAAAAGTAGACTAAAACCTCTTACGTTGATATATTTACTAATTTAACCGAGGAGGAAAAAAGTAAATAAAAAATGCCGACAGGGAATGCTGTTGAGAAAAATATTGTTGGCAAACTTAAGACATGGCCCTCGCTCGAACAAATCATCCAGGGAGACGATCATCATTTTCCGTTACTGCTTGGATGAATGCCTATCGATTGGAGAGCCAGCTACCGGTGCTGTGTTCCGGGGAGAAAATGGATTCAGCCTTCAGAAGTTTTTGGTGAAGCGCTGATCATTCTGGGTAAAGCAGCAGAACACCATTTCGAGGCTTCACCAGGTTTGTCCTGGCAACCGCTAAACATCCGTGTTAATCAGTCCCTTTTCCCGCTTTGTGACTTTAACTTAAAGCGGCTTTGCCCCTGACATGAATCAGTGCTCAGTGGAGAGGCGCAAGCTTGAGCTTTTCAACTCTTATTAAGAGAGCGCATTGCTAGAAGCCTACCATTGCATTAATCATCATTCATCCCACTCTGCTCAACCACAGCCTTCCTTCCTCTCTCTTAACCGCCTCTCTTCCACCACACTCAAGGCTATGGGAGTTGTGACCCGTTGTGTTTGTGTGCACACATGTATTTGTGTCTGAGTTTATGATGAATGACTATTCAGAGTTGGCGGATTGAGATGGAGTTCATGCAGAACAAGAGTAGCTGGTGCGTTTGTCGTGCTGCCTGTCAATACAGATCTCCAGCGGCTGAATGGCTCTCAACCATTAAGTTTGGATCATTATTTAAAACATCCAATGCTTTGCATCATTTTTCCTCATCAAAAAAAGTATTTTCTTCTTGCACATCAACAGCACAATGACATAATGTAATATAATTACATAATAGAGGAGTGTTACAAAAAATCTCATTACTGACAGGACTAAGAGCGGTGTATTAACAAAAACTAATCACCTTCATTTTTGCCAGTCGCGGCGTCCTTTAACATTAGGAGTTGATACATTTTCCACATTAGTCTTGTCACGCTTCATTAAAGCCTGATACGAACAAACAAGAATGAAATAAAAAAATGTATTTACACATTAAATGCCAACCATTTCTTCCAGATTTTCAAACTTACCTCAGCTAATGTTTCCTTGTACTTTGCACACACATTTAAATATCATGTGAAAGCTAATTAATATGACACAAAAGTGAGATATAGGGGCTTCCATCTTATTAAATCATATGATATTATTATTTTTAAGGCAGCACTACTGAGATTGAATCAGCCCTCAAATACACCATTTGCTGAAACAAGTTCCCTCACAGTATACAGTGCACAGTACCGTAATGGTGACAGTTGATCCCTTATCCTTGTTTTTAGCCTGTTCAACATGGAGTTTCAACACAACTGTTGACTCTGATTTGTGAAAAAAGTCTTGATAGAAGCCCTTCTGTTCAGGATGTCACAAAGATGCCTCAGGGTTGAAGGTTGAGCGCTCTCCATGCTCTCCATCAGAAACAAAAGCTTTTACAACAGCGCTGAAATACTTTTCTCTGAAAGTTCAGTAGAGGGATCACCTGCAAATGAGGCTCAGGATTAATTCCCTCTCATTCAATGTGCAGTTTGTTCATCTGTCTGAACGTTGCATGCTGGGAGGTTGAGTATTTGGACAAAGACGCTACAGAGTCCTTGCTTCCGTGCTTCTCTGAAGGCCGTTATTGCTGATAATAAGGGATGTCTTCAGCGTCTCTGCAAAGGCAAGTCCACTTCTCCAGAGACATCCACAGGGTCCTGTCCCTTTTCTTTAATTTGATGAATGCACTGTTCTTTTTCCTCCCTAGAATGCTTTGAAATTCACCACCCTCAAAGAGAAAGACACGAGGAAATACTAAAGGGCTCATCCTGGATGTGGAATGTAACATTTCAGAAATCTATAATAAAAGCATGAAAGAAGTAGAAGCGGAAAAAAGCCGAATGTTAGAAAGATGATAACAAACCATGCCCGTTATGGACCTTACTGTATATACCGGTTCACATGAGAAGATGCCTTTCAATGTCAGTGACTGAGTTTCATCTTCTCTGACAAGGTTGTGTGATTCAGCTCTGGTGTTGAGCTGAGTGATCCCTCTAAAGCTGCTCTGGCGTCATCGCAGCACGTCTAAGAAATGGCTTCCTAAATTAGCCAGGTGGAGTCTGGATTCCCTGAGGGGGGAAAACAAGCTCGCCAGAATGAAAACATTCCCCAAAGGGCGGCATAAAGTTTCTGCCCGAGGGAAGGACCCAAACGAAACAAAAAATAGAGAAAATCGGATACCAGAACAACAGGACTGCTCTGGTGGCACCTTGTTAAAAGTGAAATACTGGAGTAGTAAAACCAAAACAACAGGTAAAACTACAGGGTACGCTTAAATGATCTTCAGTGTTTACCTTCAATTAAGAATGTGTAAAAAACAAACAGTTAATAAATAAGGTGTAAAAGATGAGATTAATGTAAAAGGACGATTGTGAAAAAAGGGGATGCATCTCAGTGCCCCCCAGGAATGGGAAATGTACAGGTTTGTGGTCGTTAATGCACTGAAAGACGGCGAGAAGAAAGAAGTGACAGAGGGAGGGAGAGATTGAAAAGTTCTCTGGGTCTGTTCGTCGGCTTTGGTCCCTGGGGTTGGTTTATCTGCAGTCTCTCTGACTCCGGAGCCATTTGGCCCTAATCTGCAGCCCCATGGTACTGTAGGTATTGAGCCCACCGCAGCCATTGAACTCGCGCCACAGTCACTCCACCACCGACTCTGCTTTCAGACCAGCACCAGCCATGCTGTGCCTGAACCCTGGAGTCCTGCAGGTTCACTTTAGCGCCAGGCGCCGTGCCAAAGGAGAGTAAGCACTGCCGAGGGGCCCGGAGTCCCAGCCTCATCCTGACAAGCAGATGGGCTTGAAAGGGGCCCGCTTGTTTGTGAGAACACAAAGTCTTTTGGATAAAGAAAAGGCGTCCTGGCAGTCACACCTCAATGATGTTGACAGATGGCATCCTATTGTTGTTGTTGTTGTTCTTGGGGAACTGTGGGAGGAAAGAGGAAGACGACAGGTATGAGAAGGCTGGAGGACTCACAGGAATCATACAATATGCTTCTTCAATGAGCATGAGGATGCCTCTGTGCTTTGGATGCTTTATCGATGTTTATAGCAGGAGAGTAAAAGGAATAAAGAATTGTTTTGACTTTTGTTTTCTGCACTGGTTGGAACACAGGAAATGGATATGGTATGGGGCTCTGTGCAGAACTTATCCGAAGCCATGACTTGAGCGTTTGCAACCTGAGTGCTGCAAAGTCATGCACATAATAGTGCCACAATTGGGGTGAAGTGGCCTGAAGCTGAGGTTCAGATGACACTATGATTTTGCATGAAGTGTCAGTGGAAAAAGTCTAGAAGTGGCCGGGACCATTCACCTGCCCGGCGCCGCAGAGGGGGAGGCACCCGGGGAGAGGAGGGGGTTGGGTTATACCTTACTGCGCAACAGCCCCCCAGTCGGATGTTCAGGAGTGCTGCACTCGGAGGAGTTTTTGGCTTTGTCCTTGTTGTTGTTGGGCTCATTGTCTTTGATTATGTCATACTGGCGACAGAAGAGAGCGATCACACCTGCCAGGAGAGGGAGAATGGATTCATGATCAGCCATCTAAACACAAATGCAGGACTGTCTGTTATTTTGAGTAAGATAATGACAGAAACACTGTGTGAAGGCTGTTCCTGGTTAAATAAACACTTTTGTCCTCACCTGCCCACATGATAAGTACCACCACTATGATGATGAGTTCCCCCGCCCTCAGCTGGGTGGTCTGGCCCACTTCCTCCATCGTCACTTCGTCTGAAGGAGTCAAGGGGCAACACGTTTATCTGACTGTTACTGGAAGTGGATTAGGGTTGAGCAAACATTTCAAATTCTGTATCATAACTAAAAAACAGCAGACATCTAGACATGAACATTTAGCATAGACGACACAGAGGAAATTAGCTTCAGACACATAGTCATTAAGATGTCCCACCACACTGCCTGACTGTAAAAGATACAAGGTCAATGTGCTGCTGATCTTCATCAGAGCCCATAATTACCAGCAACGTTTTCAATTACATTTTCTCCTGATGTTGCCAACATGACAGTATTGTGCATTGTCTCACTTTCTCAGATGGTCTCAGAAGTTTGGATCAATTCCCTTTTACACTCACTGGCCTGTCATAAAGCTTTTGCATCGTTGCAGCCAGTTCTATGCCTTTCACAGAGGCGGCACTGTTTCTTGAATCTTCAGGTGTTGTTTGCAGGATGAGGAGCTAATTAGCAAAACAGCAGAATTATACAACATATCAGGAGAAATGTTTTGCTGTAAAATCAGGGTTTACTAAGTCTAATGAGTGACATTTGCATAGTGAGCTTGGGGGCAAATAAGTCAGTATCACTGTGTTTATGCTGTGCAGGGATCTTGTGATAAGAACTGCCAGGTTGCACACAGATCCTGTGCGTGATATAACTTTGCATCAACCTTCTCCTCAGATGTAAAACAGCTGACGGATCACAGCACTGTGTTCAGAGAGGTTTGTAGAGGTTTGAATAACTTTAAAATGTGTGACATGGCTGATATAACTATTAAATATTAAATGGTAATGCCTAATTTAATTTCCTTCCTGTATGAAAATGATCAGAGAAGGAAGAGGGTCAGAAACGGGGGAGGGTTATGTAGTTTCTTTTTTGGCTGAGGTAGTAGTCTGATTTTTGAGACAGCACTTTCTCACCACAAATGTATATTTATTTCAGCCTTTGTGAGATTCATTTAACAAAAAAGGGTTTAGTGTGCAGAGATGATTATGTAGGGGTTTGGGAAAGTCTTCAGATCCTGTACTCAAGTAAAAGTACTAATACCATACTGTAAAAATACTCCACTATAAGTAAAAGTCCTACATTCTAAAACGTACTAAAGAGAACTCACGTAAGTATTATCAACACAACCTTACTTTTATATATGATGTTTTGGGTCATCATATTTTCTAGGGTCACTGTCCTGCAAGAACCTCGTATCTTTCAAAATTTAGCTTTTCATGAGCTCAGTAAAACAGCCCTGCTCTTAGCTTTGTAACAATATATTTCCCAGCTAATCCAAGGTTTTGTTTTGTTTTTTTAAAAATTTTCTTAGGAAGTAGGAGTGTTTTCTTAACCCATAAAGGAATACTTAATACTTCAGTTTATCAGAAAAAAAATCTAATTATAAATCACCAAATATGGAGGTACATGTTTTTTTGCTGGACATTAAGTGTAATCTGAAAAGAAACTATTAACTTAAGGTTTCAGTGAGTGGAGTAAAAAGTGCAATGTTTTCTTCTGAGATGTAGTATAAAGTTACATTAAATGGAAATACTCAAGTAAAGTACAACTACCTTGAATTTATTTGTATTGCATACAACCACTGGGGTTGTAAAGATACACTTGCAGAGGGACAACAGTCCAGTATGTTTCAGGACTTTGTTCTTCCATCACAGTCACCTATAGGACTAATTTTGAGAAACACAGAAAAACAATGGATCTTGAGATATGAGAGATTAAATGTTAGCTCTACCAATAGTTGTTTCCACCTTAACTTACATTTCATATCATCAAGTAAAAAGTTACATATGTCATAAAAAGTCGGTCTATATATTTTTCAGGTTCAAAATCCTCAGCATATTGTTATGTTTGCCATAAATTTGATAAGGGCTAATTCTACTTCTAATGTTTGCATTGGTAGCTATTGTGAACATAATTATTTCCATAAATATATTAAGGTTTAAATGAGATTAATACATGTTAAAGAAGAGACTCAAAAACTACTTCATGGACATTTCTCATGAGATCATTAACTTTTTCGTGCCTGATCATAAAGCCATGATCTACATCTATGTCTTATGTCTTGGCTGGAATATCTGCACGCTTCTTTATCTTTGATTGTGTTCAATACTAAGACTCTTAAACTCTAATCCTCCTGAGCACTGCTCCATTGATTGTAGTTCATTTTTGTTTAACCATTTTTTATAATTGATTCTGTATTAATGTATATTATCTGCTATGTAGCAGTAGGGAGTTGCAAAACACAATTTCACTCTATAGCTTGTTATATTCTGACAATAAACCAATATAAATAATAAAGCAATTCTAACAACTTTCTTTTGATCATAACAAGTTATTGCCTTTGCTTAGTAGTATTGCTCATTACCAGTCAATGTGAAGAGTTCACATCTGCTCATTTCTCAATCTTTGCCATTTTCTGAGGCAACCCCTGTAGGCTACCTTATCTCCACAAATACGGTTTAAAGTCACTCTTTTCCCATCATCCCCTTGTTTGCTGCTAATCTTGTGAGGATAAGATTCTTCTCTCAGACTTTGCTGTCCGAGTTCTCTGCCGACTTGATTGAACTATACCCTTCAGTCATTTTACTCATGTGGGGTTTCACTGACACACTCCACACACTTTAATGTTAGAAAGTTGCAATTCTATATTCTAACTCTTGAGAAGTTGAACTTACTTACATAGTGTTTGAGGGTTGATGTCTTATTCCCTGGATGTTCTGTGAGTGCTTTTTCTGCTTCAGATGTCAGTCTACAATTTGTATATCCATACGGAATACTGGCACTCGTCAGCTAGTCTTCTCCTGATGCTGTTGCGTCATAAATTACAGGTGCAGCAAAGTAATAGTAGGGATCTGTAGCACAGGTGCTGATAAGGGCCTTGGTTGCACAAGGAAACAGATGTGATGATTTTCAAAAGACTGCCTTCAAGCAGGGATATTAAAACTATATAAACACAGCCAGATGCACGTGTATAGCAGCTATAGAGATGTGTTTTGCATGATCACTAATTGACTGTGCTCTCGCGTTGGAGTCAAAAGATCACAAGGAGGCGGAACATGAAGAGAATACTTAAGGCTTCACCTAGGCCGTTGGGGATCTATCAAACTAAAGCGTGATGGAGGGACAAAGCAATTCAAGCAAGTTAATCACAGCGGTCAAGATCAATGTACACCAGCCTCAATAAACCCCCCCATCATCACCTTTAAAGCTGTATGACCATCAGGAGTAATATCAAAGAGAGAAGTGTGTTTTGTCCCTGTTTGCACCTGCAGTGGTCTGCCCGTAGATGCCTGCAGGTTTCTATCGAACAAAGCAACAACAAGTAGTAACTTTCTTCTTGCACTGCTGAGTGTTGTGGAAGTCAGCGGCTTGATTTAAAGTTCACCACAGCGTAAAATCTTTTTATTAGATGCAGTGGTTGGCATTTGGAGGGCCCGGTGTGGCAGGAACCCCACGCCCCAGTAGCTTTTAGCAACAAGCAATTCTGCCGATCGATTGGCTTCTGTTGCCCAGCATTAACTAATCAAAGTGCAACACCCCAAGGCGCCTGACACTGTTACCAGCCGGCCTCACTGGGGCTAACTGGTCAGCTGTGACACCTCTCATGTGCACTGACCATTCACTAGACAAGGTTCTGGATTTTATTAATTAACAGTTCTCAAGTGACCTTTAAGACATCAGCAGGGCTAGAATTTTTCTGATATGTCATCTTTAATTCTGTAACACAAAAAAGAAACTGCTTTTAAAAATATGAGACGAGAGCAGACTATTTAGCTCTTGTGTCATTTTCAAAATCTAAAATTTAGTTTTCATAAAGTGCAAAGCTGAAGATCTTAGATATGGACATCCTTTTACCATGGATGTACTTACATTACTACTAGATTGTGTGTTGTCATGACATTGTAAACTATGACATCAGTTTTACAAAGTCATGATAACAGCTTACTTACTTATTAAACTGCGGGTTTAATTTACAACAATTTTTGTCCTTTAAAGGATTAGATTAGTTTAGATTAGATATTAGTACATTTTTACATGCGTTATGTGCTATATTGTTTTTGGTCAGTAATGGCTGGATGCACTGCAACCAAAACCTACAGTATGCTCAGCAAACGTATCTGGTGAACCTTGCCATAGCTGGTCAAGTCAAGAACAGAAGTAGTGGGAAGTCCAAGAAGTCCACCCACCTCCAGATGATTTTGAAGCAACATGGAAATTCTTTCAAGTTAATTTCCATTTCACTTTTCATTTGGATATTTTTTCATGTTTAATTAACTGTAATGTTCTCTTTTGATGTTTTTAATGTTTTTAATGAACTTGGTGAAGCCAAATACAAGTTTCCAGAAATGGATAACAAAGATTTGTCTTATCTTATCTTATGTTTGTATATTTTAAAATTTAAAACAGGTGTATGTCTCCACAGTTTCTCCTTCTTTCTTTATCTTACATGAATGTTTTATACTCCGTGCCAGGAATAAATTGTTAGCTTGTTGTAGAATTAATTTCTGTATTTTTTGCCCTAAAAATTTTTAGAAATGCAAAATATATACTGCACTTCATGTTTCCACATTCCCAGAAAATAAAATACAGCACATAACCCCTGTGTCTTCAGCGGTAGCTACAGTATGGCCCTGCTGGGTGGAAAAATGAACAGTTTCCCCGTTTCCAGTCTTTGTGCTAGGCTAAACACGTCCTTACTTAGCTCTGTACTGAATGCAAAGACATGAGATCGATACCAATCAGAAAGAAAATGAATGTATTTCCCCAAATATTGAGCCTAGGCAGGTACCCAGCCAAATAGGATTTTTCCTTTGTCTTCTATGCAACTACTTCCACTTTAGTGGCCACAAAGGGGAAAAGAAAACCCATGAGTAGTTTTGTTCGTCCTATGGGCTGTAGCAGAGCTGAGGGATGCTGTCTGGGGAGATATCTTACAGTATTTTCCCACAGCCCTGTTTTGACATGTATATCAAACTCTTACGTGACAGAGGAAAGGATGAATTTTTGTTCCATCCCTATTATTGAGGATTCTCCTGTGGGCCATATAGAGAAAAAGTTCTCAGTTTACAAGATCAGAGGAGACCAATGAGTCCCGTTTCCATGTTTGAAAGTCTGAATTTACCCATGGAGAGTGTACATGTACATCTGTGCGAAAACACATATTATATAGTTAGTTAGTGTGTTTTTAGGGGAGCAGTAGAATTTAATTGTCTGTTGCTCACTGGCTGGATTTCTTATTTTCCTGTGCCGCTGTATCCTCTCTTTGTCTCCTCTCTGTCAGTCACTGGAACCCTCCTCTCTTTATCTGACTCATTGCCTCTTCCTGTTTTTTCTCTTCTGTTTTGTGCACAGGTTGTGCTGTCTTGTTTTTTAATCTCTCCCTTGATTTCCTTTGATCTCCTGATGCTTAAACCTATTGTGACAGAGGAAATTAGAAGAAACGTGGAATAATCCAGCATTTCGGGCTCATCCTTTGCTCTTTCCACTGAGATCAGCATGATATGGCAGAACAGAAGGGCTGAGCAGTTGAGCGAGGATGGTTAAAAACCTCCCCTTTTCTTCTGGGGACGTTCGCCTGTCATATCAAGACAATGGACTAACAGCTGTACTGAGGGACTATCTCTCCCACACTCTTTACTCTGCAAAATTATCTACAGTAACAGACAAATTCTATTTCTCTCTTTCTGGCTCATTTTGGGCATCAGTCATTAACCACACATCCCATTTCCCACTGTTTGGATTGCCATTTTAATACCTAAAGAAAGTCTGACATAGTGAGAAAGTACAAATGAGCCCTTCAGTATAAAAGCCAAACAAACAAATCACTGTCTCACTCTTATTTGGAAAATTTATTCCACATTCATTCATTCATTGGCACTGTGGTGGATTCTCAACTACAGTGATTTCCCACTGCATCACAAACTGTTGACTTGACAAACATCTGCTCATCTGTCATCAAAAGGTTTCATTGTTTCAACACAGCTAAGCTAATTAAACTGACATCCTTGAGCAAATGCTACCAATGAGACTGAGACGGATGTGTGCCTTTGAGCTAGACGGTGAAGCTGTTGTTGAGTACGACAGAAAGATGATTACAGACCTGCTCTCTGTGGAGATTTGTTTTGTGAAACGTGTGCATGGTGCAAAATGTGTGGAGGAGCAGGGAAATCTTTTTTGCCTTGCAGTGAATAGGGACTTACACTCGCAGTGTGTGTGTGTGTGTGTGTGTGCAGACTAGAGCCTGCCTGTGTTTGCCTGAGTGTGTTTGTGGTCACGAGGCACTGTTCATTCTGCCATTCATTGCTTCCAAAAACAGCTGGAGAGAGAATCATATCTAGAACCTCAGGGAAACAAGCATGTACACAAAAGGATGGAATCTAAAAAAATAATCACTTGTTTATCTGGATCCTGTGCAGTTATTGATTTTTGTAAATTCTTCCTCTCACAGAAACAACACACAGACAACACTTCCTGTGCTAAATTGGCCTCAGTGGTGAGAAGAGCATGTCTTCGGTGCTCTGCAATGATTGTATTTATCCTCTGCATGTCTCCACCAGCCCACTCGCCACCATAACAGAAGTTCAGACTCTTTCTGGCTCCACAGCCTGGGAAGTATCAAAGTATAGTGGCAGCTCACATGAGAGATGAGTGTAAATGAGAGGAGGAATAGATGGAGCGGGACTTCAGCCAAAAGCACATCGATTCGCCACCCCTCGCAACTCTGACTGCCTCCTCTCTACATCTGATAAATGCCTTTCCTCATTTTGGTTTACTGTGCAGTTGTGCTGGGTGCATGCAGGGTGAGGCCTGTAGAGGTACATCAATACATGATGAAGCACGCACCCCCCTCGAACATTTTATTCCCGAGTTGTGATCAGCGGGGTCGAGCTTAAGAAGCATTCTGTTGTGAAATTTCATTTCACGCTTTGTGTGTCTATTGATTTTTATTGGTCTTTAGACAAAATCAGTCAAGATATTGTCAAAAGGCCAAGCCCCTACTGCACTCAGAAACAGAGTGAGGAAATGTGCAGGTTTCTTTAAAAAAAAAAAAACCCTGCCCATTTCCTCACTCTGCAGTGACTGAGCAAGTGATCGTGTTTGTGTGCGCGTGTGTTTCTTTCTTTGTGGCACTTTACCTTTACCCTTAGAGGCCTGAGTCTCGGCCTCCTTCGGCGTTCGGAAGCGCAGGGGTTCGCTCAGCGGGCTCGTCCCAGACATGCTGATGGACTGGACATGCACAATGTAGTCTGTCTCCTCCTCCAAGTCCCATAATGCACAGGAGCGCGTGGTGGTGTTGACTTCCTGGATGAATCGCAGCATGCGCACGTCTTTCTTCTGTTGGAGTGTGACACGGGAGAGGATGGAAAAATTTTGTTTAGGAGTCTTATTAGGGCGGAGAGAAGTCCTGGTTGAATAAAAGTTCCACTTAACGAAAAAAGTTTGACAGTGTTGTAAAGGTCAGGCATACGCAAACACCTTACTGTTAATGCATTAGTTCAACATTTTAGGAATAGGCCTACTTCCTTGCTGAGAGTTAGTTGGGAAGATTGACACCACTTTCACGTCTGTACGGTGAATATGACACTGGCCAGGAGTTGGTTAGCTTAGCTTAGCTTAGCATAAACACTGAAAGCAGGTGGAAACTTTTAGCCTGGCTCTGTTTCTGTTTTTGTATGGATTAGACAAACAAGATATAACATGTTAATAGTGAGCTTTTGATGCTGTATATATGGAATTTTTTAAAATCTTGGAACAGAGCCAGGCTAGGTGTTTGGTGTTTATGCTAATTTAAGCTAGCTGTCTCCAGACAGATACAGGACTGGCATTAATCTTCTCATCGTTAACTCTTTGCAAAAAAGCCAATAAGCATATTTCCCAATATGTCAAACTCTTCCTTTTAAAATGTCATCTACTAAAAAATACAGAAAATGTGAAAATACAGACAAAAAGCATGTAAGTGGAACAGGTACAGTAAGGTAAGATAAGAGAAAAAATACATTAGTATACAATTATCACAATATAGGAAGACATATATTTCTGCTGCTACTTTAGTTGTTGTTTAGTTTTTTATTTGGGAAATAACATAATTTCATGTCTTATTTGTACCTTCAAAACATCAAAGCATTTCTATTTCCTCTTCACTCATATACCTCAGTACCACTGTGAGAAAGTGACCCACACTGACCCAGCAGCTGTCCTCCTCAATCATATCAGTCCCGTCTCCTGTGTGTTTTTGTGTCCATAAAATTATGAGATGGGAGCTTGTACTGTAATGCCATTAATGTCTGTAGGTGTGAACAAGAGTAATGTGTGTGCGATTTTGTATGTTTATGTGAGCACAATGTCAGCAAATAATATCATTTCTCTCCTTTTCACAGAGCTGTAAGAGTCTGCTTTTGTCAGAGAGCAGACAGACAGTTAGACAGGATCCACCATCCTGTGATAATTCCCATAATGCATACTGACTCAGAGCAAGGCAATGACACAGTATAGAGAACTGGACATGGCAGTAAACAACCAGTGGATAAGAACTGCATCCACCCTGTTGGTACATTTACATATACAGATAAATGTGTATTGTGTCTGTGCTGTGTGTGTGTTGCTCACCTGCTGTGTAATGGCAAAGCCAATGACAGGATCTCCCTCGGGGATGTCCCATGTCACCACAGCAGAGTTTGCTTTCACTGCTTTGATGGTCACATTGACAGGAGGTGACAAGCTATCTGCAACCAGAGGGAGAGAGAAACAAAAGCTCGGTTTATCTTCTGTGGTATCAAACAAATGAGAAGCTCACCTCTGTTATGTTTTTGCTGGTTGCAGAAATGGCCACCAGGATGGCAGGAAGCCAAATTCAGCGGTGTGAATAAATGGCTGAGCTGAATGCACTATGTGAAGAGGAATCTAAGAGAATGGAAACACAACAAACAAATACAAAAAAAATACAGATCTCAATATCTGAGACACTCTAACTTAAATTTTTTGTAACAATAATATTAAGCTGCAAATATTATGGTAAAAAGCAATTGTGAGTAATAAAATGTTAAAATTTAGACCCCCCACCCTTTCTCATGAGTTTTATTTATTTATTTTTATCTCCTGTTGCAAAGCTAGGCAGTAATATGGTCTCATCAATAGATCTTTGTCTCACTTTAACTGATGGCTCAGAGCTGATAATGAAAGTCTTGACTACTCATTAAATTCCACTGCTGAAGTGTACAGAGACTGACCTGTTTAAAGATTCTGGGAAGTTCTGAATCAGAAGGAAGTACAATTAAATGAAAAACCATGCAGGGTCACAGGGTGCATGATTTGAGGATAATGATTTGGTTTCATTGTATAATTAAGTGTGAGAACGTGTGTGTGTTTGTGTGTCTATGTGTACTTTGCTGGCGTCTGCTGCTGCAGAATAAGACTCCCTAATTACTGTATGTGTTGCTCAAGTCTGCACAACACAAACACACACACACAACTCATGGCTATAGTCTTACAGGAGCGTGTGCGTAGATCAGACGATCAGAGTTACATCAGAGAGGAACGCAATAGTTTGCTTCAAATGAGTGTGAAAGTGATTTTTCTTTCACACTGTTTACACTGACTCATATTCTGCATCTTTTCTTTTCTTAGAAAAATCATTTCAAGTGTAAATTGTGTCAACAATAATGGACAAAAAAGTTCTGACATCTTTTCCTTGCAGTAAAGGTGTAACAATGTACTGGGGCTCGATATTTTGCGAGACAAAAATTTAACAGTATGCACCATGGTTACACAGGGATGATAATTCATATTATTCTAATCTTTTATGACTCCCAAAGTGTGCATTTGTTTTATACAAAATGCAAGTTAGGCCTTGCATTAATCTGTCAGAGATCTGATCTGCTGAACTGAAAATATTGACATTCTGAAGGCCAGAAAAGAATCAACCAATGTATAAAATCAGCTGATCTATAGATGCTGTATTTCAGTTAGGATTTGTGGCCAACCAAGTTCAGACATCAGCTTTTTATCTTACTGTCTGAATAATTCATCAGTTTGTATATTATCATTTTATATAAAAAACGGTTTGCTTGTTAAAACAGCTGCCACAGTAGTGACACACAATGGTAATGATTCATACAGCACAGTTTTAAATCTTAATTTACTCTTCACTATAGAGTAATTTATTGAAGATTTAGATTGATATTTTATTGAATGCACTTATTTGCTTTGTTGCACTGAGTTAGAAGGTATCAATATCACTGTCATGCTTGTAGGCCTACGGTACATTTGAAGGTACAGCCAGCAGTCAGTTAGCTTAGCATAAAGACTGGAAACAGCTAGACTGACTCTGTCCATAGCTTAATCAGCTGTCAGTTTTTGTACCATTACAAAAAACTTTACATTACATGTTAATTAGCGAGCTTTCAAAGTGCTGTTAGGCATATTTTCTTACCTTTGGACAGAGTTAGGCTAGCTGTTTCCCCGTTTCTAAACTAACCGGTGATAGCTGCATATTTAGGGAACAGACATGAGAGTGGTATCGATCTTTCCATCTAAGTTAGAACATTTCCCAAAATGTCATACCGCCGTATGCCTTTAGGTGTGTATCATGCAGGGAACAGATGATAATTGAACCAGGAAGTGGTCTCTGACAGTTTGTGTTAATACTGTTCAACTGACAACTGTCACAGTTTGCTTTCATTCAGACCACTGACAAATATTGTATCTGTATTGAACCATAAAGTCTGCATCCTGTATGACACTGGACCTTGAGACGACTCTACTGTTACACCTTTACTTTGCAGCAGACATCGATTCTTAGGAATCAGTGGACTTTTGGGATCGATCGGTATGTGACTGTGTAATGTGAAGCGGAACTATGAGAGATGAATAGGGACAGGGAGAAGCGGTCACTCTCAGTGTTACCGCTCTTCTGTCTTTAATAGGATATAAATCTAATTCAGCCAACCAAATGCAGTCAATGAGTTATTGAATAGGTTAACACTCACTTGCCCTTCGACGGGTATAAATCACACAGCTGGTAATTACAGGATGATGGGCTGCTGTTGCACTTGTATACACTGTGACACACTGCACATTCAGAAACAGCACACCATATCCAAGCCAGGCGTCTGTGTTACGTTTCCACCCGCCTGCTGCAGATGTTTTGATGAATGGCCTGGCTAACAGTAGATGACAGGATGGAGACCTTCTGCATCTCTTCATCAGCGAGGACAGTGATGTTTGAAGTGGCTTTTTAAATTTTTAAAAATTTTTTTTTACTGTTGATAGCTGAAGAGACTGAAGTCACAAATCAAACTCATTACACATCTCTGTTAGTCTTCCCTTTCTGTCTATCTTACATACACGGACGGTCAACATTTAGCTCTTAATGCATTTCTGCGCTACTCATTATGAAGAATACCGACCACTTAGAGACAGATAATGTGTGGTCACCAGTGTCGGGCAGGTTACTGGCAAACTGTAATCAATTATTCATTTCTAATTTGGAAATGAATTACATTACTAATCACTCAAATCACAACAAAGTAATGTGTTACATTACTTGTTACTTTAGGGCAGGGGTCACCAAACTTTTTTCTCTGGGGGCCACATTATCGTTCCTGACTATGACTGGGGGGCCGGGTCAGCTATATAACATAGAATTGTATGACCAGACCAAACTGACCACCAGCAGGCCTCATAGTGTAGCTAGAGATTACTAGCCTGGCACAGCCATATTTGTTTACTATTTTTACTAGTTGTTTGCAAAAGTAGTAATGAGTCTTCACACTTTGTTTAATTTGAAATACCACAGATATTCCATTTATTTTTTTTCTAATAATGGTGACGACGCAGATTATATTCTTTGAAAACCGCCATTTATATTTACATATAATACAAACTGCATGGTCCTTATACTGAACACAGAAATAATCGTTGGTCCACTGTTCTTTGAAAACTCTGCACTCTCGATCAACTTTTCGTTTAACGCTAGCCATTTTGCTGTCACTTTGACAGTTTGCTGACAGTTTGAGCGTGCGTTGTCTGTCACAGCTGATTGATTGCGAGCATGTCGGTTGACGAAAATTCGGCAAATATAGTTAATTTTATAAATATAAATTTTTAACTGAAAATATCAACAAAATACCAGATTTTAGTATTTAATTTTTTATTATTATTATTTGCCAAAAAGCAATTTAAAAAAAATTAACGATTGCCGGGCCGGTTCAAGTAGTGTGGGGGAAGGGGGGGTCAGAGGGGCTGGGGGGCCAGTAAAAGGGGGGTGGCGGGCCTGAGTCGGCACGCGGGCCTTAGTTTGGTGACCTTTGCTTTAGGGTGCCACTCCAACACCTGCATGCACCCACAGGACACATCTTCTGTGTTTAAGTGTAGAAGGCTGTGAGGTGCTCCTTGTGACAAGTTAACTGATCTGCATTTGTAAAATCGGTGATGACATGATGACATTAATAGAAGAGAAAATGTTATCTTCCAGATGTGAGAATAGAATCTGTTGTCATTCTACCCCTCTTTCTTCTCAATAAATGCCTGACAACAGTCTTACCTGTGGGGCTCTACTTGCGAAGCTCTATACCTCACACCTCATGTCTTTTAAATCCTGTCATTTTGTGATTGAAGTGATTGAAAGATTGAAATGATTGTGATTTAAGTCTCTCCTGGTAAACAGACTTTGATCTCTCTGAGACGCCCAGATTACCTATGAGACAAATGATGAAAAAAGATTACATTACATATAGCTCTCAGGAGTTTGCAACAAGGTTCCCTTGTTCTTTCTCCTTAGGTTTCTGCAAAAAAAAAGTTAAACCATCTCTTTGTGTTCCACAGCTTCCGGTCACTTTTCGTCTGTCTTTGTCCATCTCCTCTCTCCCATATGACTGCACCATACTGAGGAACAATGAGAGGAGACGTTGGCCGTGACCGTGGGCCTTAAATATCCACAAGACACGAAAGTCAGCTCTAATGAAACACCAGACAGATGTCTTCATAAACTCTCTCCCCGCAGTGGCACACAGTCTGCCTCACCCTGAGAAACGGAGGTGACTTTGAGCCATGACGGATGTCCCTGGGGTGTGTGTGAGTGTGTGTGTCTTAAGCTCAATGATGATCAGTGACAGCTAGTTGTCTAACCCATGCTGAGGTTGTGAAGGGTGACAGCTCCTTAATATCCCTGTTCATTAAAGAACTCACTGGGAGTGTGTGTGTGAAACCATATACAGTCAAGGAGAGGAAGCCGAGCAGCTGTTTCACGACACAGACGTGTTACGAGCACACATACACAGGTACAGCCCTGGTCCATAAAGCCTATCATTATTTAATGAATGTTCTCCTTATCTCTCTGTCGACCTCAGAAAGACCGAATCCCTCCTCCAACACCTCCTTCCCTCCATCCTGACTCCTCCTCTGAATCTCTTTTTAGTGTGTTGTGTGTCCGCACCACGCTTCCCAAAGCTGGGTAGAGTGCAGTTCACTGCTTTTAAGGTAGTGAATTTCTAGCGTATTTATAGAGGGGAAAATATTGCAGATAACATGGGATGACATAATATGGAAATCATAGTGTGCTGCATAATGTGTCTTACCTGGATACGGAAAAACACATGCTAATACAAGGTGAAATGGAGGCAGAACACATTGAATGCACTCAGTTAAGGGCAAGATTGTGGGTCCTCATCTGTTTGTATATCGGATGTCTACTTTTGCCTTTAAATAATCATCAGGTACAGAGCATACAGCAAGGCTACACATAGCAGCTTTAAAACAACCAACAGGAATGCTAGCACATGCCATGTTTGCTATGTATCTGGTAGTTTGTGGTAATTTGATTAAACATTAATGAATTGAGGATTTTGCACTATGTAATCATAGTTTCCAAAAGTAAAACAAAAGTAGCCACTTTTTTTATAAGATTGGGGCTGAAGGTGAGGTGAAAATGCACCTTTAAGCTTACTGGGACACTTGAACCGAACAGATGCATCATTAATGTTTTTAGTGACTGGTGCTTTTGACATGTCAAAATGTCTGCAGTGCCTGTTTGATTGTGTCTTTGTTAAAGTTGTACTACACTTGTGACCCCAGTCAGCTGAAACAGTCTCATACAGTGTTACACCTGAGCAGACAGCAGCAGCTTTGAGCCTGAGGGAATATGAAAGCTAGCAGGGTGGTGTTCCAGCTTCCATCTGCCCCGTGGGGAGATATTACTGATTTGTACCACCTTATTACACCTCTGCAATCCTTAGAAATGCATTTCTCAGAGTGAGGCCCTTGGGCTGGTTCTGCTCCCTGGGATGCTAATGAGTTAGTCTGTAGGCTTGTGAACTAACATGGAAACTGCCTGTTAGCTACATCATCTTCTACTGTTATCTAGCATTTTGGAGGCAGGCACAGGCCTCGGGTGTTTCTTACTTCCTGTTCCGTTCTTTAAATCCTTTTGGGGATCACTGCGCTGCTACTAATTGTGTTTAGCAACTTAAGCCATCTTAGCTCCTACCAAGGCTAAAAATAAGTAAACAGTTTGTAGAGAAGGTGTAATAACCAGCAGGCTGGAGCAAATAGCAAAGTGTAGTGCATTTCAAGGAATGCTTTGGTAGGGGGAAGAAAAAAACTTTGTACTTCACCCATAACGGGTAGGAAGCATGAGGCCATGGGGGAATTAGCGGCTGTAAATTAGCAAATGTTGATTAGAGCGGGGATGCCTCACGCTGCAGCGCTGGGGGAATTACAATTTCTTACTGGTTGTTTCCCCCGCTAACATGTTATTGAGTCTCATGAGCTATGCTCTCGAGGGGGTTAGCATACATACAGTTGGCAGAGACATTAGCTCCCCTTCATTCATAGTTAATGTGCCATGATAAAGCCATCAGGATTTTGTGCTGATCTGGATTTTGCCCTTGCATGTGTCAGAAGAGACCTTGGCACGTGGTCTCGTCCTGGTGGACACACACACACACACACACACACACACACACACACACACACACACACACACACACACACACACACAAAGAGAAGTTAGGAGGATCACAGTATGACACCCTGGAGAGGAGGCGAGCACAAGGCGTTAATGTGTCTCATTTATTAGCAAAAGCATCTGGTGAATAATTTAGAAGTGCTAACGCACGTGTTCGCATATCGGAGTCATATTGTAACGCCGTGTCATGTTGTATAACTGACTGCCCATAATGCCTTTTTATTAGAGACTGCCTACTGTTTCCCAGCCGTTCCACCATGTTTCCAATCCGACTGTTTGAAATGTTACATAAAACTACAAAAGGGAGCTCCCCTATGTATAGCCTCTTTTGTTCGTCTTTGTCCCGCCATTTGTTTCATACAACTGCCAGACCTTTTGGATCTGTATTCACTACCTCCTTGTCACAGGATTTCCACCTCATATATTTCCTCTATTTCTTCCTATATTCACTTTGTGGCTATAATGGACGCACACCCTCACCGTCTATCTGTTTTTGTCTCCCTTTCCTTTCATCTCTGTCTGTCTCTCCAACACTCCCTCGCTATATTTCTGAACAGCTACTACACCAGGGCTTTTTGGCAGCTCCGCCATAGCCTGGCGTGTTAAGCTCTCAAGCCTGTAACTGACACTTCAATGGGAATCTAGGCGCAGAGAGGAGATGGTGGGTGAAAAGGGGAGACGGTAGCCTAGCTGTGAGTCACTCATGTACTATTCTGCTATTGATTAGTCTCATGCTACTCACACACTGGCTGCTGATCAGCTGATTTACTATGTAGGCAGATGCGCAGCTTATAAATGGAAGAATTGTTTTGAGGCTAAAATTATAGTCTGGCTTCAGCTTTAAATTTTAAATGAATTTAGGATGTCTTCTTTTAACAGCCACAGTGTGACAGTTTGTGTGTGTGTGTGTGTAGGAGGCTGTATGCTTTCTGCATGTGTGTATGTTGAAACAGAGCCCATGTGTTCTCTGTGGTCCATTCTGCCTTTGTACACAGCAGCCCAGCGCCGTCGAATAATCACACCTAAGGGTCTTTTTGTCCCTTTGTAGAGAAATGAGTTATTTACTCATAGGAAATGAATTTTCCAACCCCGCTGGCCACAAGAATGCTGAGGTGGAGAGGGTGGGATTGCAAAACAGAATCTTTCTCCACCTCTTTCCATCTGATAGACACACACACACACACTTCTCAAATTAAATGTCAAAAGGCAGGGTATGAAAATCAATGCAGCAATGTGTGCAGAGAGAATACAAGCCAGCTAATTCAAAGGCAAAGGAGTGCCGTGAGGCTGATTATTTGAATTATTTGTCAAGCCCAATGCTAATGAAATCTACGCTCAAATCTTGCACCCCCCCCCCTGCAGGGAAGCAGCAGGATTATGGGATGGGGCTGATAACGCTAAAGGAGCTCACAGATTGATTTACGGTTATAAATATGATATTAGCGCCTCTTCTCTCTGTCTTTCACTTCAGACTCACTGTATAGCCGGCCTCTCTCTGTGGAGATGTTGTAGCCTTGCTAAGCACAGCTGATAGAGTAACACCTATAGTAGCTGCAGCCTGGGAGGAAGGGTGTCACAGGCAGGTGGAGCGGGAGAATGTGAATAGTACTTTCTCTATGACTCTATGACTTTTGCCACTAGCATTCTCTTTTTTTCTCAATGGCTTTGTCTTTCACTCCTGTGGCTGTAACACTAGCACCCCCTCTCTTTTGCATACATTAATTTGCTTTCTCTCTATCCATCACATCACTCCCTTCATCTTTGTAAGACTCTCTAGCAAGAGTTGCCCTAAGAAAGGAAAATGCTGGGGGACTGACTACTGGACCCTGACTGAAGACTGAGACCCCCCAACCAAACTAGACTTCCCACCTTCACAAAAGCTGATCATGGGCAAAGGTAGGTACAGTAGCCAAAAACTGTACTTAAGTAAAAGCATTCAAAAGAAGTACAACAACTAGAAGTTAATGTTTTTGTCATCAAAATAACTTCAGGAGTCAGAGTACAAAAGTATTTACTGTAAAAATTACTTGAGACTTATAAGACTTATTTAGGAGATAATGCTGTGATTTTTGCTGCGATCTTTATTGCCTATTAAATACAGCTGTGTTCACTGCTTCACTTTTACCAGAAGAAGATCTGTGGTTGAAACATTATATCTGTTACATCCACATGAAAAGTAGTTTGTCTTTTTGTGTGTGCAAAATTTGGTGTCTCTTCATCAGTGTATCCAAATGTAGCGGAGTAATAAAAATGATTTTCCTTTAAAAATCTACTCAAGTAAGAGAAATCTACTCTGACAAGTACAATTTACGCAAAAAACTTACACAAAGTACATGTGACGGAATAAATGTAACTCATTAATAATATATCTGATCACGGGAAACTGACTGAAAAGTACACACACACACACACACACACACACACACACACTATACACCACAACAGACGTTGGTCTACATGGTCATATTTACATTGAACAATACACAAGCATTGAAAATACATTCCTGACTTGTTTGTGTCAAACATAACTTCTGGAACTGGAGTCACAACTTTTGTAATAGGAGAGAAATAAGAAAAGGTGTGTGTTTGTTGGTGTATGTATTGCAGGTAACCTCTTAGGGGGCCCACCTGTGCTGCAGACTGCTCAAATGCAAAATCACACCATCTGGACTCCCTGTGGATTTGACTGCCCAGTACCTCATAAAAAACAGTATTTTTATGCTCTGCTGGGTTGCTGAGGAAAACTGGAGGAGGAGGAGTGCAGGGGCCTACGCACAGATTTAGTAATCTATCGTTCCTGGAGGCTCACATTTCCCTTTTTAATCTGAAAAACAAGGAAATCATTTATAGTAGCGTGAAATTATTTCATTAATGCCACCTCATTTTTGTCCTTGTTTTAGTGCTGAGCAGAATTGAGAATATATATAATTAATTTTAATTGATTTAACTAAGACAAGTATATTTTCTGTCAAGCTGAAACTGTTAAAACAAAAAGCACATTTGTAATCACTGAATTGCACTGAAGTAGTTCTGTGCCCAGTGTCTTGTGTAACACAAGTCTTCATTGGAGTATCACACAAAGGGATGTTTTAAACCTCTCTACACTGCATATTTTTACAGTATTTATTTATTTCTGGACAAGTCACCTATGAATGTGTCACATAATACTGTTAGTTTAGCTGAACTGCATACTGCACTGAATACTGCAGCGATTTATCAGCTACAAAACACTAAAAGAGCCAAAGTTTACCACTGTGCATTCTTTTTTAGGGAATTCACAGCCAGAAGAGCATTTCAGCCACAACCACTTTTACAGTATCTCATCCTAACTGTCTGGGATCTTTTTTGTCTTATTTTTTCTCTGTTGCTGCCTTTACACAACAACATTAACCCACATTAACAATGTGGTTGACTGTATATGGCATTCTGCAAGCATTTTTGTCCCTCCAATTGGCAGTTCTGATGGTCCTCCACCTGCACACACAACATGACAGACATGATACTGAACAGATGACAGACTGCGTCAGCGAGCTGCCTCTGCCACGTCTGTCATTTGGCATTGCCATCTCTTTCTCCCACAGGCCCCGTGTCCAGATGATCGCACCAATCTGTCCTCTAATGCCTGTGTCATTCCATTTTCCTAAAAAAAAAAGAGCCATTCTAACGTCTCTTCACAAATGCAAACAAAACAGATTCAAATCAAAATGGTTTTCTTTGTGTTTCTAGGTCCTATTGTTTGGTGTTAAATCCTAGTGTTGCCACCAGATCTGACAGCTTTAGTACATGAGAGCCCTCGCTCTCAACCACAAGGCCATCGCTCTATTTTATCGCAGTCACACTAAGCCATTGGCGAGCTCTCAAAGAGGAACTCAAAGAGGCTCAGAAATACAGAAGAGGCTGACAAGGTGCCAGAGGAAAGAGCAGCAGCAGTAGTATGTTGATACAAACACTGGCACTAATGTAAGAGGATGGGTGACAACTAAAATGTGACAGGGTGTGAGAAAGATAAAGGAAGATTATCTGGGCACTACTGACACAGCAACAACAGCAAAGCTATGAGGACAGGCTTCTCTAACATATTTTTTTTCACTTTTACAGAAATACACCAGCTAAGTTAAGGCAAGCTTAGAAATTACTACTAGCTTCATCTTTGTATTCTAAGGTTGTTCTGTATTCACACACAGATCTACATACAAAAAATACACGTGCGCCTGCAGCCAAACAACAAATAGATTACAAATATGCATGTAACTCTTGAGCTTATATTCAAGTTTGAAGAAAAATATTTTGAAGATATCTTAAATGAAAGACGTATGTGCATTAAACAATTCCATAGGCTTGAACTTTATGTTGCGTCTCACTTTATGTTGCACAGTTGAAAAGAAATATTCTTCCTCTGGCAATTGAGGTTGGCAAATTCAGATTATAAGAGATGTGTGATTTGGGAGAAGTGATTCATTTTCTTTGTGCTGTACAAACTATGATGATTTATATTTCACGATTATTTTATATTTCATGAAATATTCTGGTGTGCAGACGACAAAATATGGGATTGGTTGTTCAATTTGCCTGTGTTTTAGTTGTCTCAAAAGGCTGGAAAAGAAGGCAAGAAGGACTGTTGCACAGAGCGTATTCTGTCAGTGATTTATGGATTTTCTTTTAAACATGAAACATTTTGAAAGTTATTCAAATGTTGTTTTCTTTCTTTCTTTTTTTTGTGAAGTAAAATAAAAGTATAAGCAGCACTTTGGATCTGGCTTATACGTTTATTTCACTGATTCATTGTCCATCTAGAAAGAAATGGCCCACTGCTTCTGTAGTAACAAGAAGATGTCGTCACTTGAGTGGGTGGGATGGATTTATGAGATGCAGCCCTCCTTACAGTCCACTTAAGCTTTGAAACTTAAGTTAACTGTAGTGGCGGCTTGCCAATGTGTTTATGTCTTCTTGGAAAACATATGGTAGAAATAGCACTGTGAAATAAACAAATGCTGTAAGTTAAAAAGTCACACATAAAAGTATTTCCCTGTCAATACCCCTGACTCTGACGCAGCATACTTCCATATCCAGTGACTATGTTCCACTGTAATAGGTTTCTGAAAAAAAGGGCAATATACTGCACATAAAAAAACTTACAAACAGCAAACAAGCTATTAATCACAAACAGCTAATTGTGCTCACACATTTGAGTGGAGGGAAACAAATGAAAAAACACACACACGCGTGCACGCACACACGCACGCACACACACACACACACACACACACACACACACACACACACACACACACACACACACACACACACACACACACACACATCCTTTCCATGCCCTGTTAAAGAGCCTCTTCAGAGAGAACAGTAATGATTCAGCTCTCCTATCAGGAGGCTGCCCCAGATACCCAGCAGGTCTAAAGGACAGTCATTTGAATAAAATCAGGGCAGCAGAGTTGCATTTAAAGGACTAAAAATACACCAAAAAGTCACTCTGCCACTGTTTCTAATGTGCACGATAAAACTTACCACATCATTGTTTCCATGTCGGACCATGAACACAAGCCCTGCACGCTGTCTGCTTATCCTCTTTCATGCATGTGATAAAACTGCCAAGTGGAAACAATAACATCAGGAAACAAAGCGCAGAGAATCTTATGAAACCACATTGATTTGGATTTTCTGCATCACTCTGACTGATTGGATGTTGACTCAGAAATATTCACATTCGCAAGTTTCTTTTTCGACGATAATTTGGTGTGAGAGAGAAGATGGGTAGCTTTTGCAAACTCTAACTCCTCTCTATGGGTGTCACATTAGACGTCTTAGCACTTGACACATGATATTTTTTACTTAGAGAATTTATCACCTGGCAGGTGGCTGCAAAACTTTTCCTCGATTTTTTTTGGTTTGCAGCATAAAAAAATAACCTCTGAGCTCTTGTAAGGCTCGGCCTTGCTCACTCATTAATATAAGCGTTGCTCAAACAAAGAAAACAGCCTGGAGCCTGCACCGCTTGCATCACTATTCAATTTGTTGATTGATTCATTGATTTTCTTCCTCCAAACTCAGAACTGTTAGGGACTGGGGAAAATTGCCTACGAGGATTTATGACCTCATTTACATGAATGTGTTAGAGAGCCAATTTACATTTTAAATGGAAACATTACCTTTCCTTTCCCAGGATCAACGGACTGTTTATGAGTCGCCATAAACACAGACACATTAAAGACGTCACTGTGGTGTAAATTTCATGGTGCTGTGGTGAACACCCACTCACTCCTGCCAATCCACCGCTCTGCCTTGACATCGATTTGGCCTGGTTCTCCTGGTGCAGGTGTCTGACTAAGTCTTAAATTAAACAGGCAGACAAAAACTTGAATCGAGTTGAGATGTGAATCCAAAATGAATGCAGTTACACTTCAGTCTGCAGGTCTCTGAAGTGGTCACGTCTTCTAAACACACTGATGTTCAGGAGTTATCCTTGATCTTGAGCACAGTTGTTGACAAAAGAATCTCACTTCTAGGTCCACTTAGTAGCTGCTCTGATGCTTTTGGTCATTTCACATGGTATTTGTCAGCAGATGAAATTTACTTAATTGTCATGAAATGGTAGCTAAGCACTTTTTTATACTTTTATTAGGGACAGTCAAGAGATGAAAGGAAGCGGAGAGAGAGCGAGGCTGGACTAGTGAAGCTGTGGTTCCTGGCATCTTCACCCCTAAGCTCAGGAGGGGCGCTGCTTCTGAGCACTTTAAGGACTTCATCCATCGGAAAAAAGGGCTAGAGCACACTAATTGATTTGCAGCTTTTAGTGCAAACAGTCCATCATTTCGACTACTGAGTCTTCATCAGTACAATACAATGTGTTAATGGACAGGAGGACAGGATTTCCAATCAGGGTGGGAGAAGACCTTTTAATCCAGACTTCTCATTTGTGTTTGCATTGAGGTTCAATGTTGCAGATGAAAATCATTTGATATGAGCTAAAGCTCCAGAGCAGCTACTGAATGGACCTAACGGTGAGCTTGTTTTCTGAACATTTAAACACATCACCAGTGATCACACAATGCATCCTGTTTCTTTGCATTCTGAGCAGAAAAATGTTTTTCTAGTAACATTGTTGCTCACTGTGGTGGCAAACCACATACTGCTTTTGTTTTTTACTACACACACGATTGTTCTTGGCAATGTTTTATTATAGTATTTAGCATTTATAGGCAGCATGTAAACACTTAATGCTTTATTAGACTATAATGTAGCTGTAAGCATATATAAAGTGTTCATTTGTGTATTTGTCTGTAACAGTAACTCCCCTACTGAAGCATCCATAAATGGTGCATGAACAGATAATAAACCGAGATGGAATTATATAACGATACCATCCTCGTGAAGATGATTTCAACATGTATATAAACGCTTAATAAATGCTTTAATACACACTGCTCATTAGAGGGTGTGTTATGAACCATTTATGAAATGTTAATACACTGCTTATAAACTGTAAATACTGGGAGAGCCAGTAAACTCTATAATGGTAAGTGTGTGTGTGTGTGTGTGTGTGTGTGTGTGTGTGTGCAAGAGAGAGAAACAGCACGGTGATCCCTCGTCAGTGGAAAGGTTGAGGAGTGGGAGGATGGCGAGCGAACCAGACTAGAGTCTGATGGCAAGAGTGTGTCAGGAGGGGTGAAGTGTGGTAGTGAGTGGTCAAGGTGTGAATATATGTGTGTGGTTTGGGCACTAAGAAGCATGTTTTATAGATGCACAGTAGCACTCTCTCTCTCTCTCTCTCACAAACTCATGTGCACACACACACACACACACACACACACACACACACACACACACACACACACACACACACACACACACACACACACACAGCACCCATCGTTTCCATGGATTTGTGTGAGAGGACCACTGTCGCTCCTCACCAATCCAATCATGTCTTTCTAGTGTTCTGCGGCAGTTCATTATCTTCACAAGACATAAGTCTGGAGGGGATCATGCGTTCTGTTGAGTGTGTGTGCGTGTGTGTGTGTGTGTGTGTGTGTGTGTGTATCTGTCAGCAGCTCTCGCATACTACTGGAACCATCAGCCTAATTATTTTTGTGCACATTTATTACTGTGTGCTCAAGGACCTCTTCTAGTTGCGTTCCCCCTCCCTCCCCCCATGTCCTAATGATAAAAAATAAAACATTTTAGCATAGTTTTGACTTTAACCTGTTTTACTGTTCGTTGATACTGAATGTAATAGACTGGAAGCCACGCCCAACCCCAGTTCCCCTTTCCCGAATTTCACCCATGTGGTCATCTGGTCACGTAGCAGCTGTGTCTCAAAAACTGACATCCTTAGAAAAGTTTGGTCTCAACTTGAACCGCAGCATCTGCATGTTAATTCCATACCTGATATGTTATAATCCACTAAAATTATAGTTAAGGCACAGTAATAGATGAATAAATCCTCGTTTTGTTATTTTCGCTACCATCTTGACAGTAAGGGAGCTGGGAGGGACAATTGAGTGGGATTCATCTTTTCTTTGGATGGGCGGGGAAAGGGATGTAGGGAGGGGTTTATTTAGTGCCTGTGTTACAACAAAATGTTCTAAATAAATAAGAATGTATAAATACAGAAATTTGGCCTTATCTGCTCATTTAGCCCATTGTTTCTTTATTGGGTTTAAAGTCTTCTTAGACTTAGGCAGTAGCCCAGGCCCTACATTTACATATGCTACAATATAGCATTAGACTATTCTGTTCTTCTTAAAGAAAACTGAGACTGTAATGTACAAAAACAATTCATTAAAAACATTGCATCTATACAGAAACAATGACCAGACACACCTGCGGGAGATCTCTATACTCTGAGTTAACTCTTCTGTAGTTACAGTCAGATGTTGGGCTCAATGGACACTAATGTCTAGTAATGATGAAACACATTTTCATACAGTAGGCCTATTGTGGTTTTCAAACTGACAGACGTGTTAATCAACTCAGGTCAACACTCTGCTTGTAAATGTGTGCGCAGCAGCTTATAGTACCTGCCTGAAACGCGATTCAAAAGGTCAGCTTGGCTCACATCAAACACACACACACACACACACACACACACACACACACACACACACACGCACGCACGCACGCACGCACGCACTGCTTTGCTTTTTTTGCTGGCTACAGGTCAATTTAGCCCCACTAACATACGTAAACGTGGGGCTAAAATGAAATGAACGTAAATGAATCCACATAACTGCCTGGTTCAGACTCCATATATAATGTGAATTGTTCAAACCAGAGTTTAACCCTTCATATTTGTTTCATTAGATGACAACACAGAAATGTCTGCAAACACAGCCAGCCTTCCCACAAATTCAACAGACTACGCAACGTCTCGCAGCGCTACCGGTTAAAATCTAAAGCCTACAAAACACATCTCCATGTAAGAATCTGACAGCAGCGTTTCACACATGCCGCTGCAATCCCTCCATGGTTCGCTGAATTAGGCAATAAAATATCGCTCTGCCAGCTGCTGCTCCAGAATCCACGGAAACGTCCCTCTGATTGCACATAAACATAAACTTACCCGCTGTGACTCGAGAGACGCAGAGACAGCTGAGGACGAGCAGGGAAAATCTCTCCATCTTTCTAACGCTGGGGCGACGTGCGGTCCCATTTACTCTGGCCGGAGGTGCTGTGTTAACCCGCCGGTGTGCTGGTGTGTTGTGCTGATCGGCATTCACGTCAGTTCATGCGTATCGTCTCGACTGGAAGAGGGACAGCGACGGTCTGTCAGCCGCTTTTTCAGCACCTCGGATAGCAACACCTCCGCTCAAACAACAGCCAAGACCGTCCCCGAGCCACCAGCGACCGGCGACCAGCGACCAGCCAGGTGAGCATTATTATGGACTGGTCTCGTGCCTGGAGCCGCTCGTTCGCGTCGTCGGTCCTCAAACTGTGCTCCAAAAAAACCCTCCCCGCTCCGCTGCTGCTGCTGCTGCTGCTGCTACTGCTGCTGGAGATGCTGGAGGTGGTGCTCAGCGCCGCTCGGCTGCAGCAGACAGAGTGGAACGTGCTGGCTTTGTATATGAGCGCGTAGTGTCCCTGCCTGCCACACTAACTTCTGAAGAGAGGGAGGCTGCAAGAGAGTCAAGACCACCTGGCTAAATAATCCATAAAAATACAAGTCACCAAATGTGAAAAAATAGGAGTATAAAATGAAACTTTAAAGAGTTTCTATAGGCTACTTACAGGCCTTTAATCCTGTTATAGGTTATTAGTAGCAGCCTTTGTCCATTTGTTCTTGTCTTCTGCTCTCATCCCGCATATCTTACATCACAAACGCACAGCCCAGAAACACTAACAGCTGTAATAATTCAATATGCAGACGTCTTCCAGGCCTCCAGAAACACAACACCGAGGGACGAGCCCTTCAAATGCAAACTTGTCACCTAAAGCCCTCTCCTTTGATCGAGCATGGCTACTTTCTCTCTCTCGCATCCTCCTGCTTTTACTTGCACACTTGGTGAGCCAGTACTGAATTACTGCTGCCCACTCATCGATTAAATATGCATACACTGGCCCACGCAAAACACTCGCCGGTGCAAAGATAAAGTCTCTGCTTTCCACTGTTTTTTTCCACTGACTTTAGCAACCCCCCCCCGCGCGTGCGGGCGCGCTCACGTTGTTTCAGAAGCACTGAGAACCCCTATTGAAGCGGGTAGCGAAGTGGATAAAGTCTGCATACAGTAGCCTACCTGATGGTTTCTTTGCAGCGGGCTGTGTACTTGAAGCTTTCCGGGATATATATATGTATATATATATCTATATCTGTGCGCGCGTGTGTGTGGTCCCGAGTCAGGAGACCGACACTGTCCCTCAGCTGTGTCCCCAAGAAATGTTTTCTTCACCCCGCTCTGCACCTCGACTCACAGTCTGCTGCCACTGACGAGCTTCAGAGGAACACTGTTGGTGTTGGTTGTGGAGGGGTTACTGTGCTGGAGTTTTTTTTTTTTTTTGCATGTTTCACTCTCCTGTACTGCTGTCTCCCTCCATCTGTGTGTGTGCGCAGAGAGGGAGAGAGAGGAAGAGACACAGAAAGAGAAGTACTGTACCAAACACCTCTATCACCACCATAATGCATCCATGAGCAGCAGTGGCGAAAGAAGTATTCACATCATTTACTTGAGTTTAAGTTGTAATAATGTAAAAATTCTCTTTTACAGGTTAACATACTAACCTGGAAAAGTATGTACTAAAAGAATCACTAGCAAAATATATTGTCCCTTTGTGTTATACTACTATACAGCTGCTGAGAAATGTGTGTGTAATTGCTTAATTTAACAATGTCCTACTATCATATGTACATATGACTCAGCTACTTCTTGAGCTACATCAGTAAAATGTTGCCCTTCACTGAGACAGTGTTAAAGCCAGCCTACCATATCATTTCAGGGGGTTTTGTGAACAAATCTTACATTTTCTTAACATATTGTTCACAAAGGACATTCTTCAGAACCATTTTTGGACATGTTCTAACCTTGTGGAAGTCTGAAAATGAGCTGCACACTTTACTGACAGCTTCCAGTATATTTAAATTAACAGAGCAACATTTTGATTCAGCGGAGATCTTTGTCAGGCACTGTCAAGTAAACACAACAAGTGATATATAAAAACAAAAACACACTTCAGCTGTTTTTGATCTGCATATTAAAGAGTCAATCTATTCCCAGAGTGAACCAGTCAGTGGGTGCTGGACAACACTGTCTGAATAATACACCCTTATAGCGAATGTCAGACAGGGACAAAATGATAATAATAATGTCTACCAAATCAGAAATATTCAACAAAATGTCCTACATGAATCGTGTAATTGAACCAAAAAGGTAACAGAAATTATTACTTTGAAAACAATAGTGAATTGGAAAAAAAGATAATGCTAATACGCCACTTGCCCAAAAAGGGTTGAATGGCAAACATTAGTACAAAACAAAGGAAGTAAAATGCACTCCAGGGAGTTGTTCTGACAGTCTCACATAATCCTGAGGTTTGAAGAACTGTTCGATGTTGATGTTCCTGTATAGCAACAGGGTTGCAACAAAGTCATAAAACCGTAATGCACAATGCTCCCACTAAACTAGATCTCTGACCTATTAATCTCTGCCACTCTTTTCATACATTGAATGACCCTCAGGATGTTGGTGTGTGTGAAAGAGGAGGTCAGAATCTGATTACACATAGCTTCAAAAGCATTCTTTGGTTCCAGGCCTCTGCCATAAAACCAAGAAACCAAGTAGACCCCGAGACTGTTTCCCTCCAAAAGCTGCACACACTAAGCCTGAAGTATCAGAAAACCCTCTTCTGAAATGCATTAGAATGTTTCTTGCATGTTTATGTAACTAAAATGTGGTATTTAAATGATATATCTGACTGATATTACAGTGTATACAGTGATAATTAAAGTCAGAATAACTTACCTTTCCACTGTTCTTGATATGTCATGTTTGATCTCTTTTAATAGCACAACTAACCTCGTACAACATGATATGTCCAAATTTTACGAAAAGAACATCTAATAAACGAGGTGTAACAATAGTGTTCGCTCTCCATTCTTTAACCCAAATCTGTAATTGGTTTGGACATCCTTTGTCCACTCTCTCTCTCTCTCTCATCTCTGCCTGTGTTCTGCTTCTATGCTCAGAAATCTTGGCTTCATGCCTTCCAGTCAAAAATGGTCAAAATAAGAGAATCTATTGGTGGGTTTGACTGACCAATCATGGGTTTGCATTGACCTCATGGCCACGTCCACAATCCCCTCGCTCAGACGGCTCTGAGCAGAACTCAGCTCTTCTGGAGACAGAGTTGTAATGTGTACAGGCTAGATGGAGGTAAGCTGACGTTATGCCGCTCATTTCAATAGAAATGCTTTTAAATGTAGTATGGCATGATTGGCAAGAACAGGAGTATATCGCTGTCTCCTTTTTTAGAATGACACAAAAAGACCTTCATTCACTGGAGGGTATCGCTGTCCTTTCGCAAAACTAATACAATACTTCCACCCCTCGAAAGACGTCTTTAGCAGCTCTTCCCCAGCATCAACAACATCCTGGTAACATGCTCATGCCAATGAGAAGGCAGCGGGGGCTTTGAGAGGATGGGCCTTAAAGAGACAGGAGCATCTACAGCTTGTTCAGACAGATGCTGAAATGAAGGCCTACATGAATCAGTATAAGAAAAATCAAATTTTTTTTGAACTTTGAATCATGCAAAGCTGCGGTTCAGGAGTCAAAGAACTACAATATAGGACTGGAAAAGCAGTATAATCTGTCTCCTTTAAATGCGTGGTGCAGATATGGCTGACATCCAGACTGAGGAATGATGAGGGACCAAAATCACGTCTGTGGTGAGTCCATGTCTGTGGTGAGAAAGGAGTTTTCTTTGGGGCAGAAAATGGAACCAAAATGCAGGACCTGACTCATTGTAGGCTACAAAAATATATTGGCAGTGAAAGCTGTTTCTAACAGAGATGAACTGTGTGACATTTCCAGAGTACATTCCAGCTGCAGAGTTGTTTGAGAGCCAGTGAGCCCTGACCCATGTGTCCCATTGTGGTAAGTGCCATTGTTCTTCTGGTGGAACTGACGTACATGCCGGATGCTGCCATTGGTAATTACTGGCCTTGAGAAACGGGTTGCTTACGTTTGTAACACCAAATATCCAGTAACATCGCCAGATGATGAGTAATGCATGAAGATCACCCAGGATTGGCTGACCTTTGCAGAAGAGGTGACACCAACATATACATTACATTACATTTATTGATTTAGGTGACGCTTTTATCCAAAGCGACTTACAATTGCTATTTATTTCAAAGGTTGCACGGCTTGCTCAAGGACCCAGTGGTGGATGTGTCACAGTGGGAATTGAACACAGGTCTCTCACACCAAAGGCATGTGTTGGATCTACTGCGCCATTGCATTGCAAAAGGTTTAGACAGGTTTGGAAAAAAATGCTGTAAAGAAAGAATGCTTTCAGAAATGTTAATGCAGTTTTGAGAGCAAAGGGTTGTCACACCAAATATTTTAGATTTTACTTATGTGCACCCACTGTGTATTTTGTTAATTGATAAATATAATGCATTAACATGTCTATTTTTTGAAAGCATTCTTACTTTACAGCATTTCCCCACGCCTGCCTAAAATGTTTGCACAGTGCTGTACACAAATAGGGGCATAATACCCTATTCTTTCCATACAGTCATGGTGAAATATGTGCAATTCTTATTTCTACTTATTTCAGTCCCTCTCTCAGTCAGTCTAGTGTCAATACACGCCAACGAAGAATACGTCAAAGTGCTGTGTTTGATGTTCAGGGAAAGTGTGTTCAGAGTACAATTTTGGATCGGGGGCTAAAGAGGTCAAGTTTAGAAAGCAGCTGAGTGAGTGGAGAGCTGAGGGATGGATCAGTGGATGGCTGGATGAAACAAATACTGCGAGTGATCATATTCCCACTTGACTGACTTTGTCTCTCTAGGGAGGATTTCATTGGGTTGATAGACACATGACGTTCAGCAGATGGTACAACATGTTATTTAGGGTGCACTGTGTAGAGATGACTTGATGTCGGTAAGAAATGGGTCAAGAGGAGAGTTTATAACCCTAAGGGCTGAATAATTTGAGTGACTTACATAAAATATTTTGCTTCTTTAGACAGCCTCCTAAGGTTATTCTGTCAGAATGCTGGCAGAATAATTAATAAACCCCTGGATAGTTCAGACACAGTCAGTGTTTTAATTTATAGAGCTCATAATGATGTAGTCTGTTGTGTCTGACCCGTCTGTGTACTAAGAAAATGTGCTCAATGATCATCATCAGTGATGTTTGCTTTCTGTAGTTAGGTCTGCTTCATATTAACTACTGCAAACATGCAACACATATTGAGCATTAGCAAAAAAGCTATTGCTTAATACTTTAATCTCGGCCAACAGCAAACGCAAGCTTTTAAATTTACTGCAATTAAAGTTCAGCATCGGCAAACATGTCCACGTTTCTTGTGTTATTTCTGTGTATTCATCTAATCTGATTGTTGCAGCCATTGTAGAGTTACTCAAAAATAATCTGTCCATCTGCATTACTGTTATCACATCAATACAAAACCATTAAAACACGATCCTGTTGAGACATAATGAGGACTGAAAGTATTACATAGTTTACAAATATGTAAAAACAGTTTTCTGGCTTTCCGTTCATAAATTTGCATTCATGAATATTATCCTTGACTTACTGCAAAATTTAAATATAAGACCCTAAGATGTTAATGCCCATGTTCTACCATTTCGGCATACAAACTTCAAAAACACTTCTCCCCTGCTTATTCTGTTGGAAATGTCAGGTTATGTTCATTTTCATCACACGTCTGTGAGCATGAACAAGGATCTTTCCAATTCAGAAATGCATATGAAGCACACTGAAACGAGCTCCTGACTTATAATCATACAGAAAAGCTGTGAAATAGAGGAGCACACATAGCTATGGCTAAATTCACATTTTAAGCCCAAGCAGCTGAATCGTGTGTGTGAGTGTGTGGCTGGGGGTGTCTCTCAAATTCCTGGGCCAACTGAATGTTAATAGTCTTTAAATTCAGCACTCAGCAAACACATAAAGGACTCAGCCCAAGCGAGTAATTTGCCTCTGGAAATTGGCCTCCTTGATACTTTACAGCCTTCTACATTAAACGCAGATCAAGCAGAAAATCAGCAATAAATCTGACGTCTTTATGGACATTGTACTTCATCTATGTTCCTGTGAGCTTCAACCCAGTGGAGGGAGACGGTGTTTATCTCAGTGTGTGTGGTAATGTTTGGTCAGGGAAGAGGATTTGTATGGTTCCTGTTGTCATTTTTCAAATGGGGGCTCGGGCCGTGACGTTGAACATTTAATGTTATAGAGGTCACGCTCAGCTTATCCAGCTATTAGAACTGTCCCTTCTACCAAGACTGACTTTAGGAAGCTCTGACTGTGCGGCTCACTTCTGATTATAATGCAAGAAATACCTGGATCACACATGACAGGTTAGTGATCTGTTGAGAGACACTTTTTGCACAAAAGCAAAGGGTGATAATTGATTTGGTGACACATTCATGGTAAGCAGATGTTTTTAGCATGCTCTTTAGCTTGGAATGTTTTTCACTCTTTAATAAAACTGTTTATTGAACAAAATGTCATACAACCAAGTTTAAAAATTGCCAGGGAGGAATAAATTGCTCAGTACAGACAAAAAGAGAAATATGCTCGGGCAACTACTGTGACTGAATGGCATTTTCAGCTTGCTCAGTCAAATGCTATTTTCACAGTGTTTTGTATTTTGAAGAATGTTGTCTTATTTTTGTGAAATGTAGACTAATATTAAATATTTAAAAAGTATTATTAAAAAGCATTTGTCAAGTTTTAGGTCAACTGTTGACTGCGCTCTTTGCTCCCTTCTGTAAATGGGTCATTAGTGTTAATGATTATTAACAATTAATCTCTACTTAATAACTAGTTTGGGAGGTGCAAGCTGTTTTAGTTGGGTGATGCATAATACTCCACTAAAACACTTAAGTTAGAACTACAGGCTAAATTTGACTGTACGAACAGAAAAAACTCACCTGACATCAAAATGAAAGCCTTAATCATTTTAAATATTCATGTAATTAGTGAATTAGCTGTTTAATTATGTTTTATAATTTGTTACTATAAATGCTGCCTTTCCCACACTACCAGAAATAAACATCTCTTATATTTATTGGCCAAATAAATCAATTTTAAACATCTCAAGTATAAAAGTACTGGACTCTATAGCCTATAAAACACAAGAGATATGTCAGTTTTAAATTTCTAAATTCCCCAAAGTCCCAGTAAAAAAAAGGACATCTTCTTAAAATACAGACAAATAACCACATGGTCCTATCTGTCCTGTCTGTAGCCTTTTCAATTTTAAGTATGTTTTTGAATAATTATAAGCCACAGGTTATAACTCACAGGCCTGAATGATGAAGATAAAAGTAATAATGTAATCAAAGAATGAAAGAAAATACATCATGACAGAGAAAATTGAACATCTTAAAGTGTTCCCATCCAGCCTGGGAATACTACCGGATACCCCAAGAAGACCTGAAGGTGGCTGGGAACATCTTGGATATCTTGCTTAGTCTGCTGCCTGCATGACAACATAAGGTGGTTGTTCAGATGTTAGCAAATACCCTCAATCCTGAACCTCCATTACAGTCCATATATGAATTTCTAGTTCCTATAGAGTATAAAATCGTATGTATATTGCAGCAAGAGGGCATTAGCCATTGTGTTATGCATTTAACTTAAAATTGCTGAAGCGTGAAGCTCAGCCATTATCACTTTTAGTCACAAAGTAAGAACTCCATCTGACCAAGTACAATGGCCACAGAGGATTATAAAAAAGCAAGCACTCCAAAACAGTTGCCAAAATCCATAACTTAATATAGCATTTTTTTTGTTAAACACCGAATGAAACAGCAACACATCGGCATGAATATTTTGCATGCACCGATATTTCCTGATGCGACATTGGAGCTTAATGGGACTTCTCTACCTTTCAGAAATAAGTTTGGATTATGAGCTCTGCCAGGTCATTAAGAGGTGAGGACCAGGACCAAGAGGGGATTTTTAGAGATTGGTGTGGGGTGAAAGTGGGGATTGAGGGGGTAGGAGGCGAGGGACCACGGTCTTTGTTCCTATTTCAGCTTGATAGGATTGGGACTCTGGCCCAGGGAGAGGAGACACAAAAAATACTGAGCTATGACCACAACCGAAGGTATGATTAAACCTGTGAGGAAGAAAAGTAAAGAACTATAATTCACATGTGGAATATGTAAGAACAAAAAATTCTTCTCCCGTTGTTTCGTCTTAGTCTGAACATTTTGACTGGCAGCCACTGTTGACACGCTAGGATGGAACGAATGCGTAGGTTCCTCTCACACGTGGAGCAACTGTAGCTCTTGGATGATTGAGTTGCTGCTCATAATCCCATTACAGTGCTGCAGATTCAGAGTTCATTTGTAGCTTTTGTGGGAAGACACGCTCCCGTTTGAAAATGGGGAAAATCGGAACTGGCAGCAGCTCAGTGACTCAAAGCTTCTTATGGCAGAACACGGAAGATGAAGCCTTTAAACTGACTGAAAATTAAACTAAATGAATTTTAACAGTAGCAGAAAAAGAACAGCCACCTCTGACGGGCAAAAAATAAACGCCTGCCTTTGTCAATGTGCTCTCTCCTGAGGCAAATTGCTGTTGGTTTTGTAAATTCTGACTATTTGATTAAGGGCAATTTCATCTGTCAACATGCTTTGTTGAGATGTGGGACAGCACACGCCTATTGGATCATTCAAAGCAGAGGCTGACTGTTAGATTACAGTGGAGTTTTACAGTGGAGGTTGTTTTGATGGCAAATTATTTAACTATTTGGCTGCCTTTATTGGCTGTGAGTACAGCGACCTGTATTTTCTAAAAAACTAAAACCTCTGTGTTGCTCCTCCACATATATTTTGCTCTTGTATCAGCAGCATCAAAGCTGGCTTATTAAAACTAATTTTCATTTTTATTTGCACTAATGGTGACTAAATGTCCTTCAATGGAAGAGTAATGCTTTATTTCTTTATTTCTTCTTCTTCAATCACCACCTGTTAGCTTTAGCTTTAGTCTTTTAGCACGATGTAAGTTTTGAGTAAGAACTATAAATAAATAATAAATAATACTGTAATGTTGCAATTACTTTGCATGCACTTATTGTTGCAGTTTGCACATATACAGCAGTGTGTATGTGTGTGTGCTTGTGTTGGCTTTCCTGCACCTGCTGCTGTGTGAAATGCTGAATGAGGGCGAAGACCAGAAGATTGTCACTCATTGAAGGCAGGAGGAAGACCTGACTTCTCTCTTAAGCAAGGAGACCACATCCAGCTCTCTCTGGGACAGCTTAAAGTCAGAGATGCATTTACAGTCATCTGCTTCCTCCCTCCTCACTGCCATCTCTGCCTCCACCCTCCCTCTGTCCCCTGCCTCCCCAACCTCTACATCCTGAGTAACGAATTACAGGATCATTAATTACATTCAATCTCTCCCCTTGGCCACAAGAACATCTTATCTCTCTGACTGTTGTTTGAGTTAGTCGTCTTTCAGTATCCTCTTCCCTTGTTTATTCTTTCTTTCATCATCTTTGACTTGTGGTAGTGCTTCATCTATTGATTTCCAGTCTATCTTTATTTTTTGTTTTGTAATCTTTTTTTAAATGGCTCTCTGATACCATCTTGCAGTCTTTAAGTGTTTCGTATATGAGACAATGGGATTTAGAGTAGGTCTCTTGGTCAGGGCAGTCCAGCCTGTTCATGCAGACAATCAGGCCATACACCCAAATAATGTCTGCCATGAATCAACCCATGAATGAGACAGCCATTGGATTCAGCACCACGGTCAGCACTTCTGCCTTAACTAACCCTATGAGTGGACGATAAAACTATAGTGGAGGCTGTTTGTGTTGAAATGAGTGTCACAGGCGCCTGCACTCAGGTTAGCTAGAGCTGAATGATTTGATTTGGTGGAATAGTTACAGTGGAGAGGGAGCATTCCTTGCCTTGGAGGAGAAGTCAGTTTAATTGGCCACGTTTTGCATCACAGAGCACAATTGCATAGTGGGTTTTTTTTCATTTTTTATGGGAGGCTGTTGCAGGCTTCATTGGAATAAAGCTTTCTGACTCCTGCTGCAGCACCAATTCATCAAGACCATAATCTTTACTTTAATGGGGAAGAGTTAATGTTTACTTTGTGAAGTGAAAAAAATTACCTGCCCGTTGTGCATTTGAAAGAAAAAAATAGTAAACAACTCCTGTTTATGTCCGGTCTGTGAAATGGTAAATGTGTACTGAACTTTTCATTGACTTTAACTACACCATAAGCTTTTACACGCACAGATGGTTTTATTTCATTTTTTAATGTATTTATTTTTTAGTTTTCCAGCTTTTAGGAGTAGAACTTTGTAGTTTGCTCCAATTACAGTGAAGTTCCCTGAAATGATTATTGGATAAGCAGAAAAAAAGTATAGCAGCTTAGGTAACTCTCTGTGGGCGTGCAGGCGCTGAACTCTCTGATTCATAGCCCAATAAGTAAAACACCTCACTTTCTGGGCCGCGCAGTCGGCCAAACGATGTTCTGCTTACACCCAGCACTGCCGATGATCTAACATCCAAACAAAAATCGGTATTTGCAAAGTCCCCCCTAGTGTTCATCAAAGCTGCATCGAATTCCAGCACTTCTAAAAGCTCAAAGTGTGCGCAGATCATCTGAGATGAAACAGCAGAGAGTGATTGAGAGAAATCCCCTAAGCTGCTTCTGCATCTGGTTTCTGCCACTCTGACTCTTGATCTGCAATGTCATTGAAGTGCCAGTGCTCCAAGAAAGCACTCAGGAAAACTACTGCGGCTCCTTAAAAAAAGAAAAAGGGCTGACATCACTTTCCGCTGTCCGATGAATATTCATACAGCAAGCGGAGTGGTGAAGGTGGTGAGGTGTTATTTGTGTGTGTGTGTGTGTGTGTGTGTGTGTGTGTGTGAGTGAGAGTGAGAGTGAGAGAGTGAGTGTGAGAGAGTGAGAGAGAGAGAGAGAGAGAGAGAGTCTGTGTATGCACAAAAAATGGGAAGACATGATGAAAGTGCACATTTGACAAGCGACTCAGTGGCTTGTGACAGTAGAGACTTCACCTTATCCTCCTTGGCACTGATGGGACTGTCAAATCTACTGATGTCTCTGACCTTACATACACACACACACACACACACACACACACACACACACACACACACACACACACACACACACACACACACACACACACACAGACACAAAGATGTGAACTTCGTTGACGTCCATAAGTTTTTGAATAAACAAAAATGAAACGTTAACATAAACATGCATAATGTTAGGTTAAATGAAAATTCTTATTTCCATAGTTAGCTTTGGTCACACTCGCTATGATCATGACATGGTACTCATCAAGTTATGTGGTCGTAAACAGTATTATGGGGAAAGAAATATGGTCAAACGCTTAGACAAGTTCTACAAAACCAAACCACAGGAGGAGGAAATGAAGCCAAGCTGTCAAATTATTAACCAAATTGTCTGTTCCTGATTCAACTTTGACCTCTTCATCTGACCCGTTGTGTGACATGTTGCCCTGTCACTGAACTTAGCTATTGTTGTTGTTTTTGCAACTAGTGAGGCATACATACACATAATCATAGATTGGCCATAGATAATACATGAAATAAAAATCATAAATAAGTTATGAATGTTTGCTGACTAGGTAAAATGAAGCTGTCTTAAAGTAGTTTTAGCTTGTCAATAAAGCAGTGGTTCATAAACTTTTTTCTTTCATGCCCCCCTTCAAGAGCCAAAAGAAAATCAATAATTAACAAATTGGGCAATTGAAATAAACAGAATACTATAAACTAGGGTGACCATACGTCATCTTTTTGGGAGCTGAAAAGTGCGTCCAGCCAGGATTTCTAAATGTCCGGGATTCTGTTTTTGATTCCTACAGTTACAATTACATAAATTATGAATGTATTAGTATTATACAAACATTAAGCTTTTTATTTATTGTTATAATATTGTACTAATCCACAAATTTATACTAGTTACATCTCCAGGTGGATAGTGCCTCTGCAGTGGACAGATTCAGATTTAGCCAGTGCCATGATGTCATTGTACGAATATTTGCTGCTTATGCCATTTCCCTTCTTGCTAATTGTGGTTTGCATTTAAATGACTTCAAACTAATTAAATGTTAGTTCTAATTTGTTTGAATGTGGCAGCCCTGTTGCGCTTCTATCCCTTACCCCTTTTCGGTGCGTTCACCTTAAGTTCATCAAAGTGGTGATGATGACTTGTGATGTGTTTACTGCTTGTGCACTTAACTTGGTGACAGGAATGACAAAACGCTTAAGATAAATTATGATAAATTGGAATTTCTGAAGTCCCTCCTATCCTTGCTGAATAGCACACAGGAGGACTAAACATAAATTATAGCAACAGGAGGACAGAAATACACCCTCCATGCGGCCCTGTAAGCAGTCACACTGAGCTTGCGTAGGTGGACTCACAGGCTTAAGGAACACAATTACCGAAACGCCACAACGCTCATTTGTCTCCTGAAACGGCTGCATTCTGTAGTGCCTCTCTTAAAATCGTGCTTTGTCTTCCTGCTGATCTGATGAGCTACTCAAAAAACTCAAAGCAACACTGCCCTTTGAGTTTGTGTGTGTGTGTTGGTCTCTTTGCCGTTGCTGTGCTGTGCTGACCGCCCTTTTACTCTATTGGCCTTTAGGCTTCATCTCAACCTCTTTTCCATCACAGACACTGAGAGGTAGCATAGTTTTGCCTCCACACACAAACATGCGTGCATTTACGCAATAGACAATATGTTTCGCAGTCATCATCTAGTTTATATTGTTATCTCTGTTAGTGCATTGTCTGTCTTCCTACTTAAATGGGTGCACACACATAAACAAATATGGATGTAAAATGTGTATTTAACATCATTAGCTCACAGTTGCCATATGCTCAATTCACAGTAGCAATTCTTATATTTTAATGCTCATTTCATCGCTACCCACCATACGAATGACACACTCTACACAGAAAAGGAGATGTTTATTAACAAACAATGTATTATATACATATTACACTACATGTGTGTACTCCATCCATCCATCCATCCATCCATCCATCCATCCATCCATCCATCCATCCATCCATCCATCCATCCATCCATCCATCCATCCATCCATCCATCCATCCATCCATCCTCAACGGCTTATCCCGTGTACAGGGTCAAGTGGGGGCTGGAGCCTATCCCAGCTGACATTGGGCGAAAGGCGGGGTACACCCTGAACAGATCGCCAGTCCATCGCAGGGCCACACATAAACAGACAACCACTCACACTCACATTCACACCTAAGGACAATTTAGAGACACCAATTAACCTAGGCTGCATGACTTTGGGAGGTGGGAGGAAGCCGGAGCATCCGGAGAGAACCCACGTGGACACGGGGGAGAACATAAACAAACTCGGGTACTCCTTCTCCTGTGTGCAATTCTGATGTGAAAACCAGTGGAGGACTATGGAAGTGAAGACCCTGGTATCTGGACAATCGGCATGTGCCTTTAAAATACTGTCAACGCTTTTTAAAATATTGAAGTGAAAACACTCATGACAGAAAACTCTGCTGTAATTGGTGCATTGTGTCTTGTGTCATGTGGGACTGGAAGTGTTTGAACCAGGAACGGACAAACGACACACCAGCACCACCCACACAACCCACGACACACCGTAATCAAGATTGCTGATAAATAATTCAAACAACAACTTCAGTTAAATAGATATAAAACAGAACAAGGAGAACATATTGCTCTCAGGAGCACATATGGCATCATGGTGGTGGCTTCATCTACATTTACTACTCTATCCACAATCTGGAGTAGTAACTAGCATAAATGAATGTATTAGTGTAATACTTATGATTAAGTAAAAAGTATAATGCTCATTTAATACTATACTGTTAGTATAATGTTAAAGAGGTGGTATTATTCTCATTTTCAGGTTCAAAATCTTGTTTAGGGGCTGTACTAGAACAGGTTTACATGGTTTAATTTAAAAAAAAAACACCATATTTTTTGTCATACTGCACATTGCTGCAGCTCCTCCTTTCACCGTGTGTGTTGAACGCTTCGTTTTAGCTATGGAGTGCCTCTACATGATCTTTGTTGGGAGTTGTACATACAGTACAGTTAAGAACTAGTAGCCAATCAGAAGCAGAGTAGGATGGATTAGTAAACACAGGGGTTCAGCTGTATATTCCCTTACCAGCTTAGCAACATGGACTGGGGAAAGAGTTTCAGAGTAGTGAGTTATTAATCTGTAACAAATATATCTTTCATCCATTCCTGCAGACGAAGCTTCTCACCACCATAAACCAACGTAAGAGCTGGTTACAAAAAAAACAAAAGCCAACACAAACAACAAATACGTACATTAGCTACCTACCATACAGTTTCAGAGCATTAGAATAGTTTAGCACTAGTTCACAAGCCTCGCATCAGCCCATTAAACAAAATGCAAGAAACAGCTACAATAGTTTAAAATTACTTCAAAACACAACCAACATGTTAATATTACAACAAATATTAACCTTGTGGCTCTTCGAAAGGGTGCTATTCCATTAAACCTTTCACTGCATGTGCATTTTACCGTTTTGTCCTCACTGAAACTAGTTCAGTGCCAGCAAGCCTTATCTATCTTATATCTTCTGTGGAAATATATCGGGCTATTTACACTGTTGTTGATTTTGTATAACAGGCTGCTCAAGCACCCCTCAAAGTGATCGAATTCTCCTGGTGCTCCTGGTGGCCAGTCCAGCTATGCTTTGAAAGATTAGTTGTGGGGTGGCGGGGGAGATTACGGCAGGTTGTACTCTTTACTCGCACACTGTGCTGTGTGGGCTCACTTGGTTTAGGCAGACATGAAAAAAATCTGATTTGTGTCGTGATCAGTTTAGTATCAGGATTGTGAGTCTGTGTGAAATCAACCAAACAGCTGAGCTGAGGCACACTGTTCAAATCAGAAATGAAACTTGTGTCTGATGACATGTCTTGGATGGCTTCCTCAAAGCGATTGAACATAATTTGTCTGTTGACATTACCGCCTCTGTCTCTCATCTCTTTTCCTCTCCTCACTCTTCTCCTTCTTTCTCTTGCCTCCGCTTGCATACATCAGTCCACATGTGTTTGTCTCTGTACGTGTGTAGTGGAGAGAGAGAAGCATTTGGGTATTCAAGGAAGCCCACCCACTGGGGAGCTGCAGCAGGCAAAGCACCAATTCTCACTTCAGAGTGTGAGTTGAACGTTGGACTTGGACTCTAAACAAAAAATCTCTCTCCCGCCAAACGCCCCCTCAGTCCAGTGTCTGATGGAACAGGTCACTTTCACACGCCTACTCTCTTTAACACTCTGTTGTTCATCCTTCATTGAACTTGAGTTGGTCACGATGGCACAATAGTACTAGTAGTAGTATGAGCTATTCATATTGAAGTGTTTTGGTGACAGTCTGATTGTGGGGAGAATGTTTTATGAAGTGTTGAGGAAGCAGCAATGCTCACAACCTGTAGAAATATAGCGAGAAGGTGAAAAAGAAAAAATGACATCTGCTGCTGTTGCTCTTTGGACCAAATGCAGTGCTGGACAACAGGAACACCTTGTGCACTTGCACACCAAATCTGCAGCTGAAAATAGTCCCAAACAAAAGGACTATTTTACTCCTGTTTGAGTTACGTTTGCTAAGTCCTGGTATGCCAAAGAGTAAAATGTAATAGTGCTGGTAAAGGACAGAGCAATGCAAAAACACACAATGAATGCTTTATAGCATGAAATTTTGGACATTGTGGGCAATTTAGAAATCTTGGCTGGATGCATTTTTTGTTTTCCAAAGAGAGAACATGTTGGTGAAAAAGAAGACTTATGATCACTAGCTAATGCTAATTTCAACTTGCTACCATGCTCACAATAACAATGCTAACAGTTCAGTTCAGGTAAGTTCAGTTCATGTGCTTTATTGGCATAAATGATTAAGTTAAATAATGTTGCCAATTCTTATATTAAGCTTACAGCAAGTTTACATTTAAATATAGCCACAAGCAGCAATGACTGGGATCCAAACTAGTCCTGAAAAATGGAACATTTGACATTTTCTGAGGAGAAGAATACATGCAGATGACTTAAGAGATTAAAATGATGAATTTGTACTTTGAGATAATTGCAGAAACGCAGACTTGATTTTTACAGTATCACCTTGAGATCAGAAGGGGCCATTTTATGCATCAACTGAGTAGTGACCCTGGATCGTACAAACCAAATTTTCTTCGCTGCTTGGATCCCTAAATATGAAACAACAAGAATTAATGCAATCCTGACCATTCAATTTAGCAGTTATAAGTTATAACAACAAAAATAACAAATACAGATATGATAACATGCTCATGTTTAGTGGTTGTTTGACAAGTTCACCATCTTAGTTTAGCTTGTTAACATGCTAATATTTGCTGTTCACAAACACAAGTACAGTAAAGTATTTGGTCATTAATCAAAGTATTGGACAAATTCAAATTTTGACCTTAAGATGTGTTAGAACTGTGTTAGAACTGATTTCAGTATCCTGAAGTCAGGAAAAGACACTACATATTGAAGAGATTGTAAGTGATTCTGCAGAAAGATTGTTGATATTTAAACTCAATTGCCGATCAAATAAGTGATAAGTGTGACAACAAGCCTGTCAATATTTACATATGTATTGAAGCAAAATACTTTTCTAAGACATGGAGTCTAGTTTATGTATCGGTAGGATTACCGTGAGTTACTTCAATAGTAACGAATAGTAAGCAAACAACATAATTAGCCTGTCTGCAATGGTTTTTAAGTGACAAAAATACAGTGACTTACGAGACGACAGTACGTTTGTATCAAATGCAAAGGACTCAATGCCTTTGTTAATATTAGACTACCTGGTATAGCATTTCAAATCATGAATCGACCCAAATAATCCCACTGTTTAAGCAACATTAGAGCAAACAAACACACTTAAGTAAGTAATGTAACCACTCTTAGCAAGGTGTGGTTAGCAAACTGTCGCTACTGCTGCGGCAAAGCTAACAAATCTAACCAATTAGGATCAGCCATCACAAAAATGACAACAAATGGACAAGACAGTGCTGACCTATTGTTTGTATGAAACAGCGAGACCAATCTTGCTCACCTGTCGAGCAGAAACAGCCACCTGTTGCTAACTGTGGGGAAGGTCCGCACCACTTTATTTATGTTCCATTTACACACAATGGGCTGTGTAGGGAAACCAAATTTTTTTTTTCAGAAGACACACAAGACATAGAGCTAGTGAATTGTAAGGAAATATTCACAAGTGTATTGGATTACAATCGCTTACTATCCTTTTAATTGTTTCCCTTCTGGTCTGACTGAGAGTGAGAACTGAAAAATAATTAAATTATCTGACCACAATGTCTGTCACAAACGTCTTTGATCAGCAATGTTGCTATTCATCATAATCAGTAATTTGGTAGTACATTAGAAGTCATTTGTTTACTGCTAATTAACTTCCAGGGCCAATCAGGCATTATGCAATCACAGAATTAATTATCATTCAATGAAATCTTGAATTATGTCTTTGTCAGTTATTCTTTTACATCCTGTCCCAGGTATTGTATGTTGTTCATTTCCAAATTTGCATCATTATTTGCTCAAAATAGACTCTTTTTTTGATTAAATGGTAAACACCTGCTCTTTATGTAAAAAAAAATAACGCCATGTCATTATTTTGTGCTCTTTCACTGTGAGGCCAAATATGTAAACACTTGCTCCTGTTGCACTGTAAGCCCAAATCATCCTCTTTTTGTATCCCTCTCCGTCTCTCTGTTAGTCTCTTTCCATCCTTTTCTTTCTTCCTCATTGTCTTTGTGTCTCCTTTGTTTTTCCTATTAGACATTATTCAGCATGGTGGCTGACAAAGACTTGTCTGCTGCATGCTGATATAGCCACAGAGCACTGTTCCAGCCTCTCCTCTCTTATGCCACGCCATCACACATAAACGCTCACACAATAAATTCTCTTTTATATGTAGAGCACTATGATGTGTGTGTGTGTAGAAACTGAAAATGGCAGAAAGAAGCAAACAACTAAATCATTTCCTTTGCTCGGCTAGAGAACAAAAGGAGTGAACGAGTTTCATCGTACAATGGCACAAACACCCAGATTTTGATTTGTCAAAAGGAGGATTGCAGTGCATTTGGAGACAGACGAAGGGCCGCAGACAGTGATGGATGCTCCCAGACGGTGGGCGACAGTGAAAAATGAGGGGATGGGAATTGTTCTTGAGGTGACACATACTGATGATGGTGACCGCAAAGTGGGGGATGAACGAAAAGAGGGATAGAGAGGGGTGTGTAAGATCAACCTGAGCAGTCGGGTCAGTGGAAGTGAGCGTCACACTGTGCAGCCTATCCATAAGTTTTTGACACATGTGAACACACACGACCCTTGCACAGCTTTATCAGCGTTGAAAGGACTGACACATACTAACAGCAACGCAATAAGCAATTTGTGGTAAAAGGAAAAAAGGACAAGAGAGGAAAAGCAGAATGTGCAGAGTTGAAGAATAAAAGTAAAAAGAAGTGGTAAATATTTTAGGGGGTGGGGGGGCTGCTGTTTGAAGAATACAAATGAAGAATGCAAAAGACAAGAACGAGAAATCACATTGAAATGGTGATTCATCAACATAACGCTGAGTAATCAAAGTGTTTAAATAAGCTTAAATGGATTTTTAAGTTAGTTGGATTGACTCATGGAAATGTGAGAGAAGAGATACAACTCCCAGCTGCAGTCATTTTCATGTCAGATGAAAAATGTCACAACATTTGCCAGATGTGCATAGCAGAGCACCTTAATGCCTTGTGGTTTTATATTGAGTGTTTTTCTGGGAGGAAGGGAGACAGTTGTGGAGTTTAAGTTTCACTGTGTTTGTTGCCTTTCACGTTCATTTGCATCAACTTCCTTCAGAATACAAGTTTGAAAATGAAAATGTCTTACATGATTGATTGATTTTTAAACTGTCCATGAATCCAACAATGTTATAGAAGTAAAGGGCAAAATTGGGGGAATACTCTTTTAATGATAAAACAAGACTGGTGTCTATAGTCATGCTAGCATCTCTGTAAGGCACAGTTGTACTTTGAACTGCAACAAATTTTAATTTTGAGCTGATGATGGGTCTAGAGGAAAAGGAGATTATACGGTGGCCCTGAAATGCCAACACACTGCAACTTAAGAAAACACATTCAAATTCATCACAACACAATACATTAAGATGAAAACACATTCAAATTCATCACAACACAATACATTAAGATGAAAACACATTCAAATTCATCACAACACAACACATTTAGATAACACAAGTTGTCTAAAGTTGGCGTTACATTTAATTTTTTGCACGTTACTTGTTTTGAATGTAACTCTGGCCAGCTAATATAGCACACGGCAATCATGTTTATTTTGTGAGGATATTTCAATTGGCAGACAAAGCACATGCAAGCTCAGAAATCACCGCTTTTGACAACATGCGAAAACAGTTCGTTAGCAAAAGGCTAAAGCTAGTTTAACGACAGACATTTGCAATAGTTAATATCAGAGTCATGCAATGCCGATGTTAATATGACCAAAAACCACTTACATTTTAGCTTCATTTGCTGACGCAAAAGAGTCCTAAACTGTCGCGGAAAAACCATGCATAACCAAAATAAGATTCTTCTTCTGCTCTGGACGTTATGCCGGATCGCAACCACAATGTTTAGATGCATACCGCCACCTACTGTCCTGGGGTCTATCATTACACGGCATTATGTACTTCAGGTTACAGGTTCAACCAAAACACCATACCGTATGCGTCACTTAAAAGGGCCCCCTGGAGACACTTCTGTTGTGTTGTCTAAATGTGTTGTGTTGTCTAAATGTGTTGTGTTGTCTAAATGTGTTGTGTCATCTTAATGTGTTGTGTTGTCTTAATGTGTTGTGTTGTCTTAATGTGTTGTGTTTTAATGTGTTGTGTTTTAATGTGTTGTGTTGTGATGAATTTGAATGTATTTTCATCTTAATTTGTTGTGTTGTGATGAATTTGAATGTGTTGTGATGAATTTGAATGTGTTTTCGTCTTAATGTGTTGTGTTGTGATGAATTTGAATGTGTTTTCTTAAGTTGCAGTGTGTTGGCATTCAGGGCCACCGTAAGATCAGGATCCATGAAAGTCTGTCCAAAGTTTCATGGCAATCCATCCAATAGTCGAGATATTTTGGTCAGTCTGTCACTTAGTGCACCTAACTGACAGACTGACCAAAATTGCCCTATAGAGCCAGGCTGCTCAAAACAACGGCCAATAAATAAAGTGAAGGGAGCTTCCATGTGACTATGACCTAATTACTGTACGTCCAACAAAAGTACATATGTCATATGTGATAATAGTAACAAAAACATGGAATTATAAATTAATATCATAAACATGTAGTAAAATGAAGCTTTTTTTCATATCACAGCATAAAATATGAAAAAGGAAATTAAAGGGAAAATGTTCACAGTCAAATTATGACATGTATGAATTATTTAGCATTACATGTATTAATGCATGTACTCATGTACAGTATCTCACAAGTAAGTACATCCCTCACATTTTTGTAAATATTTGATTATATCTTTTCATGTGACAACACTGAAGAAATGATACTTTGCTACAATGTAAAGTAGTGAGTGTACAGCAGTGTAAATTTGTTGTCCCCTCAAAATAACCCATCACACAGACATGAATGTCTAAACCGCTGGCAACAAAAGTGAGTACACCCCTAGGTGAAAACATCCAAATTGGGCGAAATTAGCCATTTTCACTTCCTGGTGTCTTGTGACTCTTTAGTGTTATAAGGTCTCAGGTGTGAATGGGGAGCAGGTGTGTTAAATTTTCTGTCATCGCTCTCACACTCCCTCATACTGGTCACTCGAAGTTCAACACGGGACCTCATGGCGGCAACCAGGTGAGGAGTACAAAGACAATTGTGTCTTGCCTACAGTCAAGCAAGGTGGTGGGATTGTCATAATCTGGGGCTGCATGCGTGCTGCCGGCACTGGGGAGCTGGTGAGCTTCATTAAGGGAAACATGAATACCAACATGTACTGTGATATACTGAAGCAGAAAGTGATCCCCTCCCTTCCGAGACTGGGCTGCAGGGCAGTATACCAAACACACCTTCAAGACGACCACTGCCTTAAAGATGATTGACTGGGCAAGCATGTCTCCAGAGCTAAACACTAATGAGCATCTGTGGGGCATCCTCAAACCAAAGGTGGAGGAGCGAAAGGTTTCTAACATCCACCAACTCTATGATGTCGTCATGGAGGAGTGGAAGAGGAATCAAGTGCAACCAGTGAGGCTCTGGTGAATTCCATGCCAACAAAATACTGACACTTTGGGCCCAATTTGGACATTTTCACTTCTACTATCCTCATGTTTACTTACTTTTGTTGCCAGCAGATATATGCATTTGTGTGTGTATATACAGTAAGTGCACGTATGTGTTGATATGATTTGAACATGGTTCATTTTTAACCTCATAAACATTTCCAGTTGAAATGAAAATGAAAACATAAAGAAAAAAAGGCCACAGAAAGCCATTCAGAAGCCAGCTTTAGCACCATCTCCAACTGTCATGATTATTCACAAGTCGAGCAGTGTGACGCAGGCTGCGATATGTGGGTCCAGCAGCAGCTGTTGTGTACCGACTCTGTTCCACGCAGAGAAATGTCACATGTAGCACAACCTCTTGCGAAGTGAGAAAAAAATGACCTCAATTTTCTTTTATTAATTTTTTTTTATTTAAAAAAATGACTTGAAACGAGTGTGATAAAAATGGTTTCCCCTAAAATGTATTTCACTGATTGGAGTTTCTCTTTGGCAGCGGGCCTTTAATCTAAATACATAGTACCAATATATTTCAACGCTGTTAGTGCCATAAACACACTTCCCTGAACGCCCCCTCTCCATTAAGAAAAGCTACGCCCTTCAGAAATATGCAAATAAACACAAGGAGTGCTGAAGCAATTAAGAAAGTGAAACATCTCAGTTTGATCAGAGCGGTAAAAGTACTTCTTATTTAATGTGTTCCAGCTCAATAAAGTGCTCATTAGCAGGAGATGGATAACAAGGGCTGTTCTTAACCATTAGAAGTACATTTCCATCTAATATGAGTCATAAACAACGTACAGTGCGGATATGACATCCATCAGGCAGGCGATCAATCGGTCATTCATTTGAACCCACTGAGGACTAAAAGGCCCGTTGCTGAAATAGTGTGCCGGGCTGTCAACCTGTCAACGTCACTGGTAATATATATTGTAGTGCACTCTGACTGCCGTGTGAATGATGAGGAACACAATCGCAAAGTGGAATTTGGCAGTCGAATGAGGTTAGCCCTGCATGACCTCCTTTTCCCGGCTCTTTGGATGAAAGAGAGCACTACTGTAATTGAACCGAGTGAAGGCCATGTCCAAGAAGTACTTAGCTGGGGCTGGAAAAGAGGATTGCTGATCATAAACAAGAAATGATCTCCTGCAGTGTTGTCGTGCCGGTTCAGATATACGGGGCGTCTTTTTCTTTGCTGTCTATAAAGCACAGGGGAGCACCAGAAAGCCAAAGTTCAATAGGACGGCTGTGTCATTTGGCTGAGTGACTCATTGAGTTTAATGACGGTGTCTGTCAAAACAAAGGGCTTTTCTTTTGATGTCTGGGGGTCCTCTCTTCTGACAGCTATCTCAAAGATGCATTAGCTTGTGGTGATTTGAGGTTTTCTTATTTGTTGTTAAGTTCATACTATTCTTGAGGTTTTCTTATTTGGTATAAAGCAATATTGTTCTTTTGTGAGAAACAAAAGATTGCTCTTGATTTTGACATATTAGAAAACAAGTGAAGCTCTTCTTATGATTGGTCACCTTCAAGACCCCAACATGCCTGCCAATCGCTCGGCTGCCCCGCCATCTGCTTCAATCGTCCTAATGAAGCACGTCCTTTTCTGAAGTCCGTGGAGACACCACCTCCACACTGGCCTAATCAGCCTCAGAAAGCCTCAGCCTCTCTGGTGGAATCAGTTTCAGGCCAGCCCATGTCTCACCCCGGATCGGTCATTTCATCAACACCCGGCACCTAATGAGCTAGAGGATGGAGGGCAGTGAGAGGGGAGGATGGAGGGAAACAAGGGAAAACTATGGGCATAGGACCTTTGTACTAATGAAGAAACTCTTTTCCTAATGAAAATGGCTGTTTTGTTTCTCATTGAGCACACTCAGAGGACAGGACTTAGCGGTCAAGGCAACCTGACCACTTTAACATTCAGCCCTGTGATAAATAGTCAAGTAATGAATTATTTCTGCCTTTTGGGAGGTCTTTCTTCTCATATGCCAGCTCTGTATTAAGCTTTCATATTAAGTGATTGGTTCCTTTGTGCTTCGAGGCCCATGTGCAGCACTTGCAATCTCTCATTCCATGTGTGCAGCGTCTATTTCTTTGCAGAAGCAGCTCTTTCTTTGCACGGCATCAACTGGGGAAGTCACGTTCATTCAGTATCAACAGTGAGACTGTGAACTACTAAATTATAAGAGAGTTATATACGTGCAGAATAGTAGATTATTTTTATTCCATTTACAAAAGGTCCATATAAAGTCATAAAATGAATGCATTTAACTTATTACTGAGAAACAGTGATTAGGTGAGATGTATCTCCATTTGAATGAGGGGGGAAATCTGGGAAAAGTTGCCGTGAAGGATATTACTTTCAATGTTATAAGTGAGCTTATTAATCATTTATATAACCCCCATCCACGACACAACCTTCCCCAACCTCATGCCAGATTGTGGCTCTAAATATAGTCCCTTGGTTCTCTCTCTTCCACCCACACACACACACACACACACACACACACACACACACACACACACACACACACACACACACACACACACACACACACACACACACACACACACACACAGCGCAACACTGTCCAACTTGTAAGACTTTCCCTGTGGCCATGTGTTGTCTCTCTGATTGAGCCCCCAGTAGATAAATCCCTTGTGTATGGACAGATGCCAGAGGGAAACCAGTCAGGTCAGAGTAGGAAAACTCTCCTTCTATGTTTGTGTGTCTGTTTGCGTGTGTGTGCTTTGATAATCTGTAGGCCGCAGAACTTTATGCCAAGTTATGATGCTCGTTTTTTTAAACAAATTTGATTTATATGGTTATTCTCGTAAAGTAAGCCCCAGCGACGGTGGTGGTGCATTTCCATTTAGAGGAGTTTTATTGAGGCTGGAGAAATGATAAAGCGAATGATTTATGAACGGGAATGACATGCCAGGTTAAATCTAATCCCGAGGAGGGAGGGGGAACCCACTGACTGGAGGTAAGAGGGCCGTTTGGCAAATTGCAGGTGGTGCAAGGAGATGAGAACAGTACGTGGTGTAAGGAGATATAGGTTTTGTGTGCTGAATATTAACACTTTAACATGACAGTGTGATGCATCACAGATTGAAATCTACAGAGGTGATGTCACGGTGATTGTTTGCCTTGCTGAATAGTTGATTCTTTTAACAGTTATGCAAAAAAATCAATACATTTCAGATCAATCTGACCAACTCTTGCAGTAAATTTTAGCTATCAGTGTAACATTGTTGTCTGGCCATGAGGAGGTTAAAAATCAAGTGTATCCCAAAAAGTGCCTTTTTGGAAGTGTCCCCTCAATGAAGCATCTGCTCGTGTCTTCTGGCTACTCTGGGCTCATTAGCAGGCAGACTGGTACAGGACTTTATCCATCTGGTAGCCCCAAGCAGCACACACAGCACCACACATATCAAAACACAGAGCTCATTCTAAATGCTAGTAGATTGCAGAACATGCAGCTCAGCATGCACACAGTGCATGTAGAGTATAGAAAACATGCGTGGTCTTACTAAATAGATTACTAAGCATGCAGCTCGAACAGCCTGGGATCCATACAGCTGTGTGTCTAGATGACAGGTTTTCTTTCCAATGCAGAATGCTGTGTCCAATCCACCATTATTAATGTGCTGCTCTCTTCAGTCTTTACTAGCCTTACAGTTAATGTCCTTTATGCAGCAGCTGATACAACAGATATTATTCTCTTCAAAGAATGGACCAAACAGATGCTGACACTGAAACACCATCATAAACAACAGGTACAATAACAACAGCCTGTAAGGTATTTTGGTCCAGTTCTTATGGGAATTTCAGCATTCAGAAGAGCCACATGGTTTTGGTGCACAGACACCGGCGGAAGGGTACCATTTTGAGTTTCTAAAATAAGTTTTACTATTCTTTTTTCGGCATTACACAAAACTTCAACTCTCCTTTTAGCTATTCTAAAAAAGTAGGAGCATCTGCGAAATATCTAAATTGGAATGGTATGTGTCAGCACAACAAAAGCAGCTTTTAGTGAGCCGGCGGTGCCAAAGAGTCCAACTTGGCAGGAAGACAGTATCTCCTATGAATGGATAACAACCACAAGCTTACTTTTTAATTTTTTATGCACGATGTTTCACTTTACTTAAAAACAGCTGCATTTTGACATAGTCTTTGTCAATACATCAGTGCAGATGCAAAGTGAGCACCATCCATTTTCTGTGGTTGCTGTTTCTGAACTGAGAGAACAGCAACAAGGACTGTTTTAGAGTGATTATAATGTGGCTTAAAATATGACATTAGAGAGACCATGAAGAGTGTTTTTGTAGTGTGATTGCTCCCAGGAAGAGGTGAGCCACTAACCCTGGTAGTTAATGACATACTCTACAGAACAAAAACCTGCTTCCTTATGTGATTTTCTTTTGCAAATTAGGTATTTTGAGCTTGGGGAATATGATGTACTTGAGGCAGTCCTTACCTTATACCGGGCAGAGACTCATGAGAAGGACAAATTAGAAATTCTTTGTAAAACTGAAAGACTGCTCAAACTAAGCAAATCATTTAGGTCTGTCTGTCATTCCTAGCCCTCTCCTGTCAATCGTCTATCAAACGTATTGCAACTGTGTATTCATATATTAATATTTCAGTAATGCTAGATGGGAGATTTGACAGTATGGCACATTGTAAGATGTGTAAGATGATCTGTGTGAAAAAACAGTCAGCTTTTTCCTCCAAACTTAATATTCAGTAGAAGAAATCGTATCATTTAATGTGCCTGATAAAGATCAATGAAGAACTTTTATCAGCTACATTCCCCTGAAGCTACAAGCAGTGTTAACTTTTAAATAATTTAGTGCAAATATGTTTATGTAACAGGTTTCACCCAAAGCAACTGTAAGACAAGAAACACAGGGCTGAACATGTGATGGTATGGACAATTCCCTATGCAATTCATGTGGTACACAATAGCAGGATTAGCGCTTTCCATTCACTGGAGGGATTACAAGGAGGGGGCGGTGCAGACTATATCTGTCTGCAGTGCAGAGGAGACTTTTCTCACACACTTGGAATGATTTATGGGGTCTTGGGACTAAGGTCCATAAGGTACAGTATGCATGAATGTGTGCAGTCCAGCTGTAATTACATCCTGAAAAGTCACTTACTTTTAAAATATTTAAACTGAATAAAAAGATTTCATTCAATTTGCATTAGTATTCACACACATGCAATGCTCTGTATTTGTAAAGCGCCTTTCTAGTCTTTGTGACCACTCAAAGCACTTTCACATTACATCACATTCACCATTCAGACACATTCATACACTGTGCCTAAGTGCTCAAAGAGAAATTAACGTTCACATACACATACATACACTGGTGGAACATCCACCAGGGGCTATTTGGGGTTCAGTGTCTTGCCCAAGGACATTTCAACATGCAACCTGGAGATCCGCCGACCTTCCAATTGATGGGCAATGCGCTCTACCTCCTGAGCCACAGCTGCCCAAGTGGTCCCTGACAACTGTCATGTGTCTGGTCTACAGGACACTTTAAGGACATTTTTTTGCAAGAGGAAAGGTCATACTGTGCATGTCTGTATTTCAAGTAAATGTACATCTCACAAGCGTTGCTTATATAATCTGCAAGCCTTTGGGTTGGTTAGTACAATAGCATGGCTTTGTGAGGCTGCACTTGGGCACTCAGGTGCTTTAAACTGAATGCTAACATCAGCATGCTATGATTCTTACAAAGGCAATGTTAGCATGCATGTTTAGCAAGTATAATATTAATAATATTTGCTTATTAAACAAAAAAGCTTATGATTAGTTGAGAAAACAACACCTACATCAGAATGCTGTTTGTGGATTTCAGCTCAGCATTCAACACAATCTCCCCCATATACTGATGAAAACTTGAGAACAATACTATGCAACTGGATATTGGACTTCCTCACAAACACAGTGGTTTGGATTTTTGGCCACACCTCTCCACTATAGTGCTCAACTCCGGAGCACCCCAGGGCTGCAGTTTCAGTTCCAGATATGCAGAGAAGTCTTTTGTGAAGTTTGCGGGTGACACCACCATCATCGGCCAGATTTCAAAAAATGATGAGACCTGATATTGGGAGGAACATTTTGCAAAAAGGTGTTCAGAGAACAACCTACTGCTCAACGACTGCAAAACCAAGTAGCTGATCGTTGATTTTAGGAAAAGGGAGATAAAGACACACACTACTGTCTAAATCATTGGTGCTGAGGTGGAGCAGGTGAACATTTTCAAGTTTCTGGGAATCAACATCACAGAGAATCTGATATGGTCATTTCACATCGCGTCGCTGGTGAAATAAGCTCAGAAATGGCTATATTCTCTTAAGGAAACATAAGAAAGCTAAATTCCCATGCCAAATTCTTGGAAACTTTTATAGAAGAGCAATAGAAAGCATCCTGACGGGAAACATCACCAACTGACTATGACTAATGTATGTTGTAATTGTTGAGATACTTCAGTCTGGACCAAAGTGGTGAACATATTGAATAACACCACAAACTACACTAAAAATGTAAAAGACAAAGACTGGGAGAGTTAAAGCAATATGTAGCTTTGGTTTAGTTACCTCCATCTTTTCTGCTTCAAAGAGTGACAGCTAAGACAGAGCTATGAACTGTATAGATTTCAGAGTGGGCAAAGATGAAACGTTAGCACAGAGAAGGCTTCACAGTGAAGCTCCCTCAAGTGACATTTCCTTGAGTAAGCAGTCTTTCTGAGTCTCTCTTTTCCTCTTGTTACTCTACACATGGACATTCAAGGTGATGGGTAAGAGATGAGGTCCAAGACAGAATTCCTGAGCGTGCTTTACTGTGAAAATGCCGCAACACCAGCCCACCTGCTTTCCCAGCTGAGGAGTGGCAGGTGACAGTACGGCCTATTCCTCTGATGGATGAGCCTTCACCTCACCACGTCCAAAAAACACTGGGCCAGATGGGAACCTGATGGGTGTTTCCTTATTGATGGGCTCCACACTTCGGGGGAATGGATTGATTGAGAAGAAAAATAATTTCACCTGTGAATTTGGAATGACTTTTTACTACAAATCAAATTGCACTCATGTGCACCCACAGGGTATTATGATAAATATCCGCTGCCACGAGTGAAATTGTTTTCTTTGCTTTGCACTTTCCACATAAAGGCTTGCCGGCTCTCTGGCTTTTCCCTGTCCTTTCATACTAGCCAGCTGTAATGCCCGCAGCATTTAGCTGGCAAAGCCTAATGACACATTAGGAATTATACCCACAACTCTACCAAGCTTTATTTAATTGCAGACCAGAGGAAGGTTGTGATGTGGCCACTGCCTGAAGGGAAATGCTGTTGCTGATGGTCTTAAAGAGGTGTTTTAAAGGAAATTCAATTGCAATGGCAATCAATAAGTAAATGATGGCACTTTGTACATTGGATTATTTTGAATCCAAATGGGTTTTGTGTTTCAAAATAAAGGGTTGTTATGACTTAGCACATCAGGTTTGTCTTGAATTATCAGAAGACAATGACCTTAAATCTATCCAGCTTCTTCTGAAACACTACTTCACTACTTCTAAAACAAAGAATCAAATGAACAATAAAACTGAAATAAACTTGAGTTATTTTTGGTTATTAGTTATTCTAATCTTGTGTAGATGGCTAGTTTGATGGCTTATTTCAAGGACACAGAATTAGGCAGGGACTAACAGACATGTCCCTACCAATATCCAGCGACTAATAATCCCTAGCAATAATTCTGATCAAAACATTAAAATATAACCACTGTTTTCCGTCAGTGTCTATTCAATTTAGTAGGTACAAAAATTGACCCAAATTAGATTAACAGACCAAAAAAATACCAAGAAAATAATATAAACCAAAAATCAGAAATGTAGTCTGTCGGCTATGATACAGTATTATGGCCACTATTCTGAAAAAAGTATTCTGAGATTTTGAGAATTAAATAATTATATTCTGAAAAAAGAATGTTGTAATATTTGGAGAATGAAGTCATAGTAGAATCGGCCCCTTTGTGTCTCACTTAGAGACACCTTTGCCCTATTTGGGGACTGAAGCGGCTGTGAGCTGCACTTGATCTGAGGTGGTGAAGTTAACGTTTGTGAGGTACCACATGCACATTTAAAATGTTTACTTCCCCAAACAAAAGACACAAAAGAGGAGGGAAGTTGATCAATAGGAGAATACATATTTGAAAGCAATAGAGAATTATATTCATAGACTGTATATTTCCCCCCCCAAAAAAGATGCAGAAAGTAGCATCTAGACCCCTTATTAGTGTGTGTCACGATCAAATCTATGTGCTTGGCTTACAGACTAGTCCCACTATTTGGGGAAATTAGGGGAAAATATCTGATATTTCAATGAAGCTAGCAATTGTTAGCTTAAATTAGCATAAAGACTGGAATCAGAAGGAAACAGCTGGCATAGCTCTGTCCAAAGGTCACCCCCTAGCAGCACATCTAAAGATTACAAATCATCTTAATTATTTACATAAAAAATGAATAAACATAAAAATGAATTTAGTTTAAAAGGGTGTGGAAGGTATAGTTAGTGATATTTCTTTAAACAAACAGAGGAACTTACAGTGTAGGGGAGGCAGTCCAAAACAAAGTAAATCCAGAAAAAAAGGTTATAATCCATAAATCCAAATGACAGACAGAGTATATCCACAACACTGGGGAAAACGTGAGGAACAATGTTGGAACACGAGACATCCACAGAGAAGTGTTGGTAGAAAATAAACTGGCACAGAGTGAAAGGAACAGACCAACTAAATACACCAGAGGGGTGGAGATAACGAGACACAGGTGAAACGCATTAGACAATCAGGGACAGACACAAAACAAGGCAATGACACCAGGGGCAGAACAACTTCAAAGTATAACAGGAAACACTAAAAAAACATGAAGTGGGCATTGTGACTTTTTAGAGTCACCATCGCATCTTCAAGGAGTCACTGCGCCCAGCCAAGAAACAGAACCTCTCAGATATAACCTGTTAATTATAGTTGAACCAGGCTAGCTGCTTCCCCCTTTTCTAGTCTTTATGCTAAGATAAGCTAAGCAACCGTCTCCTGGCTGTGGCTTTATATTTGGCACACAGACATGAGAATTGTATTATTAACGTGTTGAATGAATGAGTTTACCTCCTGCAGTACATAGTTCGTTCACACCCTCTAGAACAGCACATACCTGTAACACTGTTGAGAAATAAATGTGGTTTATGATGTGACAGTGTCATGGTTAAGATTTTATTAGGTTTAGTCACAAAAATGACCTGGTTTGGTTAAGGGAAACACTGTGGTTTGGGTGAAAATGCAAAATTTGTAAAAGTTAGGGTATCTCTGTCGTCATGGTCAAAATAAACAATAAGGTGATGGAACAGTTGTGGTCATGCTTTAACAACGTTGACTGTCAGTATGAAACGGGAGACAAACAGCAGTCTCCCCTGTTTAAGTCTGATGTTTTGTTGATCCATCAATCCACAACAACCTATTCGCTTACGTTGCTCAATAACAACATCACCAGACTTCCTCCTTTGCCATGTTATTATTACTACCAGCAGAGGACTTTCTCACTGAAATTATTTCTTCTTGGGAGGACAGTGTGAATTGAACAACGCTATCTTTTTCTTGTATTGTTTCATATGTCATCCAAAAAATAATTCTTCAGGGAAACTAGTTTACAAATAAACTGATCGAATTCTAAAAAATTGCCAAGTATAGGAATATGGTCAGTTGCTTTTTCTTATCAGTAGGCTACACTATGTGTTGAGTACTGATTATTCCAGTTTGCGGTAATGTGATCTTAAAGCATCTAAAATCTTAATACTAAAGTAACTGATTACATAATTAAAAGGTGAATGCTTAAGGGGGATACTCTTAGCACCTCAGAGGACCTACGTGATGAAAATTGCATTAGCCAATCATTGATGCAATTTTATGAACCAATGAACCAGTATGCAAATTTGATTAAATTAACCATGTCTTTTGTTGATAATTTCTAGGTGTGTATGTGTTTTCTGAATGTGCCTTTCACCATGTTCACCAGCAAATCAGGGCTCTTTCATGGTGAGTGTCTGTTTGTGTGCACACTTCAATGTCAAGTTCTTGTTTGATGGATATACTCAAAAATATATGTGTGCCTGAATGTGTGTGGACACTTTTATGTTGTGATGTGCACAAAGGGAGATGTCAAGTGTACTTACACACAAAGGCCAGGTGGAACATAAAAGACAGCTCGGCAGGAATGTGGGATTGTACTGTATTACTGTATGTTATTTGCTAAGTCAAGTCTTTTTTATAGTGTAAAGTTTGTGCCTAAAACAAAGGCAGGTAAAGAAAATGATCAGAAAATTAGAATATCTTGGACAAGTTTTTCCCCATTATTTAAGTCAAAAAGTGAAACGTTCATATGTTCTAGATTAATTACATACAAGGTGAAATATTTCAATATTTAAGGTGAATATATTTTAATGTTGATGTTTTTCCACAATATTAAAATTTTGTGAGATGCACCTGTATATGTGCTAACTGCATACATAGAGGAATGACTAACATTTAAAGTCTTGTCACACATTGAAACTTCGCCCTTTAGATCCTTAAGCAGAAAAAATTTCATGTCCAAATAAATCAGCTTTTTTCCCCTTCTCTTTACCACAGTGGTAATGCGGTTGAGTTAACAAAGATCGACACCACAGAAGAAGTGGCTTTCACTTCTCACACCAGCTCAAATGATGGATTTAAAATATCTATATTTTACAGTTGAATGGCTGTTTATCCACTCTACACGGTTCTCTGAGAGGAATGGTGAGGATTATTAGCAAGAGTGTATTATCCCACTCACAGATTTATGCTAAGGCTTTACCCCCTAAAAATACAGAAGACATCAGAAAATGTATTTAAGCTTGTGTTAACTGATTTTATTTACTCTTTATTTCCTCTAGGATTTTATTTCAGCAGCAGGCCAGGACAAATAGCCCCTCCCCTGAAGAAATAGTCACAAACCTAGGATGGAGTTGTAGCAGTGGAGGTGAAGCAAGCTTTTTGTCTGAATATGAAACCCCAACACAACATGTTTCAGCAACAGTGCTCGTGTGTCCATGAACATGCAAATAGTTTAAAACTGTAGTGTTTTCCCAGTTTAATGTGAGCTTTAGATGAATGTTTTGGTGTTGGTGGGGGGGTTGGGGGTCCTCCCCCAAGAAAATGTTGTGCTTTCCAATAAAAATATGTAATTTCACATCATATTGGGCCGTTATTTTCACCATATCTCTGAACAAATAGTTGGAAAAGCTAGAGCAGATAATAAATAAACAACACCCAAACATCAGTCTACTGGAGGAACTACAACCTTTAGAGCTGGAGAAAGTTATTTGGTTGGTTCTGTTGCTCCACAGTGATTTTACATTGTTGGCACAGTATGTTTTGGGCATCACCCCTAAGTCTTAATGGCAGGAAAACCCTGTTAATGTGACCTCAGAATCATTATAGATACGATTGTTCATGTTTGCCTTTTGTGTCTTCATTTTACAGCTTCTGACATTTATCTGTAGACATTACTATAAAAAATAGGCAACATGAGAAACCTCCTCCCTTCTGAGGTGCATTTTATTTGCACATTAAAATCCAAAAAGACATGTCTCCTCATTAGCTTAAAAGGACTAGTTTGCATCACTAATTAGCTTTACTAACCTCAGCTCCTCCAGTCACCTCCGTCCTTTCTTTTCCAAAACTCAGTTTTCAGACTGAAAACTGAAACTAATTTATTCAGTCTGTACAGGACAGAGCTGCAGGTTACGTTAGTTTAGTCTAAGTTTGTACCTGATGTTCTGAACATCGGACAAGTAGGCAGTAATAAAATACAGCTTCCAGTTTCTTTCTATAAATTGAAATAATGTTAAGTGACATAGCAGCTATGTAGCTGCTGTAGAAGCTTTCCTCCTCAGCTGCGCAGACTGAAGCTGAGAGGAGATGTTAGCTAACTTAGCGCTAACAGGCTTCATTTTTCCAGCATGTGGGAAAGAACAGACTTTTCTTAGCCTTGAGAAGCTGACACACTGTAACAGACACCGTACATTTACTGCCAGAATATTTTCCTCCGCTCGTGTTCACCGTCACTTTCTGCCGCTCAGACAATCAAACACTCGCTATGCACCTCCTGATTGAGTTACGCTACTCTTATAACACCATAGAGAGGAGGCGAGCCAAGCATTGAGTGCTGCCGTGCTCGCACAGTGTGGGAGTGAAAACATTTGTAGCGCATAGTTTAATGATCGTGGGAAAGTTTAGGAGCGGCGGTCGTGATTCAGCAGCGGCGCACCGCCGCTCCTGAATGCATGTAGGGGAAACACTGGGGTCCTGTATTACAGCTTTATTGCTGCCTGTAGAAACATCGCAGAAAAGATTCCACCAACAAGGGGTCATTGGTGCAGCTCACTAATTGTATTTTGAAACACTCCTGGCATCTCCAGAAAACTAGCAAATTTACTGACCTGTTAATGCAATCCCATCACAAAACAAGAATGCCAGTATTAAAAGATTCTCTCAGAACCTCTAGTTATGTCAAATAACATTGTTTTAATCTTCCTGCTTTCTTCATTATCAGTGCGTTATTAGGGTTAGGGCAAGCTTGTTATGGGACAAAAAATATGGTCATGGTGGGCAACTAAAATACTGATCCACTACTCCAACCTTCACACCCTTACTGCCTGCGTGGCTATAAAGAGGTGCAGCTTTGCGAGATGGAGAAATGAACACAAAACTTCCACAGACTCATTTGCACCAGTCACATGTTAGAAGGAAAGCCAAATTTGTGTACCTAATCTGGTCAAGCTGGCCTCTGTCCCAGACCGTATGTCAGCTAATGTTGTCATTCCTTCATCATTGGCTGTAAGTCAGCACCCATTACCTCTCTGAGACACTCCTCCATTTTCCCCAACTGCCAACACTGCACAGGAATGCTAACGCTGCCTTGTGATTGGAGGGCTCCAAGCTGACAGCTCCCCAAAATAACACCCCCCTGTTCTGTGGGAGCAGCAAGGATGCACTGTCCCTGGCATTATTCTCAATATACACTTATTGCACCTGTAGTAATAAAGGTGCTTTAGCTGGAATGTCAAGGTAACTGTGAGGAGGGGACCTTTGTTGGTGAGCTAATTAACCCTCAGGACAAAACAAACTGCCACTCTTTTATTCTACTCACACACAGGGCAATACAGTATGGAGCTGTATATTAACTTTGTGGCCATTTATCTAGATGAACATTACTGCGTTTTAGTCTTGCTGCTGTGGGAGTGTAACAGCCTGAAACAAAGATGCCTTGCTGTTGGAATTGAAATCCATTGATCTGAGCAAAGGAACTGCAAGTAAAAGTGAAAAACTGAAAAAGAAAGAATAAATAATTTTTTCCTCTGGAACATTATTGATCTGGAATGTCTGAGGCTTTTCCTTAAAGGCACTACAGAATGAGAGAGGAAGGGAGTAACAGAGAGAGAAAGCAATTTTAAAAATAGACATCGGCGTGAAAGAGATTAAATAAGATTCACTAGAAGTTGGAATGAGGAAATAAATCCTCTTTGTTTCATTTAATTTCTTCCTCTTGCTAGAGTTATTAATGTCTGAGCCTTAATTACTTTGTGTACCATGGTGAGTCAACCCTTTTATCCGGAGAAGGACTTGGTTTTTTGTCGAACATGGAGAAGCTCTTCACACGCTTGTATTTTGGGGACCGCTCTGGACTGTAATTAATGGACGGGACAGAAACCATGAACAGCAATGCGGCAAATATATCATTTCTTGAACGCCCTCCACTCTGCTCCCTCCTTCGTCTTTCTTTAGGGAGTACATACGCCATTTGATGCTCGAGGTAATTCCTTTGTGGGGAGTCGGTTTGAAAAATGGATGCGTGTTTAATCATGATACCTGTTAACTGAATCATTGTTCATCTTATTCTTAAACTAACTCAGAGGTTCTACTGGCCCTGATGATTTGTTACAGAGGCAGGACAGCTCCACAGTGGATGTTCAGACGTGGCCTGATTAAAAACATACACAACTGCCTTTCGGCTGCTGTAAATTTTCCTCATTGCCTGTAATCATTCAGCGCTACGGGGTGAAGACAACTTTTTGGATTGCCTTTTCGAATGCAGGATGCAGCGTCAGCCCTCACAGGACATAGTACACCCCCTTGTCATTTTTTCTAAGGTGTGTGCGCGTGCTTTCCTGTTTATTAATGTGTGACAGAGTCATGTTAGATAAATTCCCAGCCATTTGAACAGAATGGATGGCCGTCATTAATGAGGCAGGGTCTAAATCATTCGGCCTGATAATGGTACAGACCATGATGGCTTTGCCTATTGGATTACCACACAGCGGCGAACCCTGTAATCATCACAATTCCACAATCGATGAGGCGTCCATTCAGTGCTCCAATTGACAAATCGACTCCTTAGCCTCTAGCTCACTCATTCCTCCCTCTCTCTCTCTCCGTTACTGGCTTGGGATGAAAGTAGAAAAGACTGGGCATCCTTATATTGTGTGTCATCCCCTCTATTTCCATAAAGCTTTGGGTAATTCAGCCTTTGGTCAGAAAATAGCACCGCACTGTTCAACCTAAGCACTGATAATGTGGCTGCTGGCTGCTCTTGGAGGGCTCAGAGCACAATAATTCCATTAAGTGTTCAGCTCCGCATCAGCATAGAGGCCGACATTTGCTTCCTCAGCCTCCTCCTATTCATCGCTCGCCCCTATGAGAAGACGCTTATTTCTGCCTCTGTACACACGCACAGCAGGGATGGCTGATAACTACGTTTCCATGAAAGTGGAGAGGACCCCATTGATATTTAAGGAGATGCATTAGTGGTTCCTCTTTATCTGTTCATTGGAAAAGCAATTGTAAAGTGCTTATATAATAATGAATTTACATTGCTTTTGCCTCTCTGGACCTCTACTCTTCCTACAGCCAAATAGCCAATTTTAGTCATTTATACATTCCCCTATTGCCAAACTGGGCCATTTTGAGTTAACCTACTGCCCTCATCCACACGGACACAGTGATCTACATGCACATCTGTCCAAGAAGGTGTGCTATGAATTACTAGGAGCAACTCAGAGTCCCTTAGGTGTACTTAAGGCCAACTGTCTCCCCAACTATATGGTGTTCTGTCAGTTCAATGTCCCAGAGGATGATTATTAAGACCTTAATGGAGGAACGATTCTCTGGGTGGTAACCTTGCCTCACTTAAGCTGAAGCTATAGTGTATGTAGAGCTATGCAAGGGAGTAGAAAGGGAATAAGATATGGTACAATATTTAGAAAGAAAAAGGCAATGTTTAGAGAAATGCACTCAATCAAGGATAAAAAGGAGTCAAGTGGCACATAGCTCATCATTATTTATTTATATATAGAGTATCTATTTGTATATTGAGATTTTTATTGTTGCAATACAATTTAAGCATACAATCAGACCTACCTCCTTGAATGGTCGGCACCTGCGCTAAATATACATAGACGCTTGTAATGTGTTTACTGAAGCTGATATTGAACTATGTTTACTGTAACTGCTCAGTGATTGAACACTGAAAACAAATCATGTCATGTCACTTTCTTGTGGTCAGTGTAACATGACTGTTATGCTGTGACAAGATAATGTGCTCTGAGCTAGTATTGTCATACTTAAGCTCCCATTCTGCTCCTAAATAACATGGTTAATAACTTGGTTCCATAATATTATCATCACCATCAGTAGATTCGGATACACCAATGTTAAAGCACATACAGCATGAAATAATAATATTGACAGCATGGAGGAACTGACGTTGGTTAATTTAGTTTGTTTGTATTAAATTAAATTATTGTTCCCAAAATAATGCAGTGTGCCATGTAGTAATCCAAGAATTGAATACATGTGGTGCTGTGTGGGTGTCATCTTACGTGGTGGCTAATCATTTTTGAAGTGAACAGGTCAGAGTGGCCTCCACAGAGCTGCCATTACAGATGGCTCATTAGACTAGCGTTTGATACAACCTCCCCCCTGCTCTCCTCTTTGCCTCCATCTCCAATCCCTCCATCCCGCTGTCATCCTTCTTTCATCAGTCTAACATTCTACCAGCTGCTCACATCTAACAACCACAAGAGTTCAGACACCAGGAAGAAAGCCAGAGCTGTGCAACTATTTGCACTATGAAAACTGCAAAGAACACAGCATGCCTTTCTTAAATTGTGCCCACATAGGCAATTTTAGTAAACTAGTTCTGATGTAAACTGCCAGGTAAAAGTGTTACGTAGCTGACTTACAATTTTAACATTAGCTTGCTACAATAAAGCTGATACACATATGACTCATTTAGATTGAAGAGTAAAAAAAGTCATATGAAAAACAATCGACATGTGCCCTGACACTTTTCAAAATTATCTTTGACAATGAACTAAACTGGGAAGATGACAAAAAGGATGCGATTTACCACAAATTACAAAATGTTACTAATACATCAACTAATAAGTCAAACTAAATATTTTGCTTCAGTTAGGTTAACATTGTCAGATAATTTCCTCTAATTCTAAATTGCTTGAATACTTAACTCTGAAATATGTATTTCTCTTTTTGCAGACATAAATAGAACAAAGTGAGTAAGTTTATAAGTTGATATGGTGAACTTGTTAGCAAAGAATTGTTTATTTACAGATCCAGCAGCACAACATTACCCTATATTATCAGCATCCACCAAAATTTCGACTCATATTTCTGTCCGCTTTATGAAAGTAAGTCCAATATTCACTTTCTACCTACTGCTGAGGGCATTTAGTCACTAAATGCTCAACTACGTTCACCAGCTAGTCGCTAACGGTACTACTAATACTATGAGAGCTGTGAGAGTGACACAAAAGAAAAGTTGTGGGTTGAACAGCTAAATAATACATAATTTACTTCTTTGATTAGACTTTTCCCAGCAACCGATTAACTACAAACACAACAGTGAAGTTTTTATTAGACAGGGAATGTCTTGCGACACAATTAATAAATGAGTTTGAAACTCACTAACTCACGATAAATGGGAGATGGAAAAACCTTTGTCGAATAAGTTCTGACATAGTTGACCTCATATGCCTGATCAGCTGTTTCTACTGTTGCCGTCTTCCCAGAGATTCCCATTACACGCGGAAACATGGTAGCAACATGACCCTTGAAACACATTTCTGAAGGCCTCTCTTGAGGTCCATGCATCTGGTTTTGATTCTTTTCTGTTAGCAGCCATGCATTGCTCTTCATCGTGGCAATTGAATGGGTGTGCCTGTTTACAATGCTTTCAACATCAATGTGTGTATCTCTGAAGTTTATTCAACATTATTTATGGCTCTGGAGGACTGGAAGACTGGAAGACTACATGCCTGGCATTCATGTGAATTATTGAGTGTGGACTGTGTGTAATGGTGCTGTGAGGTGTCTTCTCTATAATCAGGTCATTACACCAAAGCCTTGTGTTGACAGAGTCCTTGGTTGTGAATGTGTCACTGATTAAATGGATGTGGTTGATATGTGTCCCCAGTGATGGGCTTGACCCATAAAGATCCAGCAGGGCCACACTGCCTCATTAATTCTGTAACAACCACCATAATTTAAGATATAACCCCAACACTCAAGCCTGTATTTTACAGCAATACAGCAATCTCAAGCAATACTTGAGAGTGAATGTGCAAAATGTCAACATGACCTATCGATGGGTTTACTTCATGCATGAGTAAGATACTGCTCTGCAGCCACACTATTACATCCTGACTGAACTCCCCTGGAAATGCTGGGCTCCAGAGGGAAAATGTATTTGAGAAAAACACAACAGAGGGCAAATGAGCAAAGATCAAAGGTATTTATAAACCAGGGGAATCACAGGAAATTTCCATCAGTATTTAAAGATGGTTCATTGGTTTTCTGACTACGGGGGAGAGAGAGCGAAGACAGTGAGACAGAACAGTAAAGGGATTCTCTAAATATGATTTCAACCTTTTTATATTATGCTGAATATTTTATCACGGCTGCAGGAATTAAACAGCTATAATTTTCATCTCCCGTGAAGTACATGGTCATTTCTCCTCTCTTCTCCTCTCTGAGGAAAATCAAAGAGGCAATCAGGATATTTAGAGTCTTCTCACTTCTTAGACAGTGTTACCAAACACTTTATTCACTATGAACTCGTGCACTTACAGATAGTTGGCGTTGGGACTGGGACTTGACGAGGCGGTCAGGACAAAATTGCATTAAATTTTCATTCATGAAGTGTTGTGCTTCCAAATAACAGTCAAACCAGTGTGCAGCTACTGAAGCTTCAACAGTCCTTCCCTCTCGCAGACCCTCTTGAAAATTGACTTGAGGTTCAATGTGTGAAAGTGCAGAGGTGGCTGCAAGAAAACAACACATTGATTCCATTGAAAATGTGCTGTTGTTTGGGGGCAGGTAATGTGTCTGAGTGCTGGGAGAGGGACTCTGGAAATGGCTCGCAACTGCTTGGTTACGTTGTCTAATGAAAGTTTAATCTTCCCTGCTTTTGGGTTTGGCCCCCTCATCCATCACCAGAAGCCAATCGGTGAGAGACAGTGGGAAAATTGTGGAGCCTATGGGACTCCCTCCATCCCCATCTCTGAAAATAATAATAGGACATGGCTGGGCATTATCGCAGAAGACACACTAATGTTTTCTGATTCTCTCCTGTTGGATAGTTTTGAGAGATCAGATGTGACGTGGTTCAAAGATCTGGATCCAGACACCACAATGCAACGACTGTGACTGCTAACTCTCAATCCAAGCGGAGATTCCTGTGTACCGTGGATACATCTAGTTGTATTATAATGTGTATCTATGCATAAGTAACAGTTGCATGCCATTATTTTTATGCGTGGAAAGAAAAAGGTAGAGCGAGGTATAGATGGAAGAAGAATCTACAGATCCTTTAAGGAATGTGGTGGCTGCTCCACCGGTAATGAACCCTGACTGTGCTGACCTCTCTGGGCACCAGAGAGTGTTAGCAGCCACACACAGTGCAACCAATTAGACCCAACCTGGAAACCAAGACACAGAAGATTACAAGGGAGCAGCGACACAGCCACTGATGAGTGTGCTATGAGGAGGAGTGGTATTGTTAGAGCTGGAGGCTCAATAAAGTACATTGTGTGATGTGTAAATGAAAACAGACACTGGCGAGTCAGTGTTTATTTAAAGCTGCACTAATACTTTCAGTTTAACAATCAAATTACGCCATTAGCAAGTCCGTTAATGTGAAAACTGTCACTTGTAGTGACATACCCACAGGGAATTATCACCCAGCTATGCAACTCCTCTCAGCTTTATGGCACGTTTTACCGTCTTTCAGCTAATTGTTTTGGTTGTACACTCTGCAACTTCACTGTTTTGCCTGGAAGTTGTTTTTGGTTAAATAAAAAAGCTCAAATAAACCCACAACACCAAACGACAGGCAGTCAAAGTTAGCAACTTGCTTGATCACATTTCCCTCAGGAGTTAAAGCTAAAAGAAGGGTGAATATTGGACTTACATGCATCAGATGCCCAGAAATATGACTGTTGCTACATGTTTGCTGGATCTGCAAACACAATCGCCGTATCGACGTAATAATGCCATAATATGTCAATGTTGTTTTTACAGCATGCTTCAACTGCCCCCAAGTAGCCAAAAATAAATTGAAACATTAAAGAGAACCTATTAGGTTTTTCCACATTTTTTTGTCTTATGTATGGTTAAAATGTCAGATGTTCATTTTAAATGTGGTCAAAGCTTCAAATAATGAGGTAAAAGTATTTAAAATAAATTCCTGTGAGCCAATACCTTTTTTTTCACCCTGTTCTGAATGCTCTGGTTTCAATAGTTTTTTTCTACGAACGGCTTTGTAGGATATCATATGGAGCCGGTTCTCCATATAAGGTAATTTGCTCTGGGTATAGAACAGGAGCATCTACAGGTTCTTTTTAGACTGAAATGAGGGCCTATCCGGCTGACACCGAGAATTTACTGCACAGTCCTTACTCAAACTGGCAACCTCGAGTATGGAAGGCGGACATGAGGAGGCTAAAGCCCATGGGCTCCAGTGTCGGTCACCAGTGCGTCTCTTAATGTGTCGGGGAGTGAGGTTTACTCACTGTGCAGCCTTGCTGGCTTGCGTCACACATGGAGGGCCTGTATAAAGAAGAAACCTTGAATCGTGCAAAGCTACCACAGAATCAGAATTATAGGGCTGGAAATGTAATATAGTAGGTTCCCCTTTAAATAATTAAAACTGCAACACTGTCAAATCCAAGAAATTATCATTTGACACTAAAATATTGGAATTGAACAAATGGATATTTAGCTTCGGGACAGCAATGATACCTATTTCAAACTGGCTGCCTTACACCACCCATAACAGACATGCATCATGTCACCACATAATGGTTGCAGACTCTGATGATGTTAATGAATACTTCACAGGTATTCTCAACTTGTGAAAACAGCAAGAACAGTGTGATGTGTGTCTTCTGCTCCACATGTATTCCCCCTATTTATTTTCCTCTTGTGGGTTTTTGAATCTCTCTTTCTCTCAGAGTGAAGACATCACGCTCCTTCACCTCCTCCACAACGCTCCCTGGGGATCCCATCCCGCCCACCGTCTCCCATGGATACCTCAACTCTCCCTCTCATCACCGTGGAGACCCAGCAAGCCGTTTGCTCCCAACAGGCATCAGTCCACCAGCACAAATCCGCCAATAACACAGCTTTATCAACTTCACTAATAGAGTCATTTAGCTGTTTCACATTTCTTTGGACTCCTCTTAACTTTTTGCACTGATAAAATACTTCAGTGACTCTCAGGTTCACTGTTTTTAGTCAAGATACACTTACACAATTTGGCAAACCCTATTAGGGACTCATAATCAATCAATTAACAGTGTTTTTAACCATCTAACTAACATCCTATTTGAAATCCTCCCACTATAGCTGGTAATGTTTCAGGTTTCATTGTTTGATGATAAATTCAGTTTTGAAACAAAATTTTCAACAAAAATATTATATATTATGGTATTATATATATATAAAACAAATAAAAATGAAATGAAGAAATTAAAAAAATGTTCAGTTTTGTCTTCTGGGGCTTGGTTGGGATTTTTGACATTTGGAGAAACAAAACGAGGTTTTTATGTTATGCTAGTCAGAAAACAGTCTGCACAGCTGATTTATTCAATGAAATAAAATAAAAAATTCTTGTGTGATATTCAGTTGTTTATCTTCTATGATTTCTCCATAGGGTTTCACACCTCCCACTCCTCTACTCCTCTGCCTATAACTTCATAAATTTGCCCACAGTAATACCATTGTGGGCCTTATAATCAACAGCACTGTGTGCATTAAAGAGGTGGGTTTACGTTCCAGAAACACCTTGAAGCTGTTTGGACTGCCTCCCATCTGAACTACCCAGCTAAATGCCTGAGATGAATTTTCTTCAATAAAAGTCTCCACCAGGACCCTCAAAAAATATTTTCTGTGAAATCCGCAAAAACCAACAAGTATTCCTTTGGTCAGTATTGTACAACAAATCCTAGTATTTCTTCATAATCCTCAGTAATCTACCACAGACTATTTCTTTTTCAGCACCACAGACTTCTGCCTGAACACTCGGCTGAACATATCATATGCGCTGCACATCCTGACAAATACAGATTTAAGCAACTTCCTCCTGGGACACATTACCAGAAAGCTCAAGAGCTCCTCTCTTGAGACCCTTCTTAGCCTAACCTCTCCAATGGTGTTTTAACTCACTCGTCGGGCAGAGCTGTTCATCTGGGAGGCCTGGCTTTAATTTTGCCTTTAGCTAATTAGGATTTTGGGTTATGCTGAATAGTTTACAGTTTGTCTTTAACACTTCCTTAGGATGCTCTGGTCATTCTGGGTCTGCAGTATCATGCTGCAGGTGCATTCGGTGATGGTGGTCAGTGTTTTATTCTTTGCTTTGTTATCAGTAGCCTGAGAGCAGCTGACACTAACGGAGTCAACAAACTTATCAGCGAGCCTGTCTCTGTCCGCGGGGGACAAGCTTGATTCTCCAGTGGGTTTTTGAATCTCTCTTTCTTGTGTAAGAGAGAAAAGGATGCTTCTCAAGCTACTGAGCATCATGAACAATGCCTTTCTACACTTTCAAGTCTTTCTGGATGAACACAGGAGCACCCTTAAGGCCTGGTCACACTAGGATTTTAAACAAATCAGTTCATTCCAATGGAATTACGCAACTTTCGTAAACTATGACATGCAAATTTACGCTGTTGATAACATGTCACGAGGGAGGGAGTTAATTCACTTCACTAGATGTCGAGAGTGCTAAAGAGAGCGGAGAGTTCAAAATAGAGAAATCTATTGTAGATGGATTAACATGGATTTTGTCATTGATTTCATCATCCTTAGTCATAGCTCAGATTATTATATACCTCAAACTCAACATACTGTTTCTATTCCAGTTTCTACAATTTCAGTGCATTTTTATTTCCACAGTGTCTCACTTATTATTTGTCATTTTATGCAGTTTTATTTTATTTCTGTTTATGTAGGCTCTACGTGGTACATGTATCCTATAAATTTATTAATTTTACTATGTCAAGCAAGCACTTTGGACACAAATACCTTATCAAACAAAAAATATATTTTTTCACCTAAAATCATCAAATTGCACATACTGTACAATAATAAAAGAAAGACCCAATCACAATAATTTTTGAACATATGTTCTTCTTACTCAGGGAGCAATGTCTGTACATCTACTCTACAGAAAGAAAGTCAAATATTCTCCTGTTACACAGTGAACTCGGATTTTTGTTCTCTCTGTCTCTGCTGTCCACTGAGCCTCTGCTCCCTGAAGGAATTAGTATCATCCATATGCAGTAAGCTTCTGTTTGTTTGATTGTGTCCCAGTTTCAGTGCATAAAGAATGTGTTTTATATGCATTGCACTCTGATAAATTTATCCATATAGCTTACAGCTATCTGACACCAAAATGTTTAGACCATATATTACAGTACATCCATGGGGCCCTGCTATCCCTTTGATATGAGCAGTAGCAGCTGAATTGTAGCCTGGGGCTCATTCTCTGGTATCTGTTCTGATCACATGCCTGATTATCATGCAGGCATTTATCCCCCCCAAAATGTTATGTGATGCACTGTAATAAATAATGCAGTTTATCCTACCCTTTAACTGTTGAAATGTCCATGATTTACAGGTTTCTACAGTAACATATGGAGAATGACTTAGAACGGCTGAGCCAAACCAACAGATGATGAAAGCAGAACAGTGTTTCTTTTTCTGCCTGGCTGCCAGCATTAGACCAGTGGAAGCTGCATATGGCCATCCTAAGTCAAGCTGACACCCAACATTATGGCTGCTTCACTCTTTTTCCTGGTGAATCAAACTCACTCTTCATTTGTTCAGCTCCAACATAGCCGCCTTCACCGTGAAATTATCAATATTTCTGCATAATAATTAATCATATTCCCTCCATTCCTCTGTTGTGTTTCAGTTACTGTGTCAGACCGGAGGAGTAAGAGCCCTCTGCTTTACGGGCTCATAAAAATAGAAGCTACAGTGTACTGGGCTTGTTACAGTGGAGTGAGTGTGAAGGGTATTTTTACGAGAGATGTGTGGACTGGAGTAAAGCCGGGAAATGTACGTGACAATGCCAAGAGCCAAGTATCAGTGCAGGCACTGAAAAAAGGGATTGAGCCCCCTGTTGTCACACCAGGGGGGCTGAATCCTTTTTTCATCCTTCAAGACATTCAGTGCAGGACGTCGGGCCCATAGGAACTACAGGAAGCCAATTCCACTTAGCCTTGAATAAAGGCTAAATGCAGGCTGACATACAGACTAAAACTGTTGTAGAGAGGTATTGCTATGTTAAAACATAATTTGGGAATCTTATTTGTTTTCTTACTAAGAGTTCTGTCTACTATGAAGCTATGGCTCACCGCTGGCTAGCTAGCCAGTCTCTGTCCATGGCAATAAAATCTGCCCACCACGACTCTCACTAAAAAAACATGTCTCATGTTTAGTGTAAAGATTTGTGTATTTTATTTCTGTGTTTATGGGAAGTTATGTGTGAAGCTAAGCTAGGCAGCAAACAGTTTTAGCGTCTGACCCAGTATGAGATTAGTCTGACATTTGGGGAAACATGCCTATTCACTTTCTTGCTGAGAGTTATGTGAGAAGATTGTTGCAGCTCGTATATCTGTCCATCATATATGAAGCTATAGCCAGCATGCTCATGAACATGTGTCCGTGTGTTAGGAGTGAGTCACTTGCTGTAGGCTAACAATTTCTTGGCGAACAGCAGCTCGGGGCGGTGACTTCCTGGTGTCTTGTCCTAACTGTGAGGTTGCCAAGCGTGTTATTGTTGTGTCTGTACTGTACATGTACTTAAACTTGTGCTGACCATATTCGGTGAACTGCATCTTAAGTATATAGAGCACAAATCTTCTTTTAAACCATTTTTTGGGAACATATTAAACAAACAAGATATATTATGAAAACTAGGTGTTTGCCCCTGCTTCCAGTCTTTGTGCTAAGCTAGGCTACACAACAAGTCTTGATTAGGGCTCTGTACTTAACGTGCAATCTTGAGTGTGGTATTGATATTCTCATCTAACGCTCTGAAAGAAAGCCAGTTGGCAGATTTCCTAAAATACTGAGCTATTCTTAAACAAATGTGTGATATTTTTCCCTATTTTCTTTGACTGATTTGTAAAACTTATCTTGTATTTGACAAGAATTACTTGCTTGGGAGTTCCATGTCTGCACCTTTATGGTTACCTTTATGGTTACTAAAAACATGTTTCCTTTTATTCTTATTTCTGATATTTTCCTATAATTGGTCACATACATACTGTGCCATGTCTTTGGTTATCGGGGTATGCTGACAACTATATCTCCTCTGTCCCGCTGTTACATTTGTGGCAGGTAAAACAGCCTCCAGGGACACCACGCTGCTCTCCTGCACTGCTGGGTGTTTAAGGAGATTTAAAAACCCCCACAGAGAGAGACTTGATATCGACATTCAACTTCTCTCTCTCTCTCTCTCTCTCTCTCTCTGTCTCTCTACCACTTAACACAATGAGCAACTAGAATTATGTAAGCTGCAATCAAACCCCTGTGATTGCTGAGGATCTTTGCATGTATCAAAACACATTTACAGTACACTGCTAAGGATGTCACGCACCATGTAACATGGTAGGTGCTGATTTGTGATTTTCTAAGTGGGAACATGGTGGAGTAGGACTGAAAAGGAGATCCACAGCTCCCCCTGTCAGTAACTTGGAACAATACAAGATAGATATTTCAAATCAGCTTGATAGCTGCCATGGCATGTTGTGGTGTGCTTTATTGCAATCCAGTTGTCTTGAACAAGTCTATGTGTTAACTAGAGACAGAGCCATAGATTAGACACAGATGCATTTACTCTAGTGAAGTGAATTAACTCCCTCCAGCACAATACCTCATCTCATCGCCTCAGAACTCTCTCTCCACCTCTCTCCATCTCCCCTGAGGTCACTGAAACGGCACGTAACGTTTGTTTGCCCATAAACGCAACATAAAATATGATGACAGGCTCTGCAAAGTCACAGTGACATTGCTCAGCAGGGCAAAAGTGTTGATAGAGGTATGAGATTGTACACAGATGAATATTCCAGTGCTGAGAAATATCATTAATCAGGAGTTTACCTTTTCTGTCAGGCTGTGGTTAGACCGCCCCAGACAGACGCTGGTTAATGTCAGGGTGTGATGACTGATAATATGAAAAAGGATCTGTTTTACCCTTCCTGTTCGTGTCTGAACCTCGTATTCATTTTCATTTTGTCATACTCAGGTGTAATTTGAAAAGAACAGTGATGCATCTGCGTGTGTGTGAGCATGCCTGGGCTTGTGTACATGAGATGAGTTACATTTGGTTGCAGATGAGCTACAAAGTCAGACATATACAGGATTTGTATATTTCACAACCACTATACAGCAGCTGTGATCATGACATGTTTGTTATCTCACAGCTTTTGTAATTTGGCATGAAAGGTGAGGGAGAAAGGCAGGGCAAAGTTAACACAACCGTGAGCCCCTGAAGCTCTTCCTCTCCTCCTCTTCATCTCTTTTATTCACAAGGATAAACTGGCAGCAGAATTGAATTACTCTTCAGAGAGTTAGAGGAGGAGAAGGATGAGGAGGGGAGGAGAAGAAGAGGAGAGAAAGAGGCTTCCCCTGCCCCAGGATATTGCTGCTGTCTCCTTTCGCCGAAGTTGAGGAGCTCTCGAACGGTAGATTTAGAGGGAAATGGGAGGTGATAATATGACAATTTATCTGCCAAAAATGAGTGGGATTCCATAATCCGCTTCTGCGCTCACCAGGAAGAATGGGACGATTTTTCTCGGGGATGTGCTATTTAAAGGTTGCGGTGGGAATTAGCTGAAGTTGAGTAGATGATCTAGGTGTCCTTTTTGAAGGACTTTTTAAAAACTTTTTTGTTTGCTGTTTTCACACATTCCTCCTGTCTCCTACATAAATGGTGACTGAAAGTTTGCATTTAGGTTGCTGCGAGGAAGGAAGTCGTTGCTTAATTAGAAATGCAAAAGATTAGCACCTGAAAAGTCTTTGTGCACAAAAAGGTTCGGGTCTTTCAGGGTTTATCAGCATTTTCTCTAATATATGCACAAAGAAAGCAGCTTGGTTACAGCATGGTTTATAGTGCTACTGATTGGTAATTTCTGTCTCCCAGGTGAGCAGGTTTTTGCTGCTTGCCCTCACTCTCTGCATTATCTCTTATAAATGATTGAGGTGGCACGTGTCGACCTCGGCCTGAGCCACTTCTTGAAACACACTGATGCTATTAAATATAGAAAGGGACACATATTCACTGCATAGATATGAGAAGAAGTGGGTAACGTGGGTTATATATAGAGATGATGTCAATGTCAAATGAGCGAGAGAAAGAGCCTGTATCTTGCAATGTCAATTTTTATAATCCTATAAACCGTGTGATGCTTTAGTGGAATTAAAAACAAAAAAAAAACATCGTAACTGGGCTTAAACAGGTGTAATGACTTTATATGAAAGTAGAAACCATCAAAACGCCATCCAGTCATAAAGTCAAATGTAGTCCTGTGTTTCAACCTTGTTAATAATATTAAGCCTTCTGGGATAATTTAGCTTCATCCTATTTAAATTGGTGCTTTCTTTCATCATGCCTATACGTCCTCTTTAGTGGCAGACCCAGGCAAGGTGGTGAGTTCAGGCATTTTCAAGGATGACGATGAGTCCCAGCAGGAGGTGAAGGTGGTGGTGGGGGTACTCTCTTCAAAGGCCGGCTTGTCAGACAATCTCAGCCACAGCGCTCTTCTTATGTAACTGTTAGCCTGTCTCTCCACTTGACAACTAAATGTACCTCATCAGCTGTCTTCACTGCATTATTCATGGGACAAGTGGAAATGAGTGACTGGAATACACTCTGTCTATCTTAAATGGATGTTTTAGCCTTTGGTAGGGCACAGAGAGGTCTGGACTAGGAGCATGTTTGTGTGTGTGTGGTCAAATCGGGAAATTGAAAAGTGCACTTAATTTACTGCAGATGATAAAAAATGGAAGACTAAAAGTTGAAATTATTATCATGGACATCATCATCTCACTTATTTGTATTTGTATAACAGCAAGCGCTGTTCTTTGACTTGTTTGACTGCAACCACCAGTGGACGCATTCTTTCCCAAAGATGTGCTCTTGAAATCCTCTAAGGACTTAATTATTATGATCTAGACATCATGTGCAAAATCACACAATACAAAGAAATATGTTCTTGTTTTTTGTTCATCAGGTACCCTTAAAACAACAGATGTACACTCAGTTTTAAAAAATGGTGGTAGCAGCAGGAGAATATGGCAATATGGATTGAGTGAATGATGGGGCTGCTCTCTTGTTGCTCTTGGAACCATCATGGAAATTGACAACTTCAAACATTCAGTCAACCCTGCTGAGACTGCACGTTTCAAATTCTTTGTTTTCCCAAAAGCTAGAAAACCACAATTAATCAAATTTAGGTTTGCAGGCAGACCGGCCATATGAATACACTGTTGACGACAAGCAGCAGCAATCTGTAGTCCGGGACATAAATGCAAAATAAGTGGAATATTAAGACCAATGCCAAATTGCAATTCAAATAAAGCGAAGTTCTAGGTAAGATAAAGTGAAGGTGTGCAGTCTCTGGTTATATGTAAACTCTCTTAACTCTGGTCCCAGTCTACACCCAACAGGACACACAGTCAGATTTCTCTTCAGTATACCTGCAGCTGGTCTTCTTTTCCCAGAAGGACTTCACTGCTGTGATTCCACAGCATGTGCTATAGAATACCAACCTCCACACAGCTGCAAGTATTGATCTTGAGTTTTGATCCATTTTAAGTCTTGGGTGTTTGATATTTACCTTATATGGTATTTTCATCTCTAAGATGTCATTCTAACAGAGTGAGTCTGCAACTGCAGATGTAGTGGAGTGGATAGGCAGCATAGCTTGAAGTAGTTTATCCAACAGAAATAAGCATCTAGCAATAGTATAATTCTCAATGTTTTTATCTGTGAGTTTTGTGATGTTGCGATGCTGCCACAGTCTCTCATGCATCATGTAACCAACCAGTTATTGAGAAAGTGATCTGATGTTTTTCCCCAGTCTGTTTGTTTTGATCTCACCCCTCTCTCCCCATGCTCCCTGTATGTGACCTTTTCCCCAGCCCCACCCAAAGCCACGTACATTTTCTTTGGGGACAAAAGCATGTCCCCGAATCCCGCTGACTCCGTGGCAGTGGTCCGGTCCCAGGGCCGCGCCACACTGAGCCCCCTCGGAGGCCCATGTCCTGAAGGCAGCAGCATCAAAGGCATGCCGAGTGAGGGGGCCAAGTAGAACCAGATTTAACCCTCCCGTGCCCTTTGCATCACAATGTGTGGGTACGTTCCCACTCTTTAACCCTCACTTTCCTCGTGATATGCGTATATCAATGAAGATCCCCCCTCCCTAACAACCTCACTTGTCCCTCCCATTGCTGCCTGACATACGGACCACGCTCTGAGCTACCTGACTCTCAATATGGAGTTAATTTTATTTTACCAATCTGAAGTTGTAGACCTTGTCAGTTTGATTTTGGAGTTAGCAATGGATCTGAACTTTTAAGTTATCAAACTGTCTGCATAATGGTGATGTCGAAAATCAACCCAGTTTGCTGCGAGCACACAGTTAAATAATCCATCCTATTCTTTCTGTAGCTACCAGCTGATTTGAATATTCTCTTTGATTATTATTCTGAAAACCAGACATTTTCCATAGTCTGTATTATTGTGTGTGTTAATTCTTCAATAAGAAATGCACTGACTGCTGATTGTTGGTCCCAAATTTCCCTTCTTAAGACCCACTTTGTTTCCATATTAAACAAATCATACAATGCCGATCCGTCCAGGAAAATGAGATTATGACCAATCATAAAGTTATTTTGTCAAGCATCACTCATGCTAGATGACATTGATCGTTGGAAGTAGATGGACCAAACTTTTCTGCGGAAGCCTATAGTCCCACCACCCATATTACTCCATCCATAAAGATGTCAAGGCATCACAAATCCCTTTATCACCGCAATTTCCACTAAGATGGTGATTATCCGTGCAGGGCGAGACATATTATGCAACAGAGTAATAGACTTGCCATTCAAAGTTAATGGGATTATATTTCAGTCTGCGCCGCTCTGACATGTCTATAAACAGGGCTTTGCTGAGGGAAACACTTTTTTTGCAGTCTAGATTTTGTAAGACACAATGGCTCTACATTCCGGAAGTGTGGTTATTCTATTTAGACGCATTTCCAGTCGCTCACTGTATACCCCATGGTAATTCAAATAGTTCTGCTGAAGTGAGGTTTTGGGGACGACAAAAGGTCTTGTGCCATAAATAAACAACAAACACAACAGTGTTCACTGAAAGTTTTGCACAAGTTCTAAGCCAGTGAAATGACACTGAAGGCATCCCCTCTGGCCAGTTTAACATAACAACATTGAATGTATTATCATGAGTTTACTTTTCAGCGGCAGAGCAGAAGGCTATTGTTTCAAAGGGACGATAGACTTGGTTAACTCAAATGGGAGGAGGAGAAGTGGAGGGCAAAGGGCACACTCTTACATGAGTTTCCTCTTTCTCTGATGCCCAATAAAATTGTGAAAGGACTGAAAGTGAATGGCAGGGATGGGGTCACTGAGAGACACAATAGTAACTGAGGAGAGAGGAAATCTAATCAGTTTGGAGATGCTAATTTTATGGAGCACCAATTAAGGAGAGTTTTTTATAACACTTTTTTGAGAAAACAAAACAGAAGAGCTGTCCTTTCTTGGTTTGGGGGGGCGGGGAGGGGGAGGTGGGGGGGGGGGGGGGCTGGGTAGGCTGAGTGGCCCCAGTGAAATGCCCCCCTTCTCTTTGCATCAGCCTCAGCAGCATTGAGCCCAGGCTCTAATAGGATGGCACCTCCTTTATGCCTGCCCTCGCCCACATTGGGGAAATGAGGCAGTGTCTGTTTGTTGTTCTGGAAGGCTGTGTGTCCCGTTTATCACTGTCAGAGCACAGAAACACACACAGAAAGAGGAGGATGGGGAAGGGAGGGGGGTTGCTCTGCTGTCCAATCTGTATTGCTTTGGGCTTTACGACTACGGGCCCCACGTGGCGAGTACCCCACCCCGGACCCATACATCTCCATCTCTGCCTTTCGGGTACCGACAGCCTTTGTATCGGCTCACTCCGGCTGCCAAGATATGTGTCTACGCTGCTAACGGGGGCCCGGGTAGAGCTCCTAACTAGACAATGACGGGAGATCCAAGAACGCCAATGTTTAACCAGTGAGCGGCCCACTCACGCCCCTGCCTGGCCCCTTAGCCCCCTGTGCCTTTGTGGGCTCAGGGTTAATCTTTTAAAGGCCGGAGCTGAGGATCACCCCCTCCTGCCCACTGTCCCTCAAATATACTGCCACACAGTCACTAGAGCTGTACTTTTACGGGACTTTTTGTTTAAGTGCTGCGTACTCCTGCCTTTAATTTTACAGCGCTTCATTACTCTCGGATCTTTAAATCTTTTTTAGGAATTAACACATCATGAATAATAGATTACTTGCAAAATGAAGTGAAAACTTAAAAGGATGCTTTGTACTCTTCAGTGCTAGTGCATAAATAAAATCATTAATTAATGGTGGATGAAAATAAAGGCTGTACTACATAATAGAGTATGAAACTTAACATGGACAGAATCACAACCAACAACAGGTGGATAGTCATCTGATATCCTGAAGTGCTCTGTTCCATTTCTTCTCCTTTCCTCCACTGCCCTACTTACCATCTTCATGCACACGGGACAAATGCACCACTTGGTTCTCTCTTTCATTGCTTCTTCTCTGTATCGAGTATTTATGGGCCCTCATAAACATGTATTGATATTTAATGCTGCACTCAGCAGGGCAGGGTCTGTTGGGCCAAACTTAGAGGCCTGTGCCTCTCTGAGACAGGAAAAGTGAGACAAAGAATGATATCAATAACAAAGGTGCTATAAACCTACACTGGGCCCTCATCCCATGGAGAGGCCACACAGCCATAAGACAGCGGCCTGGTGTAATGTCTGAGCAACAGGGTTGTTGCTCTTTGCTCTGAGGGGACAAATGAATACTTTCCTTTTCTCAAAAAAACATGAGGTCATATGGTGGTTTGTTATCTCTTTTTATGAAGATCTGGTAACATGTCTGTATATCATCATGACTGCTGATCAGGTCTTGAATGTCAGTATTGAAAGTGTCACTGGGGCCTGTCAGTAGTCAAATCAGTACACCACCTCATTCAGATGTTTTAATGATGTGCTATACTGAAGCAGTGAGGTAAAACTGTTTGCTAAGTTATTAAACATAACATTCTAATATGCTACTTTGACAAAAACACATTACTGCAGTAACGGTATTTCTGGTCAGTAATTCTTGTGTATTTATATTTATTTGTATTTTTTAAAAATGTCGTTCTAATGCACTTCTTCGCCTTCTGCAAAGCACTTTGAATTACTTCTGTGTTTGGTGCTATACAAATAAACTCCACTTGCCTTAAGTTCCAGTCTTTAGTTCTGATTGGCTGATTCATCTACAGCACAGTGATTGCATAGCATTTTTATACATTAACGTGCAACCTAGAAAACACCACAGTTCACTTAGCAGCTACAATTTTTTTTAAAAAGTAATAAAAGGGTGACAAATAATTATACCACTAAAGTGTATAACTGCATAGCTGTTCACACAGTGCTCTACAGAGCATCAGCAAACAAATAAATAACAACACAATTAACATCCAGACAGCGGTGTAATTACAATGAGCACAATAACAAATAAAGAAGCTAATAGGACGTGCAGCACTAATAATTCATAACTCCAAGATAACAAAATATATTAAAAAGAGTTAGTGATTACCATAACTGTTCCTCCTGCTCATGATGGCCATTCCCAGTGGAGGGGTACAACATGAGAATATTGCACTAAAACAAGGTATTTGATCAGATTTGATCAGGTTTCTGAAGACTCCCTGAGCTTTGAATACATTTTAGCACAGAATGAGGACTGTGGATTTTGTCCTCAATCACTTACATCGGAAAACGATCTCTTAATGGCACGCATCGAGAGGAAGAACAATGACAGCGACCAATGACTCTTTCACTGCATATACGGGCATGCGAGCACTGCTTTATTATAACTGCATATGTGAAAAGTTATCTCTGCTTGACTTTATTCAGTCATCACTGATTGAAAAATGTATTGAAAAGTGTATTGAAAATAGACCTTTTTTCATGATGACATTCATTCTGACACGGTAAGAAAACACAGGTGTAACAAATCACTTCAATAATGGTTGTATTTACTAGTTTCAGCATTGTGCATGCTAACTCAGTGGCATAAAGGGATATAATGGAATAATAATAACATAATGGAGCGATATTTGACATTATTAATTACAGATGTGCTTTTCCTTCCATGGCAAGTGAAAATGTCTACCGGGGCGTCTGGTTGCAGCTGTTCCCATCATCTTTGAAAGCGACTCTTAGCTCAGTTAAAATCCCTGTTGAACAAAGGCCGTCATGTTTTACGAAAGAGTTTTCAAAAGGTATCAAGACTGACATGATTTCAGTAACAATGATGTCGGAACCAGCATATGAAACATATTTATTCAGTGACATCAGTGTGACACCGACCTCATATGATGGAGATGGGTCAAGAGTTCTTCTCTCCACAAGATAAACAACAGGAGGTCTATAAACCACAGGGTCGTGGCCTCGTTTTTATCAGCAAAGCAGAGAGGAACAACACGTCCACTCTGAGTTTGCGCTTCGTATTTTTTGTTTGTGCATGCGTTTTCCCTTCATTCCTCAGCCCTGCGGGACACAGTTACAGATCTGCAATAGACGCTGTCCATGTTTTGTCCATGTTGGACACTAGATGATAATGTGCCACAGGAGCAGATCTCCTCATCAGGATTCAGATCCAGCCATATGTGAATTAAGGTTTAATGTGCGTCCATAATCACCCACCTGAGCCCCTTGGGTGACTCGTGGAGTGATTGTGTGTGTGTGTGTGTGTGTGTGTGTGTGTGTGTGTGTGTGTGTGTGTGTGTGTGTGTGTGTGTGTGTGTGTGTGTGTGCGTGTGTGTGTGTGTGTGTGTGTTTGTGGGTGCTGTGAAAAAAAGAAAATGGCATGGGGTAAAGAGAGCAAAAGAGCAAGACAGAGAGAGAGAAATGAAGAGATGAAAATGACTGACTGGAAGTGAAGATAAAGTGAATTTTAAGTGGATGATCTCAAATTCAGTTTTTGGACTGAAGCAGCAGCCCAATTAGATACACAGAGATACAAGAAGACACAAGATACAAACATTATAAAAACACAAAATCACAGCAATAAAGCTCCATAAACCATACTTTCACAGTTTGCTAATGTCCAGACATGGCGTGTGCCCATTGAGCTAAATTGCAGTTATTCATTTTACTACATCAAGGTAAAAGCCAAAGAAGTCAATTGTGTGTCACTAACTAGTCTGATGCCTTCAAAAGGCCGTTACTTACAGAACAGACACGCTTGATTCAATGGGCCTGTCGAGGCTGTGTAGTAACCAAACACATGTGGGTGCACACACACTCTCACTGACCATTGATCAGGTCGTCAATCACGGGCCAATGAGGATAGCCAGTGGCCACCAACACTCAGGTTATTGTGCGCGGTGACCCCAGGGTCAGCAGTAAGTAGCTGAGGACTGAGCCCCACACAAAAGGACAGCATCATGTACCATCCACATACAGTGGCGTTGCCGGCGGCACTCTTATGAATAGACACATGGCAGGCCTATCCACAGATGGGACAGGGACGAGGGCAGGGGGGCGAGGCTGTGTGTGCGTAAATGTGTTGCCGTGGTGAAGGAGCACATGCGGAGGCAACAGACTGAAACAATGGTATGGTGCTGATGAAAGGCGGGAGTCGTGCCTGGGCTTCGGGGGGGCAGATTATTGGGCAAGCAGGTCCCCTGTTTTGTCAGACTGGAAAACACAGAGGCGAGGGGGATGGAGGAGACGGGACGGGAAGGGGGGGGGCACTGAGTGGCAGAAGTCTGCAGACCGCCGACACAAAAAGCCACCCCCATGCACCAGTGAGCGGCCAACTGTTCAAAAGTGTGACCAGCACAATGCTGAATAGATACACTTTGTGTGTGTGTGTGTGTGTGTGTCGTGTAGAAGTGTAGAAGTGTGTGCATCTGTATGGGCTTGAAGGCATGTGTGTGATGTTTTGATTGATTAGAATTTGCCAAGTAACGGTTGTTGACTGTCTTCCTAATCTGCCACAACTATATAGACTCATACACTTATCAACCTATAATTGCCTTTATTTGTAATTATCTAAATCCATATCATTGTACTATTGAAACAAGCCAGATAGCATCAGTTTAAAGGGTCAGTTTACCGAAATATCCACGGCATGTAACTTTCTGCTAAAAGTGAAGATGCTCCCACAATGCAAAGCGACACATTATGTAGATGCAAAAAGTACAGTTGTGCAACAGTGATGACGTATATAAAAGCGTCCAATATTTTAATTTATATATTGTATAGAGGGCCCTGCGATGGACTGGCGACCTGTCCAGGGTGTACCCCGCCTTACGCCCAATGTCAGCTGGGATAGGCTCCAGCCCCCCCGCGACCCTGTACGCAGTATAAGCGGTTGAGGATGGATGGATGGATATTGTATGGATAGTAGTGAATTAGTGAACAAGGCAGTGTGTGTTTCTTCTTGGACATTTGCTTACTTTAGAACTCTTAAAGTAAGGCTCTATACTTTTGTTTAACAAGAGTCATAAAGTCAGCAATGATATCTGTTTCACAACAATATCTAACTAAAGTTTGTTAATGTAAGCTAACCTTAGCCATCATGAGCTGCTGGTCCTTCCAGACAGGAGTTGGGCTGTAGCAGTGATGTAATGAAGTGAGTAGGATGCATTTTATTACTTATGAAATCAGTTTTTTATTTCTAAGAAGTTTCAAGATTGAAGATTTCTTTTGTTGTCATTTGTTCATGTACCTTTATGCATAAAAAACAAAATATAGTTCCCCTAAAGTGCCAGTGATTCATACAATAACATATCAATAATAACAACAATATCACCAAGAATGTTTAATGTGTTCTTCTTTCATTTGTTGCATAGTCTCACTTTAAGATGTGAATCTTTCTCAGTTAGTAGTGACAGTCTTCAGGAGGCTGCCATCATTTGGGTCCCGGCAGCCAGAAGGCCAACATCTGGACCTGGGCCCTACACCTCCTGATGACGGCCTGCTCGGCAACCGGTTCTGCTCTTTCCCCTTTCATTCTTTCCCCTTCTCGCCTGTCTTTCCTCCCTCAGCGTCCCCCCGGGGTAATTGTGGGGTAATTTATGAAGTTTTAGCAGCATGGAGCAGGCCAGTGTGTGGGACAGCCTGCTGACCGAGCCCCATTCAGCTCCAGAGGAGAAGGCCTGGACTCCTTTTATCCTACCTATAATCAGCAGCTCTCCCTGATCTACTCGCCCTGCAGCCCTCCACAGCATGCGACCCTGCGTGGCCGCTTAAAGATGAAGGGGAAAGTTATTGGACTCTTTAGAGACTCATAAACATCCTAGGGGATTTTCATAGCGCCTTTGTGTCTTTTTGTTATGGCAGAGATAATGCAATTGTTTCAGGCAGTGTAAATGAATAAATCACCGAGCAGTTTGTCCCAGCGGTGAGAGATAACAAAGGGCAGCACTCCCAGTTCTCAGAAACACTTGTCGGCCCGTTCAGACACTTTGTGAAACAGTTTTATATCTCTTTCCTCAGACATTGGTACTAGAAGGAAATGTTTAGATCCATAGATGAAGCAAAACCAAACCAATTCCACATATCTGCTCCCGCTGATCACTCCTCCTGCTATGATCTTGATCTCAAAGCCTTGATATCCAAGCGGCATTGATAAAAATGGTGGTAAACAAAGGCTGCTGTGCGTCCTCTGTGGGGTTTGCTCCCGAACACATGCCCAGATTAAAGCCCAGTGTGTGTGTACAGAAGATCTAGCCACTGATCCAGTTAAACAATGACCAGCGGAGAGTGAAGGAAGCCTTACGGTACACAAAACAGGTTTGCTCTTCAGCTTAGCGCTTTATTGAGCCATGATAGGCCCTAATCTAGCCTGATCCTCTGTCGCTACAAGCATATGCCTATGATAATGCCCTCATTTTCTGGTCACCTGAGCACTTTCATTGGAGTGCACCCAGTGAGGCAGCAGAAAGGAGGTTTCTAAAGCCTAAAAAAAAAGTCTGTCAGAGACCTCTTGAATTGGATGAAGGTCCCGAAAGGTGACATCCAGAGAAGAAAGTCAAACACTCTGATGCAGGGTTAAAAATTGAAGGATTATGTGGAAACATGGAGGGTGGCGACGCTTTCATTTGTAAAATACAAAGCTCAGAGATCCTTGTATCTCTCTGTGTGGCCCGTTGCCTCTGCAAACACATGAATAAGAATGAGAATGAGCAGGAGAAAGCGATTCATCTGGCTCATACATATAATAATGGAGTAAGAGAAGAACTGGTTACACTCCTTTTATTCAGCTAGAGCCCCTAACAATGATCCACGTATTCTTAGTTATTGTACTTTTATATACACAACTGCTCTTAGCTGTTTCTTTTTGATGTGCTATACCCCCAATGTGTCAATCGCTCTAATCTAACATTGTGTACAGTTAATGAGTAGCTTTGTCACATTTTTTCTTAATTTATATATAATTATTAAGACCATTAAAGAGACATTATTGATCAGTTTTCTAAGCTTTGTAGCTTTGTAGCTTTGTAGCTTTGTGCGTAGAACACAGTGGCTGAAAAGCAGCCATTAAAAGGTCTGAAAAATGGGAAGGAATGAAATCCGGATCATTGTGTCCAACATTGTTAATTAGGACCTGGCTCCAATTAGCAGAAAGTCCAGCCGCCATGTTGGCTCTGAGCCTAACGATGGGAAAATCCATATGCTCCAAATAAATGGCCAGTGTTAGCTCTCAAGGCTCCCCAATTATAATATCACTAAATGTTGGCTGAGCCAAAGCACCCTGCCGGGCCCCCTGATGGAGCTGTGGTGGGGGATCTTGAGGGCCCCAGTCCTAACTTTCTGTGGGTCCACGTGTGTCAGTGGAAGGATCTCTTACTTTGAGAAGACACACACAGCTGGTGAGCTTCAACGCAAGTCCACCAAAAGTAAAATACGCAAACCCCACCTTTTTTATTATATTTTTTTTGAAATGATTCATTGTTTAACAACAACTAAACAAACTTGATCCATATACAGGTAAAAAAAATACAAATGAGAGGAGTGATTTTATTCAACACAAAGTATGTCATTTATTTATTTACATTTACAAGTGGAAAATGATGTGTAGGAAAAAGTAAATTTGTACGAAGTGTGAAGTAGAAGTTAATTGAGAACAACTGAAAATTTAGTTAATGGATGGATATGTTAAGGTCAAATGCACATTGTATTTGAATATAGTTTTGGTTATTCATGAATGTTAAGTGACTGAAGGGATCTCAGTATAGTGTGAAACATCAGACTGAAATAATACAAAATGTGTTGTCTTTACATTAAAAAGTATGTATTTGCAGACATTCATATTTCTTTTGCAATTTCTGAATCAGCAAGAAATGATGTTTGTAACTAGTATTTCTTTACAAAGGGATGTTGATAATTTGATTTTGTACACAAAATCAAACCACAAATATGCAAACACTTACAAACTGAATTGCAAGGCTGTAGAAACTTACTCCACAGATGACCAGTTTGTAGAACAATCTTGAAGCTGCACAAAGACGCCCACGGCTGGAGGAAAACATCTACTGTTGTTGGGTAAATATAAACCAGGGTGTCCCTCTGTGCACACATTCCAGCCTTGACACCTCTAAAATGTTTCTTCTGTTTGAACAGAAACTCAAACCTTTAATAATCACTGTGGATTTTTTTTGCAAATCTCATTTGCTACCCATATTTTTGAACTACTGGCCCCCCGGCCTCTGCCTCACTGGAGGCTTTGCTTGGCAGAAGGCGGCAGGAAATTCCTGAGCTGAGTGAGCGGTGAAATCCAGCCTGTGAGCACCACAGAGACAGATTTTGAAAAGTCAGCATGACCCTGCCACAAGATTAGATCAACAGATACATGCTGGACATTAAGCCAGGAATTTATATCGCATTAATGGAAACTGTCCCAGATAAGTATACAGAACCTTTAAAGTTTGTCTTGTGTTCCTGACAGACGACATCTCATCATCAAGAGAAAGAAAACGTGAAAAACTACTCAAACAAGTGTGAATAAACCTGAGAAAGTGCTAGTAGCTTTACGGTTGAATTAGGGGAAGACAATGCCGTGCCCACTCTTTAGTATCTTTTTAACTACCTCCTCCCCAACTGAAGGACCCCCTTCCAGCGATAGTGATGTGATTTCACAGACTGTTTGGGGAGCCAAGTCAAATTTATCTGACCCCTTTTGTCTCAAGCTCCTGGTTGAATTGTACCTAGTCTGCCATTAACGCTGCTCTTTACATCTTTAAGCACCTCATACAGTGCTTCATACCTTTCTCCAACGTGTCTCATGGACACCATATGTAAATAAGACCTTTAAGGCATCATATATCTGATTATTATGTTATGGAACAGATCAATAAAAATGTGGTGTGTTTCACTCTTCAGCACATCTGTGGTTCACACTCTCACCTTTACTTTGAATGTCTGTATATGTGATTCAATTCCAGCATCTTCATAGTTGTAATATAAAAGAAATGCTAATTTGACATTTTTACTTTTGATCCAATTTAATGTTCACACATTCACTGTACACCATGCACCACTACCTTTAATGGAAGTTTTAGCATAGTCCTAGTTAACTCCTGGGTGTACAGCTTAACACAACATGTGAACATACCCCTGTTTTGGTTAATGTATATGGGGTTCATCAGGGTTGGGGGAGTTAAATGTGAGTGTGGGAAGGTGAAGTGGGGGCTGCAGGAAGGAGGTGTGAGAGGGGGGGTGAGAGTGTGTCCCTTCTGCAATTGGCTGTGACTCTAAGTGTCTCATTATGCGGCTTTATTGTTCCTTTGTTGTACCGGTGGTATAAATACACCCCAGTGGGCCCAGAGGGTGACAGTTTAGACAGACTCACTCCTGCGGACAGACCGATCATTAGATTGAACAACACGAACTCTGAGAGAAGTGAGACTGCGGTGACACTACAGGGAACAGGAACAGCGTGCAAGCAGAGAACTAGGAAGCGTCTGAAGAATTTCAACTCAAGCTCCTAGCATTTAGGGTAGAATTTATGGACCATCTTTCACTTTGTGCCCCACTTTCCTCTGCTTCAACCAAGATGGATTCTGACTCTGGCTCCATCTGCAGCCGCTCCTCATCCCCAGACCTGGTGGTGGACGACTCTGCTGGGAGCTTCTTCTCCAACAAGATGTTCCAGACGTACTGCCGAGAAAACAGAGAAGACAGCGAGGCCAGCCAGGGCAGGACGAAGCGCTGCAGTGGGGGCAGTAAGACCAAGACCAGGCCTGAACTCAACAAGGATGAGGTGCAAGACCTGAGGTTGAAAGTCAACAGTCGCGAGAGGAAAAGGATGCATGATCTGAACCAAGCGATGGACGGCCTGAGAGAGGTCATGCCTTACGCTCACGGACCTTCAGTCCGCAAGCTGTCGAAAATCTCCACCTTGCTGCTAGCTCGCAACTATATCCTCATGCTTTCCAGCTCATTAGATGAGATGAAGAAATTGGTGGGGGATGTTTATGGAGGCAGTGCTGCCATCCAGAGCCGCACTGGTGCCCACCCCGCTATTACCCCTGCCGCCCCCACTGCCCACCTCCCTCTGCATCCTCTGACCCAGTCTCTGCACTCTCTGATGGGCAGCACGCCCTCAGCCCTCCAGCATCACTCAACCTCTACAGCCCCGCAGTCCCCTCCATCCGCCAGCTTCCTGGGTTTTCATGCTCCAGTCCAGGGTCTTCTGAAGGACCCCCTCCACATGGCCGGTGCCTACAGGCACTTCCCTGGCATGCCCTGCCCCTGTTCACTCTGCCAGCCTTTGCCCACTACTACCTCCACATTACACAGCGTGTCAATGACCAAGTGAGCAGGGCCCTCTTAAAAACTGACCTCTACTGTTCGGATCAACGCAATGAACCAAGCAACTCACAGGAAATTGTTAAATGAACTGCTTAAATGATGGCTGTTGCCATAGCTTGTACATACTGTATATACCTTGTGCCATGCAAGCTGCTGCTATTTTTTATCATTTGTGTCGTCTCCATTGTTTATACAGAAAAGTTCTAAATGCGCTAGGTAAAATAGTAGCAAATATTGTAATTTATCTGATGTCTGTGGTGATCAAACATTGTCAGAAATGGAACCGGTGTGCCCTATTGTGTAGGATTTCTATTTTCCTAAATTAAAATTTTGTTATAATAATAACTCTTGTTTGCCTTCTTCTTTTCATGAATGTGATTTTTAAATTAATTACAAAAAAACAATGTCTGCCTGGCACTATATCTTCTTACAAGGCAGCTAATTTTCTGAAAAGGTTTTAGACACATACAACCGCTGTATCAAAATAAAACAAAAACATAATCTTTATTAAACAGAAGGGGCCTTATTGGTGTTTGGAAGGAAAGGAGGGCAAAGTAAAAATGAATATTTTGGAAGGGTTTCATTGGTTGTTAACCAGCTTAGGACAGACTGACCTCTAAAGAGCTAAAGAGGGACAGAAGGATGAGACAATACGCCACAACAGAAGCTGAATGTGGCGTTCTTGAGCCAAGGGACCATCCATCTTCACCTCAACAGGGTGTAGGAGATGAAAGGACGACACAGGCGCCAGGAAGGCGCGTCACTTTTGTCTGATGCAGGCGAGGGACATAGCCATGTCCTTAGCTCTAGGCCAGCGATTTGTCTCTGTCTCATAAGAACATGGAAATAGACACACAAAGGGCAAATTTAAAGCAGATGGTATTATGCAATCAGTCTAAAAATTAAAGCATAGAGGATTTTCTTCTTTAACATGTGTACTAAATATTTCCACGTTATATCTTCACACATTAACAAATCATATTTTGTTGCATACGTGTAAAAAACAAATCAATTGTTAGCTGATTCCTAACAATGACTAATCCTCTAAACCACAGAGATAACTGTTATTCACACTGATTGCCATGAACATGATTTATCCAAACAACCCAACAATGGCTGGCCTTCACTTAGCAACAAATCAAGCGTGTAAAATACATGCTTATCCTCCCACGGCTGACAGATGAGTCGGAGATCAGGGGAGAAATGAAGAGATGTAACTCATTCTCACCCACCTCCCTCCTACCCCACCTCCTCCTCCTGAAGGGCCCTGAATAGGTTTGAACAATAGCCATGCGTGGGACACAAAGGCCGGGGGAGTCCAAGCTCTCGTGCCTGGGACACAGACCCCCTCTATTCAATCTACATTTCATCATGGTAACAAGCGCTGTCGGGCCAAAAGGCCTGACACCCTCGCTCACCACAAAGGCGGTTAGCTCTAATATATGAGGCTATTGACACTCAAAAGAGCCCCTGTCAGTACTAGGGGATTGTCAGCTGTGGGATGTCTCAGTGGGGGGAGGCAGCTGCCAGCCAAACCAAGCGGTGGAGCTTCTGTCTTGGGGACCAGCACTGAGGCATCACCTGGTCTCTGGTCCCTTGACACAGAGACCCCAGGTCCTCCCACAAGGCCCCCCTTTATTTGGGCACAGGTGGGAATGGGAAGCAGAACACATTGTGGAGATTAGTGGGGATCAGCCTCCCTTTACTCTAGGTAGATGATTAGAGACATTGACTTGTGCAAAGCTGGTGTTTCCTGATCGGCACCAGATGGTGTTAACCCACGGTGTGGCATCAGCAGTCTGGAGTGTGTGTGAGTGTGTCGCTGTGATGTGTGTAATGTGTAATGGATATGCTTCTTAAATCATACAATATGGGCAGGTCCTTTGTGTGCCATTATGGTCAGCCACTGCTGTCATCATGGTGCTCTTTAGCATGCGCTAACCAGCAGTGGCAGCACTGGTTTTAGTCATAATGTTGTGCAGGATCAACTCTGAAAATCAAACACAGTGATACAGAAAAGGGTAATTTTAGCCGTAGAGGAAGTAATCAGATCCTTTATATGATACTACAATGTAGAACTACTCTATTACAAGTAAAATTCCTGTATTCAAAGTGTTATTAAAGTAAAACTACAGAGGTATTATCAGAAAAATGTATTTAAAGTAACAAAAGTAAAAGCCAAATTGTCAAATTGTTGATTGTGGAAGACCAGTTCATTCAAGACCAGTGCAAAGAAAAAGGACCCCTAAAATATAGTGAAGAAGTAGAATAAAGTAGCATAAAATGAAAAATCTTAACTAAGGAACAAATTGTACACAGCATATTTTATATATATATATATAAGTAATCCAAAATCTGAGATAAAACAGTTCAAATTGTATCTACTCAACTGCTTATCAGCTGAAGTGATATGTAAGGATTGCAAAAAATCAAAGACACAAAAGTCTTAAACAAAGGGATGCAATGACGACATTACACATTTGCCTTTTGTGCATTAAATGTCATGCAAACACTATCACGCCATGGCCATGTAGACAGATGGATAAGTTAACTGGTTCAGATACTGATCAATAGAGGAGTACTTGTCCCAATGTGGCTCATCACAACCTGCATTGACTGAGTTAATTAGGGGACTGAAAGACCCAATTAAGAGGATGGAGGGGCTGAACGGGGAGACATATTGCGGGACATACGCACACATTGTGCAGCGTCTGGATAAGGGGGAACTTCAATTAAGGGAGAACACACTTCCAGAGGCTTGTTGCCTGTTCTTTTTCATTTTCCGCTCAGTAAAGCCTACAGCCCCCTTTTCACCCAGAATACTGATGAAGGAAAGCACAGCTGCTGGGGGTCAACACGCATATGCAATACGGTGTGCCCATGCGCTCACATGTACATCCACAGATGTACCAAGAGCAGGAGATTGATGAGGGGATTCAGGTTGGATTTGCTAAATGCTGATTAGCCAACATAATGGCTACATTGGTCTACAATGGTCTGGATACATTTGTTTGGTTTCATGTGCAGCTTATTGGTTAAATTAATTTCAATTAAAAGAAAAGAACTTGCATATGCTTAAATCGTTATATCGTTAATCTCCCTCATAGAAGCATTCTGCTGTGGCTTTTTTGCTCCTTTGTTTTGCTGCCCTCCTTCCAAACTGTGTTCCAAAACTGCTGTGATGATAACTTCAAATGCATTTACTAAACTTTTGATTATTTCTGGTTCTTTTTTCTTCTTTTCACACTACGATCAAATAGAAAGTTCAACACAAGTGCCTACATTGAGTGCACATTTCAAATAATAGGTCTCTGTTCACCATACTAGTCTTGTTTCTGTCTGGTCCCATTTATTTGTTGTACATGAAAATGAGATTCAAAACACCTTACCTGTTTGTCAAAAATGGAAAATCTGGAAAATTTACATACTCAAATCTTAGATGACACTCAGAAGTCACAGACTTGGCCTGTGAGGACATCACTTTGATGCAAGGTGCTAAAGAGAAGTTGTTCTAAGTTTTGCTGTCTGTCTTTTTAGACAGTAGTATCACTGTGATTTGATAATTGTGTGATGATTTTTTTGTAACATTAAACCATTTGCCTGTACCAGCACTGTGTTTGTGTCACCTATTCTCAAAACTCTCATTTCTTATACAGTATCATTACAGTAGAGAACAACAGAAAGTCTCTTTCCATTAAATTCAACATGCTTTATTGACATGATTGTTTAGGCTAAACAATGCTGACAAAGCGGTCTGCAGAAAAATCACAAAGTGGACATTTTGAATCTGACATAACAAACAATAATTAACACTATTATGACCATTCTGTTCAGCAATTACAAGTAACAACAACAAAAATAACAAATACAGATAGAGCTAAAATTAAAACAAGGTTAACAAGACCTAATCTGCCATGCAGTGAACACTGAGAGCAAAAGATTGGTGAGTCACTTGCTATCCCTCAGGTTCTGACACAGGACACATACTTTGTGGCAAAATTTACAGTTTGTCCTCCTAGGAATATTCTTCATTTATTGTTATCTTGAAGTTCTTTGAAATCTGATAGTAATCAAAAAAATGTTCCCTTATGCTTCTGTATCTCTCACATTTCAGGAGAAAATGCGTTTCCACCTCAGCTGTCGTACAGTGCTCACTGACTCTATTTTTATTTTCTAACCAGGACATTTTATGTCTCCCTATTTCAATTGCAAGGTCACTGATTCTGTACTTGGTTAGAAGCTGCCTCAGCTTGATATCACTGATATTTAGCCAGTTCATAATCTCTGTTCAGGGCCAGATCTAACGATCTAGTTTGGGTTGTTTTTTTTCTCTTCCTCCCAAATAAGCATTTTTGCTTTGAGTGATAGTTTGATTTACTTTAATTGGTGTTTAGTGCTGGTTTAAGAAAGCTGTGTATGACAGTATCTGTGAAGGCAATCATAGGTCATGGGTTTCCATTGAAGGTTCAAATCAAGGCCGACTGGGCTTAGTTGAAAATACTCTTGATTCTTTAAACAAAGTCCAGTTTCCATTGATTTTACCCCTCCTTGGATGTGTGTGACATGTTTTAGGATTTGTTAGTCTCAGGACTAGCTGGCAAGGACTCTCTTAATTTATTGCTGCCTTCAGTAGACTGCTGTAGGCTACTTCCAAAATTAAAGCCTTGCCTTTGCTGTAATCGTTGTTGCCGTCCTATTTGGTCCTCTACAGCCACCATAGAGGGCGCACATACTGTAAAAACATTGATGGTTACAAACTGTAAAAGAATAATTTGTAAAGTGTGTGTGTGTGTGTGTGTGTGTGCGTGTGCGTCAACGTGCCTATATATGGCAGAGGGAACGTCATATTGCATCACGTATATTTTTTCAAAGCCATGCAGCTGGGGTTAGAGTTCAGTAAATACTGATGATGTCATCGTCTGAAGATGGCTGAAGGGTGAGAGTGAACTCGCAAATTACTTTTTGTTAAAATATATATATAAGATAGGTGAGAGCACCGACGTCATGTACATATTGTGTCCCTTATTGCGTTTTGTGCCTAATACGACTCGGTATAATTACTTTGTGTATACGCTTTACTTTACAGCTCACGGAACGTGTTCAGGAAGTGCAGTTGTTTACCAAAACATAGCATGGCTAGCGTTAGCGTAGCCTGATTTGCTATGGTGTAGAACATTTCAATCATACAGAAACAACTATAGGTTGTGCTGAAGTGTTACATCCAGCGTGTATGTTCAACCAGTCGGATTCGTGGCTTCTTCCGACACTTTAGTTTGCGTGGCACTGATAGCTAACGTTAGCTACCTCCTTTAGCTTGCTAGGCTCAGTGTGTGCGAGTTAGCTTGATATAACGTTGACAAAGTCAACAGCTGACAGCCAATAATTGAGTCTAAATAACTAATTAAGTCATGTCCCGCTAAATCGACAAGCCATTTTGAGCATCTGATAAATGGCAAACAGTCGTGCATTTGTGGTGTGAGGTTTAAAATCTTTTCTCTAACGTTACTGTTTTTGTTTTGAAGTAGCTAATTTCTGAATGTCCGTGTGATTGCAGTGAAGGCTGGTGGGGAGGCTGGCTTCAGCAGAGCTTCCAGGCCGTCAAAGAAAAGGTAACCCGCATAAAGAAGTCATCCACATCATAGAAATGAGTTCTTATTATGTCTTCTATTCCTAATGTATCTGTAGTTGTCTGATGTTGCTCAGAGGATTTCCTTATACGTTAAGTAGAGAAAAACAGCAGATGAACAACAATATTCACAATTGTGATGAAAGCTCAGAGCTGAAACATATACATACCCGGGCACCATTATTACTGACATGGATAATACTGCATAGCTCAACAACAAGTCAGCAAAGGCTTTTCCTCCAAATAACTCAAACTCCTCAAGTCAAAAGCTGACACATTTTTTTCAGCTTTATGTCCTAATCTATTGTAACACTTTCAGTGGTGGAATGATTCGTGAACCTTTACCTCTGGCACTAAAAACTGGTTGCACAGCATTGTTTAGGTGATAGGCAAGATCAAACTAATTGGTTAGCATGAAAATTATAGCTATTAAATTCTGAGAACATCTCTTGTACAAAGACATTGAGCTGTACGGTTCCAGGAAGACATTTTAGAACAAATTCATTCAGTATACCTGATGGTCTTTGAGCTCAAAGACTTAATGGTTACTCAAGGACCAGATGTAAATCAGGCACCATTAATAAACATTAATATCTATTATTGGTGTGAACTGCATGTTTTGTGTTACGTTTGTATATTTTTGATGACAGTCGCACTTGTCTGAAACATGACTTTCCTAATGTAAGTGGTAAAGCTGAATCTTCATCCTTCATTATTTGACTCTTTTCTTTGCAGTCATCTGAGGCCTTGGAATTCCTAAAGCGAGACCTGACAGAGTTCTCCACTGTGGTGCAACATGACACAACCTGCTCACTTGTGGCAACAGCCACTGCTGTCAGAAATAAACTTGCAGTAAGTAGCACCCTTTACCATGGCTATTGTTGTTTTTATCTTAGTATCTCCTGATAATCTGGTCAAATGCTGGTTAGATGTGTGTTTCTCATACAAAAGGGGCATTAGTTGCAAAATTCTAATCTGTCTGTTTATACTGCTTTCCAGGTGGAAGGTTCCTCTGAGACCACAGAAAAGGTGAAGAAGAGCCTCTCTAGTTTCTTAGGGGTCATCTCAGACACACTTGCTCCACCCCCGGATAAAACCATTGACTGTGATGTAATAACATTGGTGGCAACGGCAGCAGGAACTACAGAGGTCTATGACAGTTCCAAGGTGGGCAGTAGCGCCATCTTTAGCGTCATCTGTTAATACGACAAGTTGACTGTATAACAAGCAAGGAGTTTCTAAATGATAAAACAGCAGTGTAAAGCATGACCATTGTGTAGGAGTTCTTGTGAATAAATAATTGAATGGGGAAATGTAACTTTCTGGTCAATTTCCCTCAAAAAAAATTGAAGAGTGTTGATTCAGGACAGATTTGGATGTTTTGTTATGAGAGGCTGCGTGAGAGGGAAAGTGAGCACATGATGTGCATGTGGAAACAAAAACAACCACAGCTAAGATTTTTTTTCCCCCTGCAGGCACGTCTCTACAGTTTGCAAGCTGACCCTGCTACATACTGTAATGAACCTGATGGTAAGACAAAGTGAAACAGTGCAAGGCCTCCACCAGAACGTTAGACCAGTATTTGTTATATTATGTTTGAATTAAGGTATTTTTTCATTTATTTATTTGAGGTTTTAAGGCAATTTATTACTTATACTACTCATTTGTTTTTGTTGTGTGTGCTGCTGTTCATAAATGTTTTCGGCCTTTAAAAGCTAGTCATTTTTTTGTTCACCGTTGTCAGAGCATTATTAGGATTTGAATCCTAGAAATGTAACGAAACGATAAGTCAGTGCTGAACTATTAGCTTGCTGGATTTGTGTGGTGACCAAATTTTTTTATTCAGAATGTGATTATTGTAAGTTGGATGGGGCAATGCATGCTTTCTAAATATTTACTGATGCTCTTTGGTGTTGAGTGTATTATAATAATTTTTTTTTCTCCAGGTCCCCCAGAGCAGTTTGACAACTGGCTGTCCACCTTCAGTTTGGAAGATAAAAAGGGAGAAATCTCAGAGCTTTTGGTCGACAGTCCCTCTATACGTGCCCTTTACACCAAAATGGTATGTATTGTTGCTTTTGTCAACACGTATTCTTACAGAGCACAGCTTACAGTTTTCTTTTGAACTAACACATTACATTCAGTTGGAAGATACTTTTGTCCAAAGCGACCTTCTTTTAGTGCTTTCACACGCAAAAAGAACAAGAGCTAGACATCAAGAATTGGACGCGCAATAAACCAGATATGGACTTTTTTTTTTCATTATTCACAGGTGCCGGCAGCTGTGGCCCATTCAGAATTTTGGCAGAGGTATTTCTACAAAGTCTTCCAGCTGGACCAGGTAGCCATGCTATTTTCTATGGTGGATTCTAGCCTGCAGACTGTCCACAACATGTCAAGTAACCTTTCCCATCACCTCAGGGTATTGTCTTGGGTGCCACCTGCTGGCCGATTTCATAGCGACCTTATCGTTAATTTCAGGGTAGTGTCACCCTGCAGGATTTGTCCTGACTTAAAAAGAGAGTTGGTTGGTGTCTCAAATATAACATACTGAATGTTGATTTGTTATAATAGGACAAAATTAATATAAACATGCTTGAGATCTTGGGTCACTACCTCCTGTGCCTGTAGAATGCACTGGCTATGTTATGTTGTTAGACAATATGTATTACAATACATTTTGACAGACCACCTAATGTATTACACAAACACCAACTAAAGTGGATATTTTTCAGTTTATACAATACCAGGAAAATAGCAACACCAGACTAAGCTACTGCAATCCATCATATTACATTGCAACAGCCTGTTAATCAGGAAGCTGACGTTGACTGTTTCATGTTCTACTTTTGGACACTGTGTTAGAGAGGTGTCAGTTTAAGGTCAGTGGTGTTGTTGTGTTGCTTACTTTCTAAAATATTTTTGAAGAAACAGCGTTTACAAGAAGAGCTTGGGGTTGTACAGAATGTAAGCCACCTTTAAAGTCAATGGAACGCACATTCATTACATTTTGAAGGTCGCTAAAAAGGACCCACACGTTGAAATTCTTGCATTAATGTATTAAAACATAAAAAAAATCACTCTGATTTTGTCTCCTAGGAGGAGGCGAGGAGAGTGGCATTGAAGCAGAGGGCTGAACAGACTACACACACAGAGACCCTGGGCTGGGAGGAGGAAGAGGAGGGTAAGCTATCCTCAGTTTTACATTTTAATAAACTGATTCATTTTCAAAACTGCCTCTCTTGATATTCCTGCGGTTACTTTCAGATGACTTCCTCGGCAGCACGTCATCATCTCAACTCAACTTTACTCCCCCGCTGGACAGCCGCTCAACGCAGCTGCCCACAACCTCGACGGCTCCCACAGCAACGACTCTGCTGAGCCCCGTTCTGTCTCCCAGCGAAGAGCGTGACCCCACCCTCTCATTCAGCAGCGACAGCGTCAGCCTGCCGACACAGGTGGAAGTGCAGCCAGAGCCTGTTGCCACTGAGCTGGCCGAGAAAATGACAGAAGCTAGCTTGGAAGATGTAGATAAGACACAAGAAGAGCAGAGGCCGCGAAAGAGTGACTTACCTCTTGAGGCTCAATTGGAAGCTGTAGCCCAGCCAGCGGTCACTGTTGATGGGGCATCTATGCGGGCTTTGGCCCCCACCACTAAACCAGAAGCAGCAAAGGAGGAGGGCCTGCAGGACCTGAGAGTGTTCGAGCTTAATTCTGACAGCGGGAAGTCTACGCCCTCTAACAATGGCAAGAAAGGTACGATGACCTGAGAACATTTGACAGTTGGCAGTGAGGTTCTTACTGTTCCAGTTTGGGAGAATAAATCTAAACAGGATTAAGTTCAGTGATGTGGTTTTGAGTTTTCCACTAAATAGGCTTAGAAGAAGCAGCAGAGTCAAGGTCACGCAGTTCCAAATTTGTCTTTTTCCCCTCCAGGGTCCAGCACCGATGTGAGTGAGGACTGGGAGAAAGACTTTGACCTGGACATGACCGAAGAAGAAGTCCAACTGGCACTCTCTAAAATAGACGCTTCTGGAGAGGTTAGTGTTTAGTTACTGTTGTGACATTCAACAGAATCTTAAATGAAAAGGTTAAAAAAAAATTATGTCCTGTTTTTTTAACCCGCTTTTGTTACCAGATTGATGAAGACTGGGAGAACTGGGACTGAGAGCCACTGCGACACGAACTCTGTCCCGCCATTGAAGCTAGTTCTCTGCAGACGAACCATGCTTAACGTGTTTTAACTCTTTGTCCACACTGTCACCATGTCATGATTGTCAGTAGGGGATTTTCCGCCAGGTTTGGACCATATTGGTAAACCTGTTGAAAAGTGCAACGGGAAGTCCAAGGCAATAAGATTTAGACTCTCCGTCAGCTGTCAGTTTAGTGCAGATAGGCCGCTAGCGAGGGTAATGACTCAGGTCTTGGCTATTTCTTGGAGTAATTTCTGACTTAGAGAGCATATGACACTAGTAACAGACAGAGGTTGTAATCATTCTGACCTTAAAGCTTAAGGACATGCAGTGACAAGTCAGAATGTGAAAGGTTTCACCGCAGCAGGGAAGGAGCTGTTTTTCCTTTTATGCCAATAAATTCATCATCTATGTTGCGAGTGTATTTCAAGTTGACCAACGACATAACTGCAGGCTGCAAAATAGCCATAAACTAATGCTGCTTGTCACCTTCCTGAGATGAAATACTCTGCAAGTGATTTTTGAATGGTGATGATAAATTTATTTAATTCTGCCCGTGCCCCTTTCTTTCTTTCTCATCGTTATTATGCAAGTGAATCTTCAAAATGGAGAGGAAAAAAACATTTTGGCCTTCAGTCATAGAGCATTTTTCATTTTGGATTCACTTCCAACTCTAGATATATGGCCTTGTAAAACACACAGTAGTGTGATAATATTATCCAAATGTCTTTGTTACAAGTCAGTCACCTGAAACACAACCAACTAATGTGTCATCATTAGTTATTTCCCTGCTCTCTATCATGTCGTGATTCTTTTGAATATATGAGCTTGTTGCAGGCTATGTGTAACTTTCTGTCACTTTTAAGAATTTCACTTCTTTGAGTTGCTTATCCATTTGTCTTATTCGGGTAGAGGGAATTCATTAATTATCACTCATTAGTCATAATGACAAAAAATCATATCTGAATTAAAGAGAATTCAAACTGGTCCTGGATACTGGATTCTTTGGCTTGAAACTGAGGGTAGGGTCTCTTGTTATTTACTTGTAGAGGGGAATATGACAACTCTGTGAAGCTTTAAGTTTCTGTCACGGCCCACCTTTGGAACAAAATAGCTCAGCAGGCCGTGTGCCAAGTAGACCAAGGAGCAACATGAGCATGCTCCATGCTTCCCTGATTTCCTTTTCCATCACCTGTAATGTGACTGAGAAAAATAATCCTAGAGTTGTAATATTTATACTAAAATAAATGCTTAATTATTGTATCATGTGCTTTGAATTGCATGTCTGTACAATAACATGCAAAACACTGTGCGGATGGTTTCTGTTGAGTTGTATGTTTTTCTTTAAAGACATTGGCTGTTCAGGTTTTTGTGTTCAGACAATGTGTTGCATGTTTGTAATTCTCAGCTGTGTATTCCCTTAACCTTCACACTTTGAACTAATTGAACAAAGCTACACACATCTGATTCAAAGCTGTCAAGTTCTGTTTTTTTTTTTTTTTTTAAAGTCAAGTATTTCACTATATTTTTCAAATGATCATTGTCATTAAAGGATTCATGGCAAATGGGCATAGTGTGGTGTATTAAGTAATCCGATAAGGTCATTTTGATAGTGAAGAAGAAAAATCATCAATCTGTTTAAACCAGACGTGGTTACAAGTTTTCAATTAATGTGCAAACAATGCACTGGAAATTACCACTCATCAAAACTCCTCCACCTAATGTGAACTTAGCAACTGAGTTGCTTTGCTCCTGTGTAGAAACAACGGGTATTTAAAACAAAAAAAATAGAATTTGTTTAAAAAAAAAATAAAAAAGTAAATGCTGTTTTATTCAAAAGTATAACTGAAGAACCACTGAAATGTAACATTTTTCTAAGTATTTTTTTCTGGGAGAAGCTACTAGATAAAAGTCCTATTGCTGTCTGTGCCCCTGTACATAATTACATGGCAAGTACAAATCTGTGGGTTGGGACTTTACAGAGGAACAGTCAGGGCTATGAACAAAATAGTCACTAATACAAAGAATTGAATTAACAATGTTTTAGAGTTTAGTGTGACTATGTGATGCTGTATGAACAAACAGTTTGTGGAAACAACGTGGGTGGACACTTCTGGTTTGTCTGACTACAAGTTTGTCCCTCTGTATAACTGAATATCATTAACAAATTCTTGTAGTTCTTTTCTGCACATTGAGGACTGTGGCTTGGGTGTTCAGTTGTAATGACTGGATAACAATGATTTGACAATGGTTTCATGGCAAAAATAATATATATATATAATTACTTTTTACATCGAGTGAAAAATTCAAACCCAAGACTATCCCATCACATTGTTTCTATCTTTGGAAACCCAATACAACACAAAATAATGTACTGTGGGTTTGAGATTCAAACACCTTGTACAAGATTGTTATTGTTCGGTTGTAACAGGATGTTTTTATGGAAGCCGTTTCTGCTTATGTTAAAATGCCTGCGGTTTAAAAATGGGTCACCTGATGGCGCTGTTGCTCCATTAAGGCAGCCCCAGTCACACAACCTGCCACTCCTTTTCTTTCAGCTGCAGCATCCATCTCACAGACATGGATTGGCTGCATTTTCTCACATACAGTTGTTCAACCTCAGTCGCATTAATACTATATTTTTCGGCTATTTTCACATAGAACCTCTCTTAATTGTCTTCTATGGATGCCTCGGGAGAAGCAACAGGCAGTCAATGAAATGTTATGTTATGTTTTTGTGGTGGCATCAGCTGGGCTAATGTAGGTCAGTGTGGAGGGACACCTGTACAGCGTGCTGCCTCTGCAACATGGATGCTGCCTCCAAAGATGGCTACTGTCTGTGTCTGCCTGGCCTTTTCTTTCTCTCCTTCGTGTGTGTGTGTGTGTGTGTGTGTGTGCGTGCATGTGTGCAGGGTGGGTGTGGCCATAGGGGGGACTGATGAGTGACTGAATGATGAAACAGGAAAGGGGATGCATGACCATCACAGTCTGGTACACCAAAGTCAAGACTAAGAGAGCATCAGTAGAGAGGAAAATTCATATGAGGCGCCAATCTCCCTTCCAGATTTTCACAATTTATGGAATAATAAAGTGAACCTTGAACCTTGATCTCCTGCAAGGATGTTAATTAATATATTCAAAAAGGATTAAGTGTGGTGAATCAATTGAATCACTCTAAATACTAAGGGCCATACAGGCTTTGACTCTTGAGATGTTTTGTTTGTGGCAGAAATTGAAAAACTTCATCTAAAAAAAGACCTTGTTTACCTGCTTATTTGTTGAGTGTTATTACTGCTCTTTTATTCTGACACCCTCACACCCATACTGGTAATGTCTTGTGCATATGCTGCCCTAACTGGATCCCAAATAACACAGACACCATATATATTACATTCTTTCTTACTTTCTTACTCTGTTCCCACTCAGAGGTCTTAAGTCAGCAGAAAGGCTGTAAAGGAATTTCCTGTTGAAGCCCACCGCTCCCTGGGCCTGGTGGGTTGTGTGTGTGTGCTTTACATTACCACCGACTCTCACCGATGTCATTTACAGATCATTTCACCATGAACAGACAGTGGGGGTGGGGGTTGGGGGCGCCAACCAGACAGAGGAGAGAAATAGTTCCCTCCAGGGGATCTTTTCAGCATCCCAACTTCCCCTTGCAATCCATCCTCGACCGAACACTTCCCTCCTCTCTTTCTGCCTCTTTGACTTTCTCAGTCCCGTATCCCGGCCTATGCATATACACTGTCACAAATGTAGTAACACTCACTTCTAGTGTCGAACACACACAATACACATACAAATTCACGCGCACACACACACACACACAGAGTCAGGATGAGGTCATTGTCTTGACTGCGAGTATTATTCTCAGCACCCTAAAGGGAGAAACCCTGTAACCCCACTGCCTCTCAATAGGCACAAAAGACTCCCTTTGAGGGAGGAGGCAAAACTCCTATGGAATGTGTTACCAGGGTTTTCTATAACAAACTGCCTCTGAATTCACACCGTTTCCACGTGTGTGTGTGTGTGTGTGTATGATATGTGTGTGCATCCCTTCATCTTTTGGCTTTTATGCAGGGTGGATATTTTGCTATGTCTAAATTACGGTCTGTGCATTTCATTCTGCTTCTACATTGCTTTAGTTTGGAGTTCACTTATCCTCACAGTACATTTCACTTGGCTATACTCTCTGTCTGATAGGCGCTCACATCAATGTGTGAACTAAATGTCCTACACGGTTTTTCTCCCCATCACAAAGACAGAAAATGCAGCCACCAGGCTACGTGTTGATCTATTGCTGAGCCTTGTGGGGGAAAAACAACAACATCTAAAGGACTCTTGAGATGCCTCTGGGTTTTTCCATGACAAACCATCGCCTTTCCCAATGTCGAGCGGTGGGAACAGGCCACTTTGTTTGTACGAAGCGGTGTCTGGGAGGAATGCAGGGTTTAGTTGGGGAGGGGATAGCAGGGGGGAAAGTATGATAACTCCCACTCCATTCAGATTTATGGTCAGGACAGAGGGGCTCCTCTGGATGCATGTCAGGGGACTAGTAGAGTGCCGCCCCTCTCCTCTGGGCCTGCCAAAGCAAATGTTTAGTCGAACAAACCCTTGCTATTCTCTACATCCTTCTCTGTCTTTCTATTCTGTGTCTCTCTCGCTCTCTGTCATTAAATGGAAAAGTGGGCATTAGTTCTTCTGTGACGCTGATACACAGCTCATTGTGTGTTCATATTTCAGTCTACACTTGTGTGAACAGGAGCTACAGCAGTATGTGGTTTTGAGTTTTGAACCTGATTATAAACCAGAGTTGTCAATGATTTTCAAGACTGGAGAGTCTGCACGGGTCACAATAAAATAAAAGCGTCAGGTCGGTAGCGTGAGAGGGTTCAGGTTTGAAAAATCTTTAAGAGGGATGGTTTTCTTTTTCACTTCCATTACAGTTTTTCTCGAAACTCTAAACACAAATCCACAACCACTTACCCAGTTCCCTGAACACCCGATTTCCAGGTCAGAATGAAGCTCTCCACTCAAAACCATTCAATCTTGCTGAAAAACCAAACTTCACCCTCAGGCAATAACACACACACACTACAACTCCAGTCTCACACACTCATGAGATAAATTCAAAGCAATACTATAAAACTGGTTATAAGTAATAAACACAACAAATGTAAACATTTGCACATTTTTTTCCCATAGTGTGCTCTGCAGTACAACACACCAAACAGCTGTTCTTTATTATTCTGCCCCGGGACAGGCCAGATATTCTTTTCCTCCACCTCGTCCTCTTCCTTCCTCCTCTTCTCCTTCCTCCTCTTCCTCCACCTCCTCCTCTTCTCCCTACTCCTCCTCCACCAGCTGCTCCTGTTCCTCTTCCTTCACTTCTTCTTCCTCTCCCCACTACTCTTCCTTCAGATGTCTCTGGATCCATTGTTCTAAAAATGAATGAACTGACTCTGGCCCTTTTATCTATCTATTGAAGGTTTTGATTGATGTGTTATAAATTTTGACTGTTTGTGTTTCCACCTGGGTAGTTGTGTGTTAGTTGAACCCAAGCTGTGCTGATTGAGTGAACAATATTGAATGTCAGTGCTTTCTCTATGACCACATGGTGTAGGCAATGACAAATGAAGGGATTTGTGTGAGCGGTTAGGGAAATGGGTGTGCTTTTTAACTTGAGTTATAACTATAGTTTTGAAATTTTAGTTCAAAAGCCTGGTTATAGTGTTTAAGCAATTGAGAAAAACTGTAATAGTTTTACATTGTGGGGAAAAAAGGCTAAAAGGCTTTAGTTTTCTGATGTTAATTATGAAGCTAAAGCTAGTGAGCTTTAGAGGCACTGGTAGTTGAATGTTGTGACCTTTGTACAGAGCCAAGCTACTTTTCCCTCCATTTCCACTTTCCATGCTAAGCTAAGCTAACCGTCTGCTAACCGCTGGCTGTAGCTTTGTTTTAACTGGACAGATATTAGAGTGGTATAGATCTTCTTACCTAACACTTGGCACAAAAGTGAATGCGTGTATTTCCCAAAATGTCAAACTATTGCTTTTAGACGGGGGATTTGCAAAAGACATATTTTAAAATAAGAATGGTCAATTCAGGAGAGGCAAAGATACTGCCTTTTACTGACTTTACTTGACTTTTAGCCCCTTATGAGCTCCAGAAACACTGGAGCCTACATTTTCTGTACTTCTCATTTGTGTTTTGTTAGACCCTCCCTGGTTAGTATGTGCCTTTGCTTTGCAAACATTTTATTTGTAATGCAGGCTTTCTTTTACAAATTTGTAGACTCCAAGTCTAAGCTAAGGTTACCCTAATGACATCACTGTGATATCATCAGGGTTACTTTCTCAAACTTGACAAATCTGTGCTAGAAATACAGAAAAGGTGTTTTTCACAAGGCTGAATAGGTCCAGCCAAGACAAGTAATCTTAATTGAGCATCTCACCATCCCAGTTATATTTAATCCAGTCAAATTGGATTTTTCATGTGTATTCTGGAAAAATCTGAATATGATAGTGCTCATAAAAAAGTGTCCTTGCCAATCAGACAGGATTTTTAAATGTCCTCATGTTGCAAACAAAGGTTATTGACAAACATGCAGATTTCAGATTTCTGTCTTCAACCTGCTGAAATATCATGTTCAGATTTGTCACCCTTTCATCCATGTTATAATTAAGCTTTGAATTGTTTAGCAGATTACTGGGCTAAATGTCTGATGTGTGAGTTGTTTCACAGTCGGGCAGGTCTTTAAAACTCTTCTAAAAGTAAACCCAGATGAACCCAACAGACACAATTGCACATATAGCCCTCAGCCTGCAATGCCGCTGTGTTCATTTGATCCTCTTTTCCAATTCTTTCAACTGCTAGACACCCTGAATGTCCTGTTCCCTTCCGTCCCTCTATCCCTCTTCCCCCCCACCTCCTCCTCTTTTCATTACTGTCCCATTCATTCATTTATTCTCAGTCTTCTTCTCTGCTCCGGGACACCAGTGGACCCATTCATCTCTCTCTTTCTGTCTCTCTCTCTGTCCCTCCCTCCCTCCCTGGTCTAATCAGAGGACCACACACTCCCTCGTCTCATCTGATGTCTGGTAATTGAAGGTGAGATTGTTTTGGTGGTGGAGAGTGGGCGAGGCCAAGCTGAGGTTGACTGTCTGCAGCCATGCAAATTAGACTGTCAAAACTGCACAGTAGTCTCCATTATTCTATGAATAAAAGCCTACACTAGCTACCCTGTTACATAAATCAGCCTTGTAAATTGCAGCATCCAAGAGGGAAACCACTGCAGAATGCTCCCTGGAGACGAAGCGAAGGGTCTGGTGAGGACTTTTGTTGGAAATTTAGTAGTTTAAAATAGACCAGTCTTTCAAACTTCTAACAGTGATGGCATTTTCTGCCCATTTTTCAACATTTATTTTTCTAGGCATCCTGTTCTTCTTCATTGGTTTCCTAATGTGGTTCCCTGTATTTCTGTACAGCCATGGCTCTAGGTATGGCGGTTAGTTGGTCCATGTCGTGTCTCATTTGTCCCTGCTGGTTGCCGAGCAACTGGTCCCGACCAAGAAATAGTCCTGCACATAAACCCTTGGTTTTTGTATACATCAAACAGATGAAATAGAATTGGTTAATTAATTATAGAGCTTTAGAGGTGCTTGTCGGTGGATTTTGTTACCTTTGGACAGAGCCAGGCTAATTGTTTTCCGGGTTTCCAGCCTTTGAACTTAGCCACATTAGCCAGCTTCTTGGTATAGGGGTATCAATCTTTGCATCTAACTCTCAGCAAGAATGTGAATGAGAGTATTTCCCAAAATAACATGATAACATGCTAAACAGTTTTGAACCTGGTTACCATTGCAAGTGTGATCATGTTACCATGCTGCTTGCATTGCTGTTGTTTTCAAAAAGCATCTCTGGTGATCCAAAGAAACCCTTCAAAAAACATCCTCTGCATGTTTACATGCACATCTCTTTTCACACTGCTGAGATTTGCTCTTAAAGGCAAATACCTGTACCTAAACTGCTGTCTCATAACAAGGGCTCCTTAGTGCCTAAGCAAAATGACAGCCACCAGGACGTCATCTCTTCTGTCTGGAGTGGAAACTGCATCATTCTTTGGCTAAGCAGTAAAGCTAAGCAAAACAGCATTGTCAATGTGTGGAAAAGAGAATCTACGAGGTGTGTGTAAGAAGAGGGAACAAGACGGGCCTGTTGCATAGGTTCCTGGGTTAATCCTAATCCTAGTCTGCAATTGTGTGCAATGTCAACTCCTACGCTGAAAGTCATTTCTAGGTCTGGGCTTAGCCTGAAAAAAGAGGTGAGGGGACTGCCTGTGTCCATGCTGCTGACGCTGACACTGGTCAGCCAAACCTGCTGATCCTGGCACAGCGGTTGGCGGCCCCTGGAGAACTCTCCTCCTCCATCACCCCAATCCAGGGGATCCGATTGACACTGCGTGTGTGCCATCTGCCCTCAGACAAGATTACACAGTGCACTGGGCCAAGAAATCCTGCAGCACAGCAGATTAAATATGAAATATAGGGCAGGAATAGTTGTGCCACTGCATGTCTAGATTTAGTAGTGCCATATCACTCCTCCATATTTGTGCCACTGAAAGCTTTTTTCCAGGTGTGTGTCTGGATTTGGAACTTTCTTTATTTGTCTGAGCCAGCCATTCTGTGAGTTTTTTGTGTCTACATTATTTGATTCTGTGTGTGTATTTGTGTGAATCCTTTAGTGCAACACACCTGATCCTCCATTCGTCTCTTCTCTTTAAATTTTAATGAATGCAGTCCAACTCCCACCTTTACGCCGCTTCTATACTAAACTCGTTGGTGTTTGATTTACTCCCCAAAAAGGAAATGGTGAGAGAAAAGGAGAAAAAGAGAGCAAATCAACAGAAAACTGAGAGCGAAGACAACCACTTAGTCTGAAAATGGTTACTATGGAAACTGTGCCTTTCTCTCCTCTCCTCTGGCCGATTTGGAGTCGCACATTTTAGTATAACAGGGGGTATAAATTAGCACCCACCACCAATGCTCGTATTCTTTTATACAGCCCTGGAGCGATCATTTGGAAACTGAACTTGAAAGAAAGAATCAACACTGGGAATCCTGTCAATGTTGCCTCAAAGTTACATTCAGTCAATGTCACGATTGCCTCCCTTCACAAACCTCTGTCTCCTATGGTGGAAACAGTTCTACCTTTGAATGAGTTTATGAATCAATAGTAATGAACCAGTTGAGGCCCATTTGAAGTAGGCCAAGAGTCATCAACATCAACAATTTCCATGGGATTCCACGGCCTTTTTTGTGTTTCTTCTTCCTGTTGTATGAGTGAGAGTCCTCGTCAGGCTCTCAATGTGCCTGGAGAGGAACCATGAAGAGAGGGGGTTTCATCTCTTGGCTGCCTCAGAATGGACTCTCTTCACTTAGCTTGAAGCAATCCAGAGCCAGACAGCCATAACCCCCAGAGTCAGATCTGTACAGCTCTACACATGGCTGCACTGCATGTGTGTGTGTGTGTCTGCATGCTTTTCTTCAGTTAACGTCTCATGCCTAGTGAGTGACGGTGTCTCATCGGCTCAGACTTTCAGTGTCAGTCTGTTGCATCACACCCATGAAAACAATACTAAAGTTTCATCAGGCAAGTTTTTTATTTGGTTCTTTGTCTAGTTCTGTTTGCTGGCCACTGATGTGGTTCCCTTCCGTAAGCCACATTGATATAAATCATTTTGTCTCTCCTCCACATTCTTTACTTCGCTTTCACATTTTTGATGTCTCCCACCCCTTCCTCCCCCTCCTCCTCCTTCTCCTCCTCTGGCTCATTAGGCCTGGATGCCAAGCTGTTTTCACTGAGTGCCCATTTGTGGATTACTCACCAAGAAATCATGTGCCACAATTAAATTACCAGTGGTTACAGAGGCTTCACTTACTGCTGCTGAGGCATCTGGAGGATGCTCTTTTTAACTGGCCAATCACAGCCCAAACGTCCATGATCCCACCACACAAAGAGACCCTTCTCTGTTACCCTTGTTGCCCCTGCAGCTTTGTGTACTGTATATGTAACTAACATCTCATGACTGCATTGGCAGAGCATCTAAAAAGAGTCTCTGAACGATTTTGTGTCCAGGTGGTTGTATGTTTGTAGTACTCATCCCCAAATCTTAGTTTAATCAGGGAACATTAAACAAGCAGCGGCCCGAAAACAGGCTGATATGGGGCTTGTTCCTATCCATCTTGTTGAATCCTCATTCAACCTTGACAAGCTTTCCACTATTTAAAAGCAAACAGCCTCACAGTTCTACAGTATCAGGCGTTTTGAGGTCCCAGTATCACTGCTGTATACAGTTGGGTGTTTTGTGACAGGAATGAATGCTAATCATAACAGCGAGATTAAAGATATAAATAACAATTATACAAAGTAGAGCCTACAGCTGAGACTGATGGAATTATCATTAGTTTTGCAGATGTTTTGTCACAAACCAGAGTAACAGACCTACACTGCCATTCTTAGAGCCACGCCGCTGATGTGGAGAGACAGAGACCATAGCAGGGTCCTCGGACTCTTTGTTACCTGGTCATTTCCCTTTTCAAAATGACAAATTTGTATTCACAGTGCTGCTACTAAAATAAATACCAAGTCCTTTAAAGGTTAATGAAATAGCTCTGGCACTTTCCTGCTACCTTCACCAGCACCCTGCCTGCCACTGGCTGCCATGGCAACGCACCCACCGTTGATTTATGCTGCAGATAATTAGGAGCAAAGATGGCAGAGCCCACAGGTGTGAACACAAACACACACACATTGTGAGTGCACATTCACACGTGCACTCACACACGCATGCTTCTTTACATGCACTCTGTCTCACATGAAGTACCACAAAAACTCATTATCAAGTGGTTTTGCTTCCTAGATTTAATATCCCCTTCAATTTGGCAAGTCCAATCACTGTCCTTCATTCTCATTCAGACTGGCAACTTGGCTGGCTCACAGTGCAGATACACTTTCTCTCCTTAACACACACACACAGACACACACATGCACGCACACACACGTCTGTCGCCTGCCAAGCATGAAGCCCTGCCTCCATTAGTCTGCAGAAACATGCAGAGTCCCTTTGTTGTGGAGAAAGGCAAACCCAGTACACAGAGGTTCTTCTTCCTCTTCATCAACCGCCTGTCTGCAGCCCACTGTAGCTTGCTAATCCTGATCGGAGGCTCCCGTCACCTCGGGGTGCAATTGAGAGTGTGAAACTTATCCAGCCAAATGGGTTTCATCAAGTGAAATGGAAAGGTAATGATACCTCTGGCACTTTGGGCCCCTAAATGTCTCCTCCACTCTTTTTCTTTCCTTTCCTCCTGTTCTGAGAGGTTTCAGGTTCCCGCTGAACATAGGCGGGGTCTCTCTTTAATAAGTGCTTCCCACTACAGTACACTCATACTTGGGTGTGGGCGTGCACACACTCACATAAATGGGTTTGGGGCCGAGGAGAGCTGAGAAGCATCATCCGTCCAGCTGACAACCCATCCACCCTCCCTACCTCCCAAAGGCCTTACTGCGGGGTCACTTAATAGACTGAAATTCCACACACCAACAGACATATGCAGGGACACACGCACTCTCCCACCAACACACACACTCGCAGGTGACATCACCAGATGGATGATGGGGGCCACTGCAAGGCCGAGGGCTCTTCTTTCATCAGACCAGTTTATCTTAAAAGTGCACACTGTGACACACACACACACACACACACACACACACACACACACACACACACACACACACACACACACACACACTCCCCTGGCATTCCTCCTGCCCCTTTACCACCCACTCCACACTACTAAAACGTGCAAAACCCAAAGTCTGCAACCCCAACTGTAAAAATGATGGATGGTGGCATGAAATGCGGCCTTTCTTTTTGCATTTTCCTGTCACTCTCTTCCTCCTCCCCCTCCTGCATGTCTGATTTGACTTTGCTCGGTGGAAATGTTCCGCCAGGAAATGAAAAAGGTGGACTGGAATAAAGTGAATATCTGTTTTGAGTTCACTCTGCATTGTTTGTATGTTCATCTACTGTATGTGTGCAGGGTGGAGACTACAGAACTAGAATGGGGATTTCATAATAAGGTGGGAGGGTCAACCTCTATATCATTGTTTCCTAACCTTTGTCGTCTAGTGTATGCCACAGCCCTACCAGCTCATGTACCCCTTTTCCACCATCTATCCACAAACTTGTATATTGAAATTACTAATAGGAATATAGTAATAAAATGTTACACTTGATTTTTCACAAAATTCAGAAACAAGTCCCAGGATTTGTTTCTTAAGACCAAAAAACCAGAACCAGAAATATGCTATTCTCAACTAGGTAATCAACTGGTTCTTAATTATGGTGATCTGTTGTACATGAATGACTTTGCACACTGTTTGCACATGTTAGATATCCTGCATATCACAGCACACTTGGATTTGTTACTGTATCTGTAACCCCCCTCTCTCATCATTACACTCTTTACTCCAGGGCTGGTTAGCCCTTTCTGACCTAATCAGACCTAATCATTAGTACGGTTCCTTTTAAAGCCATTCTTGGTAAACTCCCATCATAGGTGTGAACCTTGATTGCAAAGAAGTCTAACTGTAGTTACTGTTTGAGAAGAAGTCTTTTATGCTCTTTAAAGGTTACCTGGTTAAAAATTGGTTAAAAAATAAAACTACCACTCAAAGTAGGAGGCATTTCAACTATTGATCCATTAGCTATTTCAACTTTTTATCTATTTCTTTTAAATAATCACTAATCCATTTGCAGTGTTATTGATGGCTCAATATTCAAATATATATATTTAATCAAATCGTCATTTGTATTTTTTTTAATTAGTTGAACTGCAGAAGTACCCCTGGGAGTACCAACACACCTGGTTGGGAATCACTGCTCTAAGTGAAACCACATTACATCCCAGATGGATTTTGCAGTCATACGTTACTAAGTGCTGCATTAGAGGGTTAGGTAAGGGGGGGATTGAACGCACCCCTGTGTTCCAGATGTACACATGAGCTGTACTACTTCTGAGTTGTATTTCACAGATGAGGATTTTCTCCATGTTCCCCTCAAAGTGGAGAGATTTCATGGAGGCAGATAAAGTTGGGGAGAAAAATAAAGAATGATGGGAGCCAGGGTGTGTTCTCCTCCCTACAAAAACCTCACATACCAAACCATCACCCCCCCCACACACACACACACACACACACACACACACACACACTCAGGCACACAAACACATGTTCACAAACTCAAACACAACCCAGGCCATCAATCACTCACAAAATATTTCAGCATTCTGATTTTCCACCTCTTTCCTTGAAGTGCACACTCTTACATCCTGCCATATGGATTCATGAGCTTTTCATTAGCGAGTTTAATAAAAGATAAACAAGTCAACTGTAATTGTATTCACACCAATCTAACACAAGGCTCAATACTGAAGCTTGCTGAGAAGTGCTTTAAGCTGCAGTTCCTCTAATAATTGCTGACTCCAAAAAACTACCAGATCAATGACAAAACTGCCACTTTTTGATTTTTTCTTCCATTAAGAAGGCAGGAAGTTCCACCATGGAGATAATGTTAAGGATCTGTTTGCTTGCGTGACTGGAATCTCACCCTCTCATTTGCTTTAATTATCATTGTCTGGTATTAATAGCTAACAAATATGGCAGCAAGTACTTAGCTGAAATCCGAGCTTTGTAGTCAATCCAGTACTTCCTGAAAGCCCATTTCTTTCTGTTAAAACGGCTGAGTCTTTTGAATTTGAGTTGACTGTCAACAACGGTCTCAATCGTCGATGCGGCATGGAGTCTCAGTCAGGGAAACAGAATGGGGACAAAGGACCCTGAATGATTCAGCGCCGCAGAGGTTAAAAGAGCCCTGGGTTGCGCCATTGATAAAGACATGTAGTTTCAGAGCCCTTAGACTGCATCCACACCAAGATACCTACAATCAGAAAAAAATCAGAAAACATCACTTAGGTATGAAAGCCACATGTGTGTCTACTCTAGGAATTTTTTGGTTGCTAAAATCTTTGTCCACACTGAAAAACCTAAACAGATAAAATCACTTTGTCATCCTCAGCAAACAACAAAACATCTGGAATGGGACAGAAACATACATCTGTGTCAGCTGGTTAAACCTCTGTTCTGTCCCCTCCTGCTCCCTGTGTGTGTTTTAATACAGCAAAATTCACTATTTGTTCTCATTAAGAATTTTTTCTGTTTCTGTTGTCAAACAACTGAATGCATAAAACACCACTGATGATACCTTTTAGAGAGGTGAACTATATTGCTACTGTGCTGATGTGGATCAAATTACTAAACTATATTGTTAAGTTGTCTTACAAAAACATAAACACAGGTTAATGACCAAAAAGAGGGTTAGAGGTGACCTTTTTCCAGAAACTTCTATTTTGTGTGAGGCTAGTTTAGTGTCCAAAACAAAGACAAAAGGATGGTTGAGATTCAGCTATCTTATTGTGAATGTAGTCTTAATGAGTAGCTATCAGAGGGCCCAGAATTTCTCCATTGACTGACCCACCACTCTATGACCCCGGCTACACCTGCTTGCACCACTCATGAACATCCTTCACCAGATCAAACTGCATCCTTCCACAGCTTCATGTCCACCAAAAGGTTTCAGTTCACTTAACAAAACATCAAAGCAACACTGGCCACTATTATGTCCCATTCCACACATTATACCCCAATACTCCCAGTCTGAAGAATCTTTTGTCAAACCCTTGTAGCCCTTAAATGGCCAGGGCCTCACATCCCTGACCACTCAGCACTCCAGAGTAAAGAGGGAGCACTGTAGCTCCAAAGCAAAATATCACAATAAACCTCCCCACCCTGAACTCTGGTCCCTGGCCAAGCCTCAGATATTTCATTTTTGTCGACATGACAATTTTCATTCCAGCACTTCCTCCCCTTTACTGCACCCCTCTCTTTCTCTATCTCCTCACTTGCAAACTATCCATCCCCATGTGTACAGTACTGCATGCATAATGAAGACTTGGATTATGTATCATCACAGATGTTTTGTTGGACGTCCATGCTTTAGAGAATTGTGGTTGCTTATGAGGTCCACTCCTTAACATCACACATATGGAAGAGTTTACATCGAGTGAAAAAATGTATTTCTTAGGGCCTGAGCCACTTGAGGCCACAGGATCGAATGAGGGATGTTGGAAAAGCTGCATTTTTTCACACTCTGACCAAAAATGATGGAATGATGTGCTTGTAAAGACCGCATCCCACCACTTGCATGTGTTCTGCATTACAACCCCCCTTAATTTATGTCCACCCCTGTTTTCATTTGCATCGCTCGCCACCTGGTATGTGCTCATACATGGTCATTGTGAAGACAAACCTGTAAAATCTGTCTGTATTTCCTTTTCCACCACCTTTTTGCCTTCACATCCCTCATCCTCATCCTTTGTCTTCCCATCACCACCGCCCACACATAGTTCACATAAATGGATGAAGAAGGATCTTATCTCCTATCCTGCTCTCTGTCTCTGAATGAAAAGAGCTGTCCTCATTGTGTTTTATGTGGTGTGGGGAGCCACCATGGTCTTATCTCTGCTATGTGGATTCCCCGCAGCAGGAGCGAAATCCCCCAGCTGGTTGCAGAGAGCGAGTCCAGGATTGCAGGCACATCAGCTGCAGTAACATTAGCCAGCTGTCCACATGTTTCTAGTTGAACCAGTGTGTCTTCTCCCACAGAGCACATTCAGCGCCTCTCACAACAGCCTTGACTGAACATGGCATTCCTTAAAGGGAATCTCCATGATCTCATTCCTGAACTGAGGTGGCTGGAATGGTGCAACTGATTAGCTCCAATGACCTTTAGTTTGCTTTCCAGCACTGAAGAGCTGCTCTGGAGAGAGTGATGTCCTCTAGTCATATTCAGTGCTCTGAAGCACCATGGATACACGATGTCTCTGAATAAACCAGTTGGTCAGTGTAACCTCGCACATCCACCCACATCAGCCAAAGTAAGTTTATTTAACATGATTTTACTGGGGCTGTTTTGATAAAACAGAAAGAATAATAATGTGTCAGGATAACTCCAGCCAAACTGTCTCATACTGTTAGTGTTATTGTATTCTCAAACGGCTCGCCACGCCCCAGGCCTTTCTTAGCTTGTGGGCCGATGTGCGCAGCTGAGATGAGCGGGTGGGACGGTCCACGGAGAGTGCAGAAGGTGACTTGGATGGCTTTACCAACTTTTAGTAATGAGTGCTCTCCAAAGTGCACAGGAAGCAGATCAACCCCACCTTCAATCCCTCCATCCTCCACTCCCTCGGCCCCTGATCTCTAAACACCAGCCCCTCACGAAACTGTTCCCCTAAACCAACAATTCTGTCTCTCTGTCTGTCTGATTCTCCTCCCAGCCACAGCTGCCTTGGCCCCTGTTCTCTTTGGGGAGGAGGGGAGTAATTACACGATGCAATGAAAAAACAAATAACACTTGGTTGTAGCTGTCCACTGAGTTGGATTACGCTGGCTTGGCTGCTGGGCGTGCTCCGGGCCAACATTTTGAGAATTTGTTGATACATTTCTGGCCCATTCTGTCTGCCAGAGGAGAAGAAATGCCATCTGCACCTTCTGCAGAGCTCCCTCTGTGATCTGGCTCTGATGTTAGCCAAACGCTGCAAATCATTGTCTAAAGGGTCGTGCAGACTACACGATTTTCAACGTTGGCCGATTGCCGTGCCGTTCACACGACACAACTTGCCTTCTTGTGACGTGAGTCTTGAAGTCGTGGCGTTCACACTACGTGACTGATTGGTGACAGGGGGTCACACACCACACAAGCTGACAACTACTCCTTTCACCCGACGCTGGTCTCCAAACCACATTTTGTCAAGAAAACCCACGTGAAATGTGAAACGGGAAACGACTCAAACCTACACACAAAACAGCTGTTGTTTCAAATGATACCAATTATAAAGACAAAGAATATGGGTGAAAGAATGGATTAGCACACGCAGGTAGCAGGGAAGTAGCTGGAAGTAGTAGGAAAAGTAGCTGCCTGCTCTGCCTGCTCTCATTGGTTGGATGTGGATGTCGAGTCGGCTGACTCTTCCAGATATTTGGCATGCTAGATATCTGGCAGACGTCGGCGATGTGTCAGAAATGTGTCGGGGAGACGTGTCCTTGAGTACTTCACACATAACGACTGGCGACCGCCGATCAACCGCGGATTTACCCCCGATCACAGCCTGACGGTCACCGAGCTCGCTGAGCTCGCTGTGTAGTGTGAACTAGGCTTAAGCTGGTAAAGATGGACTCTCACGAGCTTTGCTGTGTTTTTAAAGCCCCAAAAATCTGCAAGGTGCTGCCTGTTTTACCTCAATTACATCAGATCGACTGGAGCTGTTTTGGCCTGATTGGATTGCAGATATTTGCATATAGCATCAATGGGCAGAAATACTATGTTGAGACAGTCCAGTATCTCTTGAAATGACCTTCACATCAGACTATTCTTTGCCTTGCAGTTAACATCCGATGCCAATGTTTAGTACGCAGGATGTAGTGCGTCCTTTATGTAAAAATGAGGAAAGTTAAGGGCTGGAGGTTGAGTTGGTACAGGTTGTTTTTGTTTATAGTGAGTATATATATGTGTTCTCTATACTGTAGCCTGTGAGTAAGTAAGCACAACGTGAGCATACCTGGCAATTAAGCTGATTCTTATTCTGAATGTGTAGCATGTCAGACTTTCCAACCCTATGGCTGGACCAGAACGTGGACAGTGTACAATACTGCAAAACCCTCAAGTATTTTTCTTTCTGTTAAAATCCTCTCCTTATGCAATATCTGCACATGGCAATTGAGGTATGGCTACGGTAAGGAAAAGATTATGCATAGTAAATAAATTCTGGTTTAGGTATGGTTTGGGTGGCGTATGCGATTCTGGAGAAATCCAATCGTATGACAAATACCATGATGCAGAGCAAACAACATCACAGCAAGTACTAATGTAAGGATTTAGAATTCAGTAGGGATAGTACATGGCGGACATGTCACCAATATACAGCAACTAATAACTTGTCCCTAGCAATAGTTTTGATCAAAATAATTTAATATAATTACTGTTGTTTGTCATTATCTGGTCAGTGTATTTAGTAGTCCAATTCCACTATGTTTTTAAGTTTTGAATGATTAAGTGTACTTTATCAGACCCTTAGCAACTTTATTTCTAAAAAGCAATTAGCGACAAACCTAGTAAGTTATTCTGACCATCAGGGGGAAAGTGAGAAATAAACAAAAGTCTGCTATATTGTAAGGTAATTTATTCCCCTGCATGCTTCTAAGAGTAATCTCAGTCAGTGTCTCTCCTTCCAAACCGCAGGCAACACAGAAGATAAGCAGCAGAATAGGTAGTGATGAGATTGAACCCTCCACAAACAGTGACACAAAATTGCTGCCTTTAGTGTAACTAACGTTAGCTAGGCTGTGGTTTAGCAAACTGTTGCTACAGTTGCTCCTGCATTGTTAACATACAGAGAGGACAAGACGGTCCCAGAACCAGCAGACTGCACACAACTCTGCTGTGTGTTGTTGTGATCACTTTGTTTGTTTCCCATTTACAGAGCCAGGGCAACATGGGATTTTTTTCAGCACATACACAGAACGGACAGCTAGTGTCCAATGAGGAGGCATTTGCTGAATTTGACAAAAAGATGTGCTGGTTTAGAATCACATCCCCCACCTTTAAGGCACTGTGAGACCGTGTGACAACAAGGATCATGCAATCTTAGTTACAATCTGTGTTATATCAATTTGACAAGAACAGCATGTCTAGGCATGACAGTTTGATAGTAGCCTAAAATATCACAGCTCGGCAAGCTTTCCCACTCATTTATTTTTCATTATATCTCCATGGTTTTGGTTTGTGTGTGTGCATGTGTGTTTTCTTCCCATCATTTCTGCATTCAGTCGTGTCTCAGCGAGATCTAGGACAACCGTTTCAGATTGGCAACCAAAGTGTCAGCTTTTGTCTCTGACAGTCCAAAATGAAGGTCAGGGAAAGTCATGCTTTAGGGTTAACTGAAAGGTGTACGTTCAGTCACAGGTCGTGGATTCTGGTCTCCTGCCTTAAAATCTGACATGCTTCATGCACCTCCACCACCTCAAGATTCACACCCTTACTGTTCACTTTGCAACATATAGGGCACACTACTTTCTGCACTGGCACTGGGCGTACATGTTGGTAGAATGTTGAAACGATTGGCTCAGATGTTCACCTGATCGTCATCCCATGACCTAAGCAGGTTCTCCTCTATGGCTTTTAGACAATATCACCTTTAAACATCACATTTACAAAAAAGTTACATCGCCGTATGTTTGTTAGTGTATGTGTGTGCCAGACGTAAATATTACAACACACATGTACTGAGCATGTTGTGATTCATGTCCAAAGAACACAGGCACCATACAGACAGGAGTACAATATGTCATAACTGAATAAGTCATTTAATAGTAGTTCTGAGCCTTCTAATAATTATTGATGAGTCTACAGTCAGACTGCTTTTTGGTTCCTCCTGTCCATACTCCCTTTTTTGGTTACAGACACCTCTGGTTTCACTCTCAGTATGTACACTGCCCGAGGATAAAGTTGTTCACATGACGGAGGTAACAGGTTGTGTTTCCTCCAGGAGCTGTCACACTCACGGGCCCCATTTGTTTTGCACGTCAATGTTAAAGCCTTGAGGATACTTCTGTTCAGCAACATCAGAAACGGCGATGATCATCAATCAGCCTGACATCATTAATTGTTTGCTGTTTGGAACTAATTGTATTTTATGCCAAACAGGAGCCGAACAAATGTCCAAGCACAAAAAACATTATGCGGTTGCAGCATTTTCCTTTTGCACAGTTGCATATGGGTGTTGAAACACATTGTTAAGATACAGTTCTGCCTTGAGAGTGTGTGTAAAATAATATCTGCAATTCCTGTTTGTAATTTAGTATGCACATTCCAGTTACAGTATGTCCAATATTACTTTTATAGACATGTTGTGTATAGAGTGGTTTGTAATTTGGGTGTATATATTTACAACATATACAATATAAGTGTCCATGTGCATGTAGTGCAGAGATAATGCCCTGAAAACTGTAAGAGAGCAACACATTTTTTTGGTGTGATAGAGGCCGGGTGATTTAATCCATCAGTACATAGAATTCATTTGGTGTTCCTTGACTCCCTGGCTCAGAGCGAAGGACCATATGGCCAGAGCTGCAGCAGAGAGGAGATCAGATCAGTTTAGTGGTCCTGCAACAATATGAATTACTGAAAAACGATTAGCCTGAAAAGCAGGAGTGACACTTTGTTTGTCTCTGAGGAACGTCACAGCCACTTCTCCTGCCACACTGGGACATTTTTGATTGACACTTATCAATGTTGCCACTTCCCTTGTGTCTGACTTTTTGGAGTTGTCACCGTTCACATATCACAGATTTCACTGGCTATCCAGAGATTTGAGGCCCGTTGATGTGCCACCCAAAGCTACAGCTGTTTGCGCAGGCACTCTGCTATGACAAGTCCTGCCTCTGTTTAACACACTGTGACTCACACGTAGTGAATAGACATTTGACACCTGACCCCGGGGCTGGAGGGAAATGGCAGTGACATGCTGGTGCCTTTGCTGCTCCACTCTGGGCATTATACTGTCCGCCTTACACTGGCACTGCAGAAAACTCAGCTGTCAAAACATTTCGACCAGCACCACTGGACTTACTTAGCAGCAATGAGTGTAAACAGGCTGTTTTTAGATACTAACAACCAACTGTGTTTGCCTATGAAAATTCAATGAGTGGCTGTTGATTTGATCGCCACTAATTTATGCACCAGAGCTGACTGGAGAGTCCTCCTGCCAGAGTGAGTGATATAAATATAGGCACGTTTCATTGTGGGATAACAGGCTGAGGTGCTACGGAGACACATCAGAGCGTCACCACCGTCCTCCTGCGGTTGCTCCTAGCAACATCATTTTCCTGAATGTCAGGAGAGTGAGAGACGGTGCCGGGTGTCTGATTATGACGGCGTGAGCTACATGCCTAGAAACAATGTAATTATCTCCTGCGTCATCTCACCCAGCGAGAAGGCGCGAGGATGGGAAATGAAGTGTGTTAGTTGCGTGTTAGTATTATCGGTTTGATAATGGTGGCTTTTTTCAAGAGGCGGTCAGATTTGCACACGAGTGGAAAGGTGAAATATGATACGTCATTGCATTTATCAATCACTGGCTTTCTTTTTCTCCTTGTGAATCTCTCTTGGGCCATTTGATAATTTGGTGCATTTTCCTCCGCTGACATGAGGAGCAGTTCAGTCTTATATGTTCTTCTGTATGACATGAATCATCTCATTAATACATCTTCTGCTGCAAATGGTATCTACTCCCTCTTTCAGAACCTAATTCTCTCAATGTATCTCTCTTGTTATACCATTCTCCTCTGCAAGCAATCTAAAGAGCTCCTCTGGGATGCTGGCTTTGCTGTAATTCAGGAGTAGATTAAGAGAAGATATGGTATCTGCAGGCAGCAGGCCCAGGAGAGACAGCACTTGAGAGACAAAGAAAGGAAGACGATGAGAGAGAAAGACAGACAAAGACAGAAACAGAGACAGGCAGAGATTGATGGCTGCAAAACACCCGGCATAGTAAGCAAAAGTGAATCAGATAAAGATGAAAGAGAGACACAAAGACAAAGAGAAGCGAAAGACACATACATCGATAGACTCAGACAGGCAGTCTTTGTTATTGGCCCACAGGGACAAAGTTAAACCAGAGCCACTCAGTTACTCTAGTCTTAAAGACTCCATGTTTATCAGACATCATACAGTTTCTCCTGGAGGAGCTTCCAGATGCTATAATTAACTATTTTCACACAGGACACAAGGATTATGACTTTAAAGAGCACCATGATAAGAACAGATACGTGAGACAAATATTTGCAGTGTCCCGGCTGCTTTAGATAAGAAAATAAGAAAAGGTGTCGAGGATGAAGGTCCCACCAGTTCAGGGGCTACAGAAAAAAAACATTTACATGTGGGAATCAGTTATGTTGGCCTGGATCCAGACCTCTGAACCTTGCCCACCATCATCTTTTCAGTGATTCAAAATGGTCTGGTATGCACTCTTTGACGGCTGTCCCACTGGCCATACTGCAGATCAATCCAAACATCTGCTTTCACCATCATTGTAAATACATTCAAATTGAATTTGCCACCACAGTAATGGTGGTGTCATGACTAAGCGCAATTCATAAATCAGCTACCGGATTATTTAATTGAAATGAAAACCTAAATGAATTCAACATATTTTTTTTCATCTCACTACTGATTGGTTATGATGATATGGTGTCAGACTGAATAATACAGTGAAATTCAGTCTAATTATCAGGCTACAGTTATGAATGACATTACTGTTAAATCAGCACGGTGCACTCATTGGGTTTCTTCAGGTGCATTAGTTTTGCCAGCTCCTGGTGCAGCCATAGACAACCACAATACCTCAACCTGCACAGCTTGTAGTGGCTTGCTGTAGTTCTCCCCGCTGGCCCGTGAAGCATGGCGTCCTACTGAGCGTCCATCACTCTATCGTGGCTCTGTGTGTCTCTGACAGCTGGGACACAGGAACAGTTGGAGAACGGGTCATCTGGCTGCATCCCATCACGCTGTAGCACAGCTTGACTCCAAGATCATCGCCATCTTGAGGCAAAGAAAAGAAACTGTTGTTTTCAAACTGCACAGCACCAGAAAAACCAGTATGTTGTCCGCTGTGGACACGATGGCATCGGACATTAGGCGTGCTGTGATGCTGTGGTACACACGTGCAAGGAAACTGGCTTTTTATTACCTTTGACATAATGCAGTGAAATAGCCTTGAGTATTGATATGCACAACACATTCATCAGTGCAACATTCAGCCATTATCTATACTAAATCAATACTGCATGCTGGGTAACACAAACAAAACTGATATCAGAAAGACAAAGATGCACTTTCACCATGAAATTGTCTTCAATAGACCAGTAATGTGATATGGCTGTGTGTGCCCTCATACTGTGCACCACTCTGTCCAAACATCACCATAGCATGATAACACAGTCTGCCCCAGCACGCAGCGCCCTCTCTCCTCCACTCTGTCTCTCCTTCTCCCTCCTCTGTTTTTCATGGAGGGGGGCTTTGTTACACCCCAGTAACAGGTTTGATTGGAAAGCATCTAGCCCCCAGCAACCAATCCCCCGGCAGTACCGCACACACACACACACACACACACACACACACACACACACAGAAACACTCACACAGGGTTTCCGTGGCAACTGTGGTGCAGGGGGCAGACAGAATGATTTGGTCTACAGAGCGAGCCAGACTATGGTGATGAGGGGGACGAGGCCTCCACCAGAGAGCAAGAACGGGTGGGTGGGGCACTGCTGGTCCATGGTGGAGAGTAAACAGACAGAAAGATAGAGGAGACAAGTTGGGCTAAAAAAGGGAATCGTCTGTGAGCTGTAAGAATATATTCACAACAGTTACTGAGTTCAGTTTTTCTTTGGACTCACATGGTCCAGAATGTGGATTGGATCTAAACTGGACATTTTAGTAATGATTGAAGGACAAGTGAGTCAACAACCCATAGAGCAAATGTGTAAATGTATAATGTATATTTTTCAGCACCCCCTATCTTGATTGATTGATTTTGTCAGGATTCAGATCTCGGTCACAAACCATGTTGCTGTTTGTTTACAACATTGGTCTTCCTTCTGATTTGAATAGGTGATTTTAAAAACAGGGATGTAATGGTCGAGTATCTGACTGTCTGACTTGTTCTACTTGGAGCCGGATGTCACACAGCTTCCAAAAACTGGGCTTTTTGGAGATTACTGACTCTGAACCAGTTCTCTCTGGTTACTGGAATGGGATTAACTGCTGCTGCTGCTGCTGCTGTGTGTGTGTGTGTGTGTGTGTGTGTGTGTGTGTGTGTGTGTGTGTGTGTGTGTGTGTGTGTGTGTGTGTGCCTTTAGTGTGCACATATGTTCATGTGTGAAAAAGAAGGAGAGTGAGCTAGAGAGAGAGAGAGAGAAATAATGTGTGTGTGTTTGTGCTTTCCCAGCATCCTTTGTTGAATGTGGCTTAGCCCTGAATCGCCTGTTTAATCTTGCCGCCATTTTGTTGTCTGGTGTCTATGGCTCTTCTCTGCCTCTCTCATGGCAGTTGGAGCGGCTTAACTTTCCCGAGTGGTTACCATAGCAACACCAACAGACGTTTACCAGTGGCCATGGCGACGGCTGATGCACTGAGATGTGGTTTGCTGTGGTTTTGGGATGCAGGGGTTGGTGGAGTGAGATGGGATGAAGGGGGGGGGGGTGACAGCCACACCTTGACGAGGCTGATGGTCGAACGGTGACTGATCCAAGATCCAAGCTGTACATTAAAACTTCTTTTCTTCATTTACTTCCTATTCAGCAGCACGCCAGTCTGTGTCTGGTCTGCTTGTGGTTTATTCCCAAACAGCAGTGGGGACATGCATGAGTGGAGGTGAATTTTTATCTTTCTCTGGCTCATTTGTGTGTGTATGTGTGTGTGTGTGTGTGTGTGTGTTGTGTGTGCAAGATCGCTTGGCTGTTCACCCATCAGCACTGTCTGGTCTTAAGAGACTCAAATCTTGCCTCTCCACTGAGGTGAGAATTTCCAAATCAATTTCTCTGCCATTTTCCTTCCACCTTGAATGGATTGGATTTTTTTCTCTCTCTCTCTCTTTCTCCTCCACTGCGGCCGTATTGTAATTTAAAAAGCGTTTGGTGTAAATACTGCTATTGTTGGAGGCGTAATCAAACATTCATGAGGGAGAAGGATCTGGGGAGAAGCAGAGAATCTAGGTCACGGATGCGCTGGCAAGACTCAGACTACTGCTTTGCTCTCTCTTTTTAAACCTCTCTTTCACTCTATTCTCCTCTTTGTGCTCTCAGCTATATCTCTCCATTCCGTCTTTCCTTCACTCCCTCTGCCTCTCTCCTCCTGTATTCTCATTTTCTCGTCATCTTTCCTTCTCCCTTTTCTCCTCTCACCCCCTCCTCCACTCCTCTCATTTGTATTCCTCTACTACTTCTCTCCTCTCATCTTCTGCCTTCTCACCTCTCCTTAACTCCACCCTCTTCTCTACCTTATGCTTTTCATTCCTATGAAAGCATATTTCCCCCCTTTTTGGTGTGTAACTTCTATAAAAAACAGATTTTCACAGCTTTTTCAAACACAAAAATAAGGAAATACAAAAACATGTCTGCACACACATACACAGGTTATCGCCTGCAGACAGCTTAGTCAGTACTACCTTATAGTAATGGCCCTTTTGACCGTCATCAGTCAAGGAGAAGGTCATGTTGTCAGTGCTTTTACAACCATCTCCAAGGCGGCTGTTGCGCACCGAGCAAAACATTAGTAGAGGCTGACCTTGTGAGTGTGTCCACAGTGTCAGCGAGGATGAGACAGGAAGAGAGAAGAGATGCTCCAAAAGGAGGAAGCCCATTCTTTATCTGCCTGCTCAAAGGATAATATGTTACAACCATGACATCTTATTTTTGTAAAGCAACTACTGAGATCTGGTCCAAGTCCAAAAGGGCGGAAGCTGGGTGATATGTAACATAGTTACATGGTTTCTTTAATATTTCTCTTCCATAAGCTTTAGACCAGCATCAGCAGTTCGCCTTGAGAAAATGAGCACAGTCCACGGGTGAGTTGAGATGCTGCAGACAGGACAGTAAAACATTAACAGCAGGACAGACACAGTGAAATACTGGAGATCATTTTGGGACAGCAGAGATAAGAACGTCTTCATTGAAATGTTAGAAAAAGCACATTAAAAAAGACTGTTGGTGGACATCATAGATAAGGAAGAAACCAAATTAAGAGGGCACAAGTGTGCACTGACAAATGTTCATGGAAGGTGTAGATTTTTGTATGCTAACAAAGTAATAATTGTTTAATTTGATTAAAATCTCAAAGATTTCATCTTCTAAGAGCATGCGCTGTAGGAGATAATGAAATTATCTTAAAATGGATAGTAAACCTCAGGAACATGTTTCATTTTTTATAGCATGGCTGATGAAAGACATACTTAGGGATATAGTTTGAATTTTTGGGAAATATGCCTATTCCCTTTCTTGCTGAGAGTTCAATAAGAAGATCGACACAACTCTCACACATGTAAGGTAATTGCGAAGCTACAGATAGTAGCCCATTAAACTGGAAACACGGCAAAACATCTAGCCTAGCTCTGTAACAAATCTTGTCATGACTGTGAGGGTGCCAAGGAACCAGTGTAGATGTTGAGAAGTTAGTGCTTCCTGTTAAGAAATAGCGTAGCACATAACCATAACCTTTTACACTTTAATTACTAGCTTAACAGGTGCTGGCAGGCAGATTTTGATACCTTTGGACAGAGCCAGGCTAGCTGTTTCCCCCTGTTTCTAGTCTTTATGCTAAGCTACGTTAGCCATATATTTAACAAACAGACATGAGAGAGATATTAATCTCATCTAATCCTCAGCAACAAAAGCAAAAACCTTATTTCCCAAAACGTAAAACTTTTCCTTCAATGAGACTACTTGTGACAGCCACACCATGGTATGAAGATGGTCGAACAATGATTGATCCAAGATCCAAGCAGTAGTAAACTTCCTTTTCCTCGTTTACTTTCAATTAAGCAGCGCGCCAGTCTGTGTCTGGTGTGCTTGTGGTGTATTGCCAAACAGCAGTGGGAACATGTTGCATGAGTGGAGACAAATTTTTACCTTTCTGTGGCTGTGTGTCAGACAGGCTCATTTTTGTGTGTGTGTGTGCAATGTGTTTATGTGTGTGTGTGTGTGTGTGTGTGTGTGTGTGTGCAGCTTGACTGTTCACCAATCAGTACTGTCTGGTCTTAAGAGACTCAAATCTTGCCTCTCCACTGAGGTGAGAATTTCCAAATCAATTTTTCTGCGCCAGGCTAGCTGTTTCCCCTTAGTCTTTATATTAAGCTAAGGTAAGCTAACTGTCTGGCTGGCTGTAGCCTTATGTTTAACAGACAAACATGCGAGTAGTGTCAATCTTCTTATCTGACTCTCCGCAAGAAAGCAAAAACTCTATTATCCAAAATTTCAAACTACTGCTTTATTGAGACAGCTAGTGGAATAGTGACTAAACAGGAAGTGGCATCAGGACTTCAGCCCTCTGCAGGGTAAAAACATGAGCAGTGTTGCAATCAAGAAGGTGGTAAAGATCAAACCACTTTATTTTGTGATAAAACCCAAAGCGAGCATGTGGTAATGTTGGTAATATGTGCACTATACAGTCAGTGTCAACTTGCACGACAAGTTGACACTGACTGTGTCAAAAACTGCGAGTCAAAAAGTTAACTCGCAGTTCAGTTCACACAGATTAAAATGAACTTGCTTCCGTTGATTTCTTTTGGGGTTTTTTTAAAAGTTAAGAGTTAAACTTGGGTAGAGGAACTTTGTTGCTGTTGGCTTGTGGTCTCACTCTTTGTTAACAATCATCAGTCACTCGCAGATATTTCCCAAGACTGGTCAGATGCTTCAGCTCGATGTACCTTTTCAAACCGGCTGCCGATCCGGATATTTTGGTAGACCCAGTTGCAGTAACCATTCTGTGTTACACTAAAATTTGTGATCCATCAGATTCTTAGGCTAGTTGGGTGCCGCAAAATACAGTGCGCCGTAACCCCTGTGGGAGATTACAACTTTCATGTTCATTCGCCTTCATGTTCATTAGTTGCAAAAGGATGCGTTCAGTTCAAAAACAGGAGCACATTCAAAGGAAGCAATTTTTTAGCGTGTTTATGCACACTGTCTAGAGTGACAGTGACACGGCAAGAACAGTAGGTCAAAGTTGACCCAGGAAGTCTGTCTGTAAACAAAAAGGTTACAGAATGCTTTTATTTTGTTTTCCATACAAAATTATCTAACCTGAGAGTTTGTTTAAAACCTGTTCGATTGCCTGACTGCTCGAGATGTTCTTGTGTTCTTGCCCCGTCCTCGGTGTGTTCCTCCATTTCAACAATTATGTTGGTAAGTACAATGTTATTTATACCTATATGAATTATGGCCTAAACAATGACAATGACAATGGCAATGTGTGTTTGTATGTGTGTGCATCTTTTCCCCTATATGCCTCTGTGTGTTTGCATATTTTTCTCACAGTGCATGTTGATTTTTAATACTGGTCGTGCAAGACCCTAAATCCCTGGATCTGTCCATCATCCTTTCCCTCCCCTCCCCTTCCCTCCCCTCCTCTCTCTCTCTCTCTCTCTCTCCCCCCACCTCTGTGGTATTAGAGGGTCCAAAACCACCAGCCACTCCAAACCCAACAGACCCGCTGGCAGTGAACTCCCTCCACCTAATCTATTTGTATGTTTTCAATTACATATGGGGAGCAAGTGGACAGTAAGCTCTCGGCCTCTGCCCAGAAAACGCCGTCCCCTCGTGACCTAAATATCAAGCTGAAGAAGGGGGAGAGAAGGGGAAGGGGGGGATGTATGTGGGGGGTAAAACAAAGCAAAACAAAAATAGGTCACATACTCCCCAGTTCCATGCCACAGATTGGATTGCGCTGCGGAGAAATAATCACGGTCATGTTTGAATCTGACAGGCAGATTGCCGGACTGCCGTTCCTCTCGGTCACCCAGGACGAGCCAACTGGCTGAAAGGATGACTCAGTTTTTGGTGGTGAGCATTGGTCGAGTCACACACTCCATCTTGGCTTGAGCGTATCCCCAGACAACAGAAAATCAAAGGGATGCAGCCCAATATTGTTCAACTTCAGCTTGTGGAGATGGTCATAAATGAGCATGTAAAAAGAAATGACATGTATAGAAAGAAATCCATAACATATTACATGGCTGAGATGCCCGGGGCATTAAATCATCTGAGCCACATTAAAGAATATGACCAGTAGCTGCCGCATCAGTTTTTATCTCAGCTATTTTCAAATCCCTCAACACGATTATTATTTTCTCATTTTAATCTCCTTCCTGCTCTCCCTCCATCTTTTAGTCTGCCTTTCTGTCTGGCTTCCACTCCTCTGTCCCTTTTCCTCCTCTTTTCTGTCTCAGCTCATTATTCGTCTCTGCTGGGGAAACTGCTTTTAGGCTCGGCAGACCTCGAGCCGAACCCGTCCTCTCACCTCAGCCCTCCCTCTTTCATCCTTTCCTCCCCTTGATCCCTCCCACATCTTGCTTCCCACAACCTGATGAAGAGTGGCCTTGACAGGCTCATCAATAACGCAAGCAGGCTTAAACACACCTCCAGGTTAAGCCCAGACATTTTTATATTTAGGAATTCGATAGTGATGTCTTCTTGTTTTTCCTCTTTTTCCACATTATTTCAGTCTAATTAGTTTACAGTCGTCACGCCTCTTTTTTTTTCACGTTTGACACAAGCACTGCTCCTTTTTCCTTCCTCTTCCCTTCCTCTTCCTCACCCTTCTGGAATAGAGGACCACCATGCTTCTTTACTCCATCCCTACCCCTTCTCCTCTTTGCTCCCCCACTTCCTTTTACCATCTTTCCTTCCATCAACCAGTCCTGAAGGCTGGACTTTAATAAATGTCACATCACATCAAGCAGAGCGGCATCTGAGGAGCAGACAGACGCGAAAGAAAAGGGAGAAAGAGAGAGCAGAGGGGGCAGACAGAGTGTCCCCTGCCTCTCCTAGCCTTGATACAAAGCAACATCAGAGGGGTGGAAAGCAGAAGAGAGAGGAGGATGACAGTGCAATTAAGTTGCCTTCCTCTTTGCCTTTCCCCACATTGTTCCGTCTGCAATTTTCCCTGTGCGGCGTACGTGACCCTTTAACCTCTGCGTCTAATTCAGAAGCACTCCGTTCATGTGTAAAACAAAAACAAACTGACATGTTTCGTTGTGTCTGCCTCGTAGTCCCCCTCCGGTGCTTCCTCTCTTTAGAAGAGGCAAGTGATGATGCTGAGCAAAAGATTGTGGAGGAGGTGAGACCTTGAATGTCCCCAGGAAGTCGAGGAGTGAGATGGATTTTTTTCCACGGGTGATGAATGAAGGATGAAGACAGAAAGAGCGAAAAACAAGGAGAAAATAAATGCCGGTCTTAAGAGATGGCATGTTTATGTAAGATCACACATAAATGCTTCATACCCATCAGCGTAATAAGTGTGTTTTCATGTTTGCATTCCTATCAGCACTGGAATGTATGTCTGGCTGTTGACATTTATTCACATGTTGCAGCATTTACACAAAGCTGACTCTGTGCCAGAGCCAGCCCCTACTTCCTGTGTCTCATCCAGCCAACCCAAAGAACAGAGACGAGTTTACCCCCACATGCATCAGTGCCTCTGTATCGAGTGCGCTCCACAGAGCAGGGGAAAGTTTTTCATGTTTGGCATTATTTCAAAGTGCTCCTTTAGAAATGACTCATGCATCAGTAATTGGCAGTCCTCAGAGTGCGCCGCAACGGCAGGAGCTAGTTTGACCGTCCGTGCCCCATATAATGTAGTGTCTGCCGTCAGGGAATCGTAGCAAGCCGCGGCTTAGGCTTTTAAAAAACAATGCTCTGCACTGCAAAATAGAGTGGAGTCTGCGGCCTCGCTGGTGTGTCTGGCCGAAGAGCTTCATGTTCGGAGTGGGAGAGTTTTTGTTCAGCAATCACAGCAGTCAAACCCTTCTGCCCTGCTCTCAATGAAAGTTTTATAGCTTTTGGCCATATTAAAACTCTAGGTACCACTTTTCAAGAGGACATACTTCATAAGATGTAACTAATAGCTTTGTGACTGCTTATTTGATCATTTATACTAATTTACAGATCAGTTTTAAGACATTCGTTTTTGGTTGGTTGAATTTGCATAAACGTCTTATTAGTAGCTGGAGCTTTGGATCGTAATGATCTTTCCTAGCAGATGAAGTTTGCCCAGTTGTCATGACTTTTTAAATGTTCAAATGGCCAATGAGATAGAATGAACCTTCAGTCTCAATTTAAATCAAATTACTATTATGATCACAGCAGTAGAATAATTGTTAAAATATTATTAATTTTAGCATAACATACAGTAGATATACTGTTTTCAATTGTAGTATAGAAAAGTGAAATATGGCTACACCTTTTATTACTGACACACTCACTTTATGATAATCTGCAAATTAGTCAAAACAGTCATAGGTGTCTCACTTCCTGAAAACAGAGCAACCGAGCCATACCAATAAGTTGTTAATGATTTAATATTCATCTATAAAGCATTCAAAAAATATATGAACATCAATAAATCCATTTGATATAAGTTATAAAACCCAAAGTATTTTTAAAAAGTGGTACCAAATATGTCAGAATTGCCTCAGTAAGAATCCACTTATTTCAACCACACTGAATATCACTAGTGTGAGAGACATAACCTCCTTGTATGAGCTGTTAATTCTCAGTGAGGTGTCCTCAGGGAACAGGTGGGTCTGAGCTCTCAGGTGGTGTCACGGAGGGTCAGGCGCTGGACGGCTGCTTCTAATTAGGCTGTGTCTGTGATAAGTGTATCCACAGCCTTCCCAGGCCATACCACGCAGCGCCAGGCTTAACTGAGCGAGTAATGGGAGCCCAGAGAGAGCAGCGTGACCTCACAGCCCCTCCCCTCCAGCTACATGGCCAATTAGATGAACACTGGGTAATGACAGCGGTGGCTTTGTTTATCTCTGTGTGTGATAGATACGGTGCGTATGTCCATACGAACGTCTGTGTGTGTGGTTTTGTGTGGAGGCTGAGCCCTCGCCACCTGCTCAGGAAGCATTTTTTGGGCAGCATGTGTCAAATGATGACATTAGCACTTCTAATAGACTACTGGCACTCTATGGCTGATACACAGGCACGGTCTACTGTTGGAGGGTGTGAGCCAGCTTTGTCAGCTAAATCAAATTTGTCACGCTCCATGGATCCTCCATTAGAACAGGCTATTTCAATAAAATGTGAATACCTCCCACTTTCACCATTTTGGAAATGCCAATGCTAAAGTTTATTGCAACTAAGCCACATATACCCATGGGCTTGCTCATGGGTGGGACACCATTGAAACATATACACATACACACACACACAGACACACACACACACAAAGTCACCGCTCGGCAGCTAAGTAGCTAAGCAGGGTGCTTAGCAGAACCAACAGCAGGGGAAGGGAAAACAAACACAGGGGCCACCAGTAAATCACCTCCATCCGCAGCAGCTCACCGGGGATTGGAATGGCACCCGGAGGCCCTGTGAGAAACAGCAACCAGGGAGGAGGACTCACTGGACCTGTGACGTGACGCAGGAGGTAGCCACAGTCCTGGCTATCAAGCCACGGAACATCTAATGAGTGATTGAGGCTGCTGGGAAATCAAGAGCCAGCAGAAGGCAGAAAGAGGATACTCACAATACCCAAACCCTTCAGCTCGCCCGGCTAATTTTTCCCAACAGCAGAAACAAGAGGGAGGAGGGCAGGATGGGTGGAGAAGAGTGAAAGACAGGGACACGGTCACAGCTGTGGCAGATATCTATCCAACATCCCTCCCTTTCCACGCTCCTCCAATCCCATCATCCTGAATGACAGGAAGCGGGGCGTTTGCCCTTTGACCTGTCAGGAATGTTTTCCTCCTCTGTCCCAGCAGCAGCAGCAGCAGCCGCAGCAGCAGAGCTCCCTGTCAGGCCCGTCACAAGCTGATAGAGAGGAGCCTGTGAAACAACACCACAACCTCCTGCACTGCCCACCCATCCACATAGTGCATATATATGGAAAGTCTCATTTTTGTCCCCAGTGTTCTAACGGTATATATAATCACATACCTCTCAGTCTGTGACACAAAACGTGAATGAATGTCAGATGTCAAAAATGTCGCCTCTGATGTGATGTGACAGGGAGCCTGGCAGCCCCAACAGGAGCCTGTGTGTCCGCGTGGCACACTGCCAGTTACGGAGTGAGGTATTGCACCGTGGTCCCGCGTGAGCTGCCTTTGGTAATGGCTGTGAATGGGCTGCAACTATGGGCCATTACTCTATAGACTCAGCTGAGGCAGCACGGTAATGCTGACTAATGGAGATGAACTTTTCGAATGATGAATAGCATATCCCGCTGATGAGGCTGCGCAATGGCCACTGTCCCTGTCCCCTGATGCTTATTTGTTCATTTCCGCAGCAATGACGATTAAAAAGCAACATTAGTTGGCACTGAGCTGTAGATGACTTGTTGTTGAACGGAAGGAGAGAGCGTTTATTCTAGCTGGCTATTAAACTGTGAATCTATTGTATAAACTAGACAACAAATTAATTTGCGGATGTATTCACTCTATTGTAGCAGTGATATTGTTTTTCCTGCAGTAAGCTGTTTGTTAATTAGATGAGTGGGGGGGATATGTTGCACGTACAAAGAGAAGTTATATAAGCTGACAATACAGTTTAATACCCATGTTTGCTATGCTACAGACTCTGACGTAAAAGCTGAATTCCCTATTGTTTAACATCCCACACAGTAACATATCAGGCATACATCCTTAGTGTTATGAAGGTGAACCCTTGCCCTCCTCCCCCTGACCATTTCTGGCACCAGGCCCTCGGGCGCTTTTCAGGACGGCTCAGTTTCCTCTTATCACCTATTAGATCCAGATGAGACCCAAGCCTCCCCTGACCACGGCCCTGTCTCATCCGTTCCCAATTCAAAGCAGATGGCGGCTAACACGGGCCAAAGCACCCCCCCACCCCCACCCCCGCCCGTCCGTCGAAGCTGTTGCGGTGTGCGTTTGCCAGGACAAGACGGGGGCCACATTATCTCACTCACAAATTCTCTTCCATTAAAAGGAGTGTTATTGAACGTCAGCAGCTGTTAAGCTGAGCTGAAGCTTGTGTACTGGAATAATAGTTTGATTTAAAAACATGGATCTTAAATGCTGTTTTTCTTTGCACGCAGCAAAACCTGTCAGTCACGATGGTCTCTACAGTGTGGCTCAGGCGGGATCTCCTAAATGTCTGGGGGTAATATGAAACAGGAGATTAGACACCTCCCTAACACACACATCATTACACACACACACAAATCAGGGACACAGGGCACATCATGTTGAGGCAGTGTGATACTGTCACACACTCAGAACGGCTCATTTATATGTATGTAATGACTTCTCCAGCACAGCACTGAAGCCTTTCTCTTATGAACTGTATTTGACACACCTCACACATCATTAAACAATCTATGTACACATGGTTTTAATGAATTTATTCTTCACAGGGAGGAGAAATCTCAGGGTTAATGGCCGTCACGGGGCACTAAAACTCTCCAGTGAAAGCCATACTAATAAAATAATTAGGTTTGCTTTAGGAGCTCCTTAAAGCAGGTTCCTTTACAAGTTTTAAAAACCCTGAAGCTGGGGAATGAAATTATATCATACTGGTGTGGAAGTGTTCATTTGGGCACCTAATATTGGTTTAATTTATGAAAATGTACTTGTATTTTAGTAATTTTATTATTGTTGGTTTTTTTTCATTTTAATCAATAAAGATTAAAGTCTAGTTTTTGTCCATATTTCGAGGCTACAGCTGTCTCCATCTTTGATGTGTACAGTGACAATGGTTGAAGGTTTCAACTGCCTTAAAGTTAACTGATATATTTTTAACAGACATTAATGTTTAACATGCCCACTGCCCATGGCAATCTGCTCTTCACTAATGCAACAGTAATGCAACCTTTCAATAAGTACTATTTACTCATTCATTCCTGCTGGATCATTCTGAAGCCGTATTCATTCACTTTAATCAATCACACCAAAATCTGATTGACTGTCTTGAGTTTGGCAGCTAAAACATGGATATATGAGCAACATTTCTTTAAAGCGGCTAATTGTTTTAAAACAGGATCACATGATCAGCTCTGTGTGAAAGGGGTCACTTGTAGTGATGAAACCACCAAGAATCATCACTTGACTCTGTAGTTCTCAGATCTACGTAGTGTTTTAGCTCATTGTTTTGGTTTGTCTGGTTCACATTACTTTTTGCTAAGGTTGCTCCGGATCTGCTGAATCTGTTAATAACAGTATAATACGTTTTGTAAAACTGTTAGCCGTCAATGTTGTTATTTCAAAATATCAGTTATTTTATGTTTAAAAAGCATCTGTAAGATGATTTAGACAGCTGACAGTCTTTTCTATTCCTGCATTATTCCTACTGATTGCCACAGACACAACAGGCAGCCACGTCAAGCAATGTTAACTTTACATCCTCATCCACAGATTTGATAATGTTAACACTAGCTTACCTAGTAAGCCGTCTTAATTGTGTGTGCTGGCTGTTAATTGCTGCTTCTTGTCTAATTTTAGTGGCATCTAGTAAATTAATTTAGTCAATACATCTGTGTGTTTTTCCTTCAAGAACCAGTCATCTTAGCTAACATTACTGGCAGAGACATAACACTAGTGAAATGCAAGATGCTGCTTCTAACTGCAAAAGGTCAAGTAGCTAAATTAACTTCTGAAGAAGAAGAAATAGTTTTGTGTGGCTGTGGATACTCTTTTACCAATTTTTAGCCACATTTTCGTCATGGAAATAAAACAAACAAATATTTTCACAGTGTTAGTCGACGAAGTACACATTGGTGTGGGGTGACCTTAAGAGCCACTTTCCTGAGGACCAATTTCAGCCCAAACCGCACGCTGACATTCCAGGCCTCTGTACCCGTCATGGCATCTGCAGCCGCTCATCTTCTCCTTGGTTTGGTGCTGATATGCTGGGAGTCTATACCCTCTCTTATCTCTGTTTACGTTGCTGTCTGTCCCGAGCATTTTACACCTAATCGGGTTCTCCCCGGTGCCAGCCCCTATCGAACCATGAAACAGGTCTTCCTCTCTGACCTTTAGTGACTGGATGACCTTTAACCTTCTCTATATGCACTCACACATGTACAATACCAGGCCTCCAGCTAAAAAATGTGTTTTGCAGTCCGGGACGCAGCTGCACTCGTGCTTAGGAACAGGGCGATAGAGAACAGAGAGAGTTTGACTGATTTGCTGCTTGTCTGTTTTTTATGGGGAATTCTCTTTTTTGATATATTATGTTGTCATCTCATTGTCTGTCTGCCTGTCTGTTTCTTTTCTCTTTCTATCCCTTCTTCCTTTTCTTTCCTTCTTTTTCTCTCATATCCCCATCTCCCCTACAGCCATTTCCAAACAAAATTAGACCCCAAAATGGAGGACTGCCAAGGCTCTCACTCTAGGGGGGTGACATGACATAAATAAATAGCAATGAGCCCAATACAAAGATACTACATCACATGTTTCCATGCAGAGCTCCTGAGCTCGTCCTTTGGGGATCAGCAAGTTTAATCTGCAAGTCCAGTTTTCCACCATTTAACACTTTTTAAATCACTTTTGATAAGACTCCTCACATAAAGTGGATTTGACCTTTATATAACCCTGGCTTTGGAAATCCATGTGAGTGTGTATGTATATGCGTTTTGACACTGAGGAAACACTTTTTCTGGCACAATTCTGGCAGAGAGTAAGATTAGATGATTCTCTGTTTTGCCGGACTTCTCCCAGGCCGTGACCTGACTGACTTCCTGGGGGATCCGCTGGTTGCCCAGCAACTGCTTGGAGCAAAGAAATACTGTAGAAAAACACATAAAAACCCCAGTAAGACAGATAATTGTTGTTTGGATCAAGCAAATGAAATATTGATCTTTCTTTGGCCATGGTTGTATCCACCAATGTACTTATCTTTTTCAGGTTTATTTTTTTGTCTTAGTTGTAGTATGTCTGTTGAATTGTTGATTGTTGTTTTGTTTTTGTCTTTCCTATTATTTTAATGTCTTTGATTTGTCTCATGTTTTGTTTTTGTTTCTGTTTGTATTGTATTGTGTGTTAGGTCTCCTCAAAAACAAGATGGTTCATCTGAAAGAGTCTGTCCTATTTAAACTACTTAATGACTCATACTTACAAAACTTTCCAGAAATTATTTTATTAAAATTTTATGATTAATAATACGTTTTGAATGAAATTACTTCAACATGACATTTTCCATTTCTTTTCTGAGCTTGCTGATTTTCAGTATTGTGAATCTACGGAACTGAACCCCTGAAGTTTCACTTGTTCCCTCACAGAAAGCAGCAGTTCCAGCTGCTGACTGCCTTAGTAAATCAGGAGTTAATGACACGCAAAATCTGGCCCTCAGCATCATCTTCAGTGTTGAATTTAGACAAATATTTTTCTGTCCTGATGTACCTTCTATATCTTACCTACATTCGGTACCCTAATAGTTTCTAGAAAGACTGATTCAGCTATGGGCAAGACTTTCAGACGTTCAGACTTATATATTCATGATAACACCTTTAACTGCACTAATTTTTCTCTCTGGAAATGCCATTAATCTTGGTCCATTCTGAACTTCAGCCTTGAAATACGCTTTTGCTTTTGCTTTTGCCCCCAGACAGTTTGGCTTCTGTTACAGAACATGTTCTGCAACTGCCTCTTTTCCACTATAAATTGGAAAATGTTTTTGTGTAACTGTGACGGCCGCAGGTTCATTTTCAGGGAATGATAACAGATGTTCAAGTTTTAAACCAAAAGGAATGTAGAAAAAAATCTGCTACATTATTCTTTAATGCCTCGCAGCATAATTCACAACTTAATTGTCTCAAACCATAAAACATTCCTCTATGATTTGCCTCTTTCGCCACAAGGAATAAATCATTTTTACTGGTTTGATCTCATCAGAGTACATGCAATACAACACAGCATTTTACAGTAAAAAAGGGGGAAAAAACACTTAATCATCCCCATACAAGGTCAGTGAAGAAACAGTGTATATGTTCACAGCCTCAGATTATTCAGGAAAGTGTTATGCTAACAAATGCATACGATGCTGTGCTGCCCCAGCCAGAGAAACATCATCTGCACATCTGAGGAATCCTCTCAGGCTAGGGGTGACGATGTTTATTCATCACAGTGGACTCCCTCAGTCTCCATCTAAAGAGACAGCAGTATTCATTGGAGCACAGACAGACCTACTCATTAAGTCATTAGGCCATTACACAGAGACAGAGCTGAGTTTAGTATCTACTGTATTGTAGACCGAGGCCTTGCATTTCAGCATATCTCCTCTAGAAGGAGATCAGACGTAGCTGTTCATTTGTGTGTAGAGTGATTTGATGCATGTGTGTTTCATTAACTTGCAGTGAGGCCATAACTAGGTGGTCTGAGGAGAGTGCATGTGTGAGTGTGTGTGTGCATGCACCGATGTGTGTGTACAGTCCACTGATCGTGCTTTAGGCCCGGCAGCTGACAGTGAAGTAATGGATGATGCTGCTGAGCGCTATCTGAACCTCCTGACCTCAGCCGGCTTGACTGACAGAGCAGGAAGAGGATCAGAGAGCAGATAGACATCCCAAAGACAGCAAACAGTGCCTCACAGCTTCAGAGCCACTAATTTAATTCAATTGTTCTCCAAAGGGGTCCGGGACGGAGCAACTTGACTGGGGGGGAGGAGCAGAATGAAGGGATGAGAAGGAGAAAGACGTGGGAGATGGTGGGGGATGATTGATTGAAATTACAGGATGGAAAAGATAAAAGACCTCATGAGAGGATGGTGGGATTTGCTTTTGCGGGTCAAAATCTGGATGAGTCTTTTGATCTTTCAAATATGGATTTCAATCAATTTACCCCCACAGGAATTGCCCGAGCTACCCGTTGTAATATGCTTTTTCATTCGACAGAGTGCCGGTTGCGTCGAAATACGCCAAAGTGTTGTTTCATCAGTGCGCGTGCGCCAACCGTGCACACTGCCTGCAAACAGTTGCTCCTGCTCGTCATTTAAGGAATTTCCCCTTGGGGATCAATAAAGTCTTTCTGATTTTGATTCTGTTTGTCCGTTTGGATCAGATGCTAGAGGCAGAGTAGCCACCCCTGAAGATGTGTTGATCTAGCAGGCTCATGTTTCCCAGTGTTTCTCTGTCCTTCCCACTGCGGCAGACCACAGAGACGGCCCCATGGTGGCCTTCGTCCCAACCACCGCCATCTTACATTCCACAGCAGAGCAAGATGCACCAAGAAGCCCCCCCCCCCACCTGTGAGAAATTTTCCCATGAACTCAGAGCCAACATTGTACACGGTGAAAACACTGAAATGCTGGTTAATTGTACATCTGCTGTAAATCAAAAGGAATTCTCTCTGTGGTTGTTCAACTTTTTTGTATCCCCCGGAGACTATTACAGAACAGATTTTCAAACCACCAAAGAAACATGTCGCTGTTCCAATCCCATTCCACCAGTGCAGCCAATCTTGAAGGAAATGAGAGCACCACATTTAGATTTTGCTGAGCTCAAGATTTTCCTACATTTCTAAAGAAACAACATCACAAGACATGGGGGAAGTGATGACAGTGAATTTGCAGTAAACTTTCTTTACTTGAGTCAGCTACTGACCATATTTGGACAACATGGTGAAGCTAATGGCTCTGAGTGGAGCTAGCTAGCTTGCTTAGCGAGGTGCATCTGTAATTACCGTTAACTGTCATTTTAACAGGGCTAACAATTTTTTCTAGCGAACAAGAGGCTTTAAACTAAATGTACACACCAGAGAAAGTGAACAGCCAACTCCTACTACAGTTTTTCAATGGTGCTGGTTAAACTGTGTCACAGTGTCACTCTAGCCTGATTGACAGGTCGCCATGGTAATGACTTGTCAATGACAGATAATCCCGTTCTGAAGCATACTCTGCTTTATCGTCTATTTTCCTCTAAATGAGACCATGATTTACTAATTAAACATCATGTTATATTGAAGAAGACTTGAAACTTGCGATTGAGACCATAAACTCATTATGAAAGTGTTTACTAAGGTTTAAATAAGCTGAGAAGTAGAGTCATTTTACCATTATTTCTAATGAAACCAGACTTCTTTTTGCAACCAAAAGAGTCGCCCCCTGCTGGCTGTTCAATAGAATGAATAGGTTTAAGGGACTTGCACGTTCACTTCAGGTTTCTGACCAGAAGCTTCTCGCTTGGATGGCTATCATGTAGGATCAATCCAGCACGGCACAGATATGTATTAGCCCCACATGCAGTGAAGTTGTACCATTTCTCGTGTAGTGTGCATTAAACTGAACACTTCCAAAAAGTGACAAAGTCAAACTGAAATTTCATTTGAAATAGGCTATATTTCAATATAGGAAATAGGTTAGCTTTATATGCTAAAATTATTGTGAATATCTTTCCATTTTCAAAAGAGAATAAAACCATTTTTGTGTGGAAACAGCATCAAGACTTCAAGTATCTTGGGGGTTGTTTCCCTTCATAATGGTTGCTAAAACTTTTGTGGTGCCCTAACGACTAGAGCACATTATACTGTATAACCTATGAATGTTAATACAAGAATTTCTTTCCCTTTTCCACAAAGCAATGCTTGTATACCATTAGCAATTTACAATGTCAGTCTTTTTACAACATTTAACATTCGTAAGCACCTACTCAGAAAGTGGAAAGCTGGCCCACACTCGAAGGCAGAGAGAAAAGCGGGACGTCATGTGGAGGGACAAGACACAATGTATACTTTTCCTAGATCTATGCAAGTAGCGTTGGTGCCTGAACCTAACCAAACAGTGTCTGATTCACAACATTAACCATGTGTTATCGCTACCATGATGACATAGTCCCTTATGCCTGTCATATATGAATTTTTGGGGAACTGTCATGTGTCGTTTTGGGAGTCATTGACAAACAACTTACCCAGTTGTTTATGTATGATGACGTGTTGCGTGAAGTTGGATCATCAGTTTCAGAAAGTTACAGAAATGGTCAAACAAAACCCGAGTGGGTTTTATTTTTTTAATTTTTAATTTTTAAGCTATTTGACCATTTGACAAGCAGTCCTGACGGAGTACACTGGTAGCTTAAGTTTCAAGTCATTAGGCGGCATTTCCCATTGCAGTGGTTGACAGACATTTCAGAACCAGTGCTACTGTCAACATCTGTGATAGCATTGGTTGTGTACCATTAGTAATTTTAGATGCCTGTCCCATTTCACCATGTTAAGGCCTTTTCACACGGGAAGCGACACTCTGTCTGCGTAGTCGCTTGGCCCTGCGGGTCGCTCTGCGCTTGTTGTGTGAACAGAAACCGAGACAACTGCTCAACGAGTAAACGGAAGGCGGTCAATAGATAGCAACCACAGCAACTGCTTCTGTGTGTCACTGTATTCCTTCATAGCCTAGCTTAAAGAAAGACTATAAGTAACGTTAGTTGATAGGCTATATTATATATGTTATTCATATTCATATAGCTGATAAATCTAGTCATGCAAACACCCTCCGGTTAATGTCCCTGTAAATATTCAGTGAACGCTTATATATTCCAGCAACGTCACAGACGGCGAGGACCAGTCTCTCATCCATCTTTTTGTGCTGCGTGTCGCGCAGAGAAAGTTCAAGTCAATTCAACTTTGGCAGGGGTGGGCGTGTGTGTGAGACGAGCACGACCGCGACAGCTTCACGGGAACACGCCCGCTTGTCGCTGCGCCTGTTGCAATGCCCGCGCCTCCCTTCCTACACGCTCAACGCTCACTGAAAATGAATTATGAGGCGCGTGAATCGCTTCTCATGTGAATACACTTCTGAGGACCCTCAGAAAAAGAAGCTATTAAACAAGCTCATTAGTCTAGCTTGCTAGCAGTTCCACGATTCCCACTAAATCTTGCTTTTGTTTTCATTAAATAAATAGGGTGCCTAGCAAGCATTAGCTGTCTTTCATTCATGGGCCCAGTTATGGTGATATCAAATGATTAAACCGTCAAAACAGCAGCTGGTCGTTCTGTAAACTCTTTACAGTACTTTACAGTGTGATTCGGAGTAACGAAATTACACATGATGATACAAGCTAATGACATTGATACTTCCAGTTGAATAACTGTCTATGTGGCCGTCATAACTGAGTTGATTTTACAAACTATTCTTATTGCTCAGATTTCAGTAGACTTAAGCCCCTTGGAGAACACCAATGTAAGGGGCTCTGTCATCTCAGAAAAATAACTAAAACATAAACTTCTCATTTTAATGGTAATTACAGTTTTAACCACATAAGTACACATATCAAGTATGCCGCTTATAATTAAAGTTCATCGATAGATAAATACCTAATACCACAAAGAAAACAGGAAATAACCACACTTTTTGGCAATAACTACTATGCTGTTTATTTTTGTTATTGTATTCATTAAAACTTCATATCCACAGGAAGCAGAGCATTGGACACTGGTATGTCGACACTCACCAGCAATGTCGTTTCAAGTATTTCCTGCAGTTTATTTACACCCAGTCTGGTGGCTAAATTGGACAATGCAGTCAGAGTCCCTCCATTTTTTCTGTTTAATTGTTAATCTACATTCATTGGATTACTTACTGTGGTTAAAAGACGAATTAGAGAATGGAACAAGCTAAAGATATGACAAAACAATCACTTGCAGACAGTGCGTTTATTTTAATGTATGCATTCAGCTATGAATAAACTGGTGTATGAAGAAAATGGCCCTTTGTATGTATGTTTACACTGCATATGCATATCTAGCTAAATTTGGCATTGATGGGAAGCTGGCTTTGGCCTGCTAGTGTCCTTCCTTTTTCTGTGTCATTGAGCAGTCACTGCTGTGTTTACAGGAGCAGAGCAGCTCAGAGGCAGCAGAGGTGTTGCTGCCTGCCTCACACACAAATAACCACTTGCTTATACACACACACACACACAATAACAAGCACGCACGAATACATGCAGCTGGACCTGCAATGTTTAGGACTGCATTTTGGTAATGCTAACTTACAAATGCCAAATTGTTGACATGCCATACAGAGAATACACACACACACACACACACACACACACACACAGATTTGTAGATTTGAATGAAAGTACAGCCAACACATGTATACATTTGCGATGTACAGAAGCGCAAGGTTAACATGTACGCACATATATATAGTCCATGTGGAGCCTACATTCACACATTCACACTCAGCTCTCATGAGATTCACACGTTATGAGTCACCATACACAAAAATCAGCCAGTTCTATGTACTCTTATGATAACGGTAAGTCCAAGTAACAATACTTTACAACTTCATAAGAAACTTAAAATATTCCCCTGCTGATTTTATAAAAGGAGAAGGGCTTAAAATAGATAACCAATAGGACTTTGTTCCAAATCTAACAGACTAGTGCAAGTTTGGCAGTAATTAATATGGTACAGATAATGAAAAGCAGAACTAATATTACCACTTTATATTCTTAGCTAAGTAAGCAGCATGCCTCTAGGGATGGCAATGTCCATCTATTTGGTGGGTCCACCACTTTAGTGCAGATTAAATTTCTCAAAAAACAACTATGTGAGGGATTGCCATGAAAGTTTGCACAGACATTCATGTTGCCCAGATGATGAGGCCTACTGACTTTGGTGATGCCCTGTTTTTCTTCTGGTGTGTTTATATGTTTTTTAGTTACATATCTCTACAACTTTTGGATGTATTGATTATTGTTGACATGTATGGAGCTCGAGGAAGGATTCAAATAACTTCACTGTTCACCTTCGCTTTTCCTCTAGTGCATCAGTTTAATGTTTTAAGCAAAACTAATACCCTAATTAGCATTTGCTGTATTTTGGATTAGCGTCAGTTAGCAGATGTTAGCACGCTAACATACTAAACAAAGATAGTAAACATTATAACTGCTTAACATTAGCATGTTAGCATTAGCGACACATTGACACACTAAACTCTGCTGTGATTTTTAACCTTGGTATTGGTCAATTTTTCAGTTTGAAATGTTGTTTTACCATGTCAGAGAAGTTTCACCAACTTGAAGTAAGAATGAGCATCTTACCATACCTTTTTCAATTGACCTCTGTATGGACTGAAACCATGAAGAGGAAGAAGCCTCAAAATTTGTCTCTGTTTTTATCTACACTCAGCCTAAAAGAGAAGCCTCAGTCTTTGACTTGGAGCACTTAGAAGTGCTGCCTTTAATAAGACTTCAGTTGAAGTTTCTTCAGTGTGTCCGGATAATATCCTCTGAATAGATCATTGATAAACAACCAACGTGCTTTTTACGCAATCATACACTTTATCCAAAGCCCCTTTCAGCACCAGCTTACACGACTATTGAGAACACCATAGCATGTATAATAGATTTACCACTTGTGCAGAACACTCCTGAAATAGACATTTGGACAAGAGGACAGACAGTGTGTCACTCGGGTCTTTCCCTAGCTGACCTTATGATGCGCCTAGTGATAAAAAAGATGATCATAAAGCATTTTACGTAAGAAGGAGATTGTACGGGATTATGACGATGGCAAATGTACACAGCCTTGCGGATAAACACACCGTTAGCAGTGTGGGACAACAATGCAACAAGGCCATGCACACAGATGTGATTTGGGTCAACCAGTAGTGGACCAAGGTTTTAATTCTGCTAATGACTAAAACCTGTCTGTCTCTTCTGTGGCCATTACCACGGCTTGATTCTGCCAAAGGTCGCAAACCGAGAACACGCTCATCAGAAGGCTGCTAGTTTCTGCTGCTGTTTTGGCTCTGATGAAAAGGGAGATGAAAGGGAGGATGGAACGAGAGACAGAGCGTCTTGTTTCCTCCGCGCCAGTAGAGGAAATATTGCTTGAGGACGGGTGTGGGAACGCCAAAGCCAGCAGCTAGGGGCTCAGCGGGGCGCCGAAGGCCTCCTTGGCAGGATGCAAGCAAAGGGGATTGTGGGAAATTACACGGGATTAGAGCGGGCGTCTAATGCCCTTATCCAGCGGGACATTTTCATCAAGAAACAGGGCTGTTGGACTGGCACAAAGAGAGAGAGAGAAAGAGAGTGAGGGAGAAACCTCAGCCGACCCTTTTTTCCAGCTCCCCAGGATTAGACCTTGCAGAAACGTTCTTTTTTCTTCTTTGTGTTGCTTTTGCAAGCTGGCAGCTCTTTGAGCAATTGTCCGTGCACACGGAGAGGGGGAGACAATAAAAAGGAGAAGGAGAGCAATGAGGATGCTGACGGGTGAAAGTCCTGCTGTTTAAGTTGCGATTGGGTTTGTGGGCCTCCACTACTACTATAGCTTTCTTTTTCCTCCTCTCTCCATTCCTCCACATGGGGTTTGTAACATGGAGGTTTATTAGTTTTTGGGAGTCCCTAGACCCTGCACAGATCACCCTGAATAATAAGTTTAATCTCAGGCCCTAAACTCATAGGGCAAGTGTTTTGGGAATGTGGTTCTTCATTCCTAAACCTATACTTTTTTGTTAGCGTTATAAAGAAGTATAAAAAGAACAAAAAGAACCAACCAATCAATTGCCATTGCATTTAGAACAATAACACTTTTTGATAAATCAGTCAAAACCACATAAGTCTTTGCTGGTTTAGGATAGACAGAGCTAAACATTTTGTGCCATGAGGCATGTAGCAGACAGTAGACTAGACAAATCACTCTACTGTTACACATTAGTGTACTTAGCTGGTAAGGTTGCTACCAAGGCTCTCTAAAAATTAAGTTAGGTACTTGTAGCGCACAGAGGTCGTATGGAGGTGGGCATACAAAGCGTAGGCCTTTCAATATCTGAGAGTCGTTTTTCCAGCCTGCATCCCAGATTTAATTAGATATAATATAATATAATATAATATAATATAATATAATATAATATAATATAATATAATATAATATAATATAATATAAATTCTTTGGTTAAAGTTAAGGTTAAAGATTGTTGTTTGGTTTAGAGAAATATTAAAAAATATTACAATAAATATATAATAAATATTTTAAGAGTAAACAAGTTCTGTCTTGTGCTTCAAGTCAGTGTGTTCACATTTGAAATATTTTGTAAATATTTAAAATGTGAACACACTCTTTCCCTAACCTAAAGGGAGATTAGCTCTGTCTGAGTATTAAACTCTCATAAATAATACTTTAATCAAAAATTATATAATGTTAGAGAAATACTTAAAACAACTACAAGGAGTAAAATAACTGATTATGAAACAGTCTCAGTTTAATACTGAGGTCTCTGCATGACCTACACCAGCAAACAAGGCCATCAGCAAGAAGATGGGCTGTTTCTTTATAAGTATTCTGAATGCCTGTCACCGGCTCTGATTCCCCCAGAAAAGATTTTATAAGCAACATTATTAATACTGTGCTACATTACAGAGAAAAACAAAACCATAATAATGAGCCTTTAAAATATTAATTTTACAAGGGGCACGAAGCAAGCAACCTGTTAACGACAAGCGCAATGATCCTGAATGTGTCAGACAATCAGCAAGGTGACTAAACTTTTTGTTAATTTATTTGAACACAGTATAACATCACACTGCTGCTGCTTCGAATGAAGTCTTGTTCATTCAAAGCTGCAGCAGTGCAGCGAAGTCTTGTTCAAATAACTGCCTTCTTGGATATACCATCATTGTAGTTAGGAGCTCTACCCAACTTTACAAGAATATACACTCGCAGACTTATCAACATGATGGATGATGTAAAATTTTACTCACAAATTATCTTGCTCCTCTCACGCTCAATGCCTCTCCTCTCCCCGCCTGAACCCGCTATCTTCCCTGGACTCAGAGTCCTGGCCAGAGCCTGTGTAAATCACTTCGTAGTGTATTCCCTGCCCCACCTGACGGCCCTACTGTCTATTAGATTGGGCTGTGTACAGTCATTTGAGGTATAGGTCATAACTGTGGTACAACTGGCTTATAATGTTAGATTTTATGTTGGCCTTGCTACCGAGCTATATCTCAAGGTTACAATTATAACCTTTAGTAACAACATTACTAGGGAATATATTTAGCTTTCTTACACCAAAGCAAGCGAATGTTCAAAACAAATGCACACGTTAGCCAGATCAAGATTTTTAAGAGACTAATACTAAAGAATTTGTACTTAGGCGGCAGATGGGGACAGTCTTTGGTCATGGTTGCTCCCTGTTCATTTGGACATCTGTAACCCTGTGAGTGTCCATTGGGAAAGAGCCTACAATGGCTTGTGGTTTGTGACTCAGTCAAAATGTACCACCAGTCAGTGCTTTCTTGTCCTCTGAACTGCCTGTCAATGAGGTAAGGGAGTCCATAAAAGTGACAAAAAGAGCTCAATCCCTGCTGCTTTTAAAGACAGACTGTAAAAACACATGCCTTAACTGCCACTTTACTCATTCTAATGATTCAGTACATTTTAACACACAGAGGAGAGCAAAAAAAGCAATCCTCTGCATACATTTTCTATGGTTGGCAAGGGTGGAAAAACAGGAAGCCGCTGTCTTTATAGGGCAAAATAAAAACATAATGGCCTTTTTAATATTTAGGTTGCCAGGTGCTGCCTACTCTGGCATGCATTTCCCCCTTGGCTTGCCTGGGCCTATTCTCTTGAGGCCTCTGTTGAATGCTGTGGGAGAAGCCACTAAGAAGCCATTCACTAACCTTGTAGTGGTTTACATGCCCATTAAATCAGGCTTAAACAGTGCCTATATAGACATGACTGCTTTGTGTAATTAGTCGTGGAGGGATAATTGCAAGGTCACTGAGTGTTATTGTCTGCAATCTGATAAAAAAATCCTTAATTCCTGGCCAGCCGCTAACTAATAAGTTGTTAGACCTTGAGAAATAATGGATTAGTAAGGCTCTGCAGAGATATTCAACAAAGCAATATTAACCTTTTAAACCACAGTTAAAAAAATGTAAATCAAAGGGTGTTCATCTCTGCAGCTTATAATTTAACCAACTTTTTAAATTTGATCTACGTCAGAAGATCAGATTACCTTTAATGGTTTTTTGTGTGTGATTGCTATGAATGCTGTATTTCATAAACGTAAAGAGGATATGTTTGAGAGCCACAGCAGAACAAATCAGTAAATCTAACTCCTGAAGACTTCAAAGTCCCACTGAGACCTGACACTCACAGGGATTTTCCTTTAGAGTGATGCATTCCAATTAAGCTTTAGCCTTCCTCTTTATCATTTGCTTTTTTGTTCTCTCTCTCACTCTATAAAACTATATCTTAAAATTACATTTTGAGTCATAAGATTGCAATTTGTACCCTTTCTATACCGCTGCCCTAATGTCAAAACGCAGAGTCCAGAACTACATTTGCAAACTGATAAAAGAGGCTACTATTATTCCACAAACTTATTTCAACTTAGGATCCAAAAGAGGACAGAACCATTTTTTGGACATATTAATGTCTCAGCTTCAAACTGGCAGTTAACTAGAAAGTGAAGGTTATCAGACTACGATAACTAGCTTCCCCTTTCCGAGTGGAAGCTAACGTTAGCGCTGATTACTACTAGAGATTACTTTTTCATCTCTAAACTCTGTTTGTGTTTGCAGGTGTGTTTCGATATTTTAGGTGGAACACCATCCTGCCCTGACATTTGCCTTTGTGTGTATGTTTGTGTGTGCGTGACACACATGCACAGGTTCTTCCTATCCTAAGGCTAAAAATAGTTAATTGGAGCCACAAAATGAAGAAACTGGAAGCATCTGTGTCAGGGTGTGTTCCTCTCATTGCTGTCTTCCTACCTCCACTGCACTTGACTCTGCAGCTTCAGTTGAGCTTAGTAATGAATACTGAATGAACACATGATTTAGGAGAACAGAATTAAGCCAATGGGTTATTACCTCATAGACTAAACTATTGCAAATGAGTGCCTGTTATAGAAGCCTATGCTTCCCCCTACTGAAGGATTAATTACATACCGTAGCTTATGTGTGCATGTATTCAATGTTTCATTTTAATATATGACTAGCTACTTGTGTTCAAAGTTAAGTTCAATGCAAATGGCTACAGTAAATGATAGCCATTTTGCCATCTTGTCTGCTGGACTATATTAAAAGCAGCCACAGTCTGTGCATCCTAAAACCCACCATATCTGCTGATATTTCAGTCATGTCATTCAGTAACCGGTTAGCTAACGCTTGTAACCTATGATCACGAAGCAATGACATTTTAAAATAGGCTACTGTCAAAAAAACAACAACACAGGAGCTAGCATGCATAAGTAGCTGAATTGCATGAAAATGACTTGAACAACCTGCATTTACTTCTTACATCTAACACACTACTGTCCCGCGCTGCAGCCTCAGCAGCTGAATTTAAACTTTTCAAACTTTCGGTTGATTTTAAGCATTTGGCAGCCATTATATCAATTTCTATTCTGACAATAGTAACCTAGCTTTACGGACAATCAGCTCCTGTTGCACTCTCTCTCATGATGTGACCTGTAACCTCTAGTTGGGCCGGTCGCCCCATCTCAGGACCAGGCCAGACATTATAGACAGGGCCAAATGATTAATATTTACTATTTATTATCATTATTAACATAGTGAAATTGCACAACCGATAACAACCCGTCCTATGCATCTTCGGCCTGTAAAAACAATGTCGGGGAAAGTGGGGTGAGTTGTGCCAGTTTTTACTCAAAGTGACTTCGAAGTGAGGCCATCACAGTAATGCCTTCAACTTAAGTATGTACATATATTTCAGGATGTGGTGCATCCCTGAGAACAATAACTTTGGATCTAAAACAAATTGTTTCAGAAATATAGCTTTTGGGAAAAAAGTGGTCTCAACTTACCCCACACCAGGGGCAAGTTGTGCCTTTGGGAGAATACGCTAGGGGTAAATTGTGCCAGTGATTTCTGAAGTAAAACAAAACATTTTAATGTTATGAACTGTAATGCTATACGAAAGCAAGACAAATTCAATACAAAATTGCTCGTTTAAGGTTTATTTAGATATTGTCACCCTATTAAACTGTTGGAAGAAGTCATATTTTGTTGTTTTTGGGAAAACAAAAAACTTAACTACACTATATATTTGTGAATCATTTCAGGCAAAAAGGCTTTGGCAATAGATGCTTGTTCACATACATAGAACGCTGTCTGTCAATTATGTAACATATAAGAATAAAGTGACTAGGCTAATTTCTAATCATCCTTTTGGGATTTAGGCCACTTAAATACTTAATTAAAACTTCTCTTTAATAACATGGTGCAAACTCAAACTGAAATCAGTGTTAGCTAAATTAAACAAATGGCAGGTAGGCCTAAGTCAAACACTCATGAGGCATGCCCATCTCCTCACTTCTCCAGATTATCCCCTGTGAGTACAGGTGTAGATGGTCTGGATCTGGCCTACTACTTAACATCCCACTTGTCAATGCTGCAGGGGAATATAAACTTCTGCTCCCTTCTGGCTGTACCACCAAGTTTTTGGGGTGTGGTTAATCTCTTGAGCACATCACCCCTAGGGATGACTCCCTAATCATTCTCTTTACATGTAAAGCCGGGCTTTCCATCCACAGACTTCTTACAACTTTGCCTTAGAAACTTTGTTCTGATGTCTGCACCCTCAACCTTCTCCACCAATCCAACGTAGTTAAACGATTTGGTTTTACCAGCAAAGCTCACAATGACAAAGTCACCAGCAGACGGATTCTTGTCACCATCATCATCATTAATAATATGTTGAAAATAATCATTCATTGGTGAGAATTGATGTCTCCCAAATTGCCCTTAGGTGTGAATGTGCGTGGTTGTGTGGCCCTGCGATGGACTGGCGACCTGTCCAGGGTGTACCCCGCCTTTCATCCATTGTCAGCTGGGATAGGCTTCAGTCCCCCCACGACCCTGTATGCAGGATAAGCGGTTGACGATGGATGGATGGATGGATGGATGGATGGATGGATGGATGGATGGATGGATGGATGGATGGATGGATGGATGGATGGATGGATGGATGGATGGGGGTGAGTTGTGCCACTGCTACAACTTAACCCAGGCCTTTTGGCACAAATCACCCCAGACCCACATGTTTGAAAAACTAGCATGATCCAGCAGTTGAGAGCTAACATCATGCTAACTCTATAGACTCATTGTGTAGCCTGCTAAAGCACTAAAACATGTGTGAAATGTTTTCAAACGTGTCTGTAATTGTTCAGACACTATAATCAAAAAACCTTAATCATAGAAAATTTACTTTGAAAGGAAAAAAACAATTTTTTGAGCTAAAATGTGCTTACCTCTCATGCCATGTGTTTCTTTTCTTTGGAGGATGAGTAAAATGGATGGCTTTTCAAAATTATGTGGTCACATGACCAATTTCTTCTATAGTTTTCCAGAAACAAGGGGTGGATCTACTTCCCCCCTGGCACAAATCACCCCACTCTCCCCTATTCATAATCTGGCCCACACCAAAACAAATGGTCTGACCCCTCTGGCATTTGCCAGAATTGCCAGATGGCCAATCCACCACTGTCCATCCATCTACGAGTATTCATAATAAAGGGCCATGCAAATTTATTGAGGGAGAAACAACGAAAGGGTGCTGGCAGGTTGTTTTTAGTGCACATATTGCAGGGGGTGCTCTCACTGCAGAAAAAAATTCTGTCTGATCAGTAACAACTAGTCCTATTGTTTGTGTCTGGGGTGGGAGGGGTCAGCCACAATATTCAGTCTGACTTCAAAAATGCAGCTGGTGAAATATATTAAATAGTATCGCTGGTTGTCCAACTGTTTATTGTAATCTACATCTCTTTATGAGCTTTTAGTTAAGCACAGCACAGCCTATAAAGTTGTACTTTCAACACCAGAGATAACACGCTGCAACTGCCAACCAACACAAATGCGAGGTCACATGATTCTGGTTTACTAATTCTTCCAAGAATCAAAAACTGCAGGCGGCAGTACTTTCCAAAGCAGATCACCACTAATATGGAATGGCCACAAATACGCACAGGGTACAGACAGTCTTAGTGTTTAAACCCAAAGACTGTGGTTCTCCTCTGTCTCCTAGGGGCTCAGAACAGGGTCCTTCTGCTCAACCCCACCCTGCTTAGTCCCCTATCTCCAGGAAGCTCCTCTCTACAGTTAAAACAAGCAGTGTGCATGCAGCGATGAATGTCTTGTTTTTCTGATGAATAACAAGAGTGATTAGTCAGTGAGCTAATTATTGCTTTTTAGAAGTGTGGGGAGAGACCGCAGGCTTTGTCAGGAGGCATTTTTCATTTATTATTTGAACATAACCTCAAGTAACCTGAGGCGGGCAGGGGAAATAATGAGTAGTGGTTTTTGCGTGTAGAGTTTTGTATTTGCCACGAATAACACATGGGTTTTCTTCTTTGTTTAGGTATTTCCCTAAGCCTTCTCAAGTTACATCAGTGACTTGATTTTACACCTTAAAACCAGTTTGTTTAGCCATTGGCCACAAACTGTGTCAAGTATAAAGTAGCAATAAAATAAACAGTGTAACTCGATGTCAGTGACACAATATTAATTGCGTTAACCTTGAACCTACCTCATTTCTAACACCTTTCATCTACACCTCCCTCTGACATTAGGGGGAGTTTCACACATTCAACTCGATCATTACATGCTGCTTTGCATTGTTGCTGAGCAAGTGAGTCATCTTTGTGCAACATTCTTGAAACAGGAAGTGGCACACTCAGCAGTGACTTGAAGATCATTCATATTGGTTTTATAGATATTTTGATCAGGGGTCACTGCTTCTACTGCACATGTTGAACACAGATGTAAAAAATAGCAAAGAAAAGGTCCTTGATTGTCATTTAAATTAAATTAAAAATTACATTAAATTTAAACTTTGAAAAGGCTGCAGTGCATAGTAACCGTAACAAACATTGGCGCAGTAACTTCACACACTACCACCAGTGAGTGCACTAAATATGCAGCTTGTCCAGTGAAAAATCAACAGTGTCACAGCTGGCAGACTGTTTGTACTCCCCCCGATAACAGTCAAGCTCTATAAACAATGCTGCAGTACAGCCACACACACACACACACACACACACACACACACACACACACATGTACGTGCGTACAACTCACACACATTCACTCTGACACACACCCGTAGCACACACGCACCCCGCCAGTTCACTTGTTTGCATTCCCTGTCGCATGACATCACCACTTGGGGTCAATACCCCGCAAGCCCATTGGTTGGCCGTGGCAAAATTGCTGATCAGGTCCAAAGATCACAAAGTCGTGCCAAGAGGTGACATCATCGTGTGGAGCTTAGCCAATGGCTGAGAGATGCCTGGATGACTCTAAAGCAACATCCTATTTACACACACAGCAGCTTTCAGCAAATGTTGCTTGCGATGTGGCCCTCCATCCAGCTGATATGTTGAAGAGGATGTGGAGCAGCTGAGAGTAAGTTGTGTCGTAAATAAAAAATGTGCTGTGGTTGAGCTTTGGGTCTGTCTTTCTTAATGACTCACTTCCACTATTTATGATACAAGAGAGGGGTGTCTATCTGTTTATAGGGTGTGTATGTGCCTGCGTGCATGCACATAAATGCACTCATCCGCTTTTTTTAGAGTAAGATAAAAATATTGGTACCAATCTTGGGGTATTGGTGTTAAAGCAGGAATTGTTGTCATGAATGGCGAAATTAGCTATAGAGATCAAAATTGTTTTTGGCACCAGGCTGAAAACAGCTTTATTTCTGCTGTACAGTTGGGCTTTTTAACATGGGGGCCTATGGGTACTGACTCACTGGCATGCAGCTAGTCAAGGAACGCATGTGTGTGTTTGTGCATGTGTGTGCATGTGTGTGTGGGTTTGCGTGTGTGTGTGTACATGGCCCTGAGCCAGGTACTACAAAGGTTACTGGCTTATCCAGGTGACTTTAGGAGTAACTTTGTAACATTGGGTATAATTTCCCAATTAACTCGTACTACAAAAGCCGGATTAGATTTACCTGAGGTATGCTGTCAGTTATACTTCATCTCTAAACTGCTCCGAGCAGGTTATCTTTGTGGTTAACTTGAGGTTACCACATTACTATTAATACATACCACTTGATAGAATATATTTATATTTTATCCTGACTTGTTACACTGTGGTTGTAGCTAAAATGAAGGTATTCTTAATACAATTACATTAGCATTACATTAATACGGGTAGCCTTACAGCCTCAGTGATTTAGGGAGTAGATCTTAATTCATTAATGGGCCAATTTCTGAGATGTAGTCCATGTGTATAACTGAATTCACAAAAATATTTTCATCTTCTTTAGATTTACTATTTTACATGTCCAAAAACTATGGAGTCAGGGTGTGTGTGTGTGGGGGGGCAATAATCAGAAAAAACACTTTCTAGGGGTGGTGATGGCACATAAGACTCATGCCTTCAGTGTGAGAGACACCATTGCGTCCCTGAGCAAGACACTTAACCCCTAGTTGTTCCAGAGGCGTGCGTCCTCTGATAGACATAGCAATTGTAAGTCGTTTTGGATAAAAATATCAGCTAAATAAGTAGTTAGAATTCTAGATGAAAATGGTAAATTTATCAGAACAAAAATTGGAAATTCCCTGAGAATAAAGTCACAAAAAATCCAGATCACTCTGTTTTCTTCTGAAATTCACTCAATTCACAACAATGTCTCTAAAGTCCCAATGCTTATGATAATATGGTGATTGTGCGCTAAAATCACGAGTATTTCCTCATTGCTAAATCTGATTGCTAAGTATAATATAATTTTCCACTGCAGCTTTGCAAAATGAAGTGATGTTGTTTCTTGACAAAAAAAACTATTTTTTTAGAGAGTTTCTCTCCAAATGCCAGAGAATATTCAAGTTTTTTACTTGTTGATTTGTGATTAATTTTTATTTAAATTTGGCTGTTAACATTTCTTTCCAATGCTCATATCCTGACACTCTCATCCTCAGACTGTATAAAAATTAACATACGGAGCATGTGCTATTATGAAAAAGCTCTGCCTGTGTTGCCAAACATGCCCCTTTAAAGCAAACACTCACAAACTCCAGTCAAGTTTAACCCCGAGTTAAATCTGAGTAGGTTAAACTCCCTTCGTAGTACAGGCCTCTGGTGTGGTTCTGCTGAATGAATGAAGTCTAAACCACCAAGAGAGACATTATGAGTGAGTCATCTCTTGATGGGCAGCCCTGCTATAAGTTTGCTCCTCCGCAAGCCAGTTCCTGGAAGAAAAAAAACATTTATCAGCTCAAAGTGGGTCTGTTTTCCATTCAGTGCTGTTTGATTTTTCATTAGGTAAAGAAAAACTCAATCCCCCCTCAACATGACATTGATGAATCATTTGTCTTTGAAATGGTGGTTAACAAACTTTGACTAACCAGACTCCTGGAGAGCTTCCCACAAAAACTCCCAGTGAGCACAACAGGAGGCCACGTTTACAGCTTTAGTGATGTGGATAAAAGCCTGTCCCAGCGGCCCCTGTAAGACTCCACAAAGACTCTTGGGGGTTAAGCCTTCACTAAACTTGACTGTGTTTGAAACAAAACTATCTAAAGCTCAGACCTAAATACAATGAGAGGATCATCTTTCCCCTTCCCCCCCTCATGCATAAGAATCTTTCCAATTTAAAATCATGACATCTCTGATCGGAAAGTGATGAAATCCATAAGTCCTCTAACACATTTTTGCTGTTGAAACACGTATTTAAAAAGTGGCATTTGGGATTTGGGGATTTTGGTAAGCCAGTGTGTGCTTTCTGTCCATGTCTGTCCCCTCCTCTGATACAACAAGGAAAGATTAAATTGTCTGCTAGTTTAAACCTCTGTTAGCTTGGGGACTTTTTTGCTCTTGGTCGTAGCTGGATATTTCCCCAAGTCTTTGTCACAGTGAAGGCTGGGGAGGTAGGGGATTTTTCTTGCACTACTACTGTATCAAACTCGAAATGCCACTTTAAAGATGGACAAGAAACACACTTCCTCTTTTCACTTTCGGTTTTCTATATTTTTTTAATCGGGGGGGGGGGGGTTGCAACAGTGAGCAAGTGCAATGCCAAACCTTTAAACAGAAAGAGACTTTGCTCATTAGGTGGTGACATTTTGGCCCACATTTCACAAGAGAGGCCATTGTTGAGCGCTGAGGGAAGCACAGTGTGTGGTAAGTCATGGATGGGTGAATGACAGGGCTTAAGAGGAGGCTTCTGTTAGTCATTGTACATTACCGTCAACACGTCTGACTGCCTGGCACCGATTCCACTGCACAAGAAGGAGCGTGAAATCCCATTTGACTGTACAGTCATGTCTCACACACATTCACCTATAGACACAGTCATATAGTTACACTCAACCCCTGCCCTCCTTCTTTGCAGACAGGTTTGCCTGGTGATAGATGGTTTGGTTGGCAGGCACTAGGGGAGGAGTCTGTGTGCCCTCTTCTGTGCTTGGCGAATAAGCTTTGACTCAGCTTTCTGGCAGTGAACCTGGTGGAGGCTGCTGCAGAGGAGGGGGAAGTTTGTCTGACAGCTCAAAGGCAGCAGTGATCTGTTAATGCCAGTAGGATAACAGTAGATTCCTTTTATTTTCATTTAGACATTTTCACTTATTTTGTAACATTTTTATTTTTGTAAAATATCATCAGCCATAGAAAACCCAACATGCGTAATACGTGTGTAATCCTAGAATGTAAAATCCTTTTCATGTTATTAAACCCCTGAAATCCTGTCCGTGCTGCAGCCCTGACTGCAAGTTAAAGCTGCTATGATCAATATTTGTGTAACAAAAAGAGATCAGATGACTGTGTGAATGTGTGATGTGATCATTCAGCCCACAGAAAATTATGACCCGACTCTGCAGTTCAGCTCTATGGAGAGTTTTAGCATCTTTCAGCTCATTTTTTTTATGTTTTGTTTTTTGTTTCCAGAGGCAGCTGTTATCTGAAAAGAAAAAAAACTACTGGATACTGCCTGCTCAGCACCCACTGGCTAACTGGTGAGCATAGTGATCAAAAAGGATACTGAATATAGGACCTACATTCATCAAGCGTCCAGAGACACAACTCCAAATAAATGTTAATGTTGCTCTGTATCTGCTGGATGTGTCAATAGCACATCAGTTTGTTGCATGCATGTTTTAAACCTTCATGCAAAGGATGTAACAAGATAACATGAAACAAGAATCTATTGTGGCATTTAATTGCTTCTTGTGATTTTTAAGTGGATGTATTTGTCTCCTCTGATGCATACCCTCTGGTGTTTTTTCAGCCACTATAGTTAAAAATAGATGGGTGACATGTCTGCTTTATGACTGTGGATGTACACCCTCATCACCCCTCCCAACACCCATACTCTTTATATTCTTTTTCATATTCATTTTCTGGGGTTTCTTGTGGAGGGGAGGCCTGTAACAATAGAAATCTTTACACAGTGACAGCATGACATTTGTTTTTAAATGTTATATTTATTCCATCATCTGTTTTTTGATTTACCAGCTTTTCCATCTCAGTTTAAACATTGATATTTAGTTTCACACTTTTGGCATTTTCAGTTAAGTTTTGTTAGAGTCTAAATCCACTGCTGATTTTCCACACTCAGAAATCCATGTTGTATATTCTATTGCAAGTGCACTTTATTTTGTAGATATCATAGCGCCCCCCAATATCTCCAAAAATCTTATTAAAACAGCTTACAGAGACATACTGCTGCATTGATGAACATAATCCATCACTGTAAATGAGACACCTCAATTTGTTCTTCACATTTTTTCCCTACGTGACTTTAGATGACAACATTGATTGCAGATATAAATCCTGTCAACATCAGTTTAATTCTGGCAGAAATGAGAAAGAACAGATACTGCCCATCTCTGTTTGTCAGTAGTAACTAACAAAAAAAAAGAGAATAAAAACTAGTTCTATTAAGCATGGTAATTAGCAGCCTGGTGAAGTCTTGTTAGAAGAAATTACACATTGTCTCGTTTAAAATGATGGATGGTACCTGTTAGTACAGCACTCTGTCTATGTCAGGTTTTTTTTTATGGATTTTTTATAAACAATAAGCCGGACTTTCTGGATGCCAAACAAACCTGCAGAACAGACAGTAGTTGGTAGTTTTTTAGAAAATAAACATTCCCTCTTTAAAACACTACTTGTCTTGATGGCACTTGGAATATAATGGTTTTCACAGGCTTGTTTCTTATACACTATTGATCCTATTGATAGAGATCTGAAGTAAAGCTTAAAACTTTTCTAGGGATGTGACATTTATCAGAAGTTGTTTTTTCCACACTTAGATAAGCACTGGGATACCTTCAGGCAAGTGGCATTTATATTACATACTGCTTGGTGCACCTGATGTTTTTGGCAGCACTACAATAAACTTTTTATCTGTTTGGTGATAAAAATAAAAATCTCTGCGTTAATACAACTTTACCCACCATGATTAAGTATGTGCTAGAGCTGCACTGTAAAATATTTACTAAAACACACTGCAGTCATCGCTCACCTCAAATGTTCTTTGAGTCATGAGAGTGATTAATGTTTTCCAGAGAGCTGGGTTTTACTCAGTACTAAGTGAGAAATGGCCCGCAGCTCTGTAGTCAGAAGTGGCAACTGATCTGGGACAAAGCTGGCTTTGAAAATCCCAGCCTGTGCATAGAGATATAGGCTATTGGTCATGTTGAAGTCAATATACCAAAAATAAATGCCATTAATATCACATTGGCATTCAGCATAACAGTCTCCATATGTTTTAAGGTTTTGCAGGACCCCTGATGGCATGAATTCATACATGATAGGATGGATGTGGTTCTTCTCAATTCTTCGTATGTCTTTTCACAGAATGCTTCCCAACTCTGAACCTATTTTAAGCCTCAAGTGATGGTGAGGGTGTGTTGTTTCAGGTAAGGCTGAAACATTCAATTACAATACAACAAATCCAGTTTGAGTAACAGACCAGTGAATTTGATGATTGAATGATTCTACAACTTTGGAAAGTTATCCTGGTACAATACAATAATATATTTGATTTTTTGTCGTGGCGATCGCAAGAAATGTGGCGTTTACGTTATGGAGTAATCTACCAAGACTGTGTGTTTGCATGTATTTGAGTGGCCACGACAGCTGAAACAGGTCTGGCTCCATTCAAATAAATAGCAAGGCTGCATTTTTCACGGCTCAAGTTGGTCAGAAAATGGTCAAAGATTCTACAGCCATGCTAGTGGCTCTGTGACATTGTCCTTGAACACAGCAGTACATAGCATTTTGTATGATAGCATTCATTAATTAGCAACACATAGTAGCCTAAAGCTAGGCTGATGGGAATGTATTTAATGGGAATATATTTTGGAGGTATATCTTAACTGAAACTTAGACCTGAAAGGTTAATGGCTCAACAAAGTGATTATAATTCATCCTGAAGGAAACATAAATGCGACTCCAGAGGAAAAGTCAGCAGATCAATAAAGTCATTGGATTCACTGATTCACTAATGTAATTTCATGACAATCCATCCATTGAGTTGAGATATTGAAGTCTGGGTCAAAGTGGTGGACTGACCATTCACAGAGCCACGCTGCTAGTGTGGTTACATTGAGACAAATTGAACATTTTTGTGGTTTTCTTCCATTTTTGAAACTGAGCTTAACAGTTCCTCTACAGTACTACTCCCTTCCCTTATCTCACTTCAAAAAGTCCAGGGCAATTGTTGCAGCAGAAACTGGGTATTTTAGTGATTCAGCACCTGAGGGAGGTGGGGGGATGGAGATCTGTGGGGTTTCCATCAGCCTTGATCTGACCAAGCCAGCTGTCAGCTTTCTTTTTGCCTGTCTCAATGGCTTTCTACACATCTCAGGGGAATTGAAACAACTTTCCTTTCCTACTCTTGGTGAGACTGAGAGTAGGAAACAGAGAATGTCATGAGGACATAAACAAGCTGTGAGAGAGTGGCAGCTTTTTTGTGTGGTTATATTGTGAATATTTTATCTTAACAGTAGTTGGCAGAGTCAAAACATAACTGCGTGTTTCTGTATCGCGCTGGAATTCAATCTAAGCTGCAGTACACGGGCCTGTGCTTTTCACTGGGCTTTGAAATCGAGAAGGCAGCGCAGTGTTTTGACAGCTTTCAGACTGTGATGGAGAGAAAAATGGGAGAGGAAAAGGCAGTGGGGGGAGGTGGGTGTGGCAGAGAAGGAATCCTGGGCTGCTCAGTGTCACGCTAGGGAGGGCTGCAGGGAAAATGAAAGGGGATGGGGGAGGTTATAAGGACAAGCTTATCAGTGTGTTTGCGAAGATAGAGAGGAGCAGGCCGGCCGCATGAACCACAACAAGATGGAGAAGTAATCCAAAGAGAAGAGATACACTGAGGAGCTTGTGGAAACACACATGTATAATATGTACTGTTACCTGTCTTGTACACACGTGCTCACATTATGTGCACTAAAACTGCATGAAAGGCTCGGGGTGTATGGATATTTAATGAAACACCCCCACTCTCATCCTCCACCAAATCTGCTCACTAGTACGGGTGCCCATTGGAGGAGGAAGAGGAAAGTAGGGCACGTCTGCAGATTTAATGAGGCAAAAAAAAAAGCACTGTTTGACAAGCTTATGTTTTCTCCTCCAGCAGAGCTACTCTCTTCAAAAGACAGACTCTACTCTCTTCTGACACACAGCCAAAGAATTCAGCGTTATTAAGGCCAGTCTCGTACGATTTCTTTCTATTGTGAAATGTGGGGTTTTGTAGATACTTCACATCGGAATGGAGGCCGGAGAAATGAGTCCCATGCATCTACTGCATGTCACCACAATCACATTTGATCGTTTTTAGAATGTAATCCTATTGAGTAGGCTTACGGTGCATTAAATCTCAAACCTCTTTTCATTTCAGATTTGTATTAGGTCGAGTCACAATGCTATGTTGGGGAACAATTATACAGACATCATTAACTGAAGAACTCTCCTCATATTTGGGATCTGAAGGGAAAAACTTACAACTAACTACAGCGATTTAAAAAAAAAAAGAAAGAAGTCTAACTGCTCCAATTAGCATAAAGTGCAAAATGACAACAAAAGAAGAAGTTTTCAGATGATCATTAGGCCTGAGGGTAACCCAGCCTGAGGAACCATGGTATCAGTCCCTACATGGCTTTCACTGATCCAGGCACAGAGCTCGGAAAGACACTCTATTTTAGTAGAGATGTGCTCAAGCTTATTTCACCTGGGGGGATTCTAGTTGCTAAAACAGAGCCAGACACTCAAGCCAACCCTTTGGTATGGCTAAAAGAACACACCCACATACAAATAGGCACAAATGTAAATACCTCACAGCAAGTGCACATACTTAAGCAGCTTGCACCAGCCTCAGTGAAGAATCAAGACAATACAGGCAGCCATGTATCCTGAAACAGCTGAATATGTGGCTAATTACATCTTGAGGTAGGTCACTGCTTGTTTTTTGTGCTCCATCACAAGACCTTGTTTACCCTGGATTTTACACCAAGTCATTGTATCGCTAATCGAAGACATGGGTTGTTTTCAACAAAGTGGGCATGTTTTCAGTGACACATTGTGCGGCAAGTGACGACACGACTCGCATGTTTGTTCAATAGGTGTCAGGAAGGCAGAATTTTTTCCAGAGTTTGTCTACATACTTACTGGTGGGGATCGCAGTCTGACATTGTGGTTTGTAGTCAGGGTGACATTGGTTAAAAAAGAAAACAAGTTTACTGAGATTTTTCGAGGCAGGCATGTTTGTAAATTAGAAACTAATAAAAAAAAATAATCTCCCCACCTTCAGCTTCAATCCTGTTTTTGTTTTGGTCCTAAAGATTCAGAATTGTTCTATTTCTTCTGTGTCTCAGCAGCTCCTTGAAAACATCCGTGCTTGAAATGTAATAGCCACAAACCAGTGCTGCTACATAAAAGCCCAATGCTTCTTTTTCCATCAGTATATCAACAAAAGGCCTTGTCGATACATGTGTGTTAGTGTATGTGTGTGTGTGTGTGTGTGTGTGTTGTTTTTCTCAGTCTGAATTGAAAAATGCACCTCACCATGTCGACTTGTGTCTGTCATTTTCAGCCTTGGCGAGCTGGAAGAGGAGAGGGGACACAGGTAGCAAGGCAGAGGGAGAGAATGAAAGATGGATGTTTGTTCAGAGTGCATTTGATTGCTGCCTGATTACACCTTCTCCTGGTGGGACTGATTCAGACTTCTCTTGCAAACACACACGTCGCTGAGTTCATTAGAGGCTGTGGCTGGACCGGCGTCGGCATCATAGTTGGGACAGGGCACAGACGCTCATATAGAATGAGCTCAAACATCTGTAAAGGCACTCGGGAAAGCAACTGGAGACGCGCCGTTGTGTGTGTATTTCTAGGCTTTCCCAGCAATAATGTTTTCATGTAATGTATTCAGTGCCTCGTGGGACTATACGAGTGGAAACGCACTTGACTTTCTCATGCTAAAACTGCATGCATATTCTATTCCATGCAACTGGCTCGTGTTTTGCTCTGTTGCCAGTGGTTTTAAAATGGCCTTGCCCCGGGTGAATATGGATGGATTGAGCGTCTCTCATCGGTAGGGGATGCTGGAAAGGAAGGATGTGTGTATGGATGAGAGAGTGCGGCCAAGCCAAGCGGGCCTCATGGAAGGGGGTGAGTGGTGGGGATCTGGGGCCCACTTCCATACCATCGTATCCCAAAGCGTCCCTCTTAAGTTACCCACTGTCTGTGGCTGCGGCCAGAGGGTCTCACATCACCACGTTCATTAAAGCACCACTGTAATCAGATAGTCCTAACTGGACACACATCACCATCATATTTTGGTCGGCATGTATGCGGTCACTCAGCCATGCACACACACATCTTCATGTGCCACCCTTTCTCCTTCAGCACTGTTCACAGTACAGGCCAGTTTATCACAGCTCCGGTTTGGTTCATGATGAGAGATGTGAGGTGCCAACAAGGTAAATCACTCATAGCTTAAGATGGCACCATGGCTGCTAATTCACCATTTTCCTCTGACGTCACCCTCAGGGTGGGAAACTGAAAAACATGTTTGCTAAACCCATTAGCTACTGTTAGACAGCATCTAACATTAGCATTCAACCACTATCATGCTGTTAATACCATTTGAAGGTGCGACACGATACGACCTTCACCCAAACTCAATTCATGCCACACAAAGCACTCACTGCTAACGTGTTTTGCATTTGTGTTGGATGTAATTTTTATAAATATTACACAGAAATGTGTTTCAGTGGGCACAACGTCACATTACTAGCCTAACCAGAACACCCAAGGTGGGGTGAAAAGACAGCAACACCGTTTGCGTTACATTACATCGCAACCATAATTAACATTACATCCATTTCGTTTTCTCTTCAGGCTTGAATAAATGTGTCCAAGATGTGCGGCGATATTTCATGAGTAATCTCCGCCTTTCCTATTGTATTGTAACACTATCAAATAGTATTATTAGCTAGGAAGTGGCTGAGTGCTAATGTTAGCTGTTATCTAATGGTAGCTAATGGGTTACCAAATATTACTTGAGGGTGACATTAGAAGAAAATGTATTTATGTGCCGGGTGATTTACTTCATAAGAAATTCACTGAAAATTCGAGAAAAGAAACAGGTGAAGGAGAATAAGTTCATGTTCTTTTGTTAGCGAATGAGTCATACTGGGAGGCTTTGTTGCTTCCTGTAGTCAAAAAAACTGTCATCAACATCCTACGATGTCTTCAAACTATTTAAATACGTAAATATGTAAAGACCTCAGTGTGCGTGCCCTTGCTTTTATATCTGTGATTAAATAGAGCCACACAGCTAGGAAATAAGTACACTGAGTAATGCTGTGGACATATTGATTTTCTGTCTCTGCCTCTCTCTCTTTCTCCTCTCCTCCACCATACCCCCATGAAGGAAGCCTCGTCTGAGCCTTTACGAGCCCCTGTACATTAGGCGCTACTGGAGGCCGGAGCTGCCCAGCTTCTCCACCCCGCACCAGGGGAAGGGAGGGTATTGGTGGAGTCCCCAGAGGTACCAGGAGGTGGGGTCTACGTGGAGGGACACACGCCGACGCCGAGTGGTATTCCCTGGGAACACAGGCTTCTCAGACGTGCCCTCAAGTCTGAACGCGGGCTACTGCCACCTCCACCCCACCTTGGTGTAAGTTTGTGGATTGTAGACTGTTGAGCGGTGGAAGAATGCTTGCACGTGTACCTCCCTGCATGTGTGTGCGTTGGTATTGTCTATGTTCCTGAGAGGCCTGAGTTTGACGAGCCTCTTCTTGAGTAGAAGTTGGTTGTCAGCACTCTGGGAGAAGCAGACGACAGACCGGTTAGTACTCAATCAGCACTTCAACGGCTTATCAGGGGCCAGGTGTGGAGCCACAGCCAGGAGCTCTCCTCATGCTGTCACCCTGCTTGTATGTCACCAAGACCACATCCTCATGAGGTCATTAGGCCTATCAGAAAGCATGTGCGCCTAAAGGTTCAAATCTTCATCTGGAGGTCACCACCTCATTCCGCCCACCTGAGAGAGAGAAACTGGAGGGAATATAACAAGATCTGTTGAGACTGGGTCTTCAATCCTCCATGCCACTGGTAGAAAGTGGCATGAAGTGTGCTTTTACAAATGCGTTGTACTTAGGTACAATTTTGGGATACTTGTACTTTGAGTGTTTCCATTTAATAATTATTATCCTCTACCTCTATTTCAGAGGAAAATGTACCTTGTATGTTAACTTGATAGTTACAGTTAGTAATAACTTTGTAGATCAAGGTTTTAACAAGACTAAGTATCTATAGCCACGCAGGCAACTCATGAGGCTGTACTCTTGAGCCAAATTGCTAACCTCAGAACACTCTTCTGCTAATGTTTAGCAGATCCAATGTTTACCTATACCTATATACTGTCACCAAAGTGTCTATTCCCGACTCTCCCATCACCAACCCAGTATACCATACATATAAATATCCTCTACCCCTTTAGTCCTACTGCACATCACCCCCACAGGAGGCTGATAACCGGAAGAACACTGACCTAAATGGATGGGCAGAGTAACATGGTCTTCACGCCCCAAGGCATCTTGTTGTCATGACAGCAGAATAGTTGTGAACGTCTGGGTGTTCCCTCGCAGTGATGTGATTTTCACCCCTTTGCTGACTGAGACGCTTGGTATAAAAGAGGGAGGAAGTAAGGGTGGGGGATTAAGAGGTGTGATGTACTTGGGTTCGAGGGAGTGATGAAAGTGATGAGTGATGGGAGTGATGAAACAAGGGAGGTGACACACAGAAAAGACCCTTCCAACTAGGGAATGGAGACAGAAAGAAAGTGAAAGAGGGAGAAAGAACAAGAGCAGAAGAAAAGGGAGAGACAAAGTTGGGACCTTGAGAGAAAGGTAAAAAAGGTGATGTGATACAATAGATACCCAGGAGAGTTCAGGAAGCTAAGGAGAAGACAAAAAGAGACAGTTAAAATGGAAAGAGGTGGCTGTGAGCAGAAGGGAGAAAGATTGATGGTCAGGGCAAAAAAAGAGAGTGAAAAAAAGGAAAGAAGTGGAAAGAGAGAAAAGGCCAGGGGGCTAATGGGCTCGTGGCTAATCAATCCTGAGTGATGGCCACTTTAGAGTGGACCAGGATGACAGATGGAGACCATCCCTCTGCTTTAGCTCTCCCCTGACTCCCCAGCCCCTAGTTCACCGTGCAGGAACCCCGACGATCCCTCCCGACATCACATACATGAAACACACATACGGAGACACACTGGGCCCGCTGGGTCTGTCACATCAGGCAATGCGTTTATCATGCGATAAACAGCCAAATCAGGGGTCCATACTGTTATTCCTGACATGGGTGAGTTTGAATGAGTGCAGCATCAGTTGTAGATTGATTCTCCATGAGGATTGATTGGACTAAATGAGCTCTGGGATCGATTGCTGGAGATAGGAGGGGTGGAGGGTGAATGAGTTACTACTCAGGCAATCACATGGTACTTTTGTACGGTGAGTAAAAAGAGAAACTGTTCTATGTTTATAAGATTACTGTATACATCAGTGATGTGCCACCGAAGCAAGAAAGACACATTTTCCACATCGCTGTGCAAACCCACAGTGTGTGGACAGAAATGGACAGGAGGATAATGAATGGGAAAACGGGAAAATAGATGCTATTTAAAGAGTCTCTAAATGATGTAGCTCTTACTAAATATACAGGGATAGTGGGGTTTATATGAAACTTAATAATACTGAAATAATAATAATAATGAAAACAAGTTTATAAACTTTTGCTATAATCCACCTTGAAGCTACTACCCCTGCACTTCCACTGTAGTTACAGTGTCATTGTATTTCACCCACAGCATCACAACTTTAGTCCTGCCATTAGGTGTTGTTTACAATCTTCTACTGAAACCAAGCCAGGGTCCAAAACACAAGAAAACAGTGTCATAAATTGCGCTCTGCCACCCTGTTAAAAAAGATTAAAGGGAAGAAAGTGCGATTCTCTGACAGGCTGCTTGGACAGGGGGTGGATGGAGGGCTGCTATCAGCTACTTAAAGACAGCAGGAGGCAGGGGAGGAGGACGAGGAGGAGGAGGACATCACTGAGGTCTCCACTGATAGATATTCAGCAGACAGTCGCTTTCTGCTCTCACTATCAGCAGGGATGCTGCCACTGGGTCATGCTCACAGACACACAAGCTTCTTATGCTGCAATGCGAACAGCTGCAAGTCTCCAGTTGCTACTGTGCGCTCGCTTGCTTCTGTGTGTGCATTCATCTGTGCACACATGCGTGTGTCACTCATGTTTTCTTTGTGCGCACTAAATCACTGCTGTATACAATCTATTTTGTTTTCTGTTCTGTCCTTTGCCAGTCCTCCTGCAAGGGAATGGCTCTGTTTTCCTCACCCAGCTGTCATGTCAGCCAGTCGGTAAGACATTTAGTCAGGCAGCAATGCAATTCTTTCCCTAGACCCCGCTAGGGCTTAGATCCTTCACTTCCTGAGCTACAGAAAAGGGTCAAAGCACAAGCCACATATGGCAGACCCAGGGCTGAGCTTTGGAGAAATCCAACTCTGCTTGGGGCTGGAGAGCTAGAAGGTCGAAAAGGCAGAGAGAGGGGAAAAAGAAATGGATCTGGCTGGAAACGACGGAGGAAACTGAGCAGAGACAGGCCGTTTGTTTCCACAACCCAGCGTGCACACCCGCACACCCATACACACACCCACATATGGGATCGCATAAGGATTAAGCCAGAAACTGTGTTGCTTTTACTGAGGTATTCTTTCAAAGCATATTCATTTCCATACATATTCAGAATTTCCATGGTTACGTTTAAACAGTTTTGACTTAAGCAGTGATGTATGATGGTAGGATCACAAACGATCCTATATGTCTTAGCTGTGAAAAGCACCTTTGAGAAAAGAATCTTATAATCCAATGACATTTTCTAAAGCAAAGTCTGGCCTCTTGGTGCTCGGATAAAACCACCTGCTGAGCTTGATAATTGAACGGCGCTGTTCTTCTATTATTATCCCGGTTCACCTCCGAGTGGCTGACATGCCCAATAATGAAGTCTTTGTTAATTAATTTAGCTGATTAGGGAGGTGATATATAATTAAATTCACAAGGAATAGTCGGGAGGGTTGTCTCTGTTTCATTGTTAGCCCTTTTTGGTATTAGAGAGACTATATGGCCCTCAGTGTTGGGAAAGTTACTTGAAAAATGTAATCAATTACTCATGCCACATTGTTAATTTAAAAAAGTAATTACAATAGGCTACTTAATAACTACTCAAAATAAAAGTTATGGCACTTTTCCATTGCTGGTACCAGCTCAACTAGACTTGAACACTTATGCTGTCCCCTCCTCCATTTTCCATTGCAGACAGTACTAGCCACTCATTATAGCTAGTGTCAGTGATGCCACACCGAAACTGCCGTGGCGTAGTCTTGTGTGAGTATAATGAAGAGACACAATTTAAGTTTATAGCAAATTTAATAACAAACTGGAAAAGCCATCAGGTTCTAAAATAACTCCAGCACAGAGAAAAGAAAAAAAGACACACAAGCATAAAAACGCAAAAGTTTGGCAGGTCTGGGGCACCTCAGTCCAACAGTACAGCCCTATTGATAAAAACTTATGTTGCGTTCTACCGGTTTTACACAAGCACTGACTGACATTAAAGGACACTTTTTATGCTCTTCCACATTTTATGACTTATCTACAATGTTACAATGTTGGATGTTCATGTTAAACATGGTCAACGCTTTAAATAATGAGGTTAAAGCAAGTATTTAAAAGAAATCCCTGTGAGCAAAAACCTCAGATTTCATGCTGTTCTGAACTCACTGTTTTGAACTGCTTTTTCTACCAATGGCTCCGTTCTACAACATACGGAGCTAGACGGAGCCTCTGTTCTATATAAGGTAATTTGCTCTGCACAGCAATGGCACAGCTAGGCTGAGACAACACATTCTCTCTCACATTCTCATATTGACTCTTGGTCAAGGCCCTTTGCTGTCGCCTTTTAGTGACCTGGGTACCCCTTTTGTGACAGTTATTGACGTTTAGGTACTCTGTCAAGAACAAATACAAAACTTCCGGTAAAGTTAGCAACAATATGCAACGTCGGGTTAGATTTTCAAAATAAAACACTAGCAAACCCCGGTCTCTTGGCTTACTCATTCTTTTCTATTAAATATCATATACCTATCTTTACTTTCAAAAACCAACGCTACAGGGCTTCCCCCACTACGTTGAACTATGACGGTAAAGGGATCCCCAGTGCGTCACAAACTGACGACTATGGCTCTTGACCATGCATCCATATGTTACGACTTGGGAGTGAGTACTCTGTCTGTCTGTAGGTCGCAGTGCTATTTTGGCTCCAGGTAGAAACCTCCTGAACAGTCAAGAGCGCAGAAATCCTAAACTCAAAACAAACTGAGCACCTAGCAGCAGCAGGTCAACTATAAACATACAACAGCACAAGTTGCACGCCAGCTGCTCGCTCGGTTATTTCTGCAGTGTTTTCACGTCCCCTTTTGGTAATGACTCGCTTAGGAACCACGAGGGAGGTGATACAAAACCAGGTACAATTTTTGTGAAAAAACTCTCTTGTGAAAAAAAAAAAAAAAGGTGAGTAAAGTCTAGGCGAATCGAGCTGGTACCATGCGGTGGGAACACACAGCTCCAAAACCTCCACAGGTGCACATTACGACTTCCGTGTTTAAGAGAAATTAATAACCAGACGTTTTGGTTTAGCCAGTTAATAGTTTGTAGGCATTTACTGACAGTTAGCTAATAGCTAGCTGTCAGTAAACACCACAGACTGTAAATAGAGATGGAACTTTCATCTCTACTTTATCCCAGTGTACAAAGCTGAAGCCAAACTATCCTGGATATGAGCGCTGCCATCATGCACTGGTGGAGTCATTTCCAGCCAGAATCTGCGCAGTAGTGATGAAGTTTCCGCCTATACACCCAGCTGCCTCTATCTCGAGCAGGGTCCAGCAGTCAGTCATGACTTAATACCCCTTTTAATAGTATCAAGTAACTAATTAAAACCAAACTTTTCAGAGAAATGAACGCTTGAACATACATTGGCATGAGAAGAACTCCCTAAAATAACAGAAACCATCTTAATCTATTCAACGTGTACTTTATTTCTAACATGGAGGAGGCGAGGTTTATGACCAATTTGTCATGTTGTACTTTTTTATATTCGGAATATGTTTAATACCAGTAAACACTTTAAGCTAGCTAGCATTAGTAACTGTAATGTTACTACATTTTAGTGTAACCTCATTACACTATTCGTTGCTGAAAAAGTTTTGTTTTTAAATGTTCAAAAGTCCTTGCAGCAACATTGTATTATTTTTCCACAAGGAGTAGAAACAGGTTTAGACTGAGCAAATTATTCTGCCTGGGTGCTCTGAGACATGAGTTAGTCATTAAGGACTAAAAATCAACTAAGTGAAGTGCTAATGCTTGACAAACACCCTTTTCGTCACACCCTCTCCATCGATGCATGGAGCCTCTGGTGAAAGATGATGCCGGGCGGCAGAAGGCGGCGTGCTGAACAGGTGACAGCACAGCCCTGTCCCTCCCTGAGACGGCCAGCCAGGCTCAGTTTACTGTAGAAAGTCACACAGCAGATGGTGTCCAAGGAAATGAATTAGCACCAAGAGGCCATGTCCACACACAGCAGATGGGGGTAGAAGAAGAGACAAAGAAACTAGGGGAGAAAAACAATGACATAAAAGACAGAAGCCAAGGTGGAGAAGGGGTTGGGGAGTGGTTAGGCTTTGTATGGACTCATTTGTTTGTTTGCTTGTGTGTGTTTGTGTCTTTGTTGGCCCAGTGCAAGCACTGGCCAAATTCACGGGTCCGTCGACTGTTGATTAAACCCATTCATTGATTCATTAATAGGCCAGATCCCATGTGTAACACTTCTCATTTTGATGGTAATTTTACATGTGTTGTGGAAAACAAAGCTGTTCAAACATGCTAACTTGTGTTTTGTTTCCTGGTTGAAAAAGGTGGAGGTACCGCTGGCAAAAACTGAGGGAGAGGGTGCCACAAGTGCTGAAAGGAAGAGAGTAAGAAAATGAAGCCTGTCCAGCATGCCCCCCAAAAACATTTAAATCACAGTTGTGTATTCCTCAACATGTTTCTAATATGTTTTTCCCTTTTTTGGCCCTTCTCTCTTTCAGTAACTTTCTTGTCCTTTGAGGTTTCCGTAGACTCTTAGAGTAAAAGTGGAGCCCCGAAACTTGATACGAACATATTATATGGGTGACAAATTGCTCTTTCAAAAACAGAAACGATTGCAATTTGTGTTGAAGCTGGAGGGAAGCAGCAATGTTTTGGTCAAGGTAATCTCACAGTGTCAGTGGTTCAAGAATGGACTCTGGAATGTTAATACGCTGGGGGGGGGGGAGCAAAATGACTTAAATGCCATACAGATGTGGCCTATCAGTGATGCAATCTAGCAAAGAAATTAGTTGTAGCCTTTTTAGTCGCAATATTGTGTTGGACGCTGTTAAATTTATGTTTTGACTGTGCAAAAAGCTGTAACTAGAAATGTCAGAATAAAGTTGTGCTGTAACCTAACTCTGAAAGTGTCCCAGGCTATCTTGTTTTTCAATCTCCCTCTCTGTCCACGCCTCTCCACAGCCCATCTGGCTGTGATTATTGGCTGTGGCCTAATCCAGCACTGTGTCCCGTCTGACACAATGGAGAGGGCCAACTCTCTGGTGTCTCACTCATCCCTTTTCATCTTCTACCCTTTTTCTTCTGTCTGTCTCTTTCCCTCATTTCTTCTCTTGCCCTCTCTCTCTCTCTTTCGATCTGCTTTAACTCTTGCTCCTTTTTTCATCTTTGCCTGACTGCTGCTGCATCTGTCACTAGCCGAGCGGCAAGCGCCTGTGTGGCACTCTGCCAGCGCTGACAGCTGGCAGAGAGAAAGAGAGAGAAAAATAAACGGCGGAGGAGAGAGGGCAATGAGGAAAGGGAGGGTGAGGGGGACAACGGAGGGAGAGCAGTCGATAAATATCAGCACAAGTCAAAAATTCCAATATCACCTTTCTTGCGGCACACAGCATTGCAGAAGTAGCAAAGGAAATCAATGATAGTGTGACAGATAAAACATAAAAAGGGATTGATACAACAACCACAAAAACCTGCATGAGGAAGCAGGTGACAGGGCCCTTTTTGTCCTTCAACTTTGGAGAGATTACTGTTCTCTTATTTCGCCTTTTCAAATTATTAGTTACCTTTTGTTTCTGGCCACATTGGAGATGGTCTGAAGATTGTGTAAGGCCTTCTGTCCCCCTTTTTCTCTCTCTTTCTGGTGGAAGGCAGCCATGTTTCATGACAGAGGTCCACTCAGGAATCCAGCTCTGAGTGGGTTGCTCTATTTTAGTGACCTTTGTTTGTTTACAGGAGAAAAAATGCAGCAGATGGATTTTGTGTTGTGTTCAGAGACTGCAGCAGACCAGGCTGGGCTCACAACACTGTAGGGTGGTCTGAAAACAAATTATCATCTTGGACACAGCTTTAAAGTAGTATGGTTTTCATGATGCTGAGCTATTATATGTTTACATCAGCTAATACTGCAAAGAGGAAGGTGGCATTAAATCTTAACAACCGCATGAAAGTATAAGACCCTTCATGCACACGTGCAGTGTTACAAAGTAGAGGCCCAGCGTGCCAAACCTTCAAAGGCGACAGATTAGTAAATCGCCCACTGTCCTGATGCAGCTTCATTCTTGTGTTAGTGTTTAATCCTGCGTGCACATCAAGAGAACACACTGTGTGACCCATCTTATAAATATCTGCAGTGTGATTGTTTGTCAGCACAACACTACTTTTTCGCCTCTGCGTCTGCAGTGTAAAAAAAACAAAACATGTGGCATATTTATGATTTATACCGAAACATGAGCGCTCTAGTAGAAAAAACATTTCTGTATTTCGCAGTGTGGAATCTCAGGAATCACAAGGGTCCTTGCTCTGACAACAGAGAAGAGGACTGAGGGGATTTAAGGGGGAGGGATGAAACAGAAATGCAGCATTCAAGTGAGGAGGGTGGCTTGTTGTTGCACTTTTTAGACTGTGCGCTGATAGAATGTGTGACAATGAAAAGAAATGTGCTGCTGGAGAGACTGGAAGAGATTTAATGAGAAAATAAGCGGCAGGTTGGTGCGAGGACAAGAAAAAGAAAAAAAAAATGTCCGGATTTGTTTCCGCTGTGGTCCCTCCAAGGTATACTCAACAAGCAATAACACTCAAGAGAAATGAAGCCTTTCCTGTGCAGAATACTAAATGGTTCACTCACACTTAGGAATGAGCCAGTCGTAGTAAGTCTGATTGAACAGTGGGGGAGGCAGGGAGAGCGAGGGAGAGCGAGGAGGAGTAAATCTCCATTTTTCCATCTGGAGAATGTATGTCAGTGGGCTGCACTATCAGCCTGGCCCACATCTCTCTCTCACTTTCTCAGCCTTTATGAGTGTGTCTGATTCAGCGCAGTAAAGTACAGTAGTCTGTTGCCAATGCAGCCAATTCATATTCAGACTGCGAACTCTGCACTTTTGCACAGCACACACACTGCACACTCCCATTGACTGGCTAATGGCTGAACTGAAGAGTTCTATCTAGGCAGCACATATTCAGTTCATTAGAGTCACAGTCGATCTACTGTTAACACCTTTTCTCATATACTCAAGACACAAAAAAGAAGTTGCATGGTGAGTAAAATGCTATAATTTCAAGTAAATTAAAATGCTTCACAAGAACATTTAGTATGTAAAAGTATGGGACACATTGCAATCATATGGGTTAGCTGGACATGTTATTCCAATATCATGGACATTAGTAGGCTGCTTAACATCCTGTGCACTTCTGGAAATACTTTCAGTTCCAAGATTGTGGAACCTGGTTGCAGGGATTTGCTGCCATTCAGCCACAAGCTCATAGGGCACTGATGTAGTTGCTGGTCATAGTTGGTGTTCCACTTTATCTTTTATTTACCTGGCTTTATACAAGGGGGCATTGTCATGTTCAAACAGGAAAGGGCTTTCCCTAAACTGTTGCTAGAATGCTAGAAGCACACTATTGTACACAAAAGTATAATTGTGTTACACCCCATGTGTCATACTTTTGGCTATACATTTCATACTCAAACACTTTAATGTTAAGTGATTGAAGACTACATGCTTGAGTATTTAGAGAAATAGTCACAGTAATTTATTACAAATGGGGGAAGAGAGGCTTACGGGATGGTGGGGCAGGCATAGGTGTAAACATGTGGGACAGCCAGGTGATGTGGTAAGGAGGAAAGTCAGGGGACGGATGGAAAAACAGCAATGAAGGGGCTGGGGAACCAGGAAAGTGTCAGAAGAATTCCAGGAAGTAACCTATGCGTGTGGATTGAATAAAACAAGAAATAACATGTTAATTAGTTTGCTTTAGCGGTGTTGTTTGACAGATTGTTACCATTGAATATAGACTGTATAAATGAGGTAGCCACTGTGACTTCTACCATTGGTTGTGGCCTGGCCTGGTTTGTTTGGCATTTTAGTTGTCGCCTTGTTGTTGTTTTGTTGGAACTAGAAGTGACCATATTTGGCATATTTGGACGAGAGCGTTGAGCTAATTAGCTAGCTTGGTCATTTAGGTGCGTCCGTCAACTGTGATTGATGCTAATTGATGCTAATTTTGGCTAGAGGAAAACAAAAAGACAAATGTTCTTACTGGAATAAATGAGCACCTGACTCCAGTGTCTTTTTGTACAACCGAATACTGAACAAGACACTAGGCAAAGAAATATTACAGTTAACTTTCATGAACTGAAAAGACACCGAAAGTGTCAAAGTTCTTAGACGAAAACACAGAAAGGACTAAAGTCACGGCTCGTAAAATGTACACAGTGCAGTGGATATGATTCCCTGCTCTCTATCATAACCACAAGGCATACCCTGCTTTATTGTCTAATTTACTTTAAATTTGACCATAACAGAATGAACATCATGCTGTACTGGAGAAGATTTGTTACTAGCAATTGAAACCTTAAACTCATTAGGAAAGTGTTTACTGAGGTAATAAATTATGTGAGTAAGTAGGGTCATTTTGTCTGGCTAGTGGTTTCTCTGTGTGTCCAGTCATTATAGTAAGCTAACTGTCTACTGCAGTAGTTTCATATTTACCGTTCAGAGAGTGGTATATATCTTTGTCTAGTCTAACTTTCAGCAAAAAAAGTGCACAAGCACATTTCCCAATCTGTTGTACATTGACATTGGAGTCAGAGGGGACATTCATCCCCCTTCATTACCCAACAGTAGCATGAATTCAGAGCCGTGAAGAGCCTGGTGAGGTGGGACGCCACTCCTCGTTAGCTCAAATTATTTGACCGTCTGCACGATCAATAAGACCTTGGAATGTATTTCCTGAATAGGTTATGGAATTCTAAAACTTTTTAGATTATCAACAGCACTTGCGGGAATATCCCCCTGGCACAAACACAATTATATGCACACAATCCCCTCCCCAGAAACCCCCCATGCACCAAATTGAATTAGAGCTTTAATGAAGAAGTTATTTACCTCAGCCTGTATAACCCTGAGCAACAGAGCAAAGACTTCCCTGATCTAGAAGAAATAAAGACTCACCACAGCCTATTTCTTTATGGATACACTATATGCACCAGTTGATATCTAAGATAGTTTGTGTATGTGCGTGTGTAACTTAAACAGTGACAATATCTGAGCAAAGAGGAGCTGTGCTTGTGGGTCTGAGCACTTTGCTCACACTCTGTTTCCTGTGTTGTGGTTCCAGTGCCAACAGCTGTAGGGGAAGTCGGAGGGTGTATGTGGGTTAGGCACTTGTTTGTATATGTGTGTGAGCGTACACGGTCTGTTCTTCAAACTCCCTGCTGGGGCTGTTCTATTTCCTGGTTGCAGGTGCTACAGTGAGATCACTTCCTGCCCCCCCCCGCTCCCCCTTGTGTGTGTATATGTGTGCCTCCGTAGGATCCAGCCATTTCCTGTCCGCAGGGAAGGGGAAACTATAGGAAACAGGATGAGCATCCCGGGCAGGAGGGGTCAGAGAGGGCTGAGAGAAGTGGAAGGAGGGGTGATGACCCTGAAAACAGGGGTGAGGACCACAGATACACGGACACACCATGTAAAAATGTTTTTAACTCGTTGTGAATAGATAGTGGTGTCTTTTTCAGCATTAGGCAGTCACTGCTGGTGCAAGAAGTGTAATATGGATAGGACCCAAATACAGACGCCTGAGGCAGAGCTGATGCATTTCAGTAATTTAATTTAATATACAAAATGAGGTACAAAGGCTTATGGGAAGTTGAGGAAGGCAAGAGTCAAACCCAGAGAGCATTACAACACAGCAGACAGATACAGTTAGGAGCAATCAGTAATATAAAGTCAATAAACAGGCAAAAGGGCAAAACGCAGGTAAGAAACAGAGAACCAAACCATGATTCTGGAAAGATAACATAATTAACAATCCGGGAAGAAGTGAGCGAGAATGGTCCAGTTAAGTATCTACAGAGCTGATGGAGGAAAGTGGAAACAAGTGAGCGAGTGGGCAGAGTAAGCCAGGTAACTGCAGAACAGAGGCGAGTTCAGCGCCGACAAAACGTAGTAAAATGTTTTTTTCAACAGAAACGGTGGTTCCCTGAACACCCTGTTGTGTACACAAGCACAACGTTGCGTTTACAAAATTGTCGCAGCTGATTGGGTAACACCTGTGACACGCCTACCAACGGGAGAAAACATACCTCAAAGCCCGTTGCACAATGTTGCAAGGAAACATGTCATTTAATTTAAAGAGGTTGCAAAACATTTTGAGATTGAACTCACCCCAGATGAGGGAGTGAGGTCATAAGTGGGTGGAGCAGTCAGGCAATGTGGAAAGGAGGGAAAATCCTAGGGAAAATGACAACGAATGTGTTTGAGGAAGTTGGAATGAGGCCAGAGGGAGGGACCGAGAGGCAAACTGTGAAACTCACAAGAGACAGTCACAATATTCTCGTATTTTCAGGTGGGAGTGCAAGGGAAATACCTAAATGACTTGTTCATCTTTACTTTGAACCCAATAAACTTAGTGTGAAGGTGATAAAACAAGTTGACAGCACTTTATTAATGCACCACAGGTCAACATTATGGGAAATATGCTTACAGCCAGCAGGTGGTTTATTCAGCTCATAAAAAGTAGTCTCTGTTGAATGGTAACAAAATCCACCTAGAAACACTAATTAAAAAACTCACTAATTAATAGCTTGTATCTCATTTGTTTAATTCTAAAATGTGTAAGCGGTGAGGTTTTACAGGGGAGTTGTGTGCTCGAATGCTTCTTCGCTGGGTGCAGTTACTTCCAGAAGTCTCCTCTTCAGCCTGTTCCTCATCTCCGCTTGAGGCTACCGACTCGAGGCTAAATTACCCCTACTAGCATAACACAGCTGAATTCTGACCAAACATTAATTGTTGAGCTGCATTGTGGTTAATGTAGGTACTATGGTGATGTGGATTTGACAAGGAGGTAGAATAGGTGGAATGTAAAAAATCTATAGTTCTGATGTATTAACTGGTTAGTTTTTTAAAAAGCAGTCCAACAGTGTTGTAGAAGTGAAATGCTAATTTGGTGGAGTCTTGTTATGGGCATACATGAGAAGCATTCTTTGACATCATATCCCACAGATAGTGTTTAGCCTTGCCAGGATAACTGAAGGTCAAAAGTCATGATTGTGATGTGGTAAACCTTCATGTTTGTTTCCTGTCTTTAACTCATATTTCCTCTGTCTGACAAGAAACATCCCTTCCTACCTTGAAAATCACTGTCACGCACAGAAACCGACAAGACAGATGTTATTCACATATACTCATGTACATGTAGTCACACATGCAATGCACCCTGACACACACAGGCCCAATTATTACCCAAGACCACAAGCCATGTGAGAGGCAAGCCCAGGCAGGTAAGTCTCACTTCTGACATTTCCGCTACACTTCCCCCTATCTGTCTTGTTATTCTCCCCTTCTTGGGAAAATTGTGCTCTTGTGGAAAACATTTTGTGATGTCACCTTGAGGGTGTGTAGGTGAGTCTTGATGTTCAAGGGTGCCACTTCACAAGTTTCTGTGGTGAAGATATTACTTCACCACAGATGTAATATCTGTCCTATACGGTCTCCTTTAATAGCTGGTCAGACTCTTGTCAAAATAAAACTGCTGAGCTCCCAAATGTGCTATAATTTTGAAAGGGCCCTTGCGATAGGAATCTCTTTATTATTATGATCAACTGCCCTCTGTGCAAGGGAAAATGTGTTTCATCATAGAGGTCACCTTAATCGTTTACTTTCTCTGTACTTTAAAGAGATGAACAGTAAGGAACCTAAAAAGTTGACCGATCAAGACTTTGATCTGCATCTTTCCAGGAACGTCCTCTCCACTTTACGGCCTATCTCAGCTCCATCTGAAGATGAAGAGGAAACATCCAAAGTCAAATGGTGATCCCATTCCTATTTTTGTAAACCCCTAAAACCACCCACGCAGATTCCAGCTTAAACCCAGCTCTCAGCTGGCCTCTGACCTTTTCATATCCTGTCAGAAGTTGCTGCATCTCTGACGGACACACAGAGCTTCATCTGCTTGGCTCACTGGTTATGCTCTATGCTTTTGTGTGTTTGTATGTCAAGATTTATGAATGAGCCCGGCAGGCCAAGCTGGCAGAGCTTCCTGACTCGTTGCTGTGTGTGTGTCGATGGAACTTCCTGACAAAAGATGTGTGATTTCCCGTGCTCACATGGCTGGACTGTTCAGCGCTCTGGGAAAACACCCTATGCTACGAGCAATGCTTGGAGAACCACTGTAAGCTAAATATCCCATACATAGAGTACAATAGAATTAAAAGCTGAACATTGTGAAATGGAAAGAATTAGACCCCACTTCATTTAACTAGGATTTGAAGTTGCAATTTCCCAAATGTGGAGACCCCTCATTTTTTTTCCTCCTTCTGATTAAAGGCCCACGTGGAGTGAGACACACAGGAGTCCTTTAAACTCAGCCAGCATTTTTATGGGCACGTGTCATCCATCTACTTAAGCATGCCAGGAATGTAAAAAAAAGACTGAAGGGGAGAGACACAAGATGAGGGGAGGGAGATGGTTTTGAACAGTCATTCTGCATCAACTCCATCACCATCGGAGTTCAATGAAACCACAAGAGCTTTGTCTTGCCTCTCTTAATGCTTTGTTACTTGTAACTGACTGGAAGGTATGTTGTTTTGTTACGTCTGTGTAAATTAGTCTTGAATTAATCCAAACAGTCTGCTAACCCTTCATGTCTTGCTACAGAGTTTTGTCCTTTGGAAACAGTGCAGCGGCCTGCGGGTGAACTTCGAGAAAAATCTAATAACAAAATATCTAAACATTCATCTGAACTGAAAGGGGTGTGTTTCTGTGTGGTAAGATGACCGAAGTGATAGGCATGTAATTTTCATTGGGAAAGAATGTAGCATGGTTATTCTAAGATCGTAGATAGCTGAGCCAAAAAAGATGAATATCTGCCAACTGAAAGACATATTTTAGTTATTGTTAACTGGTGGTGAACATTCAGTTTGACACAAAGTCTAGATTAGTCATTCAACAGTTCGGATGGAGTGTGAAAAAGATGCTCCTGTGGGGCTCTTCAGTTTGGGGATCCTACTTTACAATTGTTAAAGAAATCTGAGGCACTCAACAGGGTAGAGAGTTCAATAGCCATGAGATTTTGAAGGCTTTTTAAAATCACTGCTCTCTTGAGTGCTTCAGATTTGTTCAATAATTCTAAACAAAGATTAGAATTCTAGATTATTTGAATCTAGCCTAATACATTGCCTGGATCAAACACAGACACTTCACCTCTACCCTCTCATTCACCCATTCTCTGAATTGGTGGAGGGCTGCCTTTAGGAGGCAGACTGGATGTGGTCACAGTCACAAAACTCACTCTTCTGATCTCTCCTGGGGGTGGGTTAATGGGGCAGGATCAGGCGAACAGACCAACTGGCCAGCCAGTTACCCCCTAGGACGAGTGTGTCACAGGTCCATTAGCGCTTCAGCAAAAATGGCTAGTTTAAATGAGGTATCAAACCTGGTGGGACAACAGATTTCGAAACTGTGAAAAGGACAACACAAGCAGCTAAACTCAGACATAATGTTCCTTAAAGGTTACATATTTCAGTGAATCACTACAGTGAGGGATGATGAAGAGAGCTGATTAATCTGCCGTCCAGGTATTACGCTGTCTTGTTAGCCTCAAATGAAGGCTCATTGGTAATGAAAGGATTTCCTCTTTCCTCCCAGGAGCTAAGGCCGGAAGCGCTATGTCCAACCTTAACTGCATATCCTCATCTTTCATATCTGCTACTTCATTGACTCCACTTATCGGGGAGGTTCATTTCTTTTGTCACAGAGAATTAATGACCTGCTATAAGTATTTTGGTCTATGGTAGTCTCAGTAGTCTGTGACTCAACTTCAGCATAGGCACTATTACCCAACATCCTCTGCCCCTGGCTCCCGCAGATGTTGTAAATTCTTTGAACGTTTATCAGCCCGACACTCTGACTCTTCCAGTCTCTCTCTGTCTCCCTCTGACAATCCTTCACACATGTCATCCCTTCATATCTTTGGGGATAACATATAAGGGCTCTTCCTCTTCCTGTGGGGTGATCGGCCCTGACATCCTGCATACGCTCTACTGCCCAGTAGGGTACTGTCACTTCCTCTATGACCTGTGGGCAGAGGAGGGGGTGTTTGGGTGGAGGAGGAACCGAAAGAGGTGAAACAGCAGCATTCCAGGTGTTGTGTTCGCATGAGTAAAGATCATCATCATTATGACATGATGGAGGAATCATTTGAAAATCCCCGGAGATCGAGGCTGAAATTAATGAGTGTGCAGTGGCTCATCATTCACATACATACAAATGATTAGTAACTTAATTTTCATTCAGAAGCTTTTGTCCCACTTTGTAGCTGCCGTGGAGCTACATAAATACTGAATCAAAATGTTTCCTTCTGAAGAAAATAAATAGCTTGTAGCAACTAATACTCTACTAACTGTCCAATAATATAAGTGAAAATGAAATATAATGTTTCTCTGAAGGGATTAAACATATAAATTTAAAACTATAGTTACATCCTCAGTGTGTGTGTGTGTGACAAGTGTCTGCTCCATGTTTCTGTTACTTAAAGGACACCTATTATACTGCATTCCCAGCCTTATAGTGTAGTTGTGTGACTCCTCTGTGGCAGCTCTGCATGATTCAAAGATTCAAAAAGGGATTTTCTATCTTATACTGGCACTGCTTATACTGGTGTACACTGGTTATTGTGGCAACATCAAGAAAGAAATAAGCTGAATACCATGAAGCCTAATGAAGCAAATGGTGCATGGTCGTAAAACAGCTGCAAGTTCATGCTAATTATGGACTCTCATGGACAGACTCTGGCAGCAAACTGACCTTGGCTCACAGGTAGACCCTCTGACCCTTGGTGTTTTATAGATAAAAGTGCCTTGATCTCATTGGAACTACATGTCGAAGAGAAAGCAAAATAAGCTTTTTAGCTACTTATTATGATTCCCCATTTGGTGTAAAAAAAAAAAACAAGTGCCTGAAGCCACCTCTCTTCTGCTATTTAGTTTGGTTGTGAGGCTTGGCTTAAAGTGTCTCAAAAGACCATTGAGAGCCCTCTACATGGCTCCACACCCAATTTGATCTGACTGAGACAGGGCTTCCATGGGCACAGGATTTAGTATGTCCAGACTTCGCAAAACTTTCCAAGAAGTATGCAAGTGACAAGGGCTGTCCAAATCCACAATTCATCAAGACCAGAGGGGCTTCACGTGGACTTTCTGCCATTATTCATTTAATGTACCATGGGTTGATAGTACACATACAGAAAATGCATAGGTTGAATAATTTGCGTTGGTTTGTTATATTCTGCAAAGCTATAATTTATCTATTACCTGCAATGTCATACAGCAGACCCAGTGCATATCATGCTTAAGTTTTCAATGTCAATACCCTTAAAGAAGTACTTAATTAAAAATGAGTTACAGAGCAACATATTTCTATTAATCTCCATTGAAACACATTTAAACTACTTCTTATAAACACAGATATCAATTCTCATGTGATAGCACATTTCATCTCCTTGTGGCCTTGACGTGATGACCGGAAAAAAAGACTTTGTCCGCAAGTCCAGAGGGTGCACATTTGGACAAAGCCTAAGACAAAAAAAGATTGAGTTCTTACATACCAATACAATAACTCATAATATGATGATTTGAAGTGCTTGACCTAGTTGACCTTCAATCAGGCTGACTTTGAACAGGGTCAACGTCAAGAGCTGTTTCTGTTGTTAACTTGGAAATCTAAAACAAAGAAAGAATGCCCTCATGACAGTGCAGTGCAATTACTACATGGCATCAACAAGTATCATCTTGTCTTCATTGTGGAAGAAAATCTACATCAAGTGAGACAAGTTTACAGATTTACATTCTCAGCAAGTGCCACAAACATGGAAAAGAATGCGGTCAGGCACACACATGCCCGCTGTGAAAATTGGCAACCCAGAGGCGGCAGATTGTTTGCACTGCATTGTTATCAGTGTGTATATGTGGTGTGTGGTGTGTTTGTGTATACACACATGTAAACAGTACCTAAACCCATAGCTCAGATTCCTCTGGTTGTCCATGTTTACAAACAGCAGATAGATATTCTACTCCATCTTGGGATGAAGCTGAAAGAATGTTAGAATTTAGATTGAGATGAGATTTGAACCAGAAGTTGACGCCAATGAGTTTTTGTTTTCATGGGTGACAAACATGAAAACATTTTTCTACAGGTGCTTTTGGTCCAGCTGTGGTTAGAATCCACACATGACTTGTTTCCTTGCTCTTCACCTCCCTCTCATGTAATTCTCTGATCCCCATCTCAGCGTCTTCCACCTCTTTTCAACGTCTTCCTCACTGATTCTTTCTCTATCCACAAGGGAGAAGTAATATTTGAGTTGGAGCTCATGGGATTTACAACAAAAAAAGAATTTCCCAGAAAGTCATGTACATGGGTGTACACAATCTAAGATACACAGGGACACTAATGAAAAACTATTCCCTCTCAGCATATGCTGGTCGAGATCCCAGTCAGGGACTAGAGTGAACAAAAAATAAGAAGAAAATAGTGAATGCAAAGGAAAATCATTGATATTTTTTGTGCTGCACTTTCTCATGAACATGGATTTTTTTTTTAGCAAGTTAATCAAAGCTAATTTTTTATTTGATCTTCCCGAATTTACATACAGTTTCTTACTGAATCTTTAGTAACGTGATCTCCATTGACATGGCATGGATATGTGCACAACACATGGAAGATGATCCGGGAATGTGCTGAGAGGAAAATATGCAGGAAGCATGATCATAAACACGCACACACTCATTTGATCTTATCTAGGGAGTCCAGACTGAAAGAAACAATTACTGGATGCAATACCATGCCATTCATAGTGCTCACACGATTAGTCCAACTAACTTTGGACTTTTCCTCTAGCACCACAGGTTAACATTCCTGACTTTGACTGAAACATCTTGATAACTGTTGGATGGATTATGACATTTGCAACACACATTCAAGGCCCCCTCAGAATAAATTGTAATAGTTTGGGTGATCCTCTGAATTTTCAACATATTCTCACTCCCGATTTGTCACATATTGACACTTGGTCAAGGCCCTTTGGTGTTGCTTTATAACGCCATGGGTACCCCTTTAGCGTCATTTTTTGACATTAAAGAGGTACTCGTGGTCAAGTTAGCACCACTTAGCAACAAGAAATATGCAACGTCCGGTAAAGTTAGCAACAATAAATATGCAACCCCCGGTTAGACTTTCAAAATACAACACTATCGTTTCAAAACATTGTCATATTGAAATGGCACATTATTAAAGTCGTGAAACCTTGCAGTTTGGGTAGGTTTAGGCACAAAAATTACTTGGTTAGGTTTAGGCAACAAAATACTTGGTTAAGGTTAGGAAAAGATCATAGTTTTCCACTTAGGTAATTAGTAAGTTAACATAAGTTAACTTACGTAACTCGCGTAGCTTAAATAAAAATATTTAATGTTGACTTTTTTATACACACGGTACACAAACACCTCTCTCCTGGTTCAAAGTGGGGGATCTGGCACTCTATCCACCCCATCCACCTCCTTCCAGAGTCTTTTGTGTTAAACATCATATGCCTACCTTTACCATAAAAAAAACTGACGCTACAGGGCTTCCCCCAAGGTGTTGAACTATGATGCTATAGGGATCCCCAGTGCATTACAAACTGACGCATAGACCATGCGTCAATATGTGACAAATTTGGGAGTGAGAATGGGTTGGAGTTTTCATCTGCCACCATCAGGTCACAATTCCAATTTACTGTGGTTTTTGACCAAATGCAAAACATGACATCCCAACAGCCTCGGCTGCACTACACAGTTAGCATAACTAAGATGGTTAAAATGGTATAAACATTGCACCTGCTTAATGTCAGCATGTCAACATTGTCATTGTGAGCCTGCTGACGTCAGCAGTTAGCTCAAAACAGGTTCCTCTCCAATCTACAAAACTTGTGACCCCGTAGCAACCAATCCTCAAACATGTTTTGCAGCTTGTAATTCTGTTTTTTAGAAAATGTTGCATTTGTTTATGAGGCTGCGTTTGGCCTCCTTGTCGATCCCCCTCTGTGGTGTTGAGCCTTCTCGAAGGCCAAAGTGAGGCTTATTGCGGAGCCTGGAGGGACATTTGAAGAGGAAGGCAGCGGTGGAGGACCATGTCAGGGCTTATTAAAAGGATCACGTTCCCTTCTGAGGACCCAGGAGGCTGACTACTTCCTGTGGCCATGTGGCAAACACAAAACCCTGTAAAGACAGGACCGGACAGATAGAGTGGGCAGAGTCAAAGTAATTGATTATTCATTTCAAACTGAAGCTCTTCTGCTCCTCTTCTGGTTACTTTTTCTGGTTTCACTTCTTTATTCTTGCACACATTCTGTTTAGTTTCTTCCGCTCTGTTTCATGAGGCTCATTTATTTTCCTCCCTCTGTCTTCTCCTCCTGTACACATCAGCTATATTTTTCTCTCAAGCTCACACCTCATTTCCTTTGAACCCACTCCAACTCCATCTCATTTGCCTGCTCGTGTTCTGTTGAGATACAGCATTCCCTCACAGCTCTGACAAGATGTAGTCTTGCATCTCTTCGCTCGCCGGGATGAGACAGTTGTGGGACAAAGGTGTCAGATCTCTCAGACTATGAACATCTGGAGAATGTTAATGTAATCAACGCAAATCAGATTCCTCTAACAGTCACTGGCAGGAGTTCAGGGCTCGGGAGGGAGAGATGGGCTTGGGAGCAATGGAGCTAGAAGAAAGGGAGGGAGTGCCAGCGAGGCAATGAAAAAGGAAAAGGTTGCTGGTTTGTGTCCTAGAGAACTAAACAGATGTGTTGTTAAAGAGGTGGCACATTCTTTTTTTCTTTCGCTGATGGCTCGGGTGGTTCATCAGACTGTTATGCTTATACAGGGCCGGAGAGATTAGAGAGGAAACACTTAGATGGTGAGAAAATGGGGCCCACTTCATGGCTTCATATGATCATGTAGCACTGCAGGAGAGAGGGGTTCAGGGTCACTGTGTGTGTGTGTGTGTGTGTGTGTGTGTGTGTGTGTGTGTGTGTGTGTGTGTGTGTGTGTGTGTGTGTGTGATTGGCCATTTGAATGGCTGAACGTGAGAGTGAGCCATTTGTAATGTTAACCTTTGACCTCTCAGTTCAGGGCTGTTGTAACTACGTTTCCTCTCCCCTGGGTAAGTGTGTGTGTATGTGTGTGTGTACGTGCATGCGCACATGTGCTGTCACAGGGGGAATCGGACGTATTTCCGGGTTCAGAGTCCCAGCATAGTGACTGACTGGGAAAATGATGATAATGCGGGAGCAATGAGGTCAAGCAGCCGGAGGACTCTCTCTCTTTGCAGCCTCTGACTGACCCAGATTGCTGTAACAGCCAAAGCAGATTCTGGTGCATCCCTCCCCACCCCCATGGACATAGCCTGGCCCCCGAGCTTGCATGTGAGCCACACACTCCTCTTTCCTGACTTGTGCCCACTGGGTTTATCATTGTGAAACTGTCACCGAACACCCTGTCCACTGTCCACGAGTAGCCATAACCACTGATGACATTCACACATGCTTCTACAGTAGTCTGTGCTTGTAGACTCAACGTAATGTAAAAATGTCAGCCAGTACAGTCTGTTTTTGGCTTATGCTGTGTCATTTAGAAAGTAGATATAGCATTTAACAATAATAATATGTATGTATTTATATAGCATGTTTATTTTCTTTTGTCTAACCTCCTACATGTTGTTGTTCTCAATGCAGAAAAGAAACGAACTAGCAAGGAAGGAAGGCAGACGAAAGAAGAATCAAACCAAGGGAAGGATGTGAAGGACAGGATGAGGTAAAGAAAGATACTGGAGGGAAGCTTGTAAAAGATATTTATACCCTCCTATTGAGCCGGCTAAAGGACAGACAAGGAGGCAGACTAACAAGCGTACAGCCAATATAGAGGCAGAGGAATAAAGCCAGGTGGCTGAACGAGGCAGTATGCAATCAAAAGTGAAGATGGGAAATCCGAGGGTGAAATTTTTTGATTGCTGAAGAAGCCTTTGTGATCTGAAGCAAAGCTAGACATCTTGTAACAGATGTTAGCAGCAAAGGGCAGGTACGGGCTATCTGAGACAGTCTGGTGGGAGGGAGTGACGGTTAACAGAGGGAGCTGTTATTTTGAGTAGATGGCAATAATGAGTCTCTGGACCAGAGGGGGCAACAACGCACGGTCCACACAAACCAAGAGCCATATAAAATGACTCCCTACTTTCTAATGTTTATCCTACATTTCATTGGTATTATGGTACGTTGGCACATTTTATTGGTACCGACTGTGGCTCTTTAACGACTTTACTTTGCTAAGGAAAAGCCTGCACTATTCCTGATGTAATTAGTGCTTTATAGACCAAAAACTGACTAAAACCTATGATTACGGACCATGGGTTGGCAGTAGGATATACCAAATTTGTTTTCTTAAAAGGGCACTACAAGTGGAAAAATGTTTTTCTTCTTCAATAACCTGAATAGCACAAAATGTAACCCATGAACCATCCACTGTCTATGTGGACAGTGCTCATATCATCAGCTAAATAAAACGTATAGTAATTAGTTTAGTTTGAAATTAAATCTAAATCTGACTTTTTGTGTGAAGAAATATGAACTACAGATGATCAAACTGTTGGACAGATTAGTGGAAACACTTACAGCACATTATTTTTCATTCATGTTACATAAACAGTCATAGTCAAGCTCCTGCATGCTCAGTGCTGTGGCTATCTCACATTCTACAGAAGAAGTCTAGCTAGCTTTAGCCATCTCTTTGTCATGGGTTTGTTGTACTGATGGAAAATAACCATACTGTCAAAACTCACAGCAACGAGTAGACATGTAACCTCAGGACTCTATGGAGTATGTATGGAGTATGTATGGAGCGCATGATTTGAATCACAGCACAGTAAAAGCAAAAATGACAGATAAAACTTTACAACGGCTTACAAGAGGGGCCCCAAAGGATGTCAGTCCATTACCAATATACCTGTCCTGCCACTGGAGCATGGTCATGGAGGTCTGCATAAAGACCCTCAATCAAATAACCATTTCATGCTTATACAGGAGTCTGACAGCACAGCATTTTTGGCCTCATTGACTTATACGATGAGTGATCATTGAGTGGACAAAAATTTGGCCTATTAACTTTGTTTAAGAGGGTCTGTGAACATTTCCAAACAAATGTAACTGTTTTCAAAAATATACATTTTCCTTTTATTTTTGATTATTAGTTGTATGTTCTCCAGGGAGTATTTTGGAGAAGCTTTGTTTTTGATGGTGGCAAAGGCAGATTTAGTTTGGATGAAGGCCGAAATGGAAATAAAAATGTGCTGTTTCAAATTCATCTCCATTAGTGTGGACGCGGCTTTACAGCCCAGAGGGTGGGGAGGGGCAAACTATCAGCTTTCTGCCCCTGAGTTCTCCCACAGCTGCCACCTCCATCCCAAACAATTACTGTCAAAAGGCCTCACTGCATGTTGCACTCCATCCCTCTCGCTTTCTCTCAGTCACACACACAACAAACACAAACACCAACACCAACAGCAAACCAGTAGGGGGTCGAAAATTGTTGGTATTTCTTAGAAATCACCAGACATCCGTCCCTTTTCAACTCCAGACTTTCACAACTCTTTTTTGCTGTATTCTGGGAGAGTTTTTATGAGCTCCCAGAATTCACCAAGGAACGCTTGTGTGGCACTTGTGGTGGGTCAGATTATTGCAGGCATGCTGTGTGGCACTCCGTGTTGGCACGAGGCACTTAACCTACTTCCATGAAAGCATTAAGACCCAGTCTTGTTAAGCCAGGGGCCAGGAAAACATCGAGCTTTTTATTTGATGGCCTTTCTTGATGAAATTCAGCGCTTCCATCTGTACAATAACCTAATGTCAACACTGTTTTCATAGACAGACACGACAAGGTGTGATAAGACTTGACTGATGAGTAGAAGCCAATCATAATGACCGATAAAGTTAGCGCAGGGCACGGTAATCAGCTTAGAAGTTCACTACAGCTCCTGAGACTTAGATGGCTGGCCGGGTGGTAAAACCACGACGCATTATGAAATAAAGAGCTCAAGGCCGCCCCTAACTGAGTAATGTTATTGAGTTATCCCGTAACTGGCTCAGCTAAATCTGCCTGCTGCACTTTGCTTAATGTACAACAGCTGGTGGCAGCTGGGGCCTGTGGCAGCCATGATGGATGTGATGTCATATCATAACTCCCGCCCACTCTGACCTCCCATGATTCCTCATCAGTTGCAGACTCCAGGAGAGTGGTGAGTGCTTGTGGTATGCAGATTGTCCAAAAGGTGCTTCTTTTCTCCAAAGACAAATACACTGTAGCTGTCATATTAAGACTCATATCCCTTTGCTTCAGTTAATTATTTCCGTCTTATATATACTTAAGCCTTTGCCTTTTCTCCAACTCCCCCACCCTCTCAGTTCAATCTAGCTTAGTATACCTGAGTGCTACGTCCATAAGCTGCGTTTTGACCAAAGGAACTATACCCCAGAACTAAGAACCTTTGGAGGAACTCACTGTTTTTCAACCGGAGGGACCAGGGTCTAAATGTAGTTCTGGGGTCTTCATTTTACCCCCCAAAAAGTCCCTGCTACAGGGGTAGTACATTCCGAAAGTACCGGTAGTTTGGGGAAATTCTGAATGGGCGAGTAGAGGCTACTGGCTGTTTCCATCTTTGTTTGCAGTACCAGTAAATCACAATCAACAGTTAAATAGCCACACAAGTCTTGCTGATGTCCGCCTGAGATCATATGTTGGCATTGAATCTATTGGAAATAGCAGCCAGTGTGCAGAGGTGTGTTTATGCTACTGGGTCCGAAGTTGTTGTTTTAAGTTTTCTTCAGCCAGGAGGTTTTTTGCACAGAGCCGAAGTCGGTCTCCTCTCCAAAACACTTGAGTCAGCGTCAGTTGGGTCTGAAGACTTAAAGTTTGGCAATGAAAAACATCTGAGGTGTGGAGAAGCAAGCTCACCCGACTCTGTAGCTCACTCTTCACCTCTTTTTGAGGCTAGCGGCTCAAGGCTACATTAACGCCTACTAGCATAACACACACAATGGTGAAGTTAAATTGTGGGTAACATAGGTGCAAGGTATTGACAAGGAAGAAGAATGATTGGGACAAAAAGTCAATATCTTTTGATACTTTTTCTAAAATTTCCAATCAAGAGTCCAAAAATACAATGGAAGTGCAATGCTAAATCAGTGGAGTAGTCCTTTAACCAAGTGTTTTAGTTGCTAACCATACCTTAAATTTTACTTATTTGCCATAGCCACAATCTTTCCCCAACGTTAACAATACCATAGTCGCCATGCACAGATATTGCAGTTATTGCATGAATTTCAGAAACGAAAGTGAACTTTATCTGTGGTTTTGTGGAATTGTCCAATACCGATGCTCCTATCCGGAATTGGAAAACACTCAAAGATAGTTTTGCTATTAATATGCAACAGTACAAAGCAAGTTAAAAAGGGAACATGCTGACTGTGTCTCTCATTGTCAATATGTCTGATGGGTTCTGACAATCAAACTTCACCCTCAGCTTTGGGTCACTTGGGTATGTATGTATGTAGTACATCTGTGCGTGTATTATGTCTGTGCATGCAGGGGGGTAATGTGGTCTTGCCATCTACAGAAAACCACCAGACATGAACTTCTTCATTCATTCCAGCTACGCTAAATGAATTCCATCGCTGTTGTCATGGCATTGTCATGGCAACCACAAAGATCTCTGTCATTGATGCCACTGCTCAGTCAACAGGGAGAATGAGAGTGAGTGAAAAGCAATGCGATGGCAGGGGCAGGTCGAAAGGGGAATATGTAGAGTCACAGAGACAGTGAATGACAAGATGAGAGTAAATATTTCATATGATTTGACAATTTTCAATAATGCTGAATAATGAACAAAGCTGTGAGCACTGTCTGAAATGAGTTTTACTAGTGACTTAGGACTTTACACAGATCCAGTCCTGTTATCAGACAGACCCATTGTCCCATCCTCTGCCTCCTGCAGGGATACGGGAAAAGAACTGGGAGCACAGCAGGTACATGGTTTATTAATAGCTATTACACTATTTTGGGACTCTATGTGAGGAATGTTTGCCTCAGAGGAAAAAAATGTACAGATTACACTTGATCTTTACATAGCTGAGGGCATATAGGCCATCATGACACAGATACATAAATACATGCAGAACAGATGCAAATTTCATCATCACTCAACCACATGTTGAGTTTCACCTCCCTGCTTTCTCTCCCCCACTTTCCAAATCTTACTCATACAGCCTGTGAATACTACATACATTGAATTCTTCTTCCTCCATCTCTTTTAGTCTTTCTGTCTCATTTTTGTTTCTTTCACACACACAAAATGTGGATACACACACACATGCATATTTCACTGTGCCCTGCCACAAGCACACCACTCTATGCTCCCTTCAGACTGGGAGCTACAAGATTAATCCATTTGCTACAGCTGCACAGGGGAGAGAGAAGCGACAAAAGGGATCAACACAAGGAGAAAGAGAAGGGAAAGAGGGTTGAGACAGATTCATGTGCAGGTGGCTTTCATTTGACCCAGACTTTACTGTATATTTTACATTTAGACAGTTACAATCAGGCAGTGCTGTCAAAGACAAAGGGGTCAGGAACCCTGTATACTCACCCCAAACGTGCATCTTAAACAATTCGGTTACAAACAGGCTCCACCTTGTAAACAATATTAGCAAAAATGCAAGCAAGAAATTTTCACTCGCTAGTGTGTTTGTTGAACTGCATCCAATCTTTGAAGTGACACGTAATGATGCAAGCTGATGAAAAAGTGAAGGGGATATGCTTCATGCCTGCAGGGGGCATGTCAAGGCTGATGAGAGCTGTCTTAATCTATGTTAGGGAGGTGGGAAAAGTATTGGAGAAAGAGTTACAGGGGCTGATTCCATTTTGAGATATTGGCACTACTACCTCTGACAATGAATTGTTTAATGGAATATGTAAAGCCTTTGTGTCTTTTTGCAAACCTCAACAGTATTGCAGACACTGGCGGTCAAACATGTAGCCCATTTGAAATCCAACAGCTCGCCGGGACTGGCTTTCATCAGCGCTGTGTCATTACTGTCTTCACTGTCTGTGCAATTGCTGGAGAGGCCCAGGCCAAAGCCAAGATGGGTGTCTTTCCATTACAGGGTCCCCCTCTCATCTGTTATCCTCATCTGAAAGGTGTGTCTTGCTATTGATTTCCTCCACCTGCCAAAAGATTGGTGAACAGCTGCGTGGTCGGACAGCTACATTACTCATCCTGGACACTTAGCAGATATCAATAATCAGCTGTTTCCCTCTTCTCTATTTGGAATAACAAGGCCATACATCAGGCCCAACAGTCACTTGCTTGCTGCCAAATGCTTGAGACTCCCAACTCTTTCAGCCCTTATAAGGTGATTTAGTCTGTGGTTGGACAAGTGGAAGACAGAGATGGGTCTATATGTTGGGACATTAGAAACACACCCAGCAGTGAGAGCTGCTGCTAACTTGCATTGTGTTTATGTTCAGCTGCGAATACCGAGATGTTCAGCCCATTAAGCTTTATTTCTGCCTAAAGTCAAGCCATTATTGCCCTGAAACGACCACTTGTTATACTGTGACACAGCACTTTGGAAAAACACACACATGTGACATGCCAATCCATCAAACTAAAGACTGTGTCCTTGGACAAACCTTGAGTGTGTCAGTGTGAGTGCAAGGATGTGTGAGATACACGCAGGTGTGCAGTGGACTGTTGTTTTAACAGAAGGTTTGAGGTGTTTGATGATAGCACAGGAGCCGAGATAAAGACGGTTAAAGCACCTTGTTGCTGGTCATTAATTACTCTGGATCACCCTGACCTTGAGGAGACTGGGGTCATTCGGCCCATTAGGAGGGACAACTTGCCTCTAAACAGGCACCTTTCCCATGACACCCCTATTAATCTCCTTAAAAGAATCCTCTGAATGTTCTGCAGAGAGCATAAAACCAGATGCCACTTTTAATGCCCTTTTAAGCAGTTTATTACCTGCCAATCTACAAAATCCTGTCAACCTGGGATAAAAGATTCAGGGAATTCTCTGAGCGTTTTCTTTTTCTGTCTCCTCTACAACTGCTGGAATGTAAGAATATGATGGTTTTGCTTATCTCCATAACTTTAAATTCGGGGAGAAAATCGGACACCTTGGAATGTTTCAAGAATGAGAGCCTTTTGAGCTGCCTGATAACTAGCCACATCAACATCCATCTTACGCTGCAGGGACAAATCATGACACCAAATAGTCTTGATAGTTCAACAGTCTTTGCTTACCATAATAAACCCACCACTATCCCTGAGGGCACTACACACCAGCAGGCGACAGAAATCAGGCCACAATGGACACTGATCAAATTGCTCCTGTTTTGCGTGCGCCACATCAGTCTGGTCATCTCCCTGTGACACAGGTTATGTGCTTATGTTACACATCTTTAGGCTTAAATCCTCCAAATGACATCAATAAAGAACTGACAATCTCATCAAATTATGCACTTCCCTATATCTAAACCATTGTCACTGGGTTCAAGCAGATTATCTCCCACACGGCCCTGAATGGTGCCTGATCGGCTTACATGATGGGTATTTGAGGATATTATGGAGGTCCACCAAAAGCACCTGATCATATGGCGCACAACCTCCTGAGACCTGCACCAACCAATGCCCTTGGCCCAAATACCATGCCTGCTGTCATCCCTGTCCCTCCCGATGGGGAAAGTGCCATTGTGGACAGATACTAAGAGTCTTGTAACTGCTTTCCAATTGATCTCCAGTCCTACGTCCCAGCTCATCACTAACCCATGATAACCATTTTAGTAAGCCCCAAGGGGATGACACACAAAGCAAGCATCTCCCTTTGGAACTGACAAATGGCTTTTTCTTCCCCCTGCCGTTGTTGTAGCAGGTATCTTTCATATTGTACCTGTGAGAAAGAGATAAAAATCCTTCCCCATTTTGTTTTTAATGTATCTTTCCATCAGGGCAGTATCTCAGGCTCTGACAGGCAGTAAATGTAGGAGAGAATAATATGGGCAGCAACCGTAAATCTTGGTCCAACCTGACTGCACTCATTTCCTGATGAGACACAAATGTAAATAACTTACCACAGTGCTCGAATCCTTACCTCCCTCCACCTCTCTCCCTATCCCCTGTTTCAACCAATCAATCCCTAATCAATCACTTGCAATCACAGTCAGGCAGTAGCCAGAGTATTATGGGCTAACCAGACCGAGGCTAGTGGAAGGTTAATGCAGACTCAACTGGGCAGCTTGGTCAGGCTAGCATAGATCAATGCTAGCTGTCTCAGCAGGCCAGGGCAGATGAGGTCGGGCAGTTAGCCGGGCAGTTAGATCAATTAAAGCATTGATAAGAGGGAGGGAAGACAAGGCAAACTGGACTGCCAGCAGTCTTGGTATGTTACTGTCAGTATGATGATAAAGTTGTGAAGGCTTGCGAGAGATCAATATTAGCAGGGTTGGTGAGGTTTTTGACAAGCGACAGCCATTGTCTTTGTAGCCTTATAGTCATTAATATAATGACTATAGGGAGCTGTACACTCCTTAGGCTGGAGACTCCTAACCTCATTTGCATGATTGACATCTGAGGTCTTTGGGCAATCAACCAAACCCACAGACATGTAAGGATACAGTGAAACAAAAAAACACGTTCTAATCCTGGCTCCCTATACCAATTCTTCAATTATCTTTTGGTATGTGCTAAATACACTGCAGGTTGAAAAAACAATTAAACCAAAATGTCTCTGTACATCTTCCTGTAAAATACTGAAAAATCTTTAGACTGAGTCGTTTTAAACGTAGATGTGATTTGGGACGACTAGCTTACCGATGCATCATAAAACACTTTTGTTGGTCATAGTAGGTAGCAGAGCTAAATATCATGGCAGGAAGTGTGTGTTCTAATCTCAGGTGTCTAAAACATCCCCTCCTGATCTAACAATTGATCTGAACTATTTAAGTGTGCGCATTTCACTCAGAAATACATCACAAAATGTAGATGAAAACGCTCTTGGTTGTGTTTCATGGTGACTCAATATTTCAAATCACCATGTGACACTCAAGTTACATGTCTCCGTTATGCCACTTTTGAGCTAAGAATATCTCTCAAGAGTGAAATTTAAATAACCCTGACTCAACACCTCACCCCGTCTTCTGAATTATTAAATAACTCACAAAGATTTTCTTGCCACAGTGCTGGTTCAAAGGGAGCTGCTTTTTTATGTAACCATGTTTTGATAAACTGGAGGAGGACAAGAAAGAGCATTGGGGGCAAGAGATAGAGGGGGTGGGTTATAAATAGGTCACTCACAAACAAGCACAACACACTGCAATGATGCTCCATGACTTCCCAGCTGCAATGGCAGATGGATGAAATGGAAAACTGGAGCAAAATGACAAACAAATACTGAACCAACCCAAAGTTGAGTGAGCTACATACAAATCTGATTCCCCCCCTCGGCTTACTTGGGTTTTTGTCGCCTTTTGAGAGGGTAGGCCATCCCTCAGCTGGAGGACCTGCATCTTATGGGCAAACATCCACTTTCCTTATGTGTCAATTGACTCTGTGCCTCTGTAACTGAACCTGCACTCAGATCCCTGTGGAGGAGGGCCAGGAAATTAGAACAGCAAATTATCACATAGTTATTATTATAATCAACGTCTGTGTAAACAACTTGACAGAGCTCTAATCCTAATTGAACCAGGCATGTAACTGTGCGCTATTTTGTTCTTATGCATTTAGAGTGCAATTCGGTGTAATCAAACGGGGAATGGGGAGTCAACAACATAAGTGAACTGGCTGTCTTTTTTCAGTGCAGTAAGAGGTGCACAGTCAATGAATCTATCCCACGCATGGCTCATTTAAACACAATGGCAGAGTATCGACTCCAGACATTTATTTATTTTCGCTCGGGGCCTTTTTCTGCTCTTTACCAACTCTGCCCTCCATTCTGGTGTGTGTGTACTTGTGTGTTTGGTACGAGGGGTGGGGTGCAGTGGAGGGCAGGCACAATAGTCGGGTGAATAGTCGGGGTTTGACTTCTCCGACAGCTGGAGCGAGCGTCGCCGTAGATTAAGCTGCAGACATAAACAGACGGACCCCAAATGTGCGCACACACACACACACACACACACACACACACACACACACATAGACACACACGGTGAATATGTATGCTAAAACACCACATGACACACTTGCAGAAAACACCCAAACTTTCCTCATACAGTGCAACAGCTGAACATTTGTGAGGCCAAATTAGTGAGATTTCAGCAATGACTTTACTTCTTCCATGCAGATAAATACAACGATTAATACATTGCCATTTGCAAATTAGGATCTCTATTCATTTTCCTGTTAGTTTGACATGGTATTAGAGGGAACAACAACATGACCTCTATCACATAAAGCTCATTATGTCTAGACAGAACAAAACACCTTCGAACATCCTTTTCTTCCCTGTTTCACTTCTGGATGAGATTACTGTTGAATATAAATACGAGGGGCATCTCTGCCACCTTTTATTTCAAGTTGAGATGGGGCCTGGATGTTGATATCTTATGTCTGAGTCATGTACACAGGCTTGAAGCTCTCTCTTCTCTCTCTCTCTCTCTCTCTCTCTCTCCCAGGCTCTCCTCCCCCCAGCCCACGCCGGACCGCCCGCTGAGGCACAGCAGGGCTGCAGGGTCATGCTTAACCCTAACCACAGCCTCTCCACAAACCTCAACTCACCCCATCCCCCACACCCCTGCTCCCATCCCCCACCTGGTCCTTAAATCTACATTACAATGAAGATGGTTGAGATGGAGGAGGGGGGCGGTGGTTTCAGGGGGAAAAAACTGACAGGGGCTCAGAGAGAGTGATGATCTCACAGACTGGGCAAAAAAAAAAAAATTCCCCCGGCTAGCAGATAACCCAGAACCGAGCTAATGAGTCTGGCTGTCTGTGTGTGTGTTTGTGTGTGTGTGTGTGGCAGTGGTGGGGGGTAAATGCATTTGCATGTGGTTGCACGCAAGTGGTTGTTGTCATATATATGTTTTTGCGTAAAACCAAACAAATGATACATTTGCTGCCAGCTTTTTCTGAGCAGCAGGGGAGACGTCTGTGCGGCCACTCAGGCCATTTAACAATATGCAGGAATACAAAGCTGTTGTGAAATATAGCCTATTATGTTTTATTGGTCTCCCTTTAACAGCGTGGAGTGTGTCAAGCTATCCGCACTCCTGCTTTGAGATCATTAAACTAAATTCACGAGGGATAATTGATTTCTGTCTGTCACAGGGCACCTGTTGTTTTGTGATTTTGGACAGAGACTTATATTTGATAAATGGTGGTGATAATTGCTGTCTTCACTTTTGACATTGACAGGTCATTCAGAGGTGCTTAAACTGTTTTGCGCTTACCGTTTTCTAAGTCTTTAATAAAGGATACAGTCACATGCTTTCCACTTTCAATCTTTCCATCACTTTCCAAGGCATCAGCAAACCTTATTGACAGTGTTCAGGTAGTGACTGGACCTGAGGCAAAAATTATGCAGCACATAATTACCTGTAAAAGCATACTGTTGTTTTGTAAAGATCAAACATCTTTCCAAAACTACCATAAAACACCATTAGATAGTGGATATACAGTATGTTGTTTGCACGTTATTTTAGCAGCACTGTAAAGCAGTACTAATGCCTAGTGCAGACTACATGACTTTCAATGTTGGCAGATTGCTGTGCTGTTTAGACTACACAATTTGCTGTCTTGTAGTCTTGAAGTCATCGTGGTGTTCAAACTACGTGACTGATTGGTGACAGAGTGTCACACATTACACGAGCTGTCAATGACTCCGTCATCTGACGAGTCAAGAAAACCCAAGTGAAAAGTAACAGAAGGAATGACAAGAAACAGGAGTTGTTTGTTATTATAAATATAAACATTGTAAAGATAAAGAATATGGTTGAAAGAATGGATTGGCACATGCAGGCAGTAGAAATTGTTAGTGCTGGAGGTGAAAAATGTTTGTAATGAAAATGTAGCTGCCTGTTCTCATTGGATGGATGTAGATGTCGAGTGGGCCGCCTCCTCGAGATATTTAGCATGCTAGATATCTGTCGTCAGAGATGCGTGAAAGCCTCTTTGATGCATCATTCAGCAGTTCACACATGATGATTGACCCGATTGTTGGTCAGCTCGGCGACTTGCAAATCAGGTTTCAAATCGTTCAGTGTGAACTAGGCTTCAGGCTCATGTTAATGAATGGTAGCATGCTAAAATGCTCACTATGACAAGGCTAACATTTAAAAGGTATTATGTTTAACATGTTCACCATTGTAGTTTAGCATGTTAGCATGCTAACATGAGCTAATTAGCAGTGAACAGCAAGTAAAGCTGAGGCTGATGGCAATGTCATTTGTTTTGTATTTTGTAGTTTAGATATTGCAGTCTAGACCAGGAACAACAGACCAACATTGCCATCCCTAGAGCTAGCTAGTGTTGATGTTGCTTAAGCAAGCCATATACTTTCCACATTCGTGAGGACGAGCTCTATGGTCTGCATGACGAAAAAAATCGTCATCAGAGGGTGTACACACAAGCTCTGTACGGACATCCGCGTTCCTTCCGTTGTTTGTGCCCAGGGCCCACTACGCTACCAGGGAACTAACTAATCTACTGCACATGAGTGGAACAAGTCCGCCAAGCTGACTCCAGAAAGTAGTATAAAAAGAAGTATTCCGCGCCCATGGCGTCCACAGCTGTCCATGTACGTGTCTGCTTTGAAGTATGTTCGAGGCTTTACAGAGCTAGCTTAAAAAAAACAAAGCAAGTGCTATGTTGAAGGAGGATAAACATCTCAGTTATTTTCACACCTGGTAAATAAAAAGTTGTTATTAGTAGAGCATGTGTAAATAATTGATTAACCATTAATTAAGGCATCAGTGACAACTTAGTGGTAATGCTGTCAAGTGTGTCAAGGATGAGCCCAGCTAGGGTTCATCTTGACTTGAACTCCATACATACATACAGACCTGCTCCGTCTGAGTCTGTTTGGGTTAGCTCGGTGCCTCTCCCATTGTGGTGAGTGCATTAGGGAAGAAGAGAACAACTGCAAGAAAGCGTGGGAGGGCTGAAGTGGGAGAGCAGTGGAGGAAGAGCAGCAGGCTGTGATAATGATGAATGAGATGATGGCACACTGACCTAGTAACGCCGCAGCGCCGTTGCCAGTGGGGATGAGCTGCCTTACTACTGTACGCCCCTGTCTGACACATACGCACACACACCATCCTCTCCCTCTGCTACACTCATCAACATTTTCAGTACTTCTTAACCCCTAGCCCTCTCCTTTTGCTTGTCTCACCCTCTCTTTCATCTCTTGCGGTCTTGTTACCTGGCCTGCATGTTATGACAACAGATGGAAACAAGGCTCCACGGGGTGAATTTCCCTATGATGGCCCAAGTCTTGATACCAGACAAACACAGGGAGAGACAGGGAGAAGAGTGGATGAAACTGAGAGAAACAATTTATGATGAGGAAGAAAAAAACTGAGTCTAACAAGGAGGTGATGAGGGTAAAGGTTAAAAGGAAATCACGCTTCATTTCACTGTGGTCACAGAGAGGTTGAGACTCTCTGCAGCATAAATTGTGGGAGGCAAAGTCGTCTCAAATAAACAGTGATGATAACGCAAACAAAAACAACGCCAAAGCCATATCCTCTTCCATTCTCCTCTTGACTAGGTTCCCACCAAACCTCTTCGCCCCACAACATCAGCCCTAGACGTCGATAGAAGCAGTAGTTGCCATGGTAACCAGCTCTGTGGCATGTCTGTACGCACGCAGAAATGTAGGGTGGGGTGTGTCGCGTCATGTCTGCCACCTTAGGCACAGAGAGACAGAGACCGAAAAGGGGGGAGGGGGTGTGGAAATCTGCACACATCAACATCATAACTGTTGGTTTCCCTCCATTTCTAGAGGTTATGTTGTTCAAGCTCCCCTGTGATGCGAGCCACTACTGGATCAATGAGGCGAGTCAAACATGCATGGCTGAGCATTGGACGTCCAACTACTATCTCTTCCTATTCCTCTTCCTCTGAGAGCCACTGCCAGAGCCCGACCGATAGATACATCTGCACAAGCCGCCGGCCAAGATGGCTGCCATGCGCAGCTTTGTTGTTGCCTGCTGGTGAGGGCCTTTTTGCAGTCAATAAGCCAGTTGATCAAATTCATTAGCATTACAAAGGGCTTTCTTTTAAGTCTACACACCCCTATTCATGGTGGTGAAGAAGGCTGTGCACCTGATTCTTCTTGTAATGAGGTGCTTGGCAATGCAAATGTTCTGTTTAAGCCAGACTAAAGCAGACATATAAAATCAAATTTACATTTTTGCTTAGGTATCACTTTTGAGAAGTGCTGCATTTGCGATACATTACGCTGTTTTTCTCTGTTTTTTTAAAACTGCATTGTGGCTATAAACAATCCACATTTGGGCTAACTTATTATAAAACCTTTTTTATGACTGTGCTTCATAAGATGATATTGCATTAGGTAGTGAGTTATTTGGGCCATTAGCAGTGCAGAACTACAACAAATGTGTTATCACTAATGTCTTACAAAACCATAGGAAACACACAGGAAACAGCCTGCACTCGTGTTTTTGTGATTGTGTATGCATGAATTGTTGAGAAACTGAGGAGCCCAGGGAAATTACATATTCATCACACTGATATGCTCAAGTAATCTGTTCAAGGTGATCATAAAGATAACTTTTCTCCCCCCCCGAAGCAAAAAGAACCCTGAGACATGTTTCTGATCTTTCTCTCTTGCTCCAGTCCTCCTCTCTTTTCTCCCATGCTTTCTACTTGTGATGCTCATCAGTTGACTCGCCGTGAGAGAGACAATTGAGGCTTTTAGCGGGATTTGAGAGCTCATCCTGTGTCAGAGCATGAAAAATGGGCAACCACACAAATAGAGGCATTGACTAGCTCAGAGGAAAAAAGTGTGTGAAGAGGAGAAGAAGCACCATGTTAAACGTGACAGAAATAAGTAGGAAGGTGGAGGCCAGAGGAAGTACTCAAGCCACTATCACATTTTTCTGAAGGAAATCATCCTCACAATGTGAGGCCTTCATTGTCAGTGTTCCCTGCAGATTCAACTGTTCTAAACACTAGACTAAACACTTCCAACACTAGAGTCCAAGTGAAGTCTCAAGTCGTTGAGCTTGAGTCCAACTCAAGCCTCAAGTCTCTTGTGGTTACAATGGCAGTTGTATCACTTGCTGCTGTGGCTGTACGCAGCAGGTATGTAGTATGTGTTAGGTTAAATCAAATGCAGGGAGGGGATTAACAGCAAGCTCATCAGAAGTTTCCTAAAATTAAACATTGTTCACAAGTAAGGTGCGACTCAAGTCCGAGTCTCAAACTTGAGTCCCCATCTCTGGTGTTCACATTAATGTAAAAAATATATTTTATGTAAAACACTTTTATTCACCTTCTTCATGAAAGTTAACTAAGAAAAGTGATACCGCTTGTGTGTCTGTATGCTCTAATGTGCTATAGCCAGCAGCCAGTTAGCTTAACTTAGCACAAAGACTGGAAATAAAGAGAAACAGCTAGACTGGCCTTGTCTACAGGTAAGAAAATCCACTTAAGAGCAGCTTTAAATCTTTCTATTTAACAAATTATATCTATTTTGTTTGATTCATACAAAAACTTGTTAAACATAAGGCTAACTGTTTCCACGTTTCCAGATAGCCTATGTTAAACTAAGCTAACAGGCTGCTGGCTCCACCTTGATATTTAGCGGACAGACATGAAAGTGATATCATTCTTCTCATTTAAATCTCAGCAAGAAAGCGACTAGGCAATTTTCCCAAAATGTCAAACTATTCATTTAAGTGTAATAGTAAATGATTGGAAGAAAAGAAAACATTTTCAGCACTTGGCATTTACAGATCATTTTCTACAACACAAACAAACCTCAGTGAGTTGAAGAGACGAGCTAGAGATGTTACACAATTATCAGCACTTTTAGCTGTTTCCAACAAATGCAGAGAACAGCCCATGTCAGCGAATTAAGATCCTTACATATCTTGACAATCAGAGGTTAAACTTTTCAAGACAAGTTAGTATTTTATTTACAATAATTTTTATTCACTTTGAAGGAAAGTTTTTAAATATTTTTTGGTGGTCAGAAAAGTAAAGCTCAAAATAAAGAAAATCTAATTTGTTTTTAAAAGCATTACTCCATTACTCACATCCTATACCTGACTAGAGGTCTAATCAGCCAGGTCCTGTGTGGGTGTGCAAAGCCTTTCATTTGCAAAGTAATGAGTAGACTACAAATGAATGAATGTAGTGAAGTAAAAAGTACATTGCCATCTGAAATGTAAATGACTTGAGGTATAATGTAGCATAAAATGGTAATACTCAAGTAAAGTATAAGTACCTCAAAACTGTCTTCAAGTGCAAAGCATGAAGGACTGTACTTAGTTACTTTACATCACTGTATGAATGAGTGGTGATCTTGAGATCAGCCTGGGCAGAAGTCTCTCTGCTGAGGCCTGGATGCCCTGCTGTGAAAACATCTCTTTCTTCTGCTGATCAAACGGGAAACATCCCTTTGAAATCTGACGACCTTAATGTATAGACCTCGTCACAATGAGGACCTGAACTCAGACATCCCACATCAGAGAGCAATGAGGAATTCCACAGCCATGATTGAGCTGTGCGTGCCCTGGATGGTGAGACGGGGGTTAAAAACATGTTTCAAGCATGTTGTTCTCCTTCTTGACTCAGTTTGGGAGAATGTATGGAGCAGTGGTGGTTAGTTAGGATGGGGTAGGGGGATGGGGGGGGGGCAGATTTTGAACCCTTGAGGGAAGCTCAGCCCACTGAATGGATGGAGATCATTCTCTGGGTGGCGTATGCATGCCTCACATACCACGGCTCTGACATGTTTGTGTGAGAGTGTGTATGTGTGGTGGGGGTCGTTGTGTGTACCAGCGAATTGGTGGAAACAATGACAACAAGGCGCAAAGAGAGAGAGACAGACACATGGACCCATAAAGGGGCGCCTCAGAGGAATACTGGACTTTAATAAGAGGAAATCATAAATTCCACTTAATGAAGTCCTACAAAGATGACAAGCAGACAGAGTGCTATCTTGTTAACATGGGCTCATCTGGTGGATAAATGAGGGCCTTGTTGATGGGAAAGAGGGGATAATTTGGTTAAGGTTGCCAGAATTAAGAGTAACGGCTTGAAAATGCGGTAGCTGGCATATATAAATGCATGTGTGACCCTGTCTCATGACTGGCCAGTCTGTGTCCACTGGTTCTCATAACTCGGCTTAAAACATATGACCCCTGACCTCGCTGTTTCACAAGAGGAACCCATCCGCTTTGGGCTCCCAGAAAATGCCGTGTCATTGCTGCGATCGTGGGATTCGCAGACCATTTTGGCCAAGAGACCTCATTACCGGCTGACAGGCTGATTCACTGTCTCCCTGTCTGTGTCGGTGAACAAAGAAGCCCCAGTGCCATCGCAAGTGCAAAGCTGGCTGTGTCTTATGTAACTATTTTGCTCTTAGAAAGCCAGGCCTGTGACAAAAATGAATTTCTCATTCGCTCATTCAAATAGTGTTTTCCGCACAGGAAGATCTGATCATCAAGGTCGTCTGAGGATTTTATTTGAGCTAAGAAGTCACTCAAACAGTGATAGTGATGTTAAACTGGAACAAAAGTTGACATTATTTTCATATAAAGTGTGGGCAAAGGTGAAACAATGAGGGAAGTCTGGAAATCAGCTTGGAATTATCATTTCAGTGGTGCCCCCAAACATTTTGACCCATTATAGTTAAACCCTTCTTAAAGGTGCATCTTGGAGCTGTGAGCACTTCAGCCATAAAGTGATATTCCCAGATTAGCGGATTTGAATAGTTCTTTGTGATCTGAAGAGACAAACTATTTAGTAGTTCACAAGAAAAAAAGCCATGAAATTTTGTTGCGGAAATATTTTTTATTTCCCTTGAGGGCTCTTGGGGGAGCCTTTTGAAGTTAAATAGTTAAGGAACCAATGGTCTGATGATTAAACATCTCTGTGGTGTGGCTGTTGTCCTCACCGAACTAAAACGTCCTCATTTATTGTATTGTTTGTCCATTCTGCTTTCATTAAATAACCCATATACAAAATAAATACAATTTATAGATGTTATTTAAATGGCATTTTCATATAGTGATAATTATTATGAAACTTTATCAGAAGAAAAAACTCTGCCACCTGTGGGATCCCAGTGTGTAGCAACAAGTGCTGAGCTCGCAAAGTTTAACAGTTTTAAATGGCCAAAATCTTCCAGACATGTGAAACAGTGGAAAAAAGTCTTGCTGATCATTCAGTTGAGTGGCCGACTGTTGCAGTGACAGGGGGGTGAAGGAGACCCATCCCCCGCCTGCAGATTGGACAAAGCTCGGCTGTCACGCCTATGGGAGGAGACTCTGGTCGGTTTTGAGGCGCGGTTGAAATACTCACAGTCTCACCACCGACATCCCTTAATTTGAGCTCAGCCGCCGTGGGGTCCACACAGATATAGAAGGGGGATCTTCTCGTAGCCAAACCTACCTAAGGAGAAGAAGATCCGGGTCGGATTTTTCACCTCTTTGGCAAGATCCTACCCATCCCAGAGCTGGATTTTTAAAATCTCGAACACTCCTCGAGGTTTTTCTTTTCGATTTTCTTTTTTTTGTTCACAACACCTAAAGGAAAGAAAAAATGGGAGCCCAGTTGTCCAAGGGTGGAGTAGCTGTTGAGGGGAAAGCCGCCGCTGACCCTGCTGCAGCCAAAGCCAACGGCCAGGTGAGTAAAGTAGGCCTGACATGCCGAGCTTCGCAGGGGAGCCACATGGCACCCAACGCCCACTGGCACCATCACGGCGGGGCTGAGGGCTGTGATGGGAGCCTGGCTGTTGCTCTTTCATACTCTGCACCGAGAGCAGAGATAGTCCTCTGTTAACCACATGGCTGTAGGCAAGATTTAGTTTTAATGTTTTAAAAAAAACAAAACAGGTCGTCTGAATGCGGGGGACCTCCAGCAGAGCAGCCGTCGAGTGGCACATGCTCGTCCCCGCGCAGCGCGCTCCAGAGCTGCCTTTTGTTAATTCCGTCTGCGGAGTCCCACGGGGACAAATTAGGCGCAAATCGTATGCAATAAAGACGGAGTCCGGTCGAAATTTGTATTTTGACGGTGTCTTCTCTCATGAGTTTGTTGTAGTCGGCTGGATGGATGGTGGTGGGGGTCGATCGATCTCACGTCGAACAAAAGATGCCAGGCGAACGGTGCAAAGGATGCAAATGCGATGTGCTGGAGGCGCATGTTGCGGAGCTGCAAACAAGGCGCCAGTTCAAACCACCAACCACCCCCTACATATAGCAGGACTTAGTTAAAGACAGCGTTTGTGGAAATTGTGGTGCGCTGTGTCGACCGATGCCTCACTCCGCTGTGATGTTAATTGCCGATTGTTGAGAGAATTAAGAGTGGCTTGCCTGAGCCTGACCCCAGATCAGAAGATGTATTATTATGTGATGCACCTTCATGCATGTTGATGAACCTGGGTCTGACCGACTAACTGGCTATCCCTTGTTTGTCCCTTTATGATTGAGTGCAGTGGGTTTCACTGATATGGCTCCTAAACTGAACGTGTCTTTGTGTGTGTCATGGCTGTGTGTTGGCTGTATTCTGGCCACAGTGAGCCCGTGCAGAGGACAGTGGTAGATGTTAACTGCAACTCTTGCATGAGCAGAAACCAGGCTTCACGGGGATTCCTTTGTTCCCCAATTTGCTGGCTGTGTTGACGTTAGACGCAGCACTACTGCCCCCGTGTGTCTGCTTAAAGTCATGCAAACAGCTGTTTCCCCTCTGAACCACTGTCAGGGCAAGCAGCTTTCCTCAAGTATAACATGGATTAACTATTGGAGTAAATAGGCTAATGCTAATCTGTTACATGCCAGACCTCTTTAGATTTATTTGGAATATTAGTACACATTTCATCTACAGTTTATCCATCTGTGTATTTGAGCCACTTTCTGTTTCCAGAGGCAATGTGTCTATTTTGACCCAGTTTGATTATTTTAATCCGTGACTAATGAATTCTCGTCTCCGCAGGAAAACGGCCATGTTAAAACCAATGGCGATGTGTCAGCCAAGCCCGATGGGGAAGTGGCAGCTGCTGATGGGAATGGAACAGCCGAACCAGCCAAGGACGGCGAGACCAGCGCCGGGGATGCTATTGAGCCCGCTCCTGCGGCCGAGGGCGAGGCTGTCAAAGCAGAGGGCGAGGCCGCCAAGGATGGCAAGAAGAAGAAGAAGTTCTCCCTGAAGAACTCCTTCAAGTTCAAGGGCATCTCACTGAAAAAGAGCAAGAAGGGCAGCGAGGAGGCCAAAGAGGAGGCCACCTCTCCCACAACAGAGGACAAGCCCGAGGAGAATGGCCACGCGGCTAAGGAAACCAAAGACGAGACACCGGCCGCTGCTGAGGCCAAAGAGGGCGAGGCAACTGATGCTGCACCTGCACCCGAAGGAGAGGCCAAGGAGGCCGTGGAGGAGGCCCCACCAACAGAGACCGCCCCAGCCGAGGAGGCCGCCCCCGCCGAGGACACAACACCTGCAGCCTCTGAGGGCGAGGCCAAGGCAGAGTGACTGCACCCCGCCAAGGCACATGAACTGATTTTCCAAAATTAAAGTATATAAATATATATATGAGAGACTCGTGCCACGTTCTTAAAGTTATAAACAAAACTACAAAAGAAGACAAAGGATATATCACGTTTGCTGATTCAACCACCAGTTCACTGCCTTTTATTAGTTCTTCGACAGACGGAATCTCACCGGGCCCTCTCATGATGATAAGTGTCGGCTTGTGTCGCCCCCTCATGGTACACAAAGAGACTGGCGCGTGGCGAAGGTAATGGATTGGATGTGGAGCGAATCAGGAATACTGACTTATTTTCCCAATTCATGGAGAAGCATCCTTTTTTAACAGTGTGGCAGCCCTATAACATTTTATTTTTCTTTCTCATCTTTTTTTGGGATCTAAGAATTGTCACCGGAGCGGGGCAGACCATCTCCTTCACTCGAAATGACTGTTATATGGACACATAAACCTTTCAAACGATCTTATTCATTTTTAGAATTCTACATTCCTTTGTTTTACCCCCAAATTTCAAGTATTTTGTCATGTATAGAAAAGTGAAAATCGAGGAGGGGAGGTGGAAAAAGAGCTATGTCTTTGTTCGTGCATTTTGATTCTTTTTCTGGCTAAAACCACATTCAAGCTTCTTGAGTATTGCAGTGTTCACATTTCAGAGTTTATGATGCAGGGGTTGGGATTGTGTACAAAATGTGAGCTTTTTATCTGCAAACTGTCTCTGTAAATATGTTTTGGCCAATGTTTTTGGTTCTCTTTTATTTTGCTATCGTTTGAAGATGTTAATGGTTTTATTGTAACTTTTAATAAGGGTAAATAAATGTTCGATCCCCTCTGTCTGTGTTTCGCCTTGTGATTCACACCTCATTCACACAGTGATAAAGTAGGTAAGGGTGGTTTTAAACTAGTTTCCACTCGTCATGCGTACATGCAAAACAATCACTTATATAAGATGGAGCTTTATTTATCTCAAGGGAAGTTGTTGTGCATCAGTTGCAGAACAAAGTAGTAAGGAATACAGATATAAAAGTGCACACTGTTGCTGGCTGCTGCTCGATGGCGTATGAACTTGTCTTATATAAATGACTGGATTGAACAACTCATACTGACTTCAGATAAAAAGTTAGAAGCAACAGATTTATATTTAATGTGAGGTATTAACCAAGCTATACATAACTGATAAATAATGATGAAAATGATTATTAAAATGGCAAAAGAAATCTAATGTTTGTGAACTGTGGACAGGGACAAAAAAAAGTGTGAAGTATGCTGAATAACTGAACATTAACTAGAGGTTGCATTGGCCTGAGTCATGGTTAAGTCATCTATATTTTGCATATAAGATCACACCTGCACCAACATTGTGTCCCTAACATATTAAATAAATTATTTAAATTGATTTGACATAGCTAAAAACATTTACATTTTTACTCTGTACCCTTTAGAGATACATATTAAATTACCCTAGTCTTTCAGCACATTAGTGGCACACCACATTCCATTTCAATATTTCTTGTGTAAGTGACAAATAGACCGATTGATTACCAGAATCCAAACGATGCATTTTGTGCACATGGAGCTGGGGGCGTGTCTCTAGCAGGGTTCGGCCCTGGGTACGACATAGGATTTATTACACAATTATAAATGAATCATGGCAACATATTTGACATATGGTCATCAGATGCTTTAACTTAAATCATTAATTTATTATGAGATGGTTAAAAAAACTAATTGTTATCTGTTTCCCTGTGGCGGATAACGTTACACCCTGTTGCTTTTTGGCTAACAGTAAACATGCTAACACCTAATTTGCAGGTGATGAGCCAGCCAGGGTTTTTTAAAGCAACGGTTTTACAGCCTTTTAATGACGTGTGGAAATGGATACACGTTGTTGTGCAACACATTAAGGTAAGAGCAGCAACGTCAACCGAAATATTAATCGGACAGACATTGATATTAAACTACTGTACTCATACTGTACCATAGACCGTCTAAATACCCTCATAATGTGGGGTGATTTGATGTGAGGCTCAGACGAGGCGGACCCTGCTAACTCTGTTCCTAACAGGTGAGAGCATGAAACGTGTGGGAGGTGCAACAGAAGCACTTGCCATGCATCCAAGATCCACCTGGTGTTGAACTATACACCAAACTTGGCTCTGGGTTACAAAAGGGAGACAAGGTCCTGGATGTATTCAGATGTGGCAGAGGGTCGTCCTCTGTGGAAAGCTTTCATCGCCACCAGTGCACCTTTATCCCCGGTAAGTAGAAATTCTATAGTGATAGAAATATAATTTTTTAAAACGCCCTCACCATCAAACACAAAACAAAAGCCTCTTTGATTAAGCAGGACCCCCCATCACCCCTTTCACCAGTCCCCTTCAGTCACTGCCATCAGGTCAACGTTGCAAAGTCCCACTTGTTTGGAGCAACATCTATATAAAAAAAAATATTTTGATCCTCTGCGATCATTACTCTGAACAAACAAAAAAGGCACTGTACTATAATTTGTTTAACAATGTCAATATTTAGACATTCTTTTAGTTCTATGTTGGGTGTGTGTGTTTGTAGATGGCTTTAAATGTGTATATTATTTAAATGTTCAGCCTTTCTGTTGTCCTGTGAGAGGCAATAAAGTACAGGGACAAAGCAGGCAGGTCAGTCCCCACAAAGCAGCAGAAAATATCTTATCAATCTAAGTTATAATTTTCTGTTATGTCTCGAGTGTCTAAGCGGAGAGAAAAAACTAATATTTCAATAATCATTTGTGGGGTTTTTCAAGGATGGAGAAGTAATGCCATGCACACACAGATGTACATGCTTGAGGGTGGATCCAGGTGGAACATGAACCGAGCCCATGAAGCTGTGGATGTGAGTGAAACGTCACACACAAGAATCTATGATGTTTGCTTGATGTCCAACGTCAATGCCCTCAGCAACAGTGTCCTTGGCCGTGCACTCATCCCAGAATTTATTCTACCTGGGAAATCCACCGGTAAGATCCGCCTGGAGAGAGCATTTTCCTTGTGACTACACTTTTATAAAGTCAACAAATAAACCTTTACCTGTCTTCACTCACCCACTACAGTGGCAACCTGTCAATTCTGAATTAAAGTATGTCTTTTTCCTCATGATTCTTTAAATAGGTGAGCGTATTGCTGTGGAGTATTTGCTGGCTCAGTCTGACAAAGGAGATCTGCTGAATCCACAACGGCACAGTGAACTTCGGCATCATTCTGCCAGACCTGCAGGTAGAAGTTCAGGAGGAGCAGTGTCTTGATGTCACAATAAGTGATGCAGCTGACATCCTCATTGAGAGCCCACCTGAAGCCACCCAGGTGGTGATGACCAGCTGGATATTGCACTGCCTCAGAGTCCTTTACCACCTGACGACTCACCCAACACATCATCTCTGGCAATCTGACCATTTCCTGATCATCTGTCATTGAAATTCTACAGGAAAAGTTATTCATTTGTATATACTATGAATGATGTGTGCTTATACAGCAACACATTTTGTACAAAGGCAATTTAATAATCAAAAAGATATTTGTTTCTCTCTCTCGCTCTCTCTCTCTCTCTCTCTCTCTCACAAATCCCCAGGACACCAGTTTTGATGTAAGCAGTATCTCTTGCAGTCCTGTCAGTCCAGCCAGTAGTTTACCTGCTGAGGACAATTCCTCTAGTAGACCCAGCACATCAGTCCAGGTAATGAGACTAAAGCCTTTCTGTATTATTCTGTGGCTCTGTTCCGCTTGCAGACCAGGTGTTATGTCCTGCTTTTCACTGAATAGCACTTGAATGTATGTGCTAGGGCTGTCAATCTTCTCAAGTATTTTATGCTCAAATGTAGGCTATTCAAATTTACCATGTAACTATACACTATGGGCCCGATTTACTAACATCCCAAATAAACAGTACTAATTTCTGAGTGCATTCTAAAATATTGCATGTGCAGTATTAATACCTGCTATGGGTGATTTACTAACAATTATCGCGTAGATGACAACAGAAGCAAACACAATGGAGGTGGCAGTATTTAAATGAGGGTTTTGCGTATTTTAATGGTTTGCGCCATGGAGAGTTGGGAGGGAAAGCAGCCACTGCGTAAAAACCTTTGTTTGTTCCACTCAGTGCGTCCCAAGTATGTGGAAATTGTCCTGCCTAAGATTGCACTAAGTACTTGGGACAGCACACCTATAAGCCGCTTTGGGGAACCCCAGTGGAAACAGATACAGTGTGCTGCAACGACCCAGACGCGAGGAAATGCCAGCAGATCGTGCTTCATCCAGCCAGATGATCCGTGACCGGTTGCTCCACGATCTCCTGTCCCTGGCCCTGTACAACCCGATGTCCCATTCCCTTTCCGATACCTACAATGGGTTGTGTCGCTATTACGACCGGCGCGCTGTAAACAGTTGGTAATCGTTCCCTCTGGCTGGATGAATTTTACGCGTGATCCATGCACTGCAGCAGACTTCCATCAGACAGAGAAAAGGAGTCAGGTCGAAACAAAATTTGCTTTATTGGCATGAATGTTAATACAACAGTATTACCAAAGCTAAAGAAAAATACAAAAAAACAATTCCATTCATAAAGTTCATCGAATAAATAAAATAAAATAATTGCATTTCTATATATTGGATATAGAATAATATTATCAAATATTGTTAATTTCTCTACGTCTGCTTTCATTACGGCTCTGTCTCCTTCTGTCAACGATAGCAGCAGCCATCTCTGCGCACCACTTGGCGGTTTGCACCTTCCTTTCAAACGTATTAAATACAGATGCTGTTGCACTCACACTAAATTACGGTTAGGTTTGTTAGGTCACATTGCGTGTAGTAAATAAATGTATTTGCATGTTACCCTCCCATTACTTTGCACAATAAAACTGAAACGCCCCCAAATTGCATTTTCATTAAGGCAAAAGTACTAAATGAACAAAGATGTCATTCTGCTTGTACACCGTTAGTAAATCAGCTTATGTGTTAATTTGCTGGTGATATCAAGTTTGCACACGTTTTTACTCACGCAAAACTTTAGTAAATCTGGCCCTATCAGTGTATAGTTACGTGGTAAATTGTAACACAATTACAGTAACATATTTCTTTTTTGCTGTAACACAGTAATATAACGCTTTACAAAAAACGGTAATATTATACCCGTTAAAATCAGATGTAATCTCCAATGACAGTAACTAGTAATATATAATGTATTACATTTTAGAAGTAACTTACCCAACTGTACACTATAGACACAGGGTTATGCATTGCTAATGTCACTTGCAGCATACATTCTGTAAACCACATATGTAAAGTTTATTTGTATAGCACCTTTCACAGATAAAAAATCACAAAGTGCTTCACTGTAAAATGTAACACAATACAACAAACAAAACAAATGGAAAACAGAAACAAAAACCATAAAAAAACCCACATCTAACTAAAAGCCTGTTTGAATAGCAGCGTCTTCAGTTGCTTTTTAAAAGAATCAACAGAATTCACACACATAGAAAGGGAGGCAAAGCATTCCACAGCCTAGTTGCCACTGCTTGAATTTAACGATCCCCTCTGGTTTTAAAATGAGTGTAGGGAACCACTAACAGCCTCTGACCTGATGACCTCAAACTACGGGTCGGAGTATGAAGCTGTATTCACTCAGAGATGTAGGGAGGAACTTGACCGTGCAGGGCTCTAAAAGTAAGGACCAGGATTTTAAATTGAATTCTATACTGGACTGGTAACCAATGAAGTGCTGCTAAAACAGGTGTGATGGGCGCTCTTTTGTTAACGTGAGTTAAAAGCCTTGCAGCAGAGTTCTGAGCAGCCTGGAGACGGTGAAGCTCCTTCTTGCTCAAACAAGTAAAAAGACATCTAAATAAGGAAATAAAAGCATGAATGATCATCTCTAACTCACCCTTTGACTCCAGTGTTCTTAATTTGGATATATTCCTTAGCTGGAAGAAACAGTTTCTGACTGCTTGTTTAGACTGGTACTCTAAGAACAAACACAGTTTATCTTTCTTGCAATAATGACTTATGTGACTGTGTCTCCTGTCTACATACTCTGTTTAAAGTAGGATGACATTTGTTAAATGCAGCAACACTGCACCCAAAATAAATCCCCCTAAGAGGACTATTAAGTACATAGTAACTTATTTCTTCAACAGCTGTTTTTCATTTTTCAGGATAGCCGATGTGATTCAAGAGGTTTTCATGGCTGGGAGGCTGTTGATAACCTGGCGGAGTACCTTGTGAACCTCAACCGCACAATAACTGCTTTGTCAGCCACAGAAACAGCTGAGATTGTGCGGCTGTATTCTAGTTTGCATACCATGGACAAGTCTCCCTCCAAATATTCCCTGAAAAGCAAGAAGAAGACCTTGCCAGGGCCATGGAGAGCGTCCAGGAAACGCAGTGGCTCTGCACCTGGTCAACAAGCAGCTGAAAGGTGAACTGACCAATAGTTGATGCTTATCATTAATTACACTTAAGCTGTATTACACAAGCAACAAATTCAGACAGGTGGACTGCTATAAATAGTCAAATCGTGAAGTGGAATTATACTATGCCTCATAAAACGCCTCTCCAATCATAGTAGCAGACCAAAACCGCCTGTTGTATAATATTGATTATATATATCTAGATAGATATAGATATTATATACAAATATTGTCTTTTTCTTTCAGACTGTTCATGACACATGGCCAGGCTGCCCAGAGACCTGATGTCAACAGGACTTCAGAATATTTCCCTCAGACTTTTGAAGGCGTTTGACCAAGCTAGAAATAGGCCAAGAGACTGCAAGGGTAAAACCCTGCCCATTCCACAGTCTATTGTACAAGCTTACCGTCACATTAAGGAACTTCTTGAAGACAGCCAGGCGATACAGGAGCAGACCAACTTGGTGCTAGTTACAATCAACAACACCACAGTGTCTTCTTGGTGAGATATCTTTTTTGGCTTCCTACATTCACTTTAACAGCTGCATTTCAGAAGTGTAAATATATTGCATTATTTTCAGGAAGGATTTGATTAAACTACAACCTTTGCAATTGTGCTTCTATGAAATGGTAAACATTTTGTTTTGTACTTTTTCCAGGTTGCATGACAGAGAAAAGAACTGACTCATTGCTGCAAGGTGTACAGCTACCCCAGAAGGTCTCTGCGGCTAAGGATCCTCTGCCACAAGCAAGAGCACTTCCTTCTGCACCGGTGGAACATGGACATGCATAAATACAGTTTCAGGAGCCAGAAAATCGTGAAGGTGAGGCAGTGATACGCCGGCGCCACAGCTTCAGAAGTGGATCGGCACTGACACAGCACTATCCTCTTGGGTCCTATGTATGGCCTGCTTCTTCTGCCTTGTTGTCCTCACATCAGCAGGAACACACTTCCCCAGCCCCATCGCCTGCCTGGTTGTCTTACCAACAGGACCATACCTCACCAGCCCAACCTCCTGTCTGGCCCACTTACCAGCAGGGTCATCCGCCACCAGTCCCATCTCCTGGCTGGTATCAGCAGGGTCATCTGCCACCTGCCACTTCTCCTGCCTTTTCCTCACAATCACCTCTCAGCAGTACACCATCAGATCAGTCTTAGTCATTTTCAATCGACACCAACAGTGGAGACAGCAAAAGGCAGCGCTTGAAGACGAGGAGCGTTTGGCAAGAGGGGAGCCACCAAAGAAGCGTCAGTGCAAAGTCGACTACCATTACCAGTGTAAAACATGTGGTCAGTCAAAAAGTAAGCGTACTGACCACACTCAGATTAAGGGAAAGTGGTACTGTCCATCATCTGGACAGACTATCCCTGAATGGAAAGAGACTCTCAATAATTAAACAAAAAAAGAACATTTGCCTGAAGTATTTTTTAGGAGTACTTTGTTTAACTCATTGTATCCCACTACTGTTCTATTGAGGTTCACTGTTCTTGGTCAGATATATGCAATGTGAAGTGCTGTGTGAATTTAAAACTGTTCTCGTCAAATATAGACGAAGTAAAGTACTGTGTGAATTTAAAACTAAAGTAAAATGCTGTGTGTATTTAAAACTGTTCTTGTCAAATATAGACGAAGTAAACTGCTGTGTGAATTTAAAACTAAAGTAAAATGCTGTGTAAATTTAAAACTGTTGTAGTCAAATATAGACAAGTAAAGTGCTGTGTGTGAATTTAAAACTAAAGTAAAATGCTGTGTGAATTTAAATATGTTGTAGCAGACGTTTGGTTTAAGTCAGATATAGGCAAAGTAAAGTGCTGTGTGAATTTAAAGTTTAAAGTCCTTAGAAGAGTGGTTGCTGATAACAGTCAAGTAAAGATGATGAGTCACAGTAATTGACTTCAAAAGATTTGTGAATGTGTAAAAAAAAAAAGAGAGAGAGAGAAAATAATTAGGAAATGTATTAATCTGTTGAAGTTTGTGAATGTAAAGTATCTTAATTGTTGCAAAATTGTGTTCTAAAGATGTTTATCGGTTGGGATAACAAAAGCTCCAACTTTGTGAAAGCAATGTCTCAAAGGTCTTCCAGAAATAATAAAAATGATCTGAGAAGTAACTTCACCTGACACCCCCCCCCTCTTTTCTTTTTCTTTCCCCCACGTGGCCGTGTGGTTAAGGCGATCGACTGCTAATTCATTGTGCTCTGCACGCGAGGGTTCGAATCCCATCCTAGTCACAGCGAATATTTTCACGTAGACGGTAAATGGGTGTAACGTGAACTACGGCCGCAAAGTAATCTGCGCAGCATTAAACGTTACGGTGATCATGAGTGCAATTAGGTGAATGAAATCTAAACGTTTCAATAAATCAGTAAGCCCACGCTGATTTCTATTTATTAAAAAAAACGTTTTGCGTTGTTTCGGAATGATACAGAGCTCAGTTTGTATTCAAATCCTGGGGAATGGGTGAAAAGCGGTGAAAAGCCATATTTTGGGGTTTTCAAGGAGCACTTGTAGGCAGCAGTGTAAGGTTTTGTGCCTATTAATGTCATGCAATATCAATGCATATGTTGACGAGCTTTGTTCACAACCATTAAAGCTGACTCACGTGATTTTCCACGTCAGGGCTGAACGTGTGGTTTTGATTACTTGTTGAAAAGTTGCAATGTCTAAATCGTGTCTTTCAAAAACAATCCCTCAAATGTCCACGGATAGATCGTCAGATAGAAAGTGTGGGTTAAACTTGGAGAATGCTGCTCTCTAGTGGTAACTGAATCTATTTTAGTCCAATATTTAGAATATTCCAACTCTAGCAGCATTTTAATATGCCTATAATGAGTCTGGACATCTGAAAAGAAATGCTGCATTTAACCAACAGACACACAACATAATAAAATGAATGTTGGCTGGATTCCATTTGCTTCATTATTAGATTTTTTTGTTTATTTATTTATTTAACGTTTATTCAACCAAGTGAGATTAAGATTAAAATCTCTTGCAGGTCTCTCTTGCAAAAGAGATTACAATCTCTTTTGCAAGAGAGACCTGGCCAAGACACAGTTAATTGAATTAAATACATTAGAGTACAGGTCCAGAGCTCATGAAATGCACCTAACTATAAGTGCAGTTGTGCTCACAATATAGGTCTTCAGTTGAGTTACAATATATATTATACAGTATATGTGAATATATATTAACAACATATAGAGGAGAGATAAGTGGGGAGAGTTAGAATTAAGTAAGCAGAGTATACATGGTTGGTTATATGTGCAGTATGAACCAGTGTGGGTATTTAGTTTGTGCAAAAATATAAATAGTGCAGTATGAGTGCAAGTGTGCTGGTAGGGTGAAGGTCTGAGGCTGCTGCTCCTGTTCCTGTAATGTTTGCCTGATGGAAGGAGTGTGAAACAACGGTGGGAGGTAGCCTTGATGATGTTTCTTGTCCTGGCATCGGTTGTCATAAGTTATCTTAATGATGGATAACTGGGTGCTGGTGATCCATTGGGCAGTTTTCACCAGCTGCTGGAGTGCTTTATGACCTGATGCGTAACAATTGCCATACCACACTGAGGCAGTTTGTGAGTATGCTCTCAATGGTACAGCGGTAAAAAGTCTACCTGGATCCTGGCACACAGGTAAGAGAACAGGGAGTACAGAACAAGGCTCAGCATGCAGCCTTGTGGCACACAGGGGTTCAGGGGTGATGGTGGAGGAGGAGAATTTGTCTAACTTAACAAACTTGGGTCTGTTTGTAAGAAAGTCTAGTTGCAGAGGGATGTGCTGATACCAAGTCGACTGAGCTTGGAGATCAGCTTGGAGGGGATAAGGTGTTAAATGATGAACTGAAGTCAATGACCAACATCCTGACTTAGAGAGGGCGTCCTCTGTTGACCTGTTGCAGTGATAGGCAAACTGGTGTGGGTCCAATGTAGCAGGGAGATAGGATCTGCAATTTGAAAGAACCAGTCTCTCTAAGCACTTGGCAATGATGAGGTTGAGTGCAACAGGATGGAAGTCATTAAGGGCTAAAGCAGTGGAGTGCTTCAGTACTGGCACGATGGGGGTGGTAATGAAACTAGTTCGGATAGCTGCCTGGGTCAGGGACAGATTTATAATGTCTGTAAAGGGGCCAGTTGCCTTGCGTGCATTCCCCTTGCACAGAGCAAACATCTGAGGTGGAGAGTGTGAGAGGCAGTTCACCAGGTGGGAGATCCACTTTGAGGGTGGATCCACTCCTTGTTTCGACTGTCAAAGCGAGCATAGAAATGGTTAAGCTCGTCAGGGAGGGAGGCAGAGTGCTGGGTGAAGTCTGTCATGGTCTGTATGTGCCTTGCCACATACACCCAAGCTCCTACTGTGCATGCTGACTCACTGTCACTGTTGATGTTATTAGTAACACCTGTGCCTTTCCTCTGAAAAATCTAAATGTCTGCTGTGAAGCATTTGTGAATTAATTTCTAGAGTATTAAAAATGATAGTCAGCATACTCTAGTCTACATAAAAGACAACCTAAATTAGCTCGCCGGCATCTGCTGCTAAATTTAAGCCTTCACTTTTTCTAGTGAGCCTGTCACTGATATTAAGCATAGGCGCAGCATCATCCTGTAAATACAAAATCTGTGGGGGAAACCTTGGAGAAGGGACCTTTATGGCAATAATTTTCACAAGCAATTAAATATAGCCATACGTGGGTCAATATAAACAAGTCTTAAAATTGGACCACATTATGACATTTCACTTGGCTCGTAGCCAAGTCCGCTCTGTGTCTGCAGATTAAGCCAGAGATGGAAGTACAAATGCCCTCGTCCTGTAACATCACTCTCAGCTCAGTCTGTACAGCAAGACTAAAGCTTCTTTACTCACAATGGATGAGGAAAATGCAATGACTTTAAATGTCAATTTAAAATTTTAATTCTGATCACCGAGGCAGCTTAACTGGACATGCTAAGGAATGAGCTGGTGGTCAGATGTAGCAGAAATGAGCTTAAGAGTTAAACCCTGATGGATAACGTGTAATGTGGGGAATCGGCTCATCAAAGCAGGCTGCATTTTGGTCCTGTTATTAGAAGAAATATGAACGCACAGGATACCAGTCATACAATTAATAAAGCTATTAACAGTGTTGAAGTAACAGAGTACCGTAATTTATAATGCTTACACCTAGGTCATGAAATCCGATATCCAGAATAATACTACTTGTCCTCTTCTTTAACAGTGTCCTACAACATACAACCAGCAAGTGTCGGAGAGCCTTGCAGAGGAGGGTCATGAATGTTTCATGTTCAGCTGGATCACATGACTACGATACACAGGATCTGCCCTTTTCCCCCCCAGATCTTTTTATTGAGTTATTTGCATACAAAGTTAGTACATTAAATACTTCTGTGACAAAAGAAACTAAGCAAAAGAGCCACCCACTCTCCCACCATGGTCATCAAAAAAATAGAATCAACAAATAAATAAATATATAAATAAGCAAATAAAATCCAACAAAGTGCTTACGTACAAAGAGTATGGTCTTGACATGCTCATTACGAAGTACAATAAGTAAACTTTTATTAAAATTAAATGCTACAACAAGTAATTGTTTAGTTAAAATAAAATATGGGACCTTTCAGTGAGAATTTGAACTAACATCTCCTGTGTCCACCTGTCATGTGTTGAGGGGAGGCATGTTTTCATTTTAGAAGGATGCAGCGTCTGGCTGACAGTGGTGAAGGCAATGACACGCTGTTTTGTAGTGGGCGTATTCTGAGTAGGAGAGAGGCTGAACAAAGCAGTCAGGGGGTTGGGGTCTATATTTTTGTTGAGGGCCTCAGTGCCCAGTTAAAAATTTTCCCCCACTGGTAGATCACAGTTTTACTGGCCCTTTGCATTTTTTTACTGGCCCCCGGGGAAAAAAGAGAAAAATTGTTATGCTTAATTCATACCAGAAAGAATTGATTGATTTTCTCCTTATAACATTTTAAAGATCTTTATATAATTAAAGAAAACAGAAAGCAGAGTGCTTTTTGCTTCTGCATATTTAAAAACATAAAGACAGGGAGAGACTTTTGCACACATGGATTGTGTGCCTCAGTCTCTGTTCCGTCCTCAGTTTGTCAGAAAGTGTCCGATGAGTCTCATCTCACTCCGACGGCAAATCCAAGACGCCATCGCCAAGAACCTCTACCAGTAGCTCAAAAAAAGTAGAAGGATGAGGACCCTCAATGGACTCATGTAAGGCGGTGATTTTGGTTTGGCAGTTTAACATTGCTTTGTATTAGCATAGTATATGATGTTCCCAGAGCTAGTATACACTTGTCCTGTCGGTTGGTGTTGAGTGGAGCAATCTTTTGAACATGGTCTGACACTGTAGCTTGAATGCAGTCTAGCTTTGCTTAGAGTGTAGAGATGTCAAGAAGTCAGTGGAGAGAGCGTGTTGCTGTTCTTCCAGGAGGCTAGCTATGATCGCCATGTTGAATTTGCTGCAAGCTTCTCCAGCAGGTTCCGATATAGCGGTTTGTTTGTTATTATTTTAGTTCGATGGTCTGGTTGTTGTATTTAGGTGAATAGTTGCTCAGACTTACAATGTTACCCACTTGGTGGCAAGTTAAAGTGAAATTACGAAGTTTTGGAAGGTTAGAAAAGTTACAGAAGGAAGTCTCTACTCCATCATACCCAACTAGAAGTCGATTGATCCCGAGTCCTACTGTGTCCTTGTTAAATTAGAGTCTTTGGCTTTCTCCCTCCTGTTTAAACCCATCTGGCTCTCGGTCAATGTTGGATCACTCTTACGATACCTGGGTGGGGTCATTTTGGTGAGCTCATGCTGCTCAGCATATAGGAACCTCTCATTTTCATATTGGCCCCCGTAACGATTTGGTCATGCGCTTGCAGATGAGATATATCATCTCGCAGATACACATGAAGATGCACAGCGCACTGGAAATGACCATGAACAACATGAAGATCTTTTTCTCTGTTGGACGACTAATGAAGCAATCAACAGTGTTCGGGCATGGGTCCAGTGAACACTTGGACAACCTAAAAGAAAAGAGTAGAGCCATTGATTCTCTTCAATTTTTATGTTTTTCTGTAATGCTAAAGATGATTATAATACTGTGCTTTCATTTGAAAATTAATGATACAAGCATTACCTTGGCAGGTCATATCCATGGTATATCCGATACAGAATGTAAAGAAATGATGTGTCGAATCCAGCTTTAAAAACCAAACTCAGCAGATAGGTCCACCACAGCCCCCCTCTCTTCTTGCCAGGGTTGGCGTACAGGCGAGAGCCTTTGTGCCGCTCCACATATTTGCTGTCCTTTCCTTCCCGGTATTTAACATGAGCTATCACCATCAGAGATGGGCAGGTGACAAAAATCAGCTGCAGCGCCCACAGACGTATGTGGGAGATGGGGAAGATGTGGTCATAGCAGACGTTTTTACAGCCAGGCTGGAAACAAAGTAAAGGAATTTTAATGACTAGAATGTCTCAGATGAATAAAATGAGTTGCATTTGTACCAGAGATTTTTTTTTAAATAAAGGAACCTAGCAGATTAAGAGACAATACATTACTTACTTATTTTATATCAGAGCTAGTGCAACTGTCATGAATACAAAACCATACCATGTGCTGCCAAAATTAAATATCAGCTAGAGGATTTGATGAATAATAATACCCCTGTACTAAGACAAATATCTCAACCAAAAAACAGGAACATTTCAACAGCAGAACATTTTCTTTCCTGCAAGACTATAGACAAAAATAAAGTAAGCATTTTACACTTTCTATTAGGATTAGGTCAGAGAATTAGTTCTGTGATGTTCAGAATCTAAAAGAAAGCTCTATTACTAAAATGTATACTTTAATAGAGTGCTGATTGCCTACCAGTTACCTTGTGTTCTGTATCTTCTAGTCACATGGGTAATCTTATAAATGTGTTGTCCAAGTCCTAAGCGGTCAGCACATTTCTTTAATAAAGCGGCCTGCACTGAATGCCAAGCTCTTGAAAGGTTAATGTTTCAATTATCAAAATTTGGGTGACTCACAAGAGACTAATTAAAAATAAAGGAACAGTCAACATTGATTCACAGCGCTAAAGATATCCATACTTTTAGTCTTTAGTATGGGTCAGAAGTTTCAAAAAACAATGGAACCAACAGTTCCCATAATGCAGCTCAGTAGACCCTACCTGCCTGGAAAAAGCCCACGTCTTTTAAAATTTCTCATTTTCTGTTAAAGAGGTAGTTGGTAACAAGTGACAATGCAAAACCTTCCACGTCTCTCTCTCTCTTGCTTGTATCAGTCCACTAAGCCCCTCTGACCAAACCCACAAGAAGGAGTTGGTTGCTTATGTTGCATTTCAGACTGCTTTGAACTGGGAAATTTCCAAGTTGAAATATCTGACTTCCGACCTCAAGGTGTTTCAGGTGCAAGTGAACGAAAACATGGCTGACCGTGACAAAGTCTTTGTCAAGTGTACACAGAGTTGCACTCTTAACGCTGCCCTTGGTGTTAATTAAAAGGATGGTCATTTATAGGAAAACAAGTGACATAAATAGCCTATACTGTATGTTACTAGTAGGGATGGGGATTGTTAATTTTTTATTGATATTCATACCCTTATTGAGACTGCTTAATGATCTGATTCTTTATTGATTCCACTATCAATACTTTTCTATTATTTGGTAATGGTTAGTTGGTAAGACCAGCCCCAAGGGGCATGAGGTACACCTGCAATGTATGAGGAAAATATTCAATGTGCGATAACATTGAAATTGAGATGTGAACAAATATTGATCATCACAATAGTGAGTGAGGTTTAGAAAGAATAAAAACTCAGACATCAGTCAGCATCCTCCTCCTCCTCCTCCTCTGCTCCTCACTGTCAGCAGGTACCGTTACCTGGTCGAAGGAGGAGCGACTGGTTTGTCTCAGCCAGCAGCTGACTTTACAACAATGTGCCAGATTTTAAGACTACAGACGAGTATAACTTACACTACAGACATACAGCTTTCTATTTAGCATATAACATTTAGCTAATGCCAAGCTAACGTTAGCTGTGCTTATAAAACACACAGTACGACAGAGTGAGGACCGAGATGGTCAAATGAACCCTTTCTACATGTTCACCTTACAGACGGGTGAATTGATAAAGTCTTTTTACTCGCAAAGGTTATATTGCATGGGCTGACAGTAAGGAGCGTAGCTGTCTTCGACTCGAGTAGTTTGGAGTCAACATAACTTCACCGTCTCCACCGCAACGGAGCGACATCGCTCTCTGATGGCAACTGTGTGTGTGCAGGAGCCAACAGAGAGCAGCAGAGGCTGCAGCTTGATGATAAACAGTCCCAGGCCTGCTTAATACCGCGTTTCTGTGCCATCAATAAAAACATTTGTTATCTATCTACATCTTATCGCGTTTCAAGTTAACCTCTTAACATGCCCATGGCCGTCAGGTCCTGGCAGCAGCTTTCGGTATGTGCACACAGCTGATATGTTAACTTCATACTCATATGACACACCGTTTGAAAGATAAAATTCTAGTGATTTGACCAATGCAAACCATTTCAAGATAAAATCACCACAGCGGGTACAATCAGCGCTTCTGTCAGACCAACCAGTACAAGCAAAATTGACGTGACTCACCTATGAAGCCTCATAATCCACCAATCGATTATATTCCAACAAAAATGGTCTTGTTATGTTGTCAAGGGTCCAGACGATCCAATACAGTAAAAACATTTAATCCTAATAATAATATTCATTTGTAAAAAAAAATAAATAGTAGAATTCCTCTTTAACATGTGAACTAGACAGAGCCAACCAACATGTCCCATAGAGGAGTTAGGGTTCAAAGATTGTCACATTGGTCACAAATGGTCAAACTCATAAACAGTCAGTCCTTAAAAGTACTTCATAGTTAAAACTAACATGGTGTTAGTGTGGTGCCTACTAGTGGGGAACTAATTTCTCCAGTAAACTTTTAAAACCTAATATTTAAAGGTACAGAGGTGTTAGGAAACAAAACAAAGTTGCTCCTCTGTCTTACCTGTTCAGTATTACACACAAAGTCTTTGCTCTCATCACCCCAAACGGGCTGTGCTGCCACCACAAACACCAGGATACGGAACACAAATACAATGGACAGCCAGATCCTCCCGAACGCAGTAGAGTATTTATTGACTCCGCTCAACAGATTCTGCAGTCCTGACCAGTTCATCCCTGCTGCTGCAATGGCCTGGGTGATAGAAACAAGTACACCGTGTAAAAGAGAGGAAGAAAGAAAAGGTTATTTTTCCACATCCATATGACAAGACAAAACAGAACACAGCGGGATGTCTTCTAAATGTCTTTTCTCTCTTACAATAATAAGGTCAAAGTTAGACATGCTATGGTTACAGATCAGCCACATCCTGCCCAATCCAACAGATGTAAGTAACTACACCCAGACCTGGTGTGTCTGGCAGAGCTTGCATGGGCTTGTATGAAATCATATGACACAAGAGAGGTAGGTAGAAACAGTTTCATCTCATGTCTGCAGGTGTTTCTTGATTGTACAGTTACAAACAGCAAATTGACTCGAAAGCCTGCAGACTTTCATATAAATTGTTATTCAAGATTATTAATGTTATCAGGCCCCTCACTAATGCAATTCCATGCTTCAGTAGTCATAACAAGATATACACGGGCCAGAGAAGATAGTCATGTTACGCTCAGGGTGGAAAATGAATGCCTTTGTCAGCTGGCGGCAGTGGTTAATGGATAAATCAATATGTACCAGCTTTTTATTACTGACATAAAAATGTGGAGATAGAATTTAAGTCCCACACTTTTTAAACAAGCCCATATGAAAAGGTAACCCTTTAATTTAAAGGAATAGTTCAACATTTTGGAAAATTCCATTTGCATTCTTGCCAACAACTCGAGCAAAATATGTAGCCTGAATCAGCAGCCGGTTAGCTTAGCTTGGCACAAAGACTGGAAACACGAGGAAACATCTAGCCTGTCCAAAGTTAACAAAATGTGCCTATCAGTACCTCTAAAGCTGTAGTTCAGATCTGGTTTGTTGGATCTGTAGTGCAAGTGTTAAAACAACAGTTTGCAGTTTCATAGGACGTGGGTCATGTGCCAGACTATTTACTGGTTTGGACCACTAACATCCAGGAGCCTCCACTGTCTGCCAGGCAACTGCAAAGTGAAACAGTGAATTGACATTTTTACTTTTTGTTTTTGAGCTAGCTGTGTGTACCTTTTTTGCTGTCTTTATGCTAAGATAAGCGAACAGGCTGCTGGCTTTAGCCACATATTTGCTGCACTAACATGGCAGTTGTATCAGTCTGCTGATCTAAATCTTCTTCTTAGCAAGACAGCTATATTTTCCGACTATTCTTTTAAGTTAAAGGTGCTACTGCATGTGCAGCATTTACCATTTCTTTAAACCATAGACCATAAAGAATTAAGACCAACTACATTTACGATTACCACATATACCTTTCCTGTGACAAAAATAATGATTCCACTGCTCCCCCTCTACCTTAATCCGGACACCTTTACATTTCATGCAGAAAAGTATGTTTGTAATTTAAAATAGTTCATTATGAGCCTATTTTTGGGGGACTAAAGGTTTACCCACTAACAACCAATGTGCTTTATAACCAGGCAGCAAGGCAGTGTGAAGCTGGGTTTGTGCTGTTGGAATTGTGAACTTCAACAAAGTATACTGAAGTATAATGAAACCTTTTAAGCCAATGTTAGTGTTATTAGTTACACTTTTCCTTATTGTCAGAGTGAAATTTTGAATGAATACAAAGCAAATTGCTACGACTCTGTTTCAGTGTGACATATGAAATGCCGTCTAACATGTCATTTGTGTAAACTAATACAGTGTATTTGCTGATGATTTGTTGAATTCCTTTTACAAAGCAGTTGCTACTGAAAATAGCCTTACAAACGTATCACATGGCAAATGCAATAGCTTTTAATGTAGCTGGCCTTTAAGTGTATACACATAACCATAACAGCTTTTAAGTTGATGTATGATGTTTACACTTTATCACTGTGCATTTGGATACAGGGGTTGTACGTGTCGTATTGAAATGCTGCATTTGTTAATAAAAGTCAACCCACCTTTATTCAACCATCTGAAACTAAATCTCGCTACATGTGCTGTGTTTTTTAATCCAAACTGTCTTTATTTATCTTTAGCTTTATCCATTTTGGACACTGTGTGTGTTAATAGTGTCATGTTTTTGTTTCTATGTGCTAGTCTGCTGCTGCTGGTGTTCATCCAGCTGCAGCAGACTAGTACACTGCACCAAAAACAGTGGTGTGTGTGCGAAGGTAATGAGGTCCATGAAAGAAACAGTCCAATGTCATTCGTCAAGTATAAATATAACTTCAATTATATGTGTGTGGTTTCAGAGCTTATGTTTCCCAGATACTGGGTTGTGCGTGTGTGTGTTGAAGTAATATGTCTTTGTCCTGTAGGCCTACACATTCAGTGCACAGTTTTCTATACAACTCTCATGATTTCTATGGTACATGGGACTAGCATTGTACACACAGAAATACGATATATTGTTTTTTTTCTATTCTACAATATGCCTTAACATTTTTCTGTGTATCTACAGGTAATTCAGTATTTAACCACATGGAAATATCAAAACTAGACTTGAGTGCAGAACATGTTAACCACCAAAGCTTCAGTCACATTTAATGTTTTAGGTTTACATAACTTTTGCACAAATGTATAGGTGAGCCTCAATAGAATTTAGTATAAACTAGTGAAAGTTAAAAAAAGTGAAAAGTATAACAGCTTTTTTGAATATTTCGCTGGTTGTTTTTCTCCCAATGATCATACTTGAGTCACCATATTACTGGTCATAAAAAGGGAATAAAATATGGGAACACTATCCTTACGTCTGTATGGTTTCAGGAGCAGTGCAGGATCACGCACTGTTTAGAAAAGAGGAAAATATTTAGATTTCAGAAAATAGGAGTGGCTAAGCACTGAGGACTTTTCGGTGTTAACACTTCTGCATTAACTCTAACTCAGATAGGCTAAATCAAAAGCAACAATGAGGCTTGTGTGACAGTGAAGTGTAAGTGGTAAATAGCTTCTTGGTCCTCCATACTACCCTGCTTAGATTATAATAGGACTGTTTCAGATTCTCCATTAACATTTGTATAGTTTTTAACCTCCAAGTTTTAGCCTCAAGTTTGTGTCTTAATCATAGCAGAAGGAAAAGTTACTCCCATTGTGTCCTTTTTATATGAAATTAAACAGGTGTTTTTCCCCATTGTTGGCTTAAATAGCAACTTGCACCCTTCTATTAAGGTGAATAAGGAAAATAACGTTACTGTAACAGCTTGTGTTTAATTTAAACACTGCTGATTCTGGCCTTTTGTTTACAATACTGACTTTAAGCATGTGATACAGTGAAATTAATGGAAATCCAAAAAAAAGAACCTTACCTAGTGCTGAAACACAGCTCAAATACTCAAATCCAATATGTTGACACCAGTTGGAGAAGAATAACAGTAAAGTGAAAGCGAAGGAAAAACTGCTTTGAGCTAATCATTCTTTTTCTCTCTGGCTATCTCTCTCGCCCTTCCCTCAGAAATCCTCCCAAACCAGTTTCAGCAGCTGCTTCGTCATCACACACACCACCACTGACGTTACATGCCCTGTCTTGTCAGTTTGTAGGATGCAGGGAGACACCACTCCCTGAAAGCTATGTAACCATGTTACACCTTTTAAATAGGTAAAGAAACAGACACATATGCTTTACAGAGCGGGGAGACAGAACATCCACCCCTGCCGACCAGAATACTTGTGGTGTATATGTGTGTGTAGAAGAAAGCAAGTAAGAAGGGAGATGCCACACCCTCTACGTTTTTACAGAGTAATGCAAATGTGTTTTTACAGTGTTTTCACTTTGCAGACAGACAACAAAATTAAATTAGATTTAAATCACTGTAGTGTATCAAACAGCCTTTGTAACTTCCAACTGTTTGTTTGAATTGAAATGACTGCATAAAATAAATGCTGTAATATGTTTACTAGGTCACAATGTATGCAAAAGTGAATGCAAATGTAAGTCCATGCAAAGTGACAAGGCACAATGTGAAAAGGGTTAAGAGGCTGTGAATATACAATTGCATGAAGGTAAAATAGATGAAGATAAAAACATAGGCTAAATGAGAGTAACAAACGTGAACAATTCATGCATATTTATAGTTTTAAACATTTTAGTAAATGTCGTCACACCAGCAGGCTAAAGGTTGGAGGTCAAGATGCAAACCACAGGAGGCAGAACTAGCGACATAAGGCGACAAAAGATGACATAATACCACTGCTGCGTTCAGTGCTGAACCACACAACATCAATAAGGCAAATATAGAAAGATAAGGCTGCAGACCTTCTAAGCTGACAGAATATACATTTAAAAATGTCTGTTTTCTAGTTTTGTGTGTTTTGTCTACATGAAGTTCAGGTAACAGCTCTCACTGGATAAAATAACATTTAAAAACATTCATACACAGTATCACCCAGTTCCCTCTGGGTAAGTTTACTTTGCTGTGTGCAAACACTAGATGGCAGCAATGACTTCAACATCATACAATGCTTGCTTGCAGTGCACTGTGCCATTCAGTTTATTAAATACATATTACTTCAAAGGTTAAATTTTCAGTTATGCCTGAATTGTTAAAATGTGACAGGTAGTATTTGGCCCAAGTAAAAAAAGTCTTTATAAGCTGTAAATATTTGTGAATATAATTGTATGAAAGTAAAATTACCAAGGATAAAAACGAAAATGAAATAAAAATGAAATAATTATACATATTTCTAAAAAAGTTAACACCAATCAATTAATGTCAGCTACATTCGTGTATAAACCTAGTTTCACCCACGCAAATGCATAAAATAGTTTGTAATATGAACCAACATAAGGGTGCTTGGGATATTTAAAATCCAGTATATTCATATTTACGAAAATCGTCAAAGCAGCAGTAGACAGGCTTGCTAATACCGGATGCGTAGAGAGTTTGTCTACAAATTTAAACGGTCGTGATGTTTTTTAAAGGCGTATTTTTAAAATCATTTTATTGTTGAAAGCTTGATGCCGGAAGTTGCAATGTTTATTGAGGCTAACTCGACATTTTTATTCAACATGTCTCCTTTGCAGACTCTTCTTCATTAGAGGCGTCTGGATTTCTCCTGAAACTACTGCGTTTAGTGAGTAGCTTACGTTATGTCAGTCGTGTGAATGTGTGTGCTTGACGTCGATGTAGCTACTGTTACGACTGTGCAACTCATGTTACCTACGTAAACAAGACCATCGACTGACTGTCATTTGGCTGTTATAGAAAACCGGCGAATGCTTTAGCCTGAAATGTGTTAACGTTAGCTTGGTGTTTATTCTGGGAACATGGTTGTTGACCTGTTTTTACATGACCTGGCTGGCGGCGGAGCCTCTAATGACATATGGCGTTGTTGATTAGTCCAGGGAGGTAACGTAACTTTAGTTTCTAAATTATTACATATATTGCAACAAAGGTTGTATATACGACCTTTGTTTTATATACAGTGATGTATCTGCATTTTAAAAACAGCTACCAGTTAACGTTAAGCTAGCTGGCTGTTGGGTAACTTAACGTTCATTTAACGTTAGAACATCGCCACAGCTAAGTTAACGTTGCGAACGTTACTGCTGTAAATGCATAACATCGTTAGCTAACGTACCCTAGCTAAATATTGAGCTTTTAACAATGTGTACGCTGTACTGTAACGTTAACGTTAGCGTTAACTATTAATTCATTGCTGTCGGAACTGTGCAAAATCACATCTCTGGCCGGTGACACTGAACGCCGAAACGTTACGTTATTTTCTTGCTGCCACAATGTCAAACTCTTGTGTAAAATCAGGTAATTTAGAATAACCTCATGCTGTTCCGTTATGCAGAGATAGAAGCTGCTTGGTGGATCATTTTAGTCAGGCTTGAGTTAACCGTCCCGTACACGGGATAGCTATACACTAGCTAATGATCACGTTTGGAAAGGGAGGTTTATGTGGTTGACGCAATTTTCTCTTAAGTCACGTAAGCACAATTCAGGGAGCTGTTAAAGTCAGGCAACCTCAGCTAAGCAATATTAACATGGTTTTCTTTAGGTTAGCAGCAAGCTAGCGGGCCGTTGTCAGCCAGGACCCAGAAAAGCAGCATCATCATCAATGGTGTGTCTACATCCCGGAGCCGTCACATTTGCCTGTGTCCGCTCAATGAACCATCTCCTCAGCTCTCATCAAAGTGAGTATATTACTACCACGAGTCACTGCAACACAGTCTCTTAATGTGCAATGTGTTAGTAGTTACGCATCACACTTGCATCCCATCACTCTGTCTCTTTCAGGCTGCACATGTATGGCGTTTGCGAAGCTTGGAGGGGAGTTTTGCCAAGCCCAGCACCTGCTGCTTATTGTGGACAAGTGAACAAGAGACACCAGGCACAAACACTGCCATTCACGCTCACAGGTGTGTGCTGTAATAAATACCGGTCATTATGAAAACAAATTCTCACTATTCACCATGTTACAGTCTGTGGACAGCAGAGAGTAAAGATACACTGAATTGGCAGTGATACAAGTAATGAGTACTTGTTTGGCTAGTCATTTACATCACCCAGTGTTGGCCTATGAAAAGACAGGAACAAGGGCATGAAGTTAAAACAGAGCTGCCCTTATCAGATAAACCAGGGCTTTTCAAAGCGTGAGGCGGTCCTCTAGGGGGGCTCCAAACAGTTTCAGGGGAGGTTCAGTGAATGGAAGTGAAACAATATTGCATTACTTTGTGCAGTAGTTATCAAAAGGAGTTCACATAGAATAGCGTGCATGTGTGAGAGTTCAGAGATACAGTAGTTTCCCCTAGTTTTCCCCTCAGAAACTAATAAATGCCTTAGGACAGACATTTTTTAAAACTATTTGGTGGAGTCAGAAGTTATGTCAAACAATAATATTGGCTATTTTGGCTCAAATGTTGAGTGTCTATGGGATCCAATAATATAATCATGATCCCATAGGCATCCAGGAATTGATTGAAACTTACCAAGTAAACTAAAGGTGTGGTGGGGTTGGCGCCGTTTCCCAAGCTTTGTCTGGGGGAGGCCGCAGTCTCAGACTTTGAAACACCCCAAGATACACCATCTCATTCACACAAGAACAAGAATCACAGGTAAAACATATTATTGAGAATTAGGTCAGTAGATAAAAATATCACATTTGTGATAAAGTAACAAGCAAAAACCAGTATGGAACGATGCTTTTAGTTTGGCTTGCTTAAAGCTGTGTAAAAACAAATTACCGTCTCTGTGTCCTCATAGGTCCCCACTGCCATCCTGTTGAACCCATATGAAGAAAAGCCAACCTTCAGCCTGTCACTTGTCCTGGGGAGTAGAGGGAGCCTTTGGTTTTATCCAAGCTTCCTCACAGCTTTTCTCCTTTCCTGCTGTGTCTTTCTTCTTCTACTCTGATTCACACAAATCTTCTATGAATGGGCTAACAGATTTGAAAGAAAGGAAGGACAGATCTTTGTTTTGTCTTCATTTTTTTTTCTCTGGACCGCGAGTGTCTTCCCTGCCAATATTTTTGACCCCACTCTGCTAGATTGAAATTTTTGTTTTTAATCAAGCCAAGTTTTGCTTTCCCTTCGTTGCCAAGAAAGGTTTTGAATCCCCCGGCCCCCTAATTTTTCACCCAAGAAATTTGTCTTGTCTTTTTAGTTTTTATTCAGAGTACTTTTTGTCACCAACGGAATAGGACATTTACATTCTGTTCCCAACATCAGTTGAAATTAATTTTAAAGTGTTTTTTAATTTTTTTCAAAATTTGAAGCAGTTTTTCTTTTAATGAAAATTTTTTTTAAACCATTGGGAAACTTTCACTTTGGTTCCTGTCTGTTACTCCATTCTGAAACACAGTGCTTTTCTGATCTTTTTTTCTTCTATTAACAAACCTTTGTGGGTCTAAAAATGAACCGGCCGGCTCCAGTGGAAATCTCTTATGACTGTCTGAGATTCCTCATTACGCATAACCCCACAAATGCACAACTGGGAAGGTTTATAGAGGTAGCATACGTTTGAATAATTCATATATATATATATATATACACACTTCACTCATTTTATTCTATTTCTAGGGAAAGCAATGACATGGTGTGTTTAAAAAGTGTGTTCTGATGTGTAGGATCTGAAGGCATATGGAGTAAACACCTTGGTGAGAGTGTGTACTGCTACATATGACAAAACACCAGTGGAACAAGAAGGCATACAAGTGCTGGTAAGTGACACACCAGGTTAAGCCTACTCATTTACTCACTAACAAAGTCCAAAAACGCTAATGTTAAATCCAACAATGTTATATACAATAACAAAATGTACCTAATCATCAAACTAAGGAACATCTTCATCTTCGATTTCATCTGCTGGTCAGTCAGGGACGAATGTTCAGCAGGACAACCAAATGCCTCCATAAGAAGTTTGAATAATAGAGTGTGGAAAATGGAAAAGTGCATTCTTCACTGAAAACTAGTAGCAGTAAGCACAGCAGGTCTGATCTTAAAAGGTCACTGGTGCAGGGAATTTTAGGCTTAAGCAACTGAACAGTGACCAAGTGAAAATACTATAGAAATTTCTGGAATGTTCCAGAAGTTTAAGGGGATGGTGTGATTTGTAACTTGCAATAGTTGGTGTAGGCACTCGCAATGTCTAATAGTTTGCTTACTGTGGGGAATACTCTATTGTGCAATATCTACCACTACAGCTTCTGTGGGTGAATATGCAACTGTTGGGAATTATGTAGTAATCTATGTTTTTGTACTGTGACCATATGTGTAGATAGCTGCGAAAATGTGTTATGCGACTGTATATGTTGAAAGGTGTCAAATGTTAAGCAATTGTATGTGATGACACGGATGGTTGTGTACCGCCAGAGCGCTGTGGTCTCTTGAATGCCCAAGACGGATTTCTCCGAAGGGAGACAATAGAGGCTAGTCCTATCCTATTTTGGATCTAGGAAGTCATTTTACTGTCTCTCTGCGGCACAGAAATTAGTTAAAGGTGGACCTTGGCCATTAAGTCAGTCTAAGCATGAGAACAGAAATGTTTACATTTGAGGACCTTGAAACGAATTGCTGAGATCAAAAACGACTTGATCTCCCTTGCAGGATTGGCCATTTGACGATGGTTCTGCCCCTCCAGACCAGGTGGTTGATGATTGGCTGAGTCTGCTGCAGACAAAGTTTAGAGAAGAGCCTGGCAGCTGTGTGGCTGTGCACTGTGTTGCTGGACTAGGACGGTTAGTATTTTTTTATTTTTTGTTTGCCAAGATAAATTAATGTCAAGTCAGCTTTTGGTTTTTCCCAGATGCTTAACTGATTAAACTGGCATATGTTGTCAGTTGTCACTAACGTTGCATAGGGATGCACCAACCTGATACTGACTGAAATAGCTACATCAGGTATCGTGACAAGGTAGCCGATCTATAGGGCTGATCTGTTCAATTAAATTACGATTGTACTACGCGATGTGTCAGCAGTGCGCTGGTAACATTTTTCTAAGATGAGCTAACGTAACTTCGAGGGAGCTGACAGTCAACAGTTTGGAGATATTTCATGCATGCTACGCCAACAAGTTCTATGGCTACTTGCAATAGCTTCAAAGTTAGGAAAGCCTGATATTTGCCTTTCACATAAAGAATGATTCCCAGTCTCTTTCACAGAGTAAGGAATACTGCTTATACTACTTGTTTCACACTGGTATGGGATTGGTAATCGGCATTGGGTGATATCCAAAGCCCAGGTATTGGTAATTCTCTTGGAACTGAAAAAGTCAGATTGGTGCATCCTTAGTGTTGCACAGTGTACACCTCTGTGTTACTAGATTTGTGTAGGGTGTTACAATACCAGCCACTGCTCTACTGTCACTAATAGCTACAGGGGCCAAAGGAAAAAAGCTAGAGCCAAAAGACAAAGCCCAAATGAGTCGAAGTACTTGGCTTCATACAGGGCTCAATGGCCATAAGATTGTTGCCCTAACAGATGGTTGTACAATCTATTTGTTGTTTGCCTCAGAGCTCCGGTGTTGGTGGCGCTGGCTCTAATTGAGTGTGGGATGCAATATGAAGATGCTGTTCACTTCATAAGACTGTGAGTACAAAATATTGATTCTACTGTATTACTTAATTGTACTTAACAACCGCTCTGGCTTTGTAGATGTCATATTCAGTAACATCCCTGTAATTGTTTACACACCTGCCATTCTTTTTAGAAATTTCTGTAAAAGTGTCTTGTGTCTCTTTCATGTTGTCAGGAAGCGTCGTGGAGCGTTCAACTCGAAGCAGCTGCTTTACCTGGAAAACTACAAACCTAAACTGTGTCTGCGCTCCAAAGATGCAAACGGACAGAGCTGCTCTATACAGTAGGAATCTACAACCCCACACATCTTCATAGGAGACTTTCATCTTTTGATGTTAATTGGAAAGTTGACATGTTTGGCTAAAATTGTTTGTTTTTGTTGTTGGTATTATTAAAACATTAAATTTATTCAAAGCGCTTCATGTATTTCCAAGATGTCAAGGTCCTTACGTCAAAGTTCTGGAAATCTTCTCAAAACACAGACAGACAACTTCTGATTCTACATCAAAATGAACCTAAAAAGTGGAGGTGTTAACGGGTTTTATTTCTGCTTCCTGGTCTGTAACTTTAATATGTAGCAAAAATATACAAATACTTATCCCATTAAAAGTACACCCCACAGTCAAACAGAATTAATTTTAAGTGTCAGCATCACTGTGAAATCAAAAGTTGAAAACATTTATTCCAAAGGCTACTCTCTGAAATCCTTGTTACAGGTTCAGCAGCTACACTAAATGCTGTTGATGTCAACAGATTGATTTCAAACTTTGACACTGGGATCAGACATTGAAAACTAAGTGTCAGTAGCAAAGTATGTTTGACAGTTGATTCACTCTTGTGATGTTAAAGTGGCCTACAGCTTGATATTTGTTCTACGCTACAACACTACAAATGCTGAATAAATAGTCGGCAGTATGTGCTTTCAAGAGGCTTGTTGGTTTATTGCACATCAATCCACACAATGGTTCAGACTGATTTGTTTAATCCAGTCTTTCCTCACTGACCAAATCAACGTCCTGCAGCCAGAATGTGGCGCAGATGGTGACATGAGGGAAAAATATACAGTGTTTATGTTGATTTGCTTAAAGATTAGAAGATTTTTAACATAATGTGCCCTCCGTTTGATGCCAATGTGACATGTGCTGTATTAAACAAGACTACAATCACCCTACCCACTGTTTGTCCCAAGCCGTAGACGCACAGCCTGCTTCTGTAGAACAAACAAACTTGTGCTGGCTGTAAATAAATTTGACATTGTCCTTCGCAATGTCACCATGGTGACATTGCGAAGGACAACATGTTTAAACGTCAGTGGGGGAATGTATTCATAAATGACCACTTTATGATTTTGGTAGATTGTCCTGTTTACTTTAGCTATCAAGTGTAAAGAACACATATAAAACCGTCAATAGGCTATATTGTAAACAAAATCTTGGTAATTCATTGGCCGCAGTGCTCCATAGCTCTTTCACTTCAGCACACACAATGTTGAGCAACATAGTGCATGATGCAGTGGCAGCATACAGTATGCGATATTAGTTTTCCAGCTAACAGTTTAGCATAGATTATATTAGGTGGTAATTGGGTGGATACAGCCTGGAATGTACTGTTGAATGATAGTAGGCTCAATGCAAACACATGAGCACGAACTATTTTAGACGGTAGAGAAACGAGCCAGCATTTAACAAAGTGAGTAAGTAATGCAAACATGTAGATCATTTTGGTGTCATCACTGAACAGTTAAACATACTAATGGGACAATCTCCTGAATACTTTGTATGTTCCTATTATAACCACCATGGAACAGGACTGTGGAGCCAACATGGCTGCCACTGAAAACTGAGTGGCCATAGTTCTTGTCTATCTCCGGCTCTGTACGTAACTTAGCTGTCTGGTCAGCTGCTGTGTTTGTAAAATGCTGTTGGTCTTTGTGATTTTATTATTTTTTTCTATAGGTTTTTATTTTATTTCCCTGTACCTTTTATCTATTTGTACTTATGTTTATTTATTCATTCCACAGTGTTTCTTTGTGAAATGTCTGTCTGCTTGAACAAATCTGTTAGTCTTCTTGGAAAATTAAAGTGTTTAGTACCGTAACTGCTGCTTGTCGCAGAAACTATTTTGAAAGGCATCCTAATTGTAGTTTAATGTGTCTGTCTGTATTTTGTCGTGAGCTGAAAAAACAAGTCATACTGAAATTCAAAATCAAATTCTCCAAATACTTTCAGATTACAGTAAAAGCCACTTAAAGACAACTAGTGGAATAATCAGTCAGACCACATATCTGACCAAATATATCTGATTAAAGGTTGATGACAATGCCATAAGTTTGGATAATGAAAAGTTGGGAACATCATCTCACCTATTCCCAAAAGCACATTTTTATTAATATTTGAAAACGAAGCTTTACAAAACTACCAGGCTGCTTCTCCAGCAGTCCCAGGTCACAGTGATTGGACTACATGTAGGGCTGTATCTGAAACGTGGCAGCTGCCCAACGTGAGCCTGACCTGACCTATTTGTGTGCGTGTGTTTGTGTGTGTGTGTGACAGTGAGAGATTGCCTCTGGTGGTGATGTTGTGTGAATGTGGCTGTCAGAGTGGAGTGATAGCATCACACTGACCCAAAGGATGATTCAAGGCTGACTGGTTTTATTGACTGACCTGACAACACACACACACAACACATGAACTAACCTTGAACAACAGAGCCATAGTGGATGGAGACAACAAATGTCCACAAATTGGTTTTGAGACTCCATTCTTAAATATGCATCTGTGGAAGAGAATAGAAAATGTTGCTTTTCATCACTGCTTTCATTCATGTTCACACAAAGAGACAACTGGCTGAATTTCACATTTCTCACATACATCCTGGAGTGGGTTTTCAAGACAACATTAAATCAGTGAACTGAGAAGAAGCACAATTATTGACGTGGACTTCGGAGGAAAGTGTTGTTCAAGTTTGGTTTAATTAGTACAGTCATACAGACAACACACACCAACAAGAAAGAACGCTTTTCTGACAAATACGAGTGTTCTTGGAATCATGGCTGTTTTATACTATATAGCCCCCCCAAACTAAACAACTTCAAGTCTTAAAACCCATTTTCTGTGTAAATAATGTTAAAAGTTTCTTAGGTACACCTAGCTGACAGGTGACACTATTATTTAGTGCACCCAATTTAAATGAAGGGAAGATTTATCACAGGGCTGTTATAGGTTTTTAGCTTGGTGTATCTAATAAAATGGCAACTGAGTATAAGGGATAAATCAGAAATTGGGAACAACAACTTCTCGTTGCTCGTCACAAGGTCAAACAGTCACTCATACACCAGACTTCAAATGAAACAAACAGACTTCACACTGATATGCAGAGATGAAAATAAAACATTCACTCCTCCCAGAGGCAAAGTTCAAATGTTTCCATGTTTGGCCTGAGTGTTGGTTGCTCCTGTGGACAGTAGATGGCGGTAATGTCCTGCCAGATAATGAACCTCTTAATGAAGTCATTTGCATTCAGGTTAAAGTGTAAAAAGTACACTTTCTCAATCTTTTAAATGTGTTTCAGGGGCGTTGAACAATGAACACATTACAGCAAAACTAACCTGATAAAGTCCTACAGAGTGGCAAAGGAATACTAAACACATGTCAGCAAAGTTACTACTGAACTGTATTATTATGGTTTGTACAATGTGACTTTAAAATGATCTGTTAGAGCAAACACGTACGTCTACAGCGTCCTGGGCAGCAGAGGACTGTATCAATAATGAGGCACACCAGTACCTCAAACGCCTCGCTAGCACCTGACAAGACCTCTGCGATCTGACCAGCCTCTGACATTACACCTAAAATCTTTAAAGACTTACAATTACATTGCAAATAATGACACACGGGCTGTCACTCTCTTTCCCTCCCTCTCTCTGGATAAACACTGCCTGCATAGGAGACTACATCAAGAGATTAGGTGAATGTTAGGTGTCGCATCAGGTGTGGCGACACAATGTTTCGCACCTGCCGGGATCAACTTCACTCAACCCTACACGGATACGCCACACTAGATCTGACAGCACCACATGTGCCTCTACATGTAACTAAATATCCTTAGTGTTAGGTGTTGTGTCAGCCTTTGCTTGATTGTGCAGCACACCTCACTATTGTAGCTTCAGTCTACATTCAACCTGCTCTTCAACACCTAACTAGGCTAAAGGATCATTTCTGTATTTTTTAGGGTTTTTTTCACATTTTTGTGTCAGGATGACTCGTAGATAGAAAAATTATTGGTAACCCTGCAGTAAAGTGCATCAGCTGGCGGCCGTAAACTTGAGGATACCTTCGGGGCAAACCCGTCAAAATTACGTCCACAAAAAGTGCTTCATTTTGCCATGACAGATTCAGACTATTATGCAAGAATTACGGTGTCTAATAACATCATGGAAAGGATCCCTACGGGACAATTCATGAGATGTTGCAGGAAGACCATGTTGGAAATGTGAGTCAGAGTTGGAGAGAAGGGTTGTGTTGGAGTAACGTTAGGAAAAAAGGAAAGGAATGGCCAGTCGGTCACAAAAAGAAGCACTTTTTTTGTGGACGTAATTTTGCCAGACGCAATTGCCCCGAAGGAATATGTCGCAGCCGTTGCAGCTCGTGGCTCTGCACAGATTCCAAAACATTTTGTACCGATTAGTCATTTCGACCCTTGTGAAAATAGGGCCCAGATTTAAAAATACCAAAATATTCCTTTAACTAGATTAGGTGGAGTACTAGTTAGGCAGGCAGGTATGCGTCTGAAGTAGCCTACTGGTGAGAATGTATTGAAATGTTCCCCTCATAGAGGACAGCTCTGTGATAATCTGCTCAGTATATGACAGCTGAACATCTCTAAGCTCGCTGTAAGCTACACAAGCCTGTTTGTGTGTGTGTGTGTGTGTGTGTGTGTGTGTCTGCATGGATGTTCAGTGTCCTACAGACTGTAAATGGGAACATTAAATTGCCGCTAACTTTGATGCAATACTTAAGGGGAACGTTGCTGCTGCTCACACGGCCGGGAGAGGGCGCTCTCACTCAAAATAGCATAAATTAACATATTCGGAAAATATAGATTTTTGTACTGGTGATTGCTCCGCCACCTATTTTCGCCACATATTTTACTGAGCCTATAGGCTATTTATCGTGAGGAGGAGGAGGAGGGGGGAGGGGAGGAGGAGAGGATCGAGGGCAGACGGGAGGCATGAGCTGGACGGTGACCCCGTTCACCCAGCGGACCAAACCGGAGGACCGCCTGCTGACTGACCAAAGGATGAAATCAGTGACATTCTGATAATGAAACTACTGCTGGTGTTTCCAGGTTTCTCACGAACAGCTGTATTTCTGCTCCCGGTGTAAAACAGAAGAGTGTGTGTGTGCGCGTGTGTGCGTGTGTGAGAGGAAGGAAGGAAGGAAGGAAGAGGGAGGGACTGGGAGAGGAGAGTGGATAGGAGCTGGAGTTTTAGTTTTCTGGGCATCTGGATATCTGGCCGGACACGCAGAGAGAGAAGAACAGTTTGCATGTATGGGAAGCTCCCTGAAATCGGTGGGAAAGACCGAAAAAGCAGAGTAGAAGAAGAGTGGAGGAAAGTAAGGAGGACAGAGTTATTTTTCTAACGGGACGGGAGGAGCTGACCAGCAGGAATGTTGCCGGTGAGTTTTCATTGATGAGCTGTATCAAACAGGATGTGCTTCGTGGAAAACGTTTCGTCTCTGCCAACATATAGGCTATTATTGTACTATATAACTTTAAAAAGATTCAGCTACAGTTGTGAGGCTTTTCCAATGAGTCAAACATCGGACATTAAAGCTAGAGCTAACAACGAGGCTTTTACCTTTTTAAAATATTAATTCTAAACGTAGGCTACAACATTCATCTCATTTGGAGCATTATAAAGCTTGTAGGCCTATTGGAATAATTGTTTATTTTCACAAGTGATGGACAGGAACGCAACGAGACTTTACGACAGATAGTTTCAATTGACGTGTAGCCCTTAAGTGACTTTAGAGAAACAAACGTTTGAACTCCCTTAATAACCCGGTCTGTGTGTTTCAGCTGTTAAGTTGCCACAATTAAAGAGAAAAACCGGAAGTTGTTCGCTCTGTTTTCGAAATGACAACTGGCCATATAGGGTGGACTGTTATAGTCATAAACTCCCTCGATGGGCTACTTTCAACTGGCAATGAGGGAAGCCTGCAGGGTAGGGTTTTTAAGTAGCCTATGCAAAGGATGAGGACATTACTAGCCGCTTCAATTCTCTTAAAACAAAATTAACAAGTGATCACAAATAATACAAGTTTCCTATTATTATGGCTAGTAAAGTTGGTTTCTCAAATGTGTAGCAGTGGGATAAATCTGTGCCACTGTTAAATGTTGAAAAATATGACATTGTCCCTGTGAACTGTCTGTTGGCTATATTGCAAACTTTTGTGTGTGACATTTTGGCAGGCCTACATTTAAACCTTAGCCTACACATCTCCGTTATGCCTACTGTATATGCCAATCAATCAATATTGTGATTTTCACGTATTTTGCATGATGCAAAATTGATGCCGTCATTAGTGAGGCTTTTATTTTGAAGGTTTCAATCAGATGTCCTGCTTTTCTTCTGGCTGTCTTGACACTGTTGAAAGTGTGTGTGTGTGTGTTGTGTGTCATAGACTCTCTAAGTGTGCATGTGTAGCAAGGTCCGGACATAGTATACAACAAATTCGCCACAGCCCTATTTAGATCTCTTTTACTGAATTAGTCTGCAATGCAGTGATACAACATGTGACAGGGAGTGCACAAGTTCACACCCTCCTCTCAGTCTACTGTCCCCTTTAGTTCCAAATAAAGACTGCATAAAACAGATACAATCTATTAATTGAAAATATTGTATAATACCTGCAATGATACAACATGTTACAGGGACTGCTTCAGTTTACACCCTTTTCTATGACTTACAGTACAGACTGTCACTTTATGCGTTACATTGCTTTTTCAGAACGTAGTCACAGACCTCTACCTGTCTCCTTTAGTTCCAAATACACACTGAAAGAGAACTTCTTGCATGCAAGTGCCAAAGTGCAACAGATGCTACGCCAATCTAAATACTCAATCAAGTAGTCTTGTGACAGGTTTTACTACTCTTCCTGTTCTGGTTGTGGTCGTACCCGCACTAGGTCTGAAGATAGTCTCTTTAACAGTTCTACTCCCTGATTTGCTTCACAGAATATGGGCACATTCTGGAGAGTTCTAGAGTATTACATCTAGAGCACATAGATATAAGCCTATAGAAAATAAATTACTAGAAAGAATGGAAACTACTAGAAATCTGTAACCCCCCCACCGATCTCATTAATGGTGTTGTGTATGTGTGTCAGTGTGTTAGCTGGAAAACCAAAACACAACATTATTCATGTGCATGTGTAGTGCAATTGCTCATCCATAATTGGTAGAAACATTTTCGTGTTTGAAATTAAGAAAGATGCCACTGCATTTATACATCAAACACACAGGAATGCATTCATGCACTGCTGTTGAGCTCAACTACTGAATTTCATCAGATAGTTCAGAATAAGACTGAAAAGTTTATTGTACAAATCTCTCAGCCCCCTCACAATCATAGTTCATAGTTCAATCACAGTACAAACCATTTGTATCCCTATTTCCATCATGTCCTTCCTCTCGCTTTGTACGTCTCTCTTTTCTCACAATCACTGAAAACACTACACCGCTTTGGGGCTGGCTTTGGTCTGCTGTCAGCTCTGGACAATATAGTGAAGATATAGAGGTGTGTTTACTGCAGAGAGAGAGAGAGAGAGAGACCACTTATACCTTGACCTTTGACCTCACTCTGAATGTCCTTCCCAGTTCAGGTATTTTCTCCATGCATTTTTCAGACACTTGTAGCTTCTACCGTTGTCCACTCAGTGTTCACAGCTTTGTGACTCACAGTTCTGACTGCCCTTGTGAAAGTGTTTGCCTGAAGCTGATATCAACAAGTTGACTTAATTATTCTGACTGGAACAAACTATATTTACAGCCCAATATGCCTCTTCTCACAACTTTGCCCTCACTTCTGCAAACAGCAGGCAGGCATGATTGATACACCAAATTCAAAACAGAGCATGATATCATCTGGCAACTTCTTCTGAAATGTCAAGCAGCCAACACATATTTTCCCTGGTGGACAGCTGGCAACGTTACTGCCACCACTTGTGTTTCCCATTAACAAAGAAAGTAAACCATGCTAAATCATAATGAATAATAATGAATATGAATTATTATTATTACTTATTAGCCCTAGCAGCAGGGCTCAATAGATCGCAATGTCTGCCGGTCAGTCGGTCCACCGCTTTGATCCAGACTGATATATCTCAACAACTATGAAATGGATTCCCATGAATCTTTCTACTGACATTCATGGTCCCCAGATGATAAATCCCTCTGACTTTGGTGATCCACTGACTTTACCTGTAGCGCCACCATCAGGTCAAAATTTTACTTTGTCAACTTCACTGTGTGTATAAGGGTAATTAGCAAATGCACACTAACACACTACATTGGTAACCATTGTACTTGCTAAACATCAGCAAGTTTTTTTGAATTCGTCAAAAGGCTTACTAATTTATCCAATTAGTCATTTCATTTTAGCGTAGGCTTTCTAAAATAAATAGCATTTGCTAAAATGTTAAAATGAAGCATAACAAAGTACTGTTAATCCTGCAGTATTACCACGGAGGTGCAGAAGACATACTGCTGATCTTGTGCTCTGCTGTTTTTTCTGAAGGGTCACACCAGAAAGTTGTAAAATTAATCAAGTGGGTTTTTCTTTTTCAGATTTGAAAACATTTATCCTGAATGTAAAAAATGGTTTCAATAATTCATAGGCCAAAGCACTGATTTGTTTTGGGAAAGCTTTGTTGCTGATTGAGATTGCAATGGGATTTCTGGGAGTTTATTTATATAAAAGCAAAAGAAAGTCCGCTAACATTAACTATTCAGAGACACACACAGTAAAAGATATTATACTGGCTCAGAAGTGTACGGTTTGTTTCTTTCTCAATGAGCTGGAGGCTCGTGTTTCACCGGTCTCAAGCAGTTCCTATAGAGACGGCACTGACTGATGTGTGAGTGTGTGTGTTTGGGTGTGGGCACTGGGAGCTGGGGTGTCTGAAACGCAAATCACTTTCAGCTGTCACTGTGTTCCACTGTGCTCCGTCTCACTCACACACATACACATAGAAACAGACAGCTCGGGAGCCGCGTTGCTTTGGCATTTATTCCTTTTTCCCCTTTTTCTTGTTTTCATTCACAAGCTTTAATCATGATCTCTTCAAACCGACAGAAGACAGCAGCTTTTTAGGTTGCTTGCAATCCGTCTGTCTTCAATAACATATTTGACTATTTAACATATTAAAACTTGTAAATCCCTCCAGTTTATTAGCAGGTGTAATATGAAGCTGTCTCACTAGAAGGACAGTATGGCGGAGCTATTTTCTCCTGATTGTTTGTTATACTTTCCAAATTTTCCAACCCCCTTTCCAAAAAAGTTGGCATACTGTGTAAAATGTAAATCAATGTAAATATGTAAATCAAAACAAAATTTGATGATGTGCAAAACATTGAAACCCCATATTTAATTGAAAATAGCCCAAAGACAACATATCAAATTATTATTATTATTATTATTATTATTATTATTATTATTATTATTATTATTATATTTATTTATTTATTTTTTTTGGAAAATGATATGCCCATCTTGAATTTGATGCCAGTAACATGTTTCAAAAAGTTAGGTCATGTCTACCACTCTGCTGCGACACCTCTTCTTTTAACAAAACTCCATGAACGTCTGGGAACTGAGACCAACTGCTGTAATCTTCAAAGTGGAATATGGTTCCATTCTTGCTTGATGTAGGATTTCAACTGCTCTTCATTTATGGATGCAGCGACAAGCTGTGTTCACAGACAACAGTTTTTGGAAGTGTTCCTCAGTGATGTCCACTACAGATCTATCATGTCTGTTTTGCACTGCCGCCTGAGGGCCCGACTGTCACGGCCTCGAGTATTGGTTTTAGGCCTTGACCCTTGTGTACATATTTCTTCTGGTTTTCTGAATCTTTTAGTGATGTTATGTACTGCTGACTACGAAATCCCCAGATTCTTGGACGTTGGCCTATTTGTCAGTGCAGTCTTTTACAGAGTGAACCCTACTAATCTTTACCTGAGAAAGACCCTCTGGGATGGTCTTTCGTCATCTCACCAACCTGTTGCCAGTTCACCTAATTAATTTTGAGGCGTTCCACCAGTTTTTTTCTTTTAGCATTTCCCAACAAAACGCTTTGCACATCATCACATTTTTGTTTCTATTTACATTTTACACAGCATGCTAACTTTTTTGGAAACAGGGTTGTGTTTGAATGGCAGCGGTTTCCACAACTCCCACACTAGCTGCTCTGTCCTCCCAAGATTCATCATTAACTTGTGAGCAGTCAGTTGTTTGAAATATCACAGAAATTAAATTTATGTGGGCTTCCACCAGCTGCCCTTAAAGAATCTTACTAATTTTGTTCAGACAAAGTGTAGGTGTAAAGATCTTGTAAGAACAAACAAAATGAGAAATTTATTTTTGGATCCGAAACAAAACACAACAAGAGTCAGAACAATGGACTGTACTGGGAGCCAATGGGCAAACATAGCGACAGTTTGACAGATGGCACAAACTAAAAACCATTACACTCCCACGAGGACAACTCCCCTTGAATGGTGGGCACAGCAGGTATAAGCACACTACACCCCCAGATCCCAGCAGAGCACATCATCATTTAAAATGATTTACTAGCACATACAAAAGAGCTATCTAAGCATATATATTACAGTAAGCGCTTCACATTCACAATAATGACAACCATTATAGTAAACTCGCAAAAAAAGTGTCAATATACAGCAGTGCCCTATGGTCTCTAGGGTTCATGGGAAATGGTGTTTGTTAAAGGCAGCTAAAAACAGAAATATTGAATAAACAATATTGTCAAATATCGTTTTTTAAGAAATGACCGTCCTTGTCTAGACATATGGAGCATGACATACTGCTGAGAAAGGCTCTTGTCCAGTTTTAGCTATTTGCATTATTAAAAATGTCAATGGGCTTTCTTACTCATGGAACAGGAACTTTGAAGTTTTGGTTTGACTTCAACTCTCAATACATTTGTCCTTTCAGTAAGCCAGCTGGTGACAGCTGATGAGCACAGTGTCATGCCCATGTGACACCGCTCTTAGGATGCCTTAGCTGACACGCTTTCAATCTGGTCAGCTGGCCCTATTTTCCTGTTCAAGAAAACCCAAAAATGTTCCACATGTTCCACATGTTAATGTTTCGTCAGTTGGGAATGGGATTTTTTTCCTTATTCCTGCACTGATTTTACTTTGTGTTTGAGGTCAATGTGTGTGTGTGTGTTGTGTGTGTGTGAATCTGACTATCTTTGTAACAGTGTGTGGTAGGGCTGTACGATTTTGGAAAATAATCTAATTGCGATTTTTTTAACCAATATTGCGATTTCGATTTAATTTTCGATTAATTTTTAAGCTCTTTAACTTCTGTATTATTCAAAACAGACAAGCAGTAAATCAGTGTATAGCGTGATATTAGACAGATTAAACTTACACTGTTCTGTCTTGTGGGTCAGGCCTGTGTTATGATGAATTAGGTAGAATTATTATTATGAGCAATAAGATATATCAAATTATAATAATATGAGAAAGACACTTTGAGTCAAGTCATGGCATTAAATAATATGATATAATATCATCAGGTCGGCCTTTTCACCACAGGGTGTTATACAGTAAGCGCTCAATACAAAACCGACAGTTCACCCACCAATTAATGAGTCCTGATCTCAGTTCAAATCTCCTGGAGTCCATCTTTCTGTGTCCCCGTAAGCAAACTAAAAATACTCAGTTTGAGGTTCAATTCAAAAGTTGGCTAACTAAAATAGAACAGAGTGACCCCTCTCGTGTTTAATAGACAAGCTTAGTAATTCTCCGACAACACCGGAGCCCCCGCAGAATCCGATGCTGGTGAGCAGCGCACCGGCTTTAACCAGGCTGCAACTCGGAACAGACTGGGCCTCTTTCGGCGTATAGTTTGAAACGCCAATTTACAGATATTTCCTGAGCTGACTGGTGGCTGTGTGTGAGACGCAGGCGCCGATCGCCACAATACGCGCTTACCTTAATACACGCGTCTTTCTGTTGTGCATTTTTCCGTCCATCAAAGCCGCGGATGGCCCGACGAATTCACTCACCACCAAGTTACCCGCGGTGGCGGGTGCTACTTTCATTCGGTGTGACATTAAAGTTTATGTAGCTGAGCTTCTGTCAAGCTTACAACAAGAAGGCAAGTTACAGCGTAACGTGCAGACGAAGCATTAACTTCGTCAGACTGCTCTCCCCTTGGGTGTCATGTGACCAGAATATAATCGCCGCCTTTGCGATTAGAAAATTGCGTTTTATTAAATCGCGATTAAATCGCAAATGCAATTAATCGTTCAGCCCTAGTGTGTGGTTTTATTGTCTATAGTGGGTGGAAGTACAGTTCTATCCCTTTGAAGAACTTGGAAGAACATTTTGTTACAAAATCCAGTTCCTGCTCACACACACACACACACACACACACACACACACACACACACACACACACACACACACAAAACACACACAAACTCTGTCTCTCTCTTACAGGCTGTACATTTGTTTTTCTCTGAGTGCCATATGGCAGTCGCAGAAAGTGCTCCTATCCTTTATATGAATACACTGCTTCTCTAATAAATGTAAATGACTGTTTTGTCATTCATCTTATAATAATTGTTACTCCACCGTCAAATGTAACATGAAGCTCAAAAGTCCTGTTTTTCATTTTCAGTTCATTCTGATCAGTGATGTGTGTCACATAAAGGCCTATCCGTTTATCTAAGGGTCATAAATATGAGTCAGAGTCATGCAACAACTAATCTGTGACTGAAGATTTACTATCATGTGTGTGTGAGAGCAAGAGCCACATAGAGGTCAAGAGTGACGGGAGGTGGAGAGCGGAAAACGGGAAGAAAAAGAGAGATTAGGACGTTGTTTCTTCTTCTTCTTAAATTACAGTAACTCATGGTAATGACATAACATGTCTTCTGGTTCACCTCTCTTGTCGATCTTTCCTCTGCGCTGTCCACTGATTTTCTGCCCGTTTCAATAGATACACCAGAGGGCTCGATGTGCCTGTTTTGAGCACATGCACCAAACATGTGACCTTGTCTGTGTGTGTGTGTGTGTGTGTGTGTGTGTGTGACAGGGAGAGAGAGAGATAGCTCTTCTGCCAATATACCGTCTGTGTCCTTTGTGTGTTTCAGTGCGGTCATGCTGCAGTATATCACTGTAGCCTCTGTAATCTCTCCCCTCCAGCATCAAATCTGGACAGCTTCACTCCACACCACAGTAACTAGCCAATACATATGTATACCTAAATATTCAGCTAGTATTAATGATTAATAATAACAGTTACTTTTGCCTCCATTTAATATACATAGAAGTGCTGTTTTCATGAAATACATTCCTCAAGTCTAGACTCATTGCTGGTGGGCAGTATTTCTTGTTCTTTTACAGTTACTGTCTGAGAAAATTATATATTATTAACTTATGTTTCTTATCTTATTCAAATAATTATGTTTAACACAGTTCAAGATAATCTACTTATTGTTTCGAAAAAAAATACTCATCAGACATACTTCACAATTACAAATAAAATAAAAAAACTCATAGATCATTAGTTTATAAGTTTCAGTTAAATAAAGTAACTTAATATGTGTCACTGTTGTGCCAATATTGTGCCATTTATGTACCTTCACTTTGTAAGTGAAGGTGTCAGTCTTGACCCCAGGTGACCTGGTCGGCTCCAGCTCTGCTGGACTCAGGGCTAAAAAAAAAAGTTTTGGCATCAGATTGTCTGGGGCTTTTTTAAGACTTCAAAATCCAGGTGTCACATGCCCAAACTAATCAGGAAGTTAGTTGTGTAATACTGTAATTTTAAGGAACATTTTTTGTTAGAAAAATCAATTCAGGAATTTCAATTAGATCAGAATTGTCTAGTTGCTGCAAATATGCTGGCAACATCAGACCCATATAGTTACATGTGAATTTTAAATTATCTAACTGGTAAAAAAAAAGTTGGATTTTTACATGAATCAACTCCTATCATGAGTAGTTCTGATTGCGGTTGTAATGGAAATAGTATTTTGTTACCATGTAATATTAGGTGTTGTTACAAAATGTAGCTCCAAAAGCAGGCTGATATTATTTCACAATTATTTTTCACAATTTGACCATTTTCGTATTCAAAAAGCTCATCCACAGAGTTATATTTTTAGGATGAAATCTTAGAAACTTTGTAATTTGGTGGAACAGAACCATAAAACAAGGTTACTTGCTGCACTTTTTCAGGGGCAAGGAAATTGGTACGGCCTCTTTAGGAATTACATTCAAGACTGATGACTAAAATCCTCCTCTGGACTCCACTGGATTTTTGTGGTCGCACCTCTGATTTAATCATTCTGAAAATAAAAATAGCACCTCCATCATATCAGAGGTGGACGGTGTTAACTGGACCATATCAGATTGGTAATAAAAACCAATATCAGCTCAATATCATGGTCTTCTCCCACTAACAGGCATGAAAAGTGTCTAGATTCTCTTTCTTATCTCCCACACTCCTCTCCTCCTCACCCTCTCCTCATATTTACTGAAAGCCGACTCCCTCCCTCCCTCCCTCCCTCCCTCCCTGACACACACTTATAGTTGTTTTCCATGCCCTTGCACACACACACACACACTCACACTGACATTTGCACATTTCAAACACACTCTCTCCTACAAAGACATCACTTTCTCTTTCTGACAACACTAATGATCTGTCTATACTTCAAACACACACGCGCACACACACGCTGCTGTGTGTGTTTTCGGCCGATGGTTTTCCAATGAAGCGTTTCTTTGGGCTGGCGTTGGAGCGCCTGGTGATTCTTTCTGAGAACCTGAAACTGAGTCTATGCAGGAAACAGAAGAAGAAGAAGCTGAAAACCAGGAAAACCAAACCATCGGTGAGTGAGAGACAGAACGGCTTCACATTGCTTAAAATAAATATATATATATATATATACGTCACTAAAAGCTTGGTACTTAGCGTGGGCTTTATTTTCTTATGTAGACTTTTAACAACACAGTTGGACAAATTAACACTACAGTTTTAGGCACTGTGTATAACGAAAGCACAGATTTTAGAGGAGTTGACTGTTGTTTAACATCAAGCTGGGGCAGAGGGACCCTGGTTGGCATTTTCTGTTGGGAGGACGTATGCCAACCACTGTGCCATCCTGCTCCCCCACCTCCCCACCCCCAGCCTAAAATGAACACTGTGTTGAAATGCCCCAGAGTAACTAATAAAATGAGCATTGATGTGTGGGGTTTTTTTTTTGCTGTTTTGCACAGATTAACAGGAAATACTGTTTGTCACTCTCGCTTGCCTACAGTCTCACTCTGACTATCTGACCAGCTCTTTCACCTTCACTAATGCCCGAAATAGCCAGTCACTCCATTCAGCACCAGAGGCCATTTAGGAACCACCACTCAATCTGCCTCCGTTTGTGTGTGAGTGTTAGAAAGTTGTCCACCTAAGAGTTCCTCATGTTCACATTTACAATAGTCGCTCGATATAATATGCGTTCACACATATTGTATTGTTCACTTACATTACATTCGGTACAAGTCCATCTTTTATTTTATTTTACTTTTTAAGTTTTGCTACTAATGAAACATTTGTTACATGTTTTATCATGTTTTCTAAAGCATGATTTTGTATTACTTAGACATGGACACGTTCAAAATTATTACAGTTAGCCCTGTAGTCTGACGGTACTGATCTATGTATAGAGGGTTTTCAGGTGATTTACTGTAATCTACACTGTAGTGGCCATATTGAAAGTCCACAGATTGGCAGATTGAGTGGTGTCTATGGGTGGAAACAGCAGACTGGGTTTCTAAACACATCATTTCTCCATATTGTGACAACTCAATAGACCCTTTTCACAGAAGGAAAGAGTTATTGAGTTACATGTCAATTTTGACATGTCACAGCAAGAGAAGCGTTGGTGTAAATAATAAATGGAATTAGGAGGAATTCCAAATAGCTGCTTTAGTTTTGGAGTCCTGGTATAGTACAGACTGGCTCACTGACTGCCATGGCTACTGAGACACTTGGATAGGACAGAGCTATCATTACTGTCATTAGTAACACCTGTGCTTTTCCCTCTTTGACTAGTAAACACGTCTCTTGTGAAGAAGGCCTGGATGCATGTTTATTTACATGCCAGGAAACTCAGGAATGAAATTGTTTGAAGTAGGTGAAGGATTTTATTCATTTAATGATTGCAAACACTTTGGGACAGCATGGCAAGAAATCAGGACTAGGCTAACAAGCAGTGATTTTTTTACATCTGCATCTACAAACAGTAAACTGCAGGGGTGGAAACGAGAATCTGGCTCCTTTACTCTGCTCCTCTTGTCTATATGTTGACATGTCCTTGAGCAAGATATTGAACACCAAAATGCTCCCAATAATTAGGCTGGTGCCTTGCATGGGAGCTCCACTGCTACTGTATGCGTGTGTGTGTGTGTGTGTGTGTGTGCTTTGGGTAAAGGTCCGTGGGACTTGTGTCCATTTACATTTATTAATGAAATGAAAAATGTCACAGAGTGTCCAGTTTAGTGGCCCCAGATTTGATTTTTTGTTTTTTAGTGCCATTGAGGTGACCGAGCCTTTGCTGTTCGGGCCCCTCAGCTGTGGAACTCCCTGCCCGGAGATCTCAGGCAGGCAAAGTCAGTGGCCTCTTTTAAATCTCTTCTCAAATCTCACTTTTATCGAATGGCTTTTATATAAACATTATATTATGGCTGTAATTGTATTTTTTGATTTTATTGTTGATTTGTAATTTTACTTATATTTACATTTTTAAGTATGAATTATGTTTGTCTCGCTGTACAGCACTTTGGAACTTGGTTTTGAAAAGTGCTATACAAATAAAGTTATTATTATTATTATTATTATTATTGATGTTGTTCTGCCGGCCACTCTAAAGTGCCTCACATCGTCTGGGCTTGTGTGTTACAGAGAATAAAACCACAGTGGGTAGTAATGTTTTTTATTGAAAAATTGTATGTGTGTTCCTCATACAGAATAATCCAGGTTTAAATTCCAAAGTTTAATGCAGGATGTTACCAGAGGTGTGTAAAACATGTGTTTGCTTTGCTCTCAGTCAGTTATACCCAACAAGTTAACATAGGTTGTTGGTCACTAAAATTAGTGTTTCTAATGAGGTTAGAATGAAGAATGTTTCCTCTCTTTTCCCCTAGAAAGGAAACAGAAAATAGTTTTTTGTGTCTTGTAACCTGCATCTGGAAATTACACATTTTACTGAATGAACCTACACTCGACAAAAATCTCTTTCCGGTATTTACTCTTTTCTTACCTACTAATTACACATTTACTCATTATTTAGTCATTCATTACAATTGAACATCTGATACCACAGTTGACCTCCATGATGGTGCCAGATATTTGTTGTGTAACTGCTGAGACCTCAAGTTCTCATCCATGCTGAATTTTGGACAGGGTTTTTTTTAAGGGAATTATGAGTATTTTGTTGATATCTGCCTCAAATGAGAAAGCCACTCTGAATGATTTGATTATATAAAACACTCTTTCCTCCCCACCAACAGTCCTTCAGTGTAACAAATGCTGTTTGTTACCATGTGAAAACGAAACATTACAGTCCCTGTGAGGCCATGGTTAGCCTACTTTAAGTGGTTTGTGGACTCTGAAACCCCTACTGTGTCGAAGGGTTTGCACATGTGTGTGTCTACGTTGTGTGTGTACACGCGTGTTTGTGTGCATCTAATCCAAGCTTTAGAGAATGTGTCCCTGCTCAGTCTGTCTGCATGCAACACAAGATTACTTCACATGATCTGGGACAGGTGTATACAAAACTGTGGATTAGTGAACAATATATATTTTGAGTCTGCGTCTGTGTGTATGTGGCAATGTAAACTGTGTGTATGTGTTTGTAAGAGAGCGGGAGAAAAGGCAACATTAGGATTAAATGCGTATCTGTATCTGTGTGTGTGTTTATGTGCCTTGGTGTGTCTGTGTGTTCCTATCCCAGATTACCCTAAATTTATCTTTCAACTGCCGACTGACTATCGGACATGACATCACCGGGGACATTGCCAATGACATCACAGGCGATAACACAGGATGTCCTTTTCTGATTGCTATTTTAATCTTTTGGACCCAAAATTTGGAGGATTTGATAAAACAATGATTTCAGAGGGGGTCATTACTACCCAGCTGATACTTAGAAATCATATATTGCTTTTACAGATGTTTTACTAAACTAAAAGCTTTATAGTAATAATATTGGCAATATTTTATTATACTTAAGCCTGTCTACACTAACTAGGATAAACTGGATTTTTATGGAAAGATAAAACCAATTTGATAAAATTTACATGAGGTTAAACCTTTGTCCTGATCCCAAAAGGGAATTGTATGCCTGCAGACACATGCATACAATTCCGTTCTGTGTATACCAGCAGCTATTGATAAGTAATTAAAGCTGCTATCAATGTGTTGTTTAGGCAGATGCATGGCTGTATCGTGTTACAAGCTTCTGATATCAGTTGCTGTAGCTTCACAGAGATCTCGATGGCCTCCTTGTCAATTTAACATCATTACGTCTTGAAAGCTTTAAAATTGGATTAGATTAAATTCACAACTGCAGCTCAGGCTACTATGTTGTTATCCAGGCCAAGTTGCCTTAAACTTGCTGGATTTACATGTTGATTATGTAGTTTCTGTTTTTAGAAATGCTCTGCATTCACACGTTTCTTAAGGTATCCATATGTATCTTCAACTGTGGGCACCTGTAAAAAGCAGCTCAACACCCATTGTTTAAACTTGCTTTTGTTTAGTTTGTTTTTGTTTAGTTTTTTGTCCTATGCTTTTTAGCTGAATATCTGTCTCTTATTTCTATTGTTTGTCTTTTTTGTGAAGCACTTTGTGGCACCGGCTCTTGAAAGATACTACATAAATATACTTACTTTGTTTGAGCCGATCTTCAATGTCTTTGTGTTTTCACCTGAATTTTCCACTTTAATCTGAATGTGATCACCTTCTAATCAACCAGAATTGCTTCTTATGCTGAGACAGGAACAGGACATCATTGGCAATGTGTTGAATAACTAGTTAACCAATAGTTAATTAGTTAGTCACATCTGATCTGAGTAAGTAATCAGAATCAGAAATGCCTTATCCACTGTGTCTATATGTGTGTGCGTTATATGTATGATAATTGTTAAGACACTGTATTACATTTAGCATGTTTTTTTCTATGGTAACAGGTGATCCTGACGGTTTACCTCAGTGACACCCAGCAGATGCTAACTGAGGTCCCAGTTACTCCGGCAACCAGAGTGATTGACGTGGTCGAATACTGCAAAGAAGCTGGCGAGGGGGAGTGTCACCTGGCTGAAAAATGGAATGGGCACGGTGAGTCCATCCACCCATCCATCCATCACCATGTATAGTGTTAATAAAAGTATATTTTGAAAAATATTTAAAAGAGGTCAAATAAGAACATCAACAAGGGGCCATTTTAAAGTGTCCATCTATGCAGATGATAAACTGTTGTATATATAAGTCACATGGTTTTCTTGAACAACCACCTTGTAGCATCAGCTTTCTGTAGCTCGTGAGCTCATCTGAAGCATTAACATAACAAGTCATCAACAGACTGCCAGGTAATAAACGTGACTGTAATCCAGTATTTAACACCCATTGACAGGTGGTGGTCTGTCATAATATATCCACATATTCCTCATTTTGGTCTGTTGAACACTGATATAGTAAAACTTGATCCCACTGAACACAGTATAATGATAATGATGATGATAATTACTAATACTATTATTGTTGTTCTGCTGTTTTCACAGTAGTCATGCCTGTATTTCTATACATGTATGAACACCAACAGAAGTCCTCACAATGTCCAATACTAGAATAGAATTACTCTTGACAGTCTTTTGAGCATTAGAGTATTCACATGATTATAATCTGGAATTACATGACAGGATAATCACAGTGTGACCCTCGCTTAGATCGTTTGCTTCAAAGCTAATTAAAAACAGAGTCAGATCTGTATCACGGGTACAGCTCGTGAAATCAATAGAGCGCCAAGTGCTGACTGTATACTGTACGCCATTATAAACTTGAATAGACCAGTCCATCACATGCAGACACTCACAGCTACTGCATGTACTGTCAATTAAAGCATGGCCTACATCCATTCAATCATAGCTGTTGAAGTAGCGAGCCACATAACAACACAGTGTGTTTGTGCAGCACTGTGGTGCGACTGAGCGGTCAGACTGGCTATAAATGGCTCTAATACTATACTGTGTCTTAGAGGGTGACACTGGAAAGCAGCACATAATAAATGGTGTTGTGTCAAAGTGTTGCTGTGTGACGAGAGGCCATGCCTCAAGGCCACAGTTGGCCTCACGACTACTGTGTGTGTGTGTGTGTGTGTGTGTATTTGTGGTCGGTGAGCCATTGTCTGTGTGTGTGTGTTATTAGCTACGCATTGATATATATTGCTTGGTTTCGAGAACCAACCTTTCCTTCTTTTCAGTTTTTTAAGCTTTAATCATATAGATGTGTAAGTAATCACATATATAATTGAAGAGTTTGAGTTAATAGTAAAAAATATTAGTGTTACAAATATAATTTTAGGTCATTACAAAAAAACATTTCACACTTTTGAAGTTGCTACTCATTTTCGGTCCTTGCATTAAAATACATCGTTTCAACCATTTGAGAATGATAGCAGGTTTCCATATTTGTTTTTGGGTTAACCCTTTGTTTACATTTTTATCATGGTTCTAGCCTTTAGTTTTAAGCTATGCAGTGTTAAAACAAACCAGATAACATCGAGTTTCCTTTTTAATTTCCCCGTTAAGTAGCTTTAAAGCCACAGTATGATGTTCTTGTGTACACAAATATTGTAAAATATAAAAAAACCTCAAGACTCCATATTTTGTATTGCTGCATCAGTCCATCACAAGATTTTACACCGAATTCAGCTCGTCATATTTGGCATCTTTTTGAACTTTGGAATCCACACTAGAATGTAAAAAAACAGTAAAAATATGTGGGTTTGAACGATGTTTGGCTGCACAGCAAGAGTTCTTTTTGACTGACCTACTGGCAGGACAGCGGGACTGAGTTAATATAACATAGACACAGTAGAATCACAGCAATATAAAACCAAAACCATCAAAAAGAAATCAAAATAACAGAAAGATCATTATAGAAAAGCAAACCCAACCTGATGAGTTTTTAAGAGAGGATATAATTTTAGCTGGTATTAGATGGCAGAAAAAGAGAAATTATCAACATTTATTTCAGACAAGCGGTATAATTATAATTATATAGTAAATGTGAAAATGTGTTGTTTAATAGGAAGTATTCAATACTGAATGCATATACACTCTGTAATAACTTGGCTAACGTTGTCTCCTGCTCTGTCTCTTCCCAGAGCGAGTTCTCCCTCAAGAGTTGTTATTGTTGGATCTTCTCCAGCAGTGGGGGGCCAGGAGGCCGGAGGTCAGCTTCTACCTCAGACACTGCCCCTCCTGGACGCAAGGTAGAGCGAAACAAACAACCACACATGTTGATTCCACCCAAACTTCCCACATGAGTTGACCTGCTGACTATCAGTTTTCAGCATCATTCACTCACATGTAGGAAACAGAGAAACGCAGAGAGCCAGTGGTGTGTGTGTGAAGTGAGGTCAGGGGCTTGGTCAGTAATTAGCCAGATAAGATGATTAGAGTTACATAACATGGACAGGGCAAACATAATGGGGAGAAGGGGCAGAGACAAGGACAGAAAAATGTTTGGTCTGCTGCATAAATGTCAGACGCAGGGAAATTGTTTTTCTTTTCTCTGTTAAACAAAGAATGAATGAATGATTGTGTAATATTTATGCACGTTCATGCCCAAAGCGTACGACAGCAGGGGCTGCTGCTGCAATAGCGTCACCATACTGTAGCACTGGTGTGTTTTTGTGTCTGTTTCTGCTCCCTGCTGGGACAGGACAACCTCACCACCTGCTGGTACATTAACCCCCACCCCATTCATTAAAAACATGAACATCATTCATTAGAATGTCATTATGAGCATATGCTTGTTAACTGTTAAGTTTACTCTGAATAATAAATAAATCATAAATACAGTTTTTGCTTGATCTTTATTCAACTTGGCAGAGTGACAGAGACGATGAAGGTTTTCCCATGTGACTGCAGCAGTGCATTTGGTGTCCCACTGTTGCAAGACGAGACTGCTTTTCCCCTAGTCCCTCTGTTTCTAGCGACAGGGACAGCCAAACCGTCCCTTCAATTTGCTGCCAACTAGTGTTTGACTCTTCTGTTTTCATAAATTAACTTCTTAAACTGGCCACTTGCTCTCCAAGAATCAGAGCAACACCAATTACCCTAATGTATTACCTCCTCCCAGGCTAATTGATCATCACCTGCCCTCTGTGATTTATTGAAGGTGTCCGTGGTGAGTTTGCACCTTCCACACAAGGACATCACTTTCCTCTTAAAAGCTTGTACTGGTCTCCCACATCACAAAAATAATCATCCCTGCAAAGGATAGCAATATGTTACTGAAATGGAACAGGGGTAATTCAATAGTCAAATGTGAATCCAAACTCACCACAACTAATGATAATGAATTTCTGCCTGTTTCCATAAATTACTATTTTAATTGACCTAGCTTCTGTTAAACTAAATACAGTAATTAAATATATTACTTTAACTTATCTATACAATTTTGTCTGCCCAAATGAATGTTAGTACTGCATTAACTGCTATATTGACTAGAGGTGAAACTTGGAGCTGGCTGGGATTAGCCCAGATTAAACTTGTCTGGTCTTAGTAGAATTAAAACAAATGCTATTTATAGATTGTACACAGAGAGAACGATGGGGCTAGACATATATAAGATGAGGAAGACTTTGTCTTTATCAAATAGAGTTGTGTGCGTGTGTGTGTGTGTGTGTGTGTGTGTGTGTGTGTGTGTGTGTGTGTGTGTATTTAGCGTGTGCAGAATCAGCCTTAATGCAACATCTTGTCCTCTGCATTTCAGTACCGTTTTGACGGCAAGTTGCCAAGAACATACTCTACATCCTTAGTAGAAGTAAGAAAGACTGAATATGAATGAGGACACTGCTAACAAGGACACAACAACATAATAACACTTACGGTTTCAACACCAGAAAATATTGTAGAATGTTGAGACAAGAACCTGACTGATATAAAAATATAAAAATCTGTATATACAACATGATAGTAAAGGAAAATTATAAAACTTGTCGAGCTTGCCAGTTTTTTTAAAATTTATCTTTGAGGTAAGGCGTACATTGCTATATCTCTGCTTAGAGTTATTTTTGTTGTTCATTTATCTGCAGAAAAGCAGCAACCTTTGGAGCAAAGCTGGACCACAGAAGCAACAGAGAGTGCTAATGACAGGGTAGGTGGACACACACACACACACACACACTAGAGCTGGGCTGGGCTGAAGGTGCAGGACTGACTGTGTTATGCATCTCCAATTAGCTCAATCTCAACATCCAGGATCTATTTGGTATATAAAGATCTCTACACCACAACACTAATATTGTCTGGACTACGGAATAGGCCTGTACCTAAATTTATCCTAGTGTGAGATTTTGATTCCACAAAACCGCAGTATGTGTATAGACACACACGCATATATTAATATATATGAAAGCATGAAGATCAGATTTACCAAATACTATTTCAGAATACCAGTATCAAACCCTCTCTTTACCTATGAGATATGCCCCCCAAAGCTGTTCATCCAAATAACATTTAAAAGAAGAAGCAAGGAGACGATTTTGCTTATATATGCAAAACTGTGCCCTGTTAAAGGAATAGTTCGACGATTTGGCAAAGAAGCTTATTCGCTTCCTTGCCGAGAGTTAGATGAGAAGACTGATACCACTCACATTTCTGTACTATAAATATGTAGCTATAGCCGCGTGACGTTTAGCCTACATTTAAAGACTGGAGACAGCTATCCTAGCTATGTACACAGGTAAAAAACACCTGCCATCAAAATAACCCTCTGAGGTTTTTACACCTTTTATTTGTATGAAACAAACGTGTCAATTAGTGAGCCTTAGCAGTGCTGCAAGGTGGATTTTGTTACCTTTTTAGAGAGCCAAACTAGCTGTTTCCCCGTTTCCCAATATAATGAAAGATTCCTTTAACACATTTGTAAGCTGCTGGTTGTGATATTTGACTGGGAAGTCCACAAACAAAATATCCATCCAGTCTGCAGCCAGTTTGGCTTTGGGTATCCTTGAACAGGCTCATTTAATTTAGGGAAGGCATTAAGACATAAATGGTGTGTGCATGAGTTTGTGAGTATTCACATATTTACAGTACGTGCACGGTTGTGTGTATGTCTTTGCCTGTGTGTAGTCTAGCGGATTAGCCCAAGGATTAGTGACAGTGATGATTATAGTTCTCTACCAGCAAGAAGCATGTGAACACACACACACACACAACACACACACACATAGTAAACTCTATACATACAGCATAATTACCACATATATTCATAGATAGAGAAGAAAAGATAAAATGGGAATAAGGCTTTTGCCACTAGCCTGACTAAATGCCTTTAGCTAACCATGTTTTGTTTCGCTAGCTTCCTGGTTTTGTTGTCTTACCTACAAAAATGAGTCATATACTAAAAAGAGCAGCCAGCCTCATGCGAGCAGCTTTTTATTCTTTACTAACAGCTATTTTCAACCGTGTCAGCTATTGTATTTAACCTCAGACTAGACGCTTGCTTTGTGCATGTTGGTTAGGCCTCAGTTAGCCGGTCACTGACCATATTTGCATGTGTATATGTATGTGCATATCTGTGTTGGTCAGTCTGCTGGTTAGTCAGCCAGTGTTTGTGTGTGTGTGTGTGTGTGTGTGTGTGTGTGTTGGTCAGTCAGTGAAGGTAGGATTAGCTTGGTCCCATGACATAACCAGGCTAAGAGGATTGTTAGCTAGCCAAACAGCTCCTCTCCCCCCTCCTCCTCCTCCCCTTCCTCCCTCTTCTCTCTCTCTCTCACCTTGCGCACTCCTTCACAGTCGTCTTGGGGTATCTGTCCTTCTTCGTCCTCTACTTTTTACATTCATTTCAACCAAAAACAAAGAGTTTGAGACAAGACAGGAGCGTGGGGGTGAGTTCTGGAAATTTGTTTCTTTTCTGTGGGTGTATGTGTGTGTGCGTGACAGTGTCTGTGTGAAGCTAAAAAAATGTGTGTGTGTGTGTGTGTTTGCTTCTACCTACCTTACATTATTTTGCCTGCTTCTCACGTCAGCTTGTCATACATAATAGAAGAACTGAAAAACTGGATAGGAGGAGTAAATGTAGAGGTGACATTAAAATGTGTGTGTCAGTGTGCTTTCATTTCTTTTCCCTTTATGTTTCTGAAAGTTGTTCTCTGACTTTGTTCATGATGTAGGCTACACTCACACACACACGACACAGACACACACACACACACACACACACACACGTCTATTCCTCTATCCCCATGGGACTTATTGACAATGCATTCCCTAACCCTTTACCCTAACCTGATTGTAACCTTAACCCTAAAACCAAGTCTTAACCCGCAAAAAGCAGTCTCTATCCATGGGGACCTCTATTTTTGTGCCCACGGTGACATGAGTCCCCATCGGTTTGTGTGCATTCAGGTTCAAGTTCCCACCGAAATAAAAAACATGAAACACACACACACATACAAATACACATACACGCATTGGCTGACTGCTTGACATGGAGTGTCATGTGTCAGGGTGGGATTGCTGGCCATGTGTTTGTATGTGCGTGTGCGTTAGTGTCACAGAATCAGAGCACAGGGTGTGTTTAGGTCAGTGTGGTCTTGTGAAAACTGGACGCAATGTGCAGGCAAGGTGTGGCTTCTGCTTTGGCCATGTGTGTTTACGCTTGACAGTGTTATTTTGTCGATGTGTGTGTTACTGAGCAATGTGGATGCCTGACATGACTCCAAATCAGGGTGCGACTCTTGGCTCTCTATAATCACGTCCAAAAGCTCTCACTTACTCACTCACAAACAGATACACAGACACACCCACCAGATGCTGTTTCTTCCAACAGAACGGTGGCGGTGCTGACATGTGTTTATGAGAGAGAGAAAGAATGAGATTTTCTTTTGTGTACAGCTGTTTTAGATTTGGTATTCATCACTCATCTGAATACTAATGTCATTACTTATTGCAACAAAATGTATTTTTATATTACTTAAATTTCTCCTCCTGAAAACCAGACTGTGTTGATGTCATTCTTTAACTCAAAATAGTAGTAGGCATTCTTAGCCATGCTAACACCACCAACCAAGGGGTAGCATGCACAGTCGGTTCATTGCAAAGTCCAAAGAAAGAAACCTCCCTGTTTGTTCAGATTGCATGATTAGCCATTGGAGTCTAGTGAATTGGTAAGAGGTGGTAGATAGATCTGCATACAAAACTGTGAGGGAAAAAAACGTCAGTTTTATGGTAAGACAGCTCACGATGTTGCTGTGTGTTTATGGTTTTCTAATAAATAGTGCAAAAGTTTAACAGGCTCCATGATCAATGCATCGTGTTGATACGCTTATCAGTGTGCACTGTCTTTGCATGAGCACAACATATGTGGCATAAATCTGCAGTCTGGTATATATTTTGATGGTGTCCATATATGCTAACAACAACAAAAAAGTTACCTGTACGGGCCTTCTATGCACTTAGCCTTTATGGTGTGGCACCATTTAAGGTCTTCGTCTGTGACCCCCACGTAGCTAATAGCCCACTAACTGTAGACCTACTTTGCTTAACTTTGTTTTAGTCTCAGTTAGCGTTACTACTGCCAGTTTCCACCATTTCTCACTGGAATTCCATAGTTAGCTAGAGCTGAAATATGCAGTAAAAAAGATTTTGAAAATGTGAGGACGAGTGCCATATCCAAATTTTACAAAATTAACATCATGCTGTAGGCCATTGGAGAAGACTTGAAACAAGTGAGTGGGAACATAAACTCATTAGCAAAGTGTTTACTGAGTTCACTGAGAAGTAGGGTAATTTTGTCATAGACTCCAATGCTATCGGACTTCTTTTTGCAACCAGTTGAGTCGCCCCCTCCTGGTCATTAGAAAGAATGCACGTTTAAGGCACTTGACTCTTGATGCTGACATGCTAAACTAAGATCACAACTGTGGTCAATAACAAGCATGTAGCATTTTGCTCAAAGTACTGTTGCTCCAATTGCGCATCTTCACAGAGCTGTTTGCATGGTTGTCGACTCCTAGCCTTGTTTCATGATGTCATATTTCAACTGGCTTTATCATTACTGAATACCTAGTTATTGTGAAAAAAACAAGAACAAAAAAAACAAGGTGAGGTGGCATGTCATTTCTGGATAACTGGATATTCACTGTAATGTTATGGAAGCACTGGTGTTTTGCAGACAATTAAGAGGAACTATGTTTTTCTCTGGCTTGTGGGGCTGGGTCAGTCAAACAGCGGTCCTCTCCCAACATTCCCTCCTTCCACTCCCCAAGACAACGTCTTGTAAACCTTGTGCACAACCTCAGAACGACCACAGGATCATCGCGCACTCTGAGTTAGTGCACGCACACACACATAATGGAGTCTGTTGATCCAACTGTGTGTAACCATACCCCATCCAGCTGTGTGTGAGAGCGCTGCTCAGGGATATATTAAGAATTCAGGTGTGTCTTTGTGTTCATGTGCTCTTGAGTTAACATGCATGTCATGGGTTATGTTGATGTAGATTAAGATGAATATTTTCACCATATGTCATCACTAGAAATGCCTCTGTAGGTTATATGATAGTCTGGGTTCAGGGACATCAGCGGAGTTTAAATATCACTTATATCATTCATACATCCAGAACATAGAAAAGATCTGTTAGGATTTAACTAAAGGCATTTATCATTGAATTATATCAGTAAACATTCAAACTCTGGCAGCAGAGGAACAATGTTGAAATGGAGCAAGTATTCTGGAAGCTTTGAAAGCTGTAATTGTAGGAAAGTCCCTGTTTGGATGAAATCTGGGTGGTATTGTGTAGCACCAGAACTTGAGTTAGGTGCGTATTCCCTAAGTCCAGGTGGTCTTCCTGTTTTTGCGGAATTCTGCAGAAGGTGTTCACCACTTCGCCCAAGGACACTGTCAGGACACATTGCTGTTGATGGACAAGCCGTCAGTGGTGCGGTTCAAAGATGTGACCTTTTTAGTTACAGGAGGGGTCTCAGGACCAGCGGGCCACCCTGCTGTGTGAACGTTAGTCACTGGAGCGGATCTGATAACAGAGTTTTCCCCTTTGGTACTGTCGAAGCTGCAGGAATGTCTGGAGGCTGTTATTGTAGATTAGGAGGGATATTTTTACTGGAGGCATACAGCAGATGGGAAGGCGATGGGTTTCATTACTTATGGGACCTATGATCAGAACAACGTGTCTGTGTGTGTGTATGTGCGCGCTTAGTATGTGTGCATAACTCTGAGAACAAATATACTGTGGGGAAACGTAATACTCACACACTGAGAAAGTCAAATATCCCCATGTGCTTCAGATTATAACCTTGATCGCAACATATTTGAAACTGCTGCAAAGACCAGTGAACAGCAGCAGCACGAGGTGGTTGTATTTACCGTTGTACAATTATAGCAAAATATGGAATGATCTATTGACACCAGCGGCAGTCAGGTTAAACTGATAAGTTGTCTATAATATCCTGTATTATTTCTTCATGTTCCTCCTAAGTTATCCGTCACTGTAAAACATATGGCGTTTTCGCACTGGAGGAACTTCTTCATTGTTTGTTGCTTTTTTATTGTGGCCACACAGCAAGACGTAGAAATTATTGTAGTTCTTACAGCGCCGTTTTGATTCGTGAGGGACTTTTTTAGCTCCTGCTTCAAAGTAGGTACTGTCCCATCACAACAGGAACTATATGTGACGTAAGTGTATGTTGATTGGTCGAGGGGCTGGTTTGTCTCAGTCAGCAGCTTACAAGTTTACAAGAATTTGACAAATTTTAAGATAAGTGGCAAACTACACTTAGACTACATGCAGACAGCTTTCATTCTAGCTTGTTTGTAACAATTCACTATCAGCTATCCCGTATCGAGACTACGACCTTTAATAATTTAGCCCTTGTACCCGTTCGGGTTTTGATACCCATCCCAAGCTATTTCTTCTGAAATATAAAACTAAAATAAGATAACGTTAAAATTCGTTACCCATATGTTCGCATGTCTCTTTTACAACTTTATTATCATGAAACCCACAACACACAACAAACCGCCGCTCTGACCATGGCCTCCTCCAACATTTGTTGTCGTTGTTGTATATCGCACGGAAGTAAAGCTGCTATTCCAAACGCCATCGGCTGGCTGGATCACTTCAGCGTTCCTATTGGCAGTGTAAATTCAAACAGAAAATATGGCCTTGAAGGTATGTGCTTCTCTGAGGAACTCCCCAGTGAGTAGTTCCTCTTAGGGCATCTCCAGAACAGTTTGGTCGGAAAACGGCAATTAACGCACAGGATGTATGGCATTAGTCTCACGAAAATACAGTGAACCAGTGTGAAGGGACTTTTCTGTGCACCATAGTCTGATCATGCCACACTGATGGCACTGAAAATTTGCAGCTAAAAAGCCTGTCTGATTTGATCAAATAACCCACTCACAGCCCTGAACTTGCCTGATTTTTTTTTTCTTCAGGTTGGAGGAGTCTCTTCTTCCTTTTTAGTCCTGAAATATTTTTTTTTTTAGTCTGAAGTGGGATGTGTTGATATTTTGTTAAAAGAACACACAAGAACATTTGTCGCTGGGCGGTGCTAGGAAAGATTTTGGCTCCTCAGTGGGTGCGTTCACAAGACATCTACTTTTATGAACAAATGGAAGCTTTAATAAGACTTTCATCACAGAGCAACTACACTGGAACTGAAAAAGAAAACTGTCTGCCTAGCTAAAATGACATTAGGTTTTGTCGTCCTCTGTCATTTCATGTTGTGTTGTTGAGCCTACCCAACTCACCTGCCAATGTCTTCTTCTTCATCTTCTTCTTCTTCTTAAAGATTTGGCAAACTGGAAACAGCAATGGTGTCCTTTCATTCTCTGTACTAACTGGAGGAGAGGAGTAATTCATTCATTGGAATATAGCCTAAAATATTTAATCAAGGAAAAGTAGCCTAAATGATCACAAGCCACTCAAAACCATTTTTATCTGCCCAATCAAATAAAAATGAGCCCAACTGGGCAGAAAAATGTCCAGTCTGGCAACACTGAGCTCTGCCAATATAAAGTAGTTTTACATGTTTGTATTCAGCTCCTTCAATCAAAAGAAATGTAATCTTGGCCTGCGATCGGGTCAGCCAAGATGAGGAAATGTTTTAGTTTAATTCAAGAATAATGGTTCAGGTCCATGAGACATGTTCACATTCTGTTGTGAAACAAGTTACGAGTCAAATTTTCATAGGTGTGGCAGAAGTGAATAAATAGGCTTCCTGAAAATAAACGTGTAAATATGCAATGTGCAAAGTCACTGCATCACAAGGAGGATGTTGATGTGCCTTGTTAGTTTTCCCCAGTTGTGAATGTTTTCACTTTAAAGAGCTGCCAACTTTCCCAAAAATAATTCATTTAATTAATATTGACGTCCTTTGTGGTGTAAATGTTTTTTTAAAGGCCTGAAAAGAGTCAAATTTGAAAGGGAACTTGAAAACTTGAGTAGTTCCTTTTAACGAGATGTCATCCTATTTCAATTCTACTACTACTACTATATTTTGTTTGCAAATGTGTATTGCCCACTCACACCCACAGATGTGTGCACACAGAAAAGCAGCGCTGGCATAAAACTCCAGTATGCTGTTATTACTGGATGTGTGTGTTTGCCTCTGTGTGTGTGTGTGTGTGTGTGTGTTTTTTATCTGAGTGAGACATATGTGTGTCTGTTTGGCAGAGTGAAAGGGAAAATGTGTGACGCAGCAGTTGAGTCACATGTCACATTGTGTGTGTGTGTGTGTGTGTGTGTGTGTGTGTGTTGCAGAGAGTGAAATAGTGAAAAAGAGGACAATATGACGTCAGCTGTTACTCTAGTGTGTGTCCGTGTGTGTGTGTGTGTATTTGTGTGTGTTTTCCGCTGGACACGTCTGGTAGAAATTTGATCAGCGTGCATGCTTCCACGGCCATTCATGGGCCAGCATCATCATCGTCGTCGTCGTCGTCACCGTCATCAACTTCCTCGTAAAGCACACATCTGGATCGCAAGGCAGAGGTTGATTGAGAGCAGCTAGTGCTCCATCAGCCTGTGGTGCAGTGATTTCCCTCCTGCGAGAAAGTGGGAGAAAGAAAGAGGGAGGTGTGAGGGGGAGAGAGAGAGAGAAGGGGCTGTCGCTGCAGCAAAAAGCCAGCTGCAGAGGGATGACAAGGATGGTAAGAAAGAGAGATGAAGGAATGCAGATCTAGAAAGAGATGGGGATTAAGAAAGATGGAGAAGATGGAGGGAGATTAAGATGTAAACAAAAGGATTGAGGAAGGAGGAAAATACAGAGAGATGATGAGAGGTGTAAGAAGAGAAAGAGGTATGGAAAGAGCACAATAGTGGAAAACAGGCAGATATAGAAAGATGGAATGATAAAGAAATAGAGGGAGGTACAAAAAAAGGACAGAGGTGATGACTTTCCCTCTGTCTTAAAGGTCTACATGTTTGTTTACTGTAGTAATTGGATGCATTGTCACTTTAGTGGGCTTTACACGTCATATGAGAACATACCAATGCCGGAGAGAGAGTTTTCATGAGAGAGAGAGAAGAGAGCGAGCGAGTGAGAGAGTAAAAAAGGTGAAGGGGCGAGCGAGAGAGAGAGAGAGGGAGAGAGAGCGTGTCGTAAATCACAGCACATCACCGAGAGGGAAAGTTGTGATAAGGATCGCTCTCGTTTCCCCTCTCCAAGCTCTTCTCTTCCGAGCCTCTGGCATCATTTTTCTATCTGAAAGCATAAAGGTCCGCCGTTTCTCTGAGAGGCTGTGAGCATGGAGTGGAATGAGGTGGATTTGGTGCAGGAATTTACTGTTGAAGGACAATGCAGCAAAATTAAAGTCCGCTCCTGCAGGATCACATGGGACAGCCTGCAGGTAAATACAGCACAGCGGGAAGCTGATAGAAACTGCATGTTAATGTCAGCTGAGGGCAGTCTGCAGGATGTCGTACAGGGTGGTAACAGCATGAGTGGCAGAATACATGACTCTGTCGTTAAGTGTCAGGCAAACTGTTAACTTTTCAGTAGCTGTAAGATGCATGTCATCATTAGAAAGATAAGAAAGATGGGCTAGCACTACCTGGAGGATATAAACTTCATCGACAGATAATCCCAGGACATCACACTAATGGCCTCACTGTTGTGAGGGAGGAGTGATCTTTAGTCCAACCGATGAAAATCTTTCAGTTAAGTCTTTTAAACCAAGCAAGTAAACAAGATAGTTAAGTTAGGTTGATGGCCAAGCTTTTTCCTGCTTACTGGAGTTCATACATCTTTATAATGCAGTGTGTTGAAGTAAGTACATGGAAGCAAAAGGGCCATAAGGATTTACATATTGCAACCAACTGAATACCTACATATGAATTTAAGTCACCACTTATAATGTTGGAAATTGAACTACCGCGGAATTAATTAAAATACCTCATAACTTCAAAGTATCTGTTAAAATGTATGTGGTTTGAATTCTCTCTTTGAAATGTTCTGTTCAGACAGTCGTCTTTTTACGTACTAAAGAATTCAAGTCAATTAAAATCAGGTTGGTCCAATTGGAATGGTGAAATTCAGACACCAAAACTCAAGGTGTAAATAAAAACTGAAACACCTCTCAGGTGCTGTAAGCCGTGTGATGCAAGACGGAATTGTTTGGATGCTGACTACAACTCTGTCACTTAAACTTTCAAATGTACATCCAGAAATGTCAAAAATCAAAAAGGGCATAAAGTTTGGGTGTTAAGGAGGTCTAAGGAGTAACTCAAATTGGTAGGAAAAATTTGGGATTAAGCGAGTTAACTTGGGGATTCAGACAACATAAATCCACATAGATGGTCTTTAAATTAAAATATTTCACTGCTATAAAGTCAATTAAAATTTCAACATTAAGTAGTCACAATCACTTATTTCGCTGCTTATAAAATGCCAATGATTGTGCCCTTTTTGGCTTCCATACAAGTAAATCAGCAAATGATTATCAAATTGAAATGAGTTGTGTGATGATAGATGTTCGAGCAAAAAGAGTGAAAAGATGTTCTAATTATACTGGCGCTGCCTGGCCTCCTTTAAGTTGACATCACTGGGCCGGAGTGCATTAGCAGGAGATCAGTTTGTATCTGCAGACTCTTAATAATGCACATCAAAGTGAGGATCTGTAGACTCCCACAGGTCAGCAGTCAGCTAATGACATGTGGCACCACTGACTGGAAACCGATTGTAATGTGCACAATGTCAGTGTCAAAAACATGAAGTAGTCTGCATTATCTGAAAGACTGTGTGTCTTATGTTTTAAAGAATTCTGTAAATCAGCCTGAAGGCAGCGTTTCTGTCTCAGTCTGCCATTAATCACCGACACTGATATTTAACACAGTGCTAATGCTGCCGTGTTAGAGCTTCCACTCCCCGAGTTGTTAAATGGACGGTGGGTTTAATTTGTTTCACTGATTTCATATCTAAGAATTGTCGTAGCCCTCAGGGCTCAGTACAGTAATGAAGTTTTTCATCAGCTCGTCCCTGAGTCATGGCATTAAAACCTCTGCTGAGATATTTGAAAATGTTTTTGAACATTTTTACAAAATTGACTGAAGCCTCCAGTCCCTTTGTGACCAGTTCTCTCTCATCTCATGGCAGAAATTCAGTTTTGAATGGATTTCCCATAATTTTGTTCAAGTCTTTAAACCTTAAGCCCCGTAGACCCCGTAAAAGCACAGTCTGTTGAAGTATCAACCTAGTTCATCATGGCTTTGATGAAAGTTCTGTTTTAAAGGCCACTTCACCCAAATAAAACAAGAAAACAACAACATTTTGACTGTTTTACCTTTATCTTTGTGTTTTCAAATATAATCTTCAATGCAATTCTTCAATGCATCACATACCAAATTCCACTGTATTAGAGGAGTGGTAGAAATCTTAAAACAAATTTTTAAAAATGGCTTCATGTTTTCTGTCAATCTGGTTTAACCAACCCATCAACACTCCTATGTCTTAGTGTAGCTGTTTACACCACAGAACATTAAAAATTAAATTAACTGACCAACTCAAATTCTAAACTGCGTACAGTAAAAGAAGCACTATAACTTTGAACTTTGGTTGTGCTCATTTCTTCACTGAAATCCTTCCAACTTGCTTTCTCCCGTCACAAAAAGAAACTAAAGTAATTTAACTCTGAGGTTCCTCATGGTTTTATTTGAGGCCCCGTCCTGTGTTTACTTACTACTTTAGTTGTTTTTATGGTGACTCACTTGTATTGTTGTATGTTTTGATCCTACACTTTGTGGTAATGTTGCATTAGAAGACAGTATTTTGAAACTTGTCCTAATGTTTTCTCATCCCCCACTGTGTATTTGGAAGAGTAAAAATATTTCTAGCTCCATACAGCATAAGCAGTCCAGTACTGCAATATAACTACAGTTATTTGAGTTACTGGTTGTACATGTGACTGTTTGGTTTGGCACTATTGATCAGCTAAACACATGTTTTGACACGTTATGTTAAGGGCATTTGGTGGTGTAGTAGTATATTTTAATCCCAGGTAGGAACTACATATTCATAGCTTTGGTCCCAGGCATTTTTAAGTAGGCCTGGAATATTGTGAACTAATAGATAATGCAATAACTCGTACTGATAATGTCAATCGTACTGATTCATTAACACATTTTTGCTACTAGTCTGCTTAGTAGGACAAGACTTCATATTCTGATATTGTATTGTTTGGTATTCTACTCTGCATTGTAGCTTTATTTGATGCAGTGCAGAGCTGCATGGTGTTGAAGCTGTCCTACATCATGTTTTCTAGGGTAACTATGTAGTCACAGGTCTGGAAACATGCTCTCCATCGAACAGCATGTGGAAACACTGTTTAGATAATCAATTAAATACCATTTAGAATCTTGTGATAAATAAACTGATGTATTGACCGTTAACACAGAGAAGTTTTTTTTTTTAATTCACTTTTTTTCGCATTGTTTGGCTTCACTGCATACTGAAAATCAATGTAACAGACCAGGTGCAGTGTGTGTGTGTGTCCATGAATGAACACACACAATAGCAGGATATGGCTGGGGCAGAAACCATCCGCTGTTGTCTGCTAAAGGCATTTCTCCCCTCCACCCCCCACCCCAAGCCACCCCCTCACACACATCATAGAAATGTTTGTTCTGAAGAACATCCACAAACACAGCTACATCACAAACTGTTCTGGCGTGCGCTCAGTTCAATAAAAAAACCCTCAGATTTAAAAAAAATGATCAGTGTGATTTGATTTTTTTCCACAGCTGATGTTGATGGCTGTGTCACAGCCCTGTAATGACCTGGGCAGATAGGATTCTGACTATTTACCCCAGACCAATACTATAATTCTGTCACTCTGCCAAGGCCACCAGCTGCTAGCCTAATAACATTTCTGTAGCACGCTGAAGGCGCTCTATGAACTGAAGTGTGAGGTGATATGTGTGTGTGCAGCATTTATCTCCTGTCACTGCTTGTGTTTTGATCTTGTCAGTAACAGTCCTAAATTCAATGATGTGCACAAACACTGATGTGTGAGATACACGGGGGGAAACACAAGCCTGTTCTCTGGGCACGCTATAATAATAATTCAAATTTTTTTGTGTGCGTGTAGGTTCCCCGTGTGGAGCTGACCCTCTCTGAGCTCCAGGAAATGGCCACAAGACAACAGCAACAAATAGAGGCTCAGCAACAGATGTTGGTCGCCAAGGTAACGCATGGACGCACACACACACACTCACACTCACACGGGAACACACAGTTGTTGGATGGATTGCCTGTCAGTTAGTGTGAGGTTATCTACATTAGAGTCTGTCTGAAAAGGTCGGCTTTGAGGTCCCAGGAGCTACAGCCTTGGAGGAATTTGTGTGTGTGTGTGTGTGTGTGTGTGTGTGTGTGTGTGTGTGTGGCTCATTCGTCTTCCTTGTAAACAGAACATGTGATCCAGGTCAGAGTTTAAGGACTGGCAGGAAGGAACAACCCTTGCGCCAATAGATCACCATTCACTTCCAGCTTTTGTGTGTGACAGTATTGTGTGTGTGTGTGTGTGTGTGAGAGAGAGAGAGAGAGAGAGAGAGAGACAGTTCATGGCCATTCCTGCACTAGGAAGTGACCTTATAAGTTGACAGGAAATGAGGTCATTGGGGAGCCACAGCTTCTGGGAATCTGAAGTAGAATTGTAGTCCAGGAAAGACTCAAAAGGGCGAGCTAAAAAAAGAAATCTGATTCTTCTGATCCTCTGCAGCCATTTGATGAAGTGTTGCTTTAGTCTAGCTGGGAACTATATTCAACCGCCAACTTCGATTTGGCTACTTTAGGGTTTTCAAGGCCAAACGTGGCACTGATGTTTCTACTTGGTCTCTTTATGCTGATATTCAGCATTTTAAAAGCAGCTATTTCCCCACTAAGTGATAGCTTTTAAGTGTTTCCTTCCAGTGTGTAAGTGTTGAAGTATTTCTTTGTCTTGCTGGGTGGGAAAGTCTCCCAGTTGCCATGCAGAGGCACTTTCCATCCTCGCACAATAAATATAGTCCAACGTGGATTGACAACTTCCAGGAAGAGTCCGAAACACAGCTACTGCAGTGTCCACATGCACTCTTACTCCTGCGCCGTCCATGTAATGAAACAAGCTGCTGTTATGTAATGTGTTATTAGCGTTTGCGAGTGTGTTTCCAGTGAGTGATGGGAGGCGTCTTGCCAACATTCCATTTCCCTCTTCCACTGCGAATGTGTGCGTGTTGAGAGAGACACAGCGGTCAGCTGTACAATGTGCCAGCACAACACAGAGAGAGGTTTAAACTGCCTCTGTCAGCATCACATCTGACAGTCCTCTCTCTCTTTCTCTCTCTCTGTCTGTCTATTCTTCCTGTGTCTCAATCCTTTCACATCAATAGCAAATATATTATTATACAGTATTGTGCTTTAAAAACGTTACATGGTGTGGGGAAACGGTGGCAGGGTGCTGCATTATACTGTTAGTACAAGTGCATTTTCCAGTGGTGAGAATAAGGGCTCACTAAGACAATACAATAGTGTTCTTCACCTCTGAGCTATTCTGTCACTGTATCGCTGACGAGGACCCTAAATATTGCTGCGTCAGCATGGTTTTAAATGTCTCATGAAGAAAGTAGTGATAGCACTTTTGAGGCATAATAACGTTCATTATTTAGCTGTGTTAAAGGCCCTGCACACCCACACAGGTGTTTCCATTTACTGGCTAATTAGACCTCTTGTGGAGCTACATACATGATGTCACCAACTCTATGAACTAATAATATTGGTAATGGTGTAAATAGTAGGGAAGCCCTAAGCAGCCATCCATTCAAATATTTTTTTACTCCATTTTCCTGTGATAACTGACTGCTATTATAAAGGTTTGGAAATCGTCAGGAAGCCGTCAGTAAATGTGTAACGTGAAATGGATTCCCCTTAATGAGAAGTGCAGGAATTTCCTCTGCCTGTGAATGATGAAAAGTCCATAGGTGGGTGGATGTGGACCAATCGCCGGAATGCACACAGTCCAGCAACAGTCTCTTCAAGAACTTTGTTGAAGAGGATAATGAAAAAGATTTTTTTTTAAAGGTGATCTGCTGTGAGGATCAAACTCAAAATCCTGCAATTATGAGTCCTGTGTCTGCTGTGATAAAAGTTCTATTGTCCTGCTCTACAGCGCAAGAAATTTTATTACTTAACTTACAAAGCACAAAGAAATTCTAAACCTGAAAGCTGTTAAAACATAATAAACATAAATGTGTGATCAAGGATCAGACAAAAAACTGACACTGACAGAACTGGACTGAAACACTTAATGTATTTTTTCTGTTGTTTTCCCCCGCCACGTAGCTTGTAAGAAGAAAAGCATTATGTTATGTTCCTGACTTTCATGTTGTACTTGAAGCCCCTTACATCCATAGGTATCATTTATTCACACCTCAGAACTCAACATAAGCAAACAACCCCATAACTTTCATCAAATTTTGTTTCCAAATGCTGCTTGACCCTTGTTGTAGCACAGAAAGATGTCATCACCTCTTCTCATCTGAGCCCAGCCCACATCAAAACACTGAGAAAAGTAAGGACAAAAAATCCCAACACAAATACTGACATTTCTCTTGTAACATAATCAAACCGGTTCTAACTTCAGCAGAAACATTCTGTGTTCAACGTAGCCTTTAAGTGTGAGGCTTTATTTGGCTTAGAGGGTGAGAGGAGGCGGAGGAACTTGGCCTCGTCCATTTTGAGTTAATAGCTAGTTATTATGGGTAGTAACAAAAACACTCACAAAAATAACGTGTTTTGTGATGATCTAACTGGGAGTCGTCTATGTGCCATCGTCGGGTCTGCCTAACTGAAAATGTATCTGGAAGTGAATGACAACCGTCCTCACTTTTTTTTCTTTCTTATAGGAGCAGAGACTAAGATATCTTCAGCAGGGAGGCAGATCTAACCAGGGACAGACTCAGGTGGGGTCCTGTTTATCTTCTAAAGTACTATAAGGTACCAGAACATATTTAAGGCTGAAACCCTTTACGTTATCTATTTACTGCAGGTTGGTCAGCAATGGCAATGTTTTACAGGAAAACCCAGAATTTAGCTCCACCATGAGTGTTGTTCCAAACCTCACTTCAAAATGTCTACACTATAATCGCTATGTAAATGTATATATATGTATAGTATGAAAATGCAAATGGAAGTTTAGCTTCTGCCACCTCTCCTTTTCTCGTCTTTAGTCTGAAGCTGAGAAGCTGCAGCGGCTGAAGGAGCGTGTGGAGACTCAGGAAGCCAAGTTGAAGAAGATCCGAGCCATGAGAGGACAAGTCGACTACAGTAAACTGATCAACGGAAACCTCTGTAAGCCCAAGCACACTGCAGAGATGATTACTATGGATTAGAGGCACGCTGCACTTTGTGACTACATATTAATGGTATAATAGTGAATAGCGAAATAGCCATGCTGCTACAGCAACATGAAAACCAGTGCAAAAATGTGGCTAAAAATGCATTTTAAAATACAGGTGACCATTTGAACTTAAATGTTGTGGTCGCCGTCGCTCTTGGACATGATGCAGGCATGCAAACCTAAAGACACAAACTTAAGTAGCCTCAATTAGTAATTAAAGGCATTGGAAGTGATCTGATTTTACTTTAAAGTATTTCAGTCTAATTTGTATATCCACGTCCCCTTCTGGTTTCTGTCTCCAGCTGCAGAGATTGACCATGTTAGCAGCCTGTTTCAGGAGAAGCAGGCAGAACTGCAGTCTGCTGTGGTCAGAGTCGACCAGGTAATGTTTGCCACCGAGGTGCAGTGAGCTTTCACAGTAACAGTCAAAATGAAGCATGAAAGAGTTCCAGGTGAGTTGTTAAGTTCTTTCCAAATGGTTTTACCAGTTGACCCAGCAGCTGGAGGATTTGAGGAGAGGACGCCTCCAGCTACACGGAGTGGCACCAGCTCAGGGGGCTCCCACCGGGTCCCAGGGTGCACCCACTGGCCAGAAAGGATCACCCCTGTCTGGTCCTGCAGCCCTGGAATTGAGGAAACTCTACCAGGAGCTGCAGGTAAATTTTATCCTCACATACTCCCTTTCTTTCAACGTTAGAAAGCATAAATACAAATGAACATGTTAAGTGCAAGTGTGAGTACAAAATGGAGTGTATAAGACTTAAACTCTGTGCGTTTCAGGCTCGTAACCGTCATAACCTGGAGCAGAGCAGCAAGTTGGCCCAGAACAAGGATCTGCTGAACAAGAGGAATGCCCAGGTGACGGTGATGGATCAACGCATCGGAGACCTGAGAGAGCGACTGCATAAGAAGAGAGCTGAAGTACGCAATTTTTTCAACTTTAATTCTACTAGCTACTTAGTTAATGGTAACACGCCTAGTTTTCATTTCTCAGTTGACAGATGCTCTAGCTAACTCTGTCTATCTCTCTTCAGTTGAGTCGTATGAATGGAGGAGGAGTGTCCTCGCCGCCGACCTCTTCCCACCCAGGCGGTGGGGTCTCTGGTCGGGTTGCCGCTGTCTGCCCCTACATCCAGGTTCCAGCAGAGGGGAGACAGGAGGCAGGATACCCCATGTCAGCTGATCCACCACCCAAACCCACCCCGCTCAGCCACATCCGTTCCCTCTCAGGTTGGTAGAATTATATTTATTCATTTATATATTTTATATTTTTAAGACACTGTAGAATACATGGATCAGTTTGTTTGCTGTCTGTTTGAGTTTCTAGCTGTACTGTCGTATATATCTCTGCTCCAGGCTCTAACTTGCTGTCTGTTTCCTTTTCCTGTCTGTTGGCTCCTTCTTTTCCTCCTCCCTTAACTGTTGTTGTTATCTTAAATGTGATGTGTTAATGTTATTGGTGGGTTTGTGATTATTGTTTTGTCTCTTTGATGATGTGGTGGTGTTGTTGCTGGCTGTTGTGACTGTTCCTGTTGGTCTTTTGTGACACCATTATGATGTCATCATGATGATGTTCGTGTTGATGTTGTTCTGGTGTTTGTTACCATCGTGGTTGGTGTCTGGTTTCTATCGTTCGTGATGGGTGTGGCCACGCAGAGGAGGACAGGAGTGCAGCCAGGAAGCCTGCCAGCCAATGGAAAGTGTCAGATTTAGACATCGTCCTGTCAGAGCCCACTGAGACGTGGGAGGGACCTCGGTCCCCACAGGGGGGCGACGGTCACAACAGTGAGTCCCTAGAAGGCACTAGAACAATGTACTCACCTCTAGCTCCATTGGCGATAGATTAGAAGCACAAGGTTCCTCACCTCATCTGCACCTTATATGTTTTTTTTTACCCTTAATTCCATTAGTTTAAGTCCTGGGATGAAAAATCAAAGGGTGCATTCAAACCAAGAATGCTGTGAGTGTCTTTGTCAAACTATACCGAACAGATGTTAGAAGAACATAATTGAATCAGCTACAGGAAATGACCTCAAAATGTAAGGGTCGTGTGTAGAAGGACACAGACATGACATCTGATAGCCAACAGCTGGTCGGGGGTGAGAAAGCCCAGCATAAGAAAATAAACACAGTGTGGACTGACTCTCATATTCAATTATTCCTTCATGTTGTCCTACCTGGTGTGACAAGGTAGATCTTCTTCAGCTACAGTTGATAAGTCAGAATACTGGGGCCAAAAACACAATGCTGACAAAATTTCTATTTCCAGACAATGTCTTTCTCATAAATAAATACATTTTTAACAGCATGAATCTAATTGTGCCAAACAGAAAAAGATAAAGTCATTAATTATTTCAGCTCAGCCCAAAAACAAAATCAACTGGTGTGATCGCAGTCTGTAACTCCCCACACGCAGTACAATATTCCATTGACTTAAATCAATTAACATTTTGGGAAATGCATGTATTTCCTTTTTTTGCCAAGAATGTGATGAAAAGACTGATTCCACTTTCTAGTCTATACGGTAAAAATGAAGCTATAGCCAGCAGTCAGTTTGAACAGCTTATCACAAACCGCGAGCCTGGCTCTGCCTGAACAAAATCCACAACAAGTTGTGGTTTTACAGGTAGGTATGTACCTGACCATATTCTGGACTTTCTGGAGTCCTGTCATCACCTTGAGGTTGCCAGGCAATTTGTGAGCTTTAGAGGTGCTGGTTGATAGATTTTATTCCCTCTGGAGAGAGCCAGCTGTTTCCAGCCTTTAACCTTTAGCTAACTGTCAGTCTGTAGCCACATTCTTCTCAAGTATCGGCAAGGAAGCGAGCAAGCGTGTTTCCCAAAATGTCAAACTATTCCTTTAACATGGCACATTATTGAATCTAGTTAATTATCACACTAGCTTAACTTATTAGTGTCAACATCCATCCACATAGTTGATTGAACAAGTTGTATCAGGCCACTTTTTTCTGCAGTGTGCCACTTGTCTTGCTAAGAGTAATATATTAGTACACCCAGGCTGGAAGCAGCAAAACATTTCTACGCACTTGGCTTAACTACTGGGTATAAGTGAAGTGTCCTGAACCAGCACTGATACAAATCCAATTGTGTTCTTGAATGTCAAAGCAAATGCCACGGCTATATTTTTGTCCCAGCTTTTGAAATGTGGAAAATACATACCGCTAATCATGTCAACAGTACACTGGACAGACAGGCACAACGAAGGAATATAAGGAAGTCAGAGGTATGCTAACTCGTAGCTATATACAGTGTGTATACAGTGTGTGTGTCTGTGTGAGTCAGATAACGAGAGATTTATGTAAGGGGGGAGGTTGCAGCTGTTGTTGCTGTCATCAAGAGAGATTAAGGCTCTCTAAAAAATGTTAGCACTGAATATCTATTATACTGTATGAATGCTAATACAGCACAAGCATAGCAGCCTACAGTATTGTTAGAGGAAACTACAATCACAGCAGGGAATTGCATGCACTCTCTTCAGCATTAGAGTAAAAGTTTATCACTTATTTATTCATTGAATCCTTAGGACTGAGAGGCATTGTTTCATATTCCAGTGATTTAAAGTATTTTTTTGCTAGAAAGTGTAACAGAACCTTAAAAGCTAGTGAAATAAAAGCTCTGTTTTGGAATAATCCCATGACGAGGCTTGGCAAATAGGAAAGGCTTCAAACATTCTGATGCTTTAGAGAAAAATCGTTAGATAGAGAAACTTGTCCTTTTATTAACAATCAAATCTGGTCCAGTCAGGGTTTTCTACCTGTGATATGATAGGTAAGCACAGCACATAGTATAGTAACTTTAGTGTTGATTCATATTTAAATATTTATTAATTTTGTAGGAACAGACTGACCTTTTGGGAAATGTGCTTATTTGCTTTTATGCTGAGAGTTAGATGACAAGATTGATACCACTTTCATGTCTTTATGTTAAATGTTAAGATACAGCATTTCAGTTAAATTAGCTTAACTTAAAAACTGGAAACAGGGCTAACAGCTAGCCTGGCTCCATCCATAGGTAACAATATAAACCTACCAAAACATCTAAAGCACTAATTAACACATTATGTTATTTAATCTGCAAAGTTTGCCATTACACGGGGATTGTGTGCTGGATTATTTCTTAGCTAGGTTCAGCGCCTCCATGGAGTCTTGTTAATTAGTAAGCTTCAGAGGTGCTGATAGTAGGATTTTGTAACCTTTGGACAGAGCCAGGCTAGTTCTTTGCCCCTATTTCTAGTCTTAATGCTAAAATAAGCTAACTTTTAGCGTACAGATATGAAAGTGATTTCAATCTTGTCATCTTCTCGGCAAGGAAGAGAATAAGCAAATTTCCAAAAATGTCTAACTATTGATTCAATCCTACCTGTAATGAAGTAGTGAGTGGTGATGACTCTGATAGGCTTTTTAAAACCCTTGACCTGATCCCGAGCCACTTTGTTTCTTGCATCATTGTGTACTGTGATGGTGCCAGTGTTGTAAATGGCCCAATCCTTCCTCTACAACGCTGAATGACTGCTTCTAATCTGGGCTCTCAGGCAGATGGCCGAGTTTCCACCTCACACAGAGCTGACTGTTTGTTTCCTGTCGTGACCGTTTTCTTCCTGAGGTCAGCAGGTTACAACAGCAGTCAACAGGTTTCACAGCACAGCTTACTGTCCTCAGGACTCCCAGGTTCAATTGTTAATCAGTATTAGTTTGGTATGTGCCAAAGCTGTGATGTGGCTGTACAACTAAGAGCTAGGCCAAATGGTTAGGTAACCGCTTAAAATGATACTTTATCAGTGGATGCTGAATTACAGCCAACTGTATCATGTAGTGGACTAAATAATATTGTTAAGGTTTTTTTATTTAATTGTTTTTAGCCAGGCTAACAGCATGGCTCTGGCAATGTTGGTAATACTTTGGTTTATGACCAAATACCTGCAAAACGAATGGCATTCCCTACAGACTCACCTGTACTTTTTAGTGCTGATTATCAAATGTTAGCCTGCAAACCCTCTGGACTAAGATGTTGAACCATAGACTGCATGAAGATATTAAACATTACCTGCTAAACAACATCACCACAAAGTAAGCATGTTAGAATGCTGACATTAGCAAATACCTCAGAGCACCCCTGCCTACATATAGCTTCACATAGCCACTAGCTGTGGACTTTAGTCTAACATTGTTGTAGACTGGTTAAATCTTTTCATCTGATAATATTATTATTGTTCTGGCTATTTCCTCTCAGATAGTCTTTAGATTATATGGAAGTAAACTGAGGTTAAAAAGCTGTGAAACTGTAAAACATTAAGCTGAAGCCACTGACCTCCAGAATTGTCACTAGTTAATAGGCAACAACTTAGTGTGAACTGTGCCAATTAGTTATGTAAGACCACCCCTGTGAGGAGAGAGGCCGGGTTAAACTGCTACTTTTCATAACTAGCAGGCTTCATTTTCAAAGGGTTTAACATTTTAGCACAGTCAGTCATGTCAGTTTTAAGCCTTTAAGACAGCATCTGTCTGTTATTCTGTGTCTAGGTTTTCACCATGTAAACCAATATCTCATCATAATTCTTCTGGTAAAAATAGCAGAGCATCACCCAAAAGCCAACACTACCCATACATTTTGCAAACAAGCTCATGATCAGAGATACTTTAGTCCCAGTAGTTTAGTCTGTACTACTTATAGGATGCTAAACACATGTTTGCAGAGGAGAACACTCTAATCACCGATCTGAATGTGTAGAGTAGTGGTTAAGCAATTTAGCGCTTGTCTTGTTACATTACAGTCTTTTCTATGTTGAGGCGAAACAATTGAAAACCAGACTTGTCAGGTCAAATTAAAAATAACTTGATGACTTGGAGTCTGTTCCAAATATTGCATAATTGTTATGTGGTACTAAATGGGCCATGTAGTTAACATCAGACCAGTAGTCATGCACACAAAGGGTTTAATGTTCTTGGAGTAAACTATATGGATAATAATTTATTTTTATTTATTTTTTTAATTTATTTTGCTTTGGATATATCTGTATTGTGTCACTTCAGTGACAAACTGTAAATGACAGCTGGAGTAAAATATTAAGTTGACTATTTTGCACGCAGAGCCCTTCCCACCTCTTCTCAGTATAATATAATGACTTGCCTTCATACCAACATGCTCTATCTCACCTTTAACCTACTGAAACCTTCTTTAACATACATGGTACTATTTGATTTTCTTGTCAGTATGTGTCCTTCTTTGTCTCTTCCTCTCCTGAATTGCCTTTCCTGTTGTGACATGTGTCCCTTTCTCAACACTTCTTCTCTCTCTCTCTTTCTGTTTAGCTAATGAAGCGTCATGGCCTAGCATCAGTAAGAGTGTGTCAGATTGGAGGACCAACAGTCCAGAACAGGTATTATATTGTTTCTATGCTAGAACTAGGGAGATAATAGCAAAGTTATCTTCACTGTAGTCATTATCGTACATTCTGTATTAGATTATTTCAGCCAAACTGTTTTTACTTTGCAGTCTGAATTTAGAAAAATTGTTTTCAATTTCTCTCTCTTTCTTCATTGCAATGTCTCTCCTCTCTACCAGCATCCCTCTGGTTATGGTACCTACCCCAGTGCCACCCACCAGACGGCAGGGCAACACTGTGCCACCAGCTCCCTGCCCCGTTCTGCACCTGGTACGCTGGGCTGGCCCCGATCCAGTGCTGCAAATTCTACTTCAACCTCCACTTCATCATCTTCCTCTTCACAACAAATACAACAACGGATCTCTGTCCCTCCAAAGTCAAGCCAAGGTAATTTAAAGAGTAACTTAAGACCTGGTTGAAAAGCATGCTGTTTCACCTCTGACAACAATAACAGGTAGTAGATTAAACCACTGGAGTTTTAAATTCCAGTTATTTTTTAGGCTCTTTAATTGTTTTACATGGGTGTTCTACCTTTTAGCATTTCAAACAAAATATTACAAGCCTCTCTCTTTTCTGGAAACGAATGATAAGCTTGAGATGTGGGTGTAGCTAATTATATATTTTCCCTGCTCTGTCTCTGCTGTTAGTCCCTACCTCCACCTCCCAGCCCTTGCCCTTGTCCCCACAAACAGAGCGAACAGATCCCCCTCCAGCGGTGGCTGTACGTCCATACGTCCCGGACCACCCTTCCAGGCCCCAGTCCCCCAGAAAAGGCCCTGCTACTATGAACAGTAGCTCCATCTACAGCATGTACCTCCAGCAGCCTCAGGCCAAAAACTATGGGTCTCTGAGCAACAGAACTACTCTCAAAGCAGGTAATTAAATAAAGATTAAAATAGATCGAGACAGATTGTGCCACATAAACAGACTAAAGACAGTGTATGTTTGACATTGTTTACCATGTCCACAATCAAAAATCCATCTAAACATTATCTGTCTGCTTTTCCTTTCTCTCCATAGTCTATGGTAAACCCATCCTCCCCACCTCTTCCACCTCGCCGTCTCCTGTCCCTTTTCTCCAGGGAGGAGGAGGAGTAAAATCAGGAGGAGAGGATGTTACAGATAAAGAAGGAGGGAAAGGCGGAGGCGAGAGTAGTGATGGGCAAATCCTCCCTCCACCCAGTGTAGACAACATCCCACGTCCCCTGAGTCCCACTAAGCTCACCCCAGTTGGTGGGTACCACGTACCAGGTTCCACATGATATTGCAGAGTATAAATTGAGTATCTGTGACAAATGTCTTAACATGTTTCAGGACTGTCTTGCTATAAATGTACATTATTCTACTTGTCAGTAAAAAGCTCATTTCCCCTCTGCTAATTTCCTTAGTAAATATTATTTGTTGTACTAAAACAAATAGTGATGGTGGGTTAGGGTGATGATGTTTGGTATCATCCTGGGAGAACCAGAGCAATTAATAACAAAATTTCAACAAACAAAAGAAGAAGAAATGTGTAGTTTCAAACATTACAGAATCCCCCACAAACTCATTTTGATTTCCCACCTCTGCTCTCCACAGCCCACTCACAGCTACGTTTCCAGAGTGACGCTGATCTGGAGGTTCTCCGCAGACGTCTCAGCAATGCCCCTCGACCCCTGAAAAGACGGAGCTCAATCACTGAGCCTGAGGGACCACAGGGGCCAAACATCCAAAAGCTACTTTATCAAAGGTCTGTAATACTGTATACTGTACCCAACCATCAAAACAAATCACGTTTTATGGAACTGAATTTGAAACAGACTGACAGTTGCTGCAGCTTGGTTAAAGTTGATTTATGTTGTGGTCTGCAGGTTCAACACATTGGCGGGAGGCATGGAAGGAAGCTCAGGTGAGTCACTGTGATGTGATGATACTGCCTTGACTCAGCACAGTATATATAGTATATCTTATTGCTCTTAATGGAAATTGATGATGCTTAAATCTGCTGTTTCACTCTTAATTCCAGCCAATACTTTCTATCAGCCTGACTGCCTTTTGGGTGACATGGACAACATCCACTCAGCAAATGGGAACGTGGAACCTGTTGACAAGCACGTCGGTATGGCAAACGCGGAGGGCGAAGTTCAAAACCTGAACTCGAGCTCCCGCCGCTTGTCCCCTCCTTCTGTTGTCATAGAAGCATCCAAAGAAACAACAGCAAAAGCAGAAACTACCAATAATGTATCTCCATCAACCCAACCGAGCCCATCCCCGGCACCTGAGGACCAGAACAATAACAATCAGAGAGGATCTAGTCCCGCACACAACTCTGTAGGCCACGCCTCCCCTTCTCCATCACCTCCTGCTCCACCTTCACAGCCTAAGGTAGGATTTATTTACAATTACACCTGATATGAAGTACACATTAAAACTAGGGATTGTGATTGCTAAAATGGATGCTAATAACACTTATACCCTATAAATTTGATAAACACTGCATTAGTCTTCTACTTTGTTGTGTTTGCCTCTGAAATATGTTACCTATAAACTGAACAAAAAATGTTGTGCTGTGAAAGCTAATGTGCCAGGTTAAGCAATAAGTACGTACTTATTACAATTCCTATTCTGCATTGTTAACACTTTTTTGGCTCTCTCCCTGTGGGCTGCAGGTGAAGCGAACCAACCTGAAGAAGCCGTCATCAGAGCGAACAGGCCATGGCCTGAGAGTGAAGTTCAACCCTCTAGCTCTGCTGCTGGACGCATCGCTAGAGGGAGAGTTTGATCTGGTGCAGAGGATTATATATGAGGTAACAAAAGAGTATGTTGTTGGTAGAGTATTTGGGTTTAACACAAATGTAATGAATGTAAACTCACAATATACAATGAAAAGCCCAAAAAGACAAGTTCTCAGTTTAACACATCAATTCAGGTCAAACTGGTGTAGGGAAAGAGACACGACATGGGACTGCTTTGAGGACGCGTAAGCTTGGTGGACGAGTCAAGATAGGCAGATAAACTGGTGGAGAATGAGGTAGCTGAAGGATGGAAACAACTAGGAGGATGACTAATGTAGAAACCTGGGAGTGGGAACATTGAGTGGCTCATTAGGTTTGATGGCAACCCATAACAGATTGTCATCTGCAAAGAAGTAGACATTGATTAGGTGCATTGATTAGGTCACAGAATGGTAGCATATACTGTACATAGTGAAAGGTATTAGACCAAATGCCAAGCCTTTAATGATACCACACTTTACCGCGTGGACACTGTGTCGAAGGACCTAAACTTTGAGAGTGCTACATTTTTTAATGTTTTTAAGATGATTTAGTTTGTATTGAATGTTGTGCTTATGTAGATTAAGGTACTGCCATAATCACTTCCTTGGTTAGGGCATTTTCAGAGCTGTGGTGTGGTCTAAACCCTCACCAAAATACTATCAAACATATAATGGGAGATTGGTCTGAAGCCACAGAATCAGTGAAGAGTAATCTCATTAGAGAATTTTCTGTTAAGCCATAAAATTTTGAGCTGTCTTTTGAGTAGGGCTGAATATCATCGGAGACAGTTTGGTTCCAATACTTTTGATACTAATTTGGTTACATTTGGTTGAATTTCCTTGTGCAATAGAAGAATATTTGTACATGCCAACAGTTATTGTACACCCACACACAGATTGCCTCAACAGATCTACTAATAACTGGAGGATTTTGAAGCTTTTCATTACCTTCATGACAATGCTTTTTAAGGATGACATCTTTGATCCTCAGCAGCTCTGTCAGGGGAGGGTGGTCTCAATTGTCAAGATGTGGAACTTTATTTTTGACGACACACTCACTCTTTGTATCAGAGTTTACAGCAGCACAGAGCTCCTGAGAACAAAGCCTTACATCTTAAAAAGTCAAAGCCTCATCTATCTCCCTGGCATCTTTCACTTGGAGACTGGACAAAAGTGCTTACTGACTCTCTAAACTGCAAACTCTAGCTGATACTCTCAAGGAAACATTCACATGCTTCACATCCAGAACAAGCGCGATTTGATACCCCGAGGCAGTAAGACTCAACAACTCAACAACTTCCATGCTGTATCCTGAGTTTTTTTGTGAGTTCAGGAACTTGGCACTTCTATAGTGCTCTCCACAGGGGCTTAAGTTAAGAGTTTCTCAAAGCTGATACAAACACGGGCATTTAGGGAGATTTTTCCATTGTTGCTGTGGACAGCCAATCTTTCTAAGTTTATTAAATGGATGTTTTCTTATCTTTAAGGTGGAAAATCCCAGTATGCCTAATGATGAAGGCATAACTCCTCTTCATAATGCTGTCTGCGCTGGCCATCACCACATTGTTAAGTTCCTGCTGGACTTTGGAGTTAATGTAAACGCGGCTGACAGTGACGGATGGTCAGTACCTTCAGTCAGTCATTTAATCATGCAGTAGTCCAGACTAATAATAACTGTGGCTGCTGTGGGACCAGAATGTGTTTGGGTAATGAACACACTCTGTGGCAGTGGTACTAGAGCTCAGAGGCAACAATGACAGAGATAATTGCATTTTTGACTCAGCTGCCTTTGCAGTATTGAAGGATGAGATTACCAAGTCTAATGAGGAGCCGCATTTAGGAGTTACATGATTTAATTTATTCATGTTTCGTTAATGTCAGCCTGCTTCACGATGGCATTAACTGTGTTTAGCCTATCAAAGTTTTAATACAAGCGCATTACTGGAACATCTTTGTCCTTTGTGTACCAGAGGTGATTAAACCTTGTCTAGCAAAGTCTGTTTAAAGTCATGTTTTAATGCTGTCCCTCCCAGGACTCCTCTGCACTGTGCAGCCTCATGTAACAGCGTCCACCTCTGTAAGATGCTGGTGGAGTCGGGCGCCGCCATTTTCGCCACAACAATTAGCGACGTGGAAACAGCGGCAGATAAATGTGAAGAGATGGAGGAAGGCTATACACAGTGTTCTCAGTTCCTCTATGGTAGGTAAATGCATACAGACAGATGGGGCATCAGGTCAGCTGCAGTCCACATGGAAAGACAATTCTTAAATTTGATGTGACTTAATACTTTTTATGTATGTTTCCCAGGTGTACAAGAAAAGTTGGGTGTGATGAACAAAGGCTTGGTCTACGCTCTCTGGGACTACCCAGCCCAGCAGGCTGATGAGCTGTCCTTTAGCGAGGGTGACGCCCTCACCGTGCTACGTCGGCGTGACGACACTGAGACAGAGTGGTGGTGGGCGCGGCTTAATGACCGCGAGGGATATATACCCAGAAACCTGCTGGGGGTGAGAGAACACAAGACATCTATTCATCTATGTGCGCACATATAGAGATTTGTCTGCCTTAACGGCCACCACAGAAGTTAAACAACTGTCATCCATCTTTACATACAGTCTATAGGCTAAACAGTTGACATGGCCTCACGCCCCCTCAATCAATTGTAGCATGCTAATTAAGCTAACATTAGTGCCACAAGTTGGTTGAAAACTTCGTAGACTTTTTAATGTTTCCATCTGACTCATTTTAAAGAATCTTGTGAAAGTTTGATAAATATGTGTCTGATGGCTACAAACATATTTTGCTGAAAGACTGAGGCTAAAGCTGCATTTGCCAGGCAGTCAGCATTCACACCAGTTAATGATTCATGTAGACATGGAAACATAGAAATAAAGAAAAAACGTTGTTCTTGTATTGCAGCATAGTCCCAGTATTATTAAGTTTGATAAGGAAAATTGAAAGATCAGATCTTTGTTCTAACATAACACTGTCTGGCTGCTCACCTTAGATTCTTGCTAACAGTATTTTAGCTGAACCTGCTAACGATCGCAATTGCTAAAAAAACACCCTCCAAATTCTGATAAAGAAAGTAATACTCAAACTGCTTTCCCATGCACACCTTTCAACATGTGGAGATATCTAACACTTCATAGACCTGCTGCGCAAGTAAGGGTTGCTAAGCAATGAATGACAATCGTTGGAGGGGTTCAGTGAACAGTCAATTACCGGTAATGTGCACAGTGTTATGTAGTTCCCATTTTAACACAAAAATAAGAAGATTTAATCACATTTATTACTCACATACAGTATATCAACAGTAACCAGCTATTTAATATATCACAATAAAATAAGTAAAATAAGTTATTCTATAAAATAAATTATATTAAATTAGCACACATTGAGGTGGATTGGATCTTAAACTAGTAGCTCACACCATGTAGTCCTAATCCTAAATTCTTAACGGAATGTTTACCAGATAAATAAATCTATTTAATTGTAAAAGTGAAGCAACAAGGATGATATTTTAACTATAACAGAGGTTTAGAGAAGTAAGCATTAGTACACAGCGCTTGTGCTTTTGTGCAAAGTGACATTTAAGCCTCAGGGAGTCCAGTATGTACACACTCCATAATGTTCAATCAGAACTCAATTATTGTACTAGTAAAACTGGACTATATCCTTTTTATAAAACTCTCCATCACAGCGCCCCTTCTTAATTAACTGGTAAAATAAAGATATAATAATAAAAAGACAGCTCCAACCTTTTCAGCAGAAACTTTACAGTATACCATGTTGCCTCACCTGAAAGCTTATTTTCACACTAAACACCAAAACTGATTTCCGTTTATTCAGTAAATTAAATGTGATTCACGAGAAGCCACAGCTTCTTAAGTGGCAGATTTATTCCCCATATTGTCTTACAGTGTGCCTCCATGATGTTCAGGCACCTTGAGAACCATGTTAACATGATGTAGTGACCCTGCCCTCTCTCCCTCTATCTTGCTCTTTCTCCAGCTGTATCCAAGGATCAAACCCAGACAACGCTCACTGGCATAAAGCCCAGATCAGGAGCCACTTGCACACTCGCAGAGGGCGCATGCACACAGAGAAGAAGAGGAGCTGCAGAATGTGGGCGGAAGCATTAAGTCGGGAAAGAAAGAACAAATGACGGAGGTAGTCAGGCGACGGAGTGAGGGCAGAAAGAGAGAAACAAAGATGGACTGAAGAACTTTTTCCCCCATTTTTTGGATTTGATGCTGGAACCACAAAACCACTTCATGGTAGAATCATAATATATTTTCACTGAGTCACTGCAGTTAAAAGAAATTGCCTGAATCTCATTTTGAGCAACAGTAGCTTGGCAACTTCACACAAGTTCAGCCGCATGAGAAAAGCTGAATAAAAATAATCATTTGAATGCAGCTTTGAGTTCTTCCAGCTCAGAACATGAAAGCATGAGCTCGGAATTTTAAGGCTCTGACATTTACCCAAATAATCTTGACCCTTGAATGCCACTTTATTTTTGTATAGTGTTACAAAGAAAAAACACTAGATTGATTTTCATAAAACCAAGCTCATAAACTGTAAAAAAAAAAAAAAAATCCTCTTCCTCAATGGGAATGAACATAGTAAGTTGTCTGAAAAACACTTTCAACACTGGTGTGAAGATTTAAATGCAGTAAATTTACAGGCTGGATCAGGTGAAAGTAAGTGTGAGGCATGAAATAGGAAGTTGGAGAGAGGAAAGTGAGAAGAAAGGATAAATAGTGTGACTCTGATTGTGTGTTAAAAAAAGGTTTTGTCAGGTTGGTGATGTAGCTGCTATTAGCAGCAATAGTCAGGAATAAAAAACACTGAGAAACAGAATCCAGTAAGCTTGTGATGCATGATGGCTGAGGTCCACATCAACCCACAAGAGCAACAGATGTTGACAATATAATTTTATGACATGATAAAAAAAGAAGTTTGAACTGATATCAGAGGAATATTTCAATTCTGATTTCGCAAAATGATTAAAGAAGCATTTGTGAATCATTACGGACGTCTGAACCTTGCACTATTCTGTGGTTATGTTGACTCAGCACTGGCGCATGCTGCTGTATTAACATCTGTTTAACTGCAAAATGGTTGCTGCTGGTGAGACAGGAGGAAAGGAGGAGACAAGGAGGAAAACAAGAGTGTGAGAAATGAATTTTGTGAAGTTAAATCATCTAGAACCCTGCGAACCTGTATGTAGGATAAGCAGTTGACGATGGGTGGATGTATAAATCACCTAGAAAATTGGTTTAGAGGTCGAAAATGGAGGGGAAAGGACTAAAGTAACAAAAAAACATCTCTGCCAATCTTTACCCATTAACATATATTAACTACACAATACCTGGTCCTCATACTGGGGCAATACTGGTACCAGGCTCTAAAACTAACAATATGATCAAGCAGTGTTTGTCATTCAGTGTGTAAGGATTCAATATTTGCCAGTCCACTTAAATATATCTCATAAACGCTCCTGTGTCTGCTCTGTGTTGTCTTCAAAGTCAAGACAAAAATTGTCATAGCAAGCCCAGCCTCACGCTGGCACATTGTAAACAAAGTTTAGAAGGTTGAGAGAATAACTATATACATTATCCCTGGGCTGAATGGTTTATTATTAAAATGTGGCTAAAACAGCCAAGAGTGGATGAAGAATCTGAATGAAGAAGTCATCTCTGATTTTTTTTTTCATATTTGCATATTTCAGTAGTTGTATGAAAAGTATTATTCCCTTGATTTGTTTTATTTAAAACAAAACACTGACATTTCTTTTTCTATTATTATTATTATAATTATTATTATTATTGCTATCATTATTATTATTATTATTAGAACACACTGCTCTTGTGTCTTTTTATCTGGGCTGTGCCAGTCACTCACTGCTGCCACCCAGTGTACAGGAAGGTTTTGACACGCGTCACTTCCTTACACGTGCTGTGTAAAATATGAAGCAATAAGTTGAGTGTTTGATGATGTTTGATGTGAGATTGGCACATTGGTCTGAGGAGTGCGAACCATTACTCTGTGTTATGCAACCTGTAACTACACAGCTCATGTACAAAAATAATAAAGACATTATAATCCCTATAGAAAATCAGTGCTGTGCTGACTCTCTTAACCCCCCCCCCCTCTTTCTGGCACATAAAGATACGACCGGTCAAGCCTTGGTAATAAAGGTTGGACTTTAGAGGGAAATTAAAGTTCACAGGTAAGTCAAGTCTCTGCACCGAGAGCAGGCTCTTTGCATGTGAGTTTATTTCTATTTAAATTCACAGTTCTGTCACAATGTGTGTCTCTTTTCAAGAGCTGAATCATGCTGACTTGCTGGTACAATTTAAACAAACATATGTCAAGGTACCACTCCTAACAAATCAGTCGGAAAAGAATATTTGTCTTTTTCAAATGAAAAGCACAGAACAGACAGCCTAGTTGTGGAACAGCAAAATATAGGTCTGGAAGTCTAGCTGTGAATTATTCTGGCCATCACATCTGATTTCAAATGAACTGCTGAAATGAATGTACTGAAATTGTTTTTTTATATTCAATATTTTATCATACTGCATATCTACTGAAAATTGCCTTGGATATAGACAAGAGTATTTGATGACATAAAGACAAAATCTGGAAAACAGTTTGGAAATTTAGCCCATAAAGTAAGATGTCTAGCATTATGGCAAATTACAGAAATGTACTGTGCACACGTGTAAAGCATGTTTCAGAATTGCCAGCATACATGACACGGACTATTACATGCTTTATTATTATTATTATTATTATTATTAGGCTATAGAACTGACAAAATTAATCAAGGTACTTTATTTTGAAGCAGCAAGCGGAAGTGGTGGTGTTTGCTACATGCGACATCATATAGCATAATGTAGCATACGTTGTGCATAAAACAAACCACTATCAATTCATGTTCAGACGTTCGTTCAGCAAGCTTTTTTTTATCCAAACGTAAGTTAACATTTAATACGCTTAAAGTAGCCTATGTTGTTCCCTAAGTACGTACAGTATAAGTTAATAATATACGTCATTTCATTGGTTTACATTGTGACTTACTGAACGTCACGTACGTTAACGTTTTGTATTTTGGATACGCTGCGTCACACAGCACGTTTGAACGTGTAAGTTCACATCTTGGATAACACTTTTTATTTCAGTTTGCACTTTGAACTTAACATGTCAGTTAACAGTAATCACAACCAAAAGCTAAATAATAAATGAAAATAAAATTATCCCTAATGGTATGCACATTGTTTTGGTTGTTTGTGTGTCTTCCAGTCTAATACCATGGAGGAATGAATGGATTTAGTTTGTTGTATTGTATCTTTCCATGAAGCAATGCCCCAGTGGCTCAGAATAATTCCCAATTGTCACTCTTAACAATTTGCAATGACCTGTATTATACTGATATTGTCAAGCTGCACATCACAGCCTATACAAAGATACAACACAGTTTGAAAAGTGGTCCCCTCACTGGTTTGAAATATTTTATTCTGTGAAGGATTTTTGTCATATTTTTGGTATTCATAAATTATGGTTCTCTGGTTTGCTCAGTCATCATCACGCTCTGCACCATGGCGAAACATTTCCACGTGAACACTCCACTGCTTGAGAGCATTGGCATGTCCAAACGCGTGGGAACGACCGTGTACTTGAAGATGGACAATGCCCAGCCCTCGGGCTCCTTCAAGATCCGTGGCATTGGACACCTCTGCCAGCAGGTAGGAACCCTCAAGCGTCTGCTGGTCTTTGAGTCCCTCATAATCAGACGCTAACTATCTAATGTGTCATTTCTGCAGCTCGCCAGACAGTCCAAAGGAGTTGTCTGCGCTTCAGGTGACATTTCTACTGGGACACAGCAATAACGCACCAATTGTTGGCTGTAATATAACACAAAACGGCCTTTTTCTAGGTGGTAATGCAGGTATGGCTGCAGCCTACGCAGCCAGACAAATGGGTGTACCAGCCACCATCGTAGTTCCCTCCTCCTCTCCTCAGCTGGTCGCTCAGAGACTCCAGGATCAGGGTGCTGCTGTCAAGATTACAGGCAACGTAAAGACAGACATCAGTTCTGATATGATCATGACTGCTCAAACAGCCAATCTGTAATTGTCTTTACATTTAGAGGAGAAAATAAAGTAAAAGTTTATTCCTTAGGTTTGGGATGAAGCCAATGCAGAGGCTCTCAGACTGGCAGAGACCGAAGGACTCACCTATGTTCCTCCATTCGATCACCCCCTGCTCTGGTAGAAACATTCATTACACTTAAAGTCTGCAGTTTCAAAATTGGTATCTGGCAATACATACATTCAAACTCTTCCTGTGTTTCCCGCCTCTCAACATAAACCCAGGCAGGGCCACGCCAGCATCATCACAGAGGTTGCAGCCTCTCTCGGTCCCGGTGTGAAGCCCGGAGCTGTGCTGGTGTCTGTGGGCGGAGGGGGCCTCCTCTGTGGGGTCATCCAGGGCCTGAAGGACGTCGGCTGGATGGATGTACCCATCATCGCCATGGAGACAGTGGGGGCCAACTGTTTCAACGCTGCGGTTAAGGCGGGGAGGGTGGTCACCCTGGATAACATTACCAGGTGAGAGGATTTAATGGAGTTTAAAATGTTTTTTTTTTTTTAATGAACGCTCACTTCATCCTCGCCTGTCTTCCCACAGTGAGGCTAAGTGTCTTGGAGCAAAGACAGTTTGCAAGAAAGCTTTCGAGTACAGCCAATGCAGCGAGCTCACAATCATTTCTGAACTTGTGACTGACCAGCAAGCTCTGCAGGCTATCGAAACATTCCTGGGTAAGTGTGTTTGTTCCCGTGTGCGTTCAGATGACTTCTTACTCCAAAGAAAAGTTAAAATTGCTAACAAGCTTCTATAGTGAACTTCATGTTGTCTTTGTTTCGCTTAAACACTGTGTGTGCTTGTGTGTGTCGTCTTGTAGATGAGGAGCGTGTGTTGGTGGAGATGGCATGCGGAGCAGGACTAGCAGCTGTTTACAGTGGACTTATACGCAGACTACAGGATGAAGGTAACTACCCTGGAGTCAGCTCCTAATGCTCTTTGGTTTCTCATGGTTCTTATTCTCATGGGTGGCCTTTTCAGACTACACCTTTGTTGGCGGGAAATGTTTAAAAGCAATACTTCCCTTCTAATGAGAGGAGACTTCTAGATAAGTTGATCAGTTTTGTTTTGCCCTCCCCCTTTTTAGGTCGGCTGCCGACTCTCTTGGGCCCCCTGCTGGTGGTCGTGTGCGGTGGCAGCAGCGTGGACATGAAGCAACTGACCAGCCTCAAGCACAAGCTGCAGATTTAAACTACTGCACGTGTTCAAGTGTGTGTGCATAGCAATAAATGTGTTTCTGCATGACTCACTCTCAAAAATTGCTTCAGTTCAGTGAATGATGTGTGTGGATGGATGAATAGAATAAAGACGAATTCCTGGAAATAAAAAGAAATGTATAATCTAATTTAGAAGCAAACGTGAATTACTTTAGGAATTAGTGAATCCTCTGAAATTGCAGTGTCATTTTTAAGCGGCATTAAATATAAAAACACAATGGAGTTTCTTAGAAAATCTAATAAATGTCTTCAGTCATAAATAATTGAGTGAGTCATGTGAATGTGTTTTAAACCTGCTCAGCTCAATTACAGAATTCAATTACCAGGTTCCCCCACATGGTGGTGTCACAGTTACCTGTTTAGAGATATTCTGGCCTGAGTCTGAGTCAGATGCAGAAAACCTGATGGAAAAAAACAAAGCCTTTTCTGCTTCAAACAAATATTTATGTATGTGATTTTCTCATGGATTAATTGCACTCCAGCACTGACAGTCTAAGGCATAACAAAACATTTTGTTTTCATTTGAGGACACTGCACCCACACATTTGTCTTTCTGTTGGTCTTTTTGTGGATGCATTTGCAGCCTCAGATCCAACACAGCAAAATATTTTTTGATGAAAACAACAAACCTGTCAATTTAAATTTAGTAGTCTGGTAAATTTTTGATTTGTGGAGTAAGCTATTGCTATGGGAACTCACTGCCTGCAATAGGGAAGTCAGTGGAAAGTTTTTGCCCTCATAACTCTCAGAGGTTGCATGAGATATTAGGTTGTACACAAAGAGTACAAGCAAAAAATGGACTTTATGCTAACATTGTGATCAATTGCATGCTATATAACATTACATTGTTTATTAAAAAGCATCTCAAAATGATTTGTTTAAATCTAAAGATTTTTTTCTTAAATAAAAAGTCTCCAACTACACTATTGTGGTGATAGTAAAGAGTGATCTTGTAATGCAGGCTATGGTATCTTATACAGTAGGTATTTGGCTCATGTGCCACCCTGTAATTTGCATATTTGATGAGAATATTTATTCTAAACATTGTCACTGGCATTTGTACTGGTATACTCTTCCATTTGAATTCTGCACTCAATGTCCACTTGGGAGGGATCTTCCTGAGCTGTCAGCCACATTTCATGGAGTCATGGAGATAGTTTTGTTGTCATTGAAACTTTGGTAGTGTGATAACAGGTGAACTGCAGAAAACTCCTCAACTCATTTGAATTAAAGGGGCTGCTGCTGTTATTCCATCAATCTAGACTATAGCATGCATTTACTTTGTCTTCAAACCTATTTGGTAAAAACACGAAAGTATGTTGAACAAAACTTATTGTGGCCAGCCTAAGGCACACCCGTGCAATCCCCATGCTATCTTATCAGCATCTTGATATGCCACACCTGTGAGGTGGATGGATTATCTCGGCAAAGGAGAAGTCCCATAACTTCTTGTACCTTTGCATCACTTCTACTGTATATTGCAGTGTCGATACTCTGGGATCACAGCCAAGTCTGGTATTACGTGATTTTTTTCCCCCATTACTCCCAAGATCTTTACGAGATGGACATCCTATATAAAATTCTGCAGGATGCACAAACTCCTTGCTTATTTATGGGGACAAACACACAGCTTTCTGACCTCACTGTTTGTGACTCAGATCAATCATTCTGCACTGAGGTGTTTACCTTGAGGAACACTACCAAGCCTCCAGCCTTATATACACTGAATGTTGGATATAATGAAGTGCAGAAACTATTCCAATAATGAAGAGAAGATCGAGAGACAGATGAGGATAGGATTTGCATTGTGGTTTGTGCAGAGGGAAAGTGCTTCTAAAGCTTTGTACTATATAAACTCATTGCGAATATATTTTTCACAAATTAATAACAGCCCAAAGTACATCATTCATTTCACATTTACAACATTTTTAAAAAGCATTAAAAACACCTTTAATGGTGTTTCAAACAAACACCTACTTGTTTGGAGTGAATACATTTACGCAGACAAGGTGATGGAAGTCAGCATATTGCAGCACTATGAAGCACCTTGCATTCAGTCCCAGTGTGTGGTGGAAAACATGTATACATCTAGATACCTGCTCCTCTGAATAACCAATTTTCCCAGCAGCACCATCACAGCAGTAGGCTGATTGAACTGTGTAATTCCCAGGAGCACTGTTGGTGTTCACACCGCAAGGTCATACATGAAGTGAACATGAGTGTATCATAAATGCCACTTTCTCGACACAACAGCTTCACAGTTCAAACTGATATGAAAGGACTGAAGGGGAAATAGGACGTGCATTATCTTTTTTTTAAAAAAAAATTGGATATATTTACATTAGGCGATATCCTTTCTGCCCATGCACAATTAAATAGTAGTCGGATTATTTACTCTCTAAATAATCTGTTCGGATAAACCTGACCCACAGCCGTGCTCCTTCCTATGGCGAGTGTGATTTGGACAGCCTGTGGATGGACAAGCTAATGGACGTGCGAGCTCATTTCTATGACAACAGGAAGGAGCTGCTTTGATGAGCCCAGTAGAGGGCATTTGAGCAGAGCTGTAGCTAAAAATAGGACAAAGTAAACAGAAATGAATGGAGAAAAGATAGAGAAGGAAACAGTGCATGTCTGTGTTCATGTATTTGGAAATGCATGTCTATGAACATATTCATGCACACATTTGCTTGCACGTTTTAGTCTTTAACCAGCATGCTGTTGTTAGCCAATTTCCCAGCATACTGTATTACATCTATTGTGCCATCTGTGTTCTTTTTGTCTTAAAAAAAGTGAGTGTTCAAAAATCCAGTCACACTCCTTTTTGGTGTCAGTAAACTTGTGAAAAACACCAAGTTGATGTTCACCCAATGCATGCTTCCATGAAACATCTTCACCTTAAGAGAGTTAAACCATTCCACCCAGCTCGCCACATCTGGATAAGGGAAAGCCAAATCATTCTTTTAGTTTCCAAATATATATATGGACAAACATGCTGTAGGTGAAATGGTCTTGCACATCAAAATTGTTGATATTTTTCATTTCCACTTGACCATTAATATATGAATAAAGTATGATTTTGTAACCATTTGAATTAGTGTTTTATATTCAACTATATTGTCACTGCACAGAGTACAGGTACTGAGGTAACAAAATGCAGTGCCGCATATAACCAGAAGTACAATAATCAGCAAAGTGCAGAGTACATGTGTACAGAGGTAATAGCCTAAACAGAAAAACAGTAAGGGGTAAATACTGTATACGAGTATGAACATGAGTAGCAGGTACAGTAGGCAAAATATAGAGTGAAGCTAACATGCTACATGGCTGGGAAAAGGCTAAATGTGTAAAATAAAACATCTGTAACAAACCCGATTTCCATTGTGTTTTAAACTGAAGTTATCATAAGGTACATGTCAGGATATAGTGAAGTGACTGGCAGGATGACACTGGAGAACTGAGAGAAGTCGCAGGGGTTTTAATCCAAAACTTAAACAGAAAATCAGGCTTACAGGTCTTTGAGGTGGTCAAAATCCAAACAGATCAGGTAGCACAGAGACAGGAAGGACACTCCACACATAACAAGGACCAGACACATACTAACAGAACACACGACCATTTATACCTGGGCAAATGAGCAGGGCAGGAGCACCACAGGTGACAGAGATCAGAGCAATCAAGCACAACAGACACACGGGCAGGCCTTTCAGTTGGCTAAAACTCACTTACCAGGGGGAACAGACAGAACACTGAGAAGTTGCAACAGGCCAAACTCAAATGACATAGGCAGAGACCAACAAAATAGAGCAGGTAAAAACACCAGACAACAGAACAATCTGAGGCACAGATCAGGATCATGACAGTACAAGGTACAAGGTAGATTTATTTGTCACAAATCAACAGGTTGTAGAGTGAAATTGAGTTTGTAACTCCCTTCTGCTATGCTTCAGACAATATACATTAATATAAAGCAATTATAAAATGGTAAACAGAAATAAACTATATTCAGTGGAGCATTTCAGTTTAAGAGTCTGATAGCTTGGGGGAAACGCTGCTCTGCAGCTGAAACTTCTATATCTGTTCCCAGAAGGCAGCAGGATGAACAGGCTTTGGCTGCGTGGGTACTGTCTTTTAGTATCCTTTGGGCTTCGCGTAGGCACCTCACCTTACTGATGTTACTGATACTCGTAATTTTACTGTCGTGTTCAGACATGTGCTGCCACAAGTTTCTGTTTTACTCACTTGAAGTCATTCTCCTGGAAATTCTCAGTCTGTAACTCATGATGTCAATTCATTCTTCTGCGTACCCTACCACGTAGCCTGAAGACTAATTTATACTAATTTATATTAATTTATAATTTATACTGTGTCAAGTCTACGCACTTAAACACACTGTCGTGAGCCTTTATACTTGCGCTGGTGTCTGTGTCTGCCATTACACACCCAAAACACTAGTTGGGCGTTGGGTTTCTGTGTTCAACTGTGTAGGATTCTTTTGTCACATTACAACAGGTTGTATAGTGAAATTAAGTGTTTGACTCCCTTCTGCTGTGTAGCATGCACATTCAGTGCCAGTTTGTGATGTTTGCAGTCAGTCAGGATGCTTTCTATTGCTCATCTGTAAAAGCTACTGTAAAAGAATTTGGCACAGGAATTTAGCCTTCTTAAGCTTTCTTAAGAAATACAGTCGTTTCTGAGCTTGCTTCACCAGCGTGGAGTTGTGAGATGTCTGGAGTCTGTTTGTGAGTAAGTCCAACATCCAGTTGCAGAGTGTGGTATTTATTTATTTAGATGATTGCCCAAATAGAACCCCTCCCCGGCCTCCCGAAATTAGTCAAATTCTGTTCATTATTCAGACTTTTCTCTAATCTTTACTTCTGAATTTAAAGGGGGAAATCACTTATAGACATGCAACCTATGGCAAGTTTATTCATTTTTATATTATTCATTATTAGTGATTTGCCAGTGTTTGTGTTAAACCCTGCACCTGCTTAGTTGAGCGAACAAGAATTGAAAGACCCTTCAGACTGCTGACATGAAGGATGAGATGGCTGTCAGCCATCAACAGAGATGTTTACAGTAAGATTTTAGAAACCTTTAACTTCATAAAGCTGATTAGTCTCACAGTTTGCAGCATTTCAGTGTGATAGTTTGTTTCAAATGCCTTTATTGGGTAACATTTGGCCATGTTTTTGACAGGGAATCACGAGGTAGAGCTCAGCAGCTGCTGTATGTATCCATGGCAACCTGATGACGTCATGGGCATGTAAATTGAACCTGTAAAATGAAACTTTGCGGGTTTTATAAATCTATTGGAACATTCACACAATACGACAGCTGCATGTTTCCAGAGGGCTGGAAGAATGCACTGATGCTTTATTCAATGGACTGTATCATAATTTGCATTGTAGCTGTTCATTTGAGAGATGAACAAGCAGACTATAATATCTTCTGACTGACTTACAAAGATGGCAGTAGCGGGATGAACTTAATTACAATTAGATCCTGCAGATAGAAAGAAAGGTTTAATGAACCTCACCAGGAAATGGGGTGAGTGCAGCAGAACAGAGAGCGATTTAGATCAGATTACAATAAATACAGGGTACTGAAGGTGATTACAAGTAATTACAAGATAACATGTGCAGGTTATAAGTTGTTTGTGTTGTGTCATTAAGGCAAAGGCAGGTTCAGGCAGAGCAAATGTAAAAGCCATTACACGGAGGTCACACTTTAGGATAGGACTGGATTCTGGACACAAAGCAAGTAATATTTGAATGTTTTTTTCTATTTACTATATCTACACCTCTGGTGGAAGCACAGAAGCTGTGGAAAAAAACATGTTGAGGTTTGAACAGATTATCACTAGCATTGATGCCTGCTGTGTGAATAATTAATTACAGTGCTGTATTTAATATTTGACCTTTAAACGCTACAGGGAAGCAAATCCCATGCTTTTGAATTCCTAGATTTTAATTTTTTTCATATTTTTTTAGTTACAACATTTCAGAAAAGGTCTATAATGATTGATTTCTTACTGTATGACTGATGACTGTCAGTAAGGCGTGTGCAAGAAGCGGCTCTTGTTCTTGGCTTCTGATGGGCTGACACAAATGCTTACTGTTGATTTGTAGAGCAGCGTTCTGTTCTTAGGAATCAGAGCCCCGCTGGTTTCTTTTCCAGCCATCAGCAATCAGGGGATGATTAACAGCTCTAGGCAGAAGCAGGACTGAGAACGGCTGCTGAAGAGAAAATATTGACTTCAGAAATGCAAAACTGATCTCTCTTTCTGGTGTTTTGACCATTTACTGCTTTAAATCGCGTATGTTTCTATAGGCTTCGAACATAAAACAGGATAAAGTCAAAAACTTAAAGATGCATTGTATTATATCAAGTTAGTTTAGATAAAGTAAGCCACATTATTAAGCTGTATGACATCTAATAAGCATATTACCCTCTAATACAGCTTAATAATGTGACTTAGCCGGCCTAAATGATCCCATCTGTAGCATCATTTTTAAGCTGTATTAGCATTTAATGTTATATTTGCATCTACTACAATTTAAATATGTAGCTTTGTGAGCTAAATCAACTTAGCTCGTGAGCTAAATTAACTTTTGTCAGCTAAGCGTATTAAGACTTAAGCTATTAGTAACTTGTAAAGTTTTACATTCACTAATGATCCAGCGGAGCCTCCTTACTCACCCAGTGAGAGGGCAGTTAGCTCACATTCATGATTTGATTATGACCAAACTAACATGAAGTAGGCTCTTGTGCTGAAACATAAAAATATGAAACCATGGTGAAATATTAGTATGCATCTAATATATCAACATCTCATCCAAGATCATATGTATCTTTTTATTTTACACTTGCATTGGCAATGTAGATGTATGTTTCCCGTATAATCAGATAATCATATTGAATTTAATGTATGTAATGTAATTTGAGTCAACTTAAATGAAGTTTCCCGTTGACTTAGTTACATTATTGAAGTAGTTGTAATGGCAACTTGTTAATGCAATTAAATTATCTAGATGCTACTGGTATTATAAGGCTACAGTTTTAATGTAGCCTATTAGTTTAACTAAATTAACTGTTGGGTTGGCTAAAATAAGTTACATTTTAGCATGAATTGCTATGCAACTAATACAAATAAATTAGCTTGATATAGTTAAGATTATTAGTATTGAATCCTACAGGGATAAATAGCTAAATAGCCCCTATTTAGCTGAACCAGACTTTTGTGTTGGCTAAACTGCATTGAGCTGTATTAGATAGGCAGAATATGTCTCACATTAAAACGAATCACTTGCTGAGCTATAAAAATCTGTTTATTATGTAGAGCCGATCTGGCAAGTTTTCTTTAACGTTACAAAATGGATTAGCCTATAGATACTTGCACTTATTTGTCATCTAGTTGCGGTCGTTTCTGTCAGCCAGCTTCCTCCCCGGTAATGGACTGTACCACACCATGAACCCCCCCTTCCCTCGCCTTTGCAGTGGGCCGCTCCCCCTTCTTCACCGCCCGCTTTAGTGGAAGCCAAAACAGAACATCATGGCGATTGATGGTAAGTAGGCCAATAACGGCTCTCCTTTCCTGGTAATTAACTTCACCTAGAAATAACACATGTCACAGCGGCATTCTTTAAACAGAAACGCGCAGACGGTTTCGGGAGAATGGTGCTTGCTTTGGCTAGTATCAGTGAAAGTTGTTTTATTTTTATTTTATGTTTTTGAAGCGGTGATTTTCCTTCGCTGTGTGTGACAGTAGAGGAGACAGAGGAGTCTTGAAGCGGTTCAGTGTGTTCCCGACGGCGGTGCTGAAAGGACAGCTCCGCTATTTGAACTCCAAGCCATTTGTTCAAAGGGAGAGTGACTGAAACGGTGTCGTGTCTGTTAGGTGGTTGTCTTAATACTGTTAATTTAATCACTCTGGCTGTCATTTGGTTCCCGTCGAAGTCGAAGCTGGCCGTCCTGTAGTCTCGCTGCATGTTGGTACTTTTCAACTTGGGTTAAAGGGAGCCTGCCCCAGACAGATAGGGTTTGGGGTTTCATTCAGTGGGTGCAACTGTGAAGGCAGAGTGTGAAATCGTGCCAAGTTTTAGACTAGGACAGTATGCTTGGGAAAACTCTGATACAGCTTTGGAATATCTAAAACGAGTTTAGTTTATGGCCGTTGTGGGCTGCCCTAAGTCATTTCCAGTGTATCTTGTGTTGCAGCCTGTGTGATTACCCCCTGGCTATGTGTTTCTGGGCAGCACAGTGAACAAATATGTGCTTTTACTCTTCACCTTTCTCTGCTTATATAACTTTGCAGGTTGTAAGCAGCTTTGGTGCTTATTTGATGTGTTTGGAGGCCATCGCATAGCTGAATGATAAATTACCCGCATTGATGATAATAGAGTGGGACACTTTTTCATTTTCAATCAGTATGAAAAGATCTGTGTTCTGAAAAAGATCACCTACCTAATCACTTAATTAAGTTAGGTTTGTTTATAAAGTATGAAATAACCCCTGTCTGAGTACCTTAATGCATCCCTAGTGGTTTGGAAATATGGATCCACAGTAGAATGCATCTTATGCTTCATATTTTGATGTCTTCGGGATGTTTCCCAAAATAAATCATTATCTGTGCTTTAATTTGTCTTTCTACAGTGTGTGATTAGATAATGAGGTTTAAAATATAGAGTTTCATTTGTTTGTTCATAGAATTATGTTTCTTGGTAGCCACCAAGGTGAAACCTGTAAAAGTTTTTGGGGTTGTATTGCATGCCCTTTATTTATTATTGGGCAGCAGAGAGGTGACAAAAAATGAGGGGAGAGAAATATATGGAAAATGGCATACAGACTCAAACAGGGAAGGTTTTAATCACCATATATGGTACGCATTTGAACCACTAGGTCAGTAGGACGCCCCAAACCTGTAAAAGTTTAAGGTCTTCAGCAGCCTTTCGAGAAAGAGGAAAAATAATAGGCCATAAGGAATACGGGACAGCAGGGTTCACCTCTAGAAACCAGCACAGCGTTGTGGACTTTGTTGTAAACTAGGCAAATAGACCAACCACCAGCCCAGGGGCCTCGGGGCTTTGCTAATTAGACTTAACACAGACTCGTCATATGTATGAAGGAGAATCTGAAGTAAGTGTTTAACTGTATGCCAGTAACACCTAGATTTGGTTTCCTTTGGTACGAACCATAGCTAAGACAAAAGCAGCAGAAGTGTCCCGCAGCCGTATTACCGAATCTTCCTCTTTTAAGTCTCAAGATTGGAAAAGTCTACGGTAGGATGTTTCCCAATTTGGTAATACAGAAGCAAATCCTGACAAACTTTAGTAATCCTATCTTATCTCACTTCATCTTATTTCATCTCAGGTTAGGAAAATACTTCATCCAGCATCGCTTATCCACTTTTATGTCTGTTACCTACCTACCAACAGTACTTCTGAACAACTTTGTAACTTTGTTGGTTTCTTCTCATTGAAACGTACTGAAACATACATTGAAACATACAAAACAACAAGTTAGCTAGTGGAAAATTGAAAGTTAGGACCGCTTAACAGTCATCCTAAAGTTATATATTATAATATGTAATATTTTGGAAAGTTAGGATGCTTGTGTAGTACACTTTTCCTATCTTAAGTTACCATAGGAACATTAAACTAGTTTAGTTTTGACTTAGTGAACAGTTTGCATATATTTGCCATTTTAACTTTGTAGGGAGTTACTGAAAGCAAAGCTGATCTCAGCGGATTTCACTCTTAATAAACCACAACCAAAGGAGGAAACAAGTAACACAAGAAACACCATAAGAGGCAGCTCTTTACCCTGCTATCATACCTCCTCCAGTTTATCAGACAGCCACACCTCGCCTAAGTTAGATGATTTCACCCCTCCCACTGACCTCAACTTCCTGCCACATTAGTCAGCAAACTGCCGTTTCCTGAAAGGCCATGATTATAGCGGCCCCCGTGAGCCATATTTCACCGGAGCGAGTTGGCTCCACCGAGATTTATAGAGCAGCTGTGGGGCCTGACTGACACCTGCAGCCTCCAGAGGCTGGGCCGTCAACACCAGTGGGAGGCTGTGTTTCTGTCTGTACTTGTGATGTTAGGTTAGATGAACATCATGAGGTGTCACAAAAAAAAAAAAAAAAATCAGGAACAAGTTGTTTCTGCATGACAGCGTAGAGCAAAGAATGTTATGATGTTTGATTGTGGCTGTATGAATCAGTGTTTCCGGGAACTTTTAGTGACTTTATTAATGGATTCAATGACATTCAGTTGTTTGTCTATTTATTTTGCTAATTCAGATTGTGCTTCATCTCTGAATCATCATCTTAAAACTACAATTATCAAACCTGCTGCCTCAAATACCAAACATATCAGAGCTCCTTAAGCTTCTTAATTGGATATACACCACAAGGTCTGTAAAAAGATCACTGGGTGACTTATCTAAGCTGGTGTACTCGACAGCTTTTTTCCTTAATTAAGTGACTGTAATAGAAATTGAAGGATCAAAATTCACTGATGTACGTTTAGAAAAACAGCACAAACATGTCCTAATTTGTTTAAAAGACGGAGGATTTTACAGAAATCTGCATTTTCTTTTACAAATGGGATTTCAACAGGTCTGGTGTATTGTGTGTGGCTCCGCTGCTCAGCCCTGGGACTGAGCTCCAAGCATCAGCTCCTGTGACAAGCTGTAGACAGACCGACTGCAGGCCCAAAAATGGATTTCACATATCCTGGTTAAGCCCGGTTTTCTGGCCGAGAGATCGAAAGCAGCCTAACTCACGCGCTTGGTATTCTCAGTGTGCGTGGTGTGTATGAAGCCTTATCGAGTCCTGAGCCAAGTACAGAGTAGGCAGCCCAGGAGGTGTTTATCTGTGGAAATATTATGTGTTGAAATTAAGGCAGCAGAGATGTTCTTCATGCTGACATTTTGACAGCATCTTTCAAATCTTAGTGGAAAGCCTGCCATGTCATCTGTCCTCTGGTGCCTTTGTAAACCAGTTTAGCCAAATCCAATAAGAAATATATAGATGCCTAGATCACATATGTTGTTTAGACTGATAAACAACAAACAGTACACGTCTCCTCCCCCCCCCCAGCATTAACACCGTGTCTTCTGTGAACGCTGATGCTTCCTGTCAAGGATTTTTCACCTTCTCTCCCCCTCCTCCTCCGCTCTGGCAGTGCTCTGTTTAGTTTGGAGAGCGAGAAACTGGATATGAGGCGGTAATAGCCAATATGTCTTCAGACCATTTGTTCTAATGTTTGCTATGAGACATTGTAACTGGAACAGAGCAATACATTACTTTCAAAGCGAAACTAAGTGAAACTGCTCCCGCCATAAATCAAAGCAGAACATTTCTGTGTCAACACAAGTTAAAAGGCAGTGAAGAGGCTGCCAGTCCTTACAGTGACAGCCTTTATTATTTAAAATACTTATTTAAATACAATTAAAACTGCTCTAATTAATATTGTTATATTAACAATGGATGAAAGCACTGTGTATAATGTAAAAGTCACTATAAACCCACAGAGAATTATTTTATTAGCACTTTTCAGCTAACTGCTTTTGTTTTGCGGCCTGCAGATGTTTTGATTCAGTCTCGTCGCTCTCATCAGCAGTGTTTCCTGAAGCCTCCTCAGCAGCAAACATCAGGCAGACAAAGTTAGCAACTTGCAAGTGAACGCAGTGGGGTGATTAGCCGCTAAAGCGACAAATATTTCCAATAGTAGTTGGTGGAGACCAAAACAGAGGTAAAAGGTGTGAAAATTTGACTTACATTTATCAGTGGCCAAAAACCCAACTCCAAACGAATGCTAATGTTGCTCTGTGTCTGCTTAATGTGTACAAGCAACTTCTTGCTAACACATTAGCTATATCAAATTAATAAGGCAATAATCTGCCAAAAATGTATTATTTTCCGCTTGTTGTGGTGTTGGTCCAAGTGGCAAAAAGCTAACAAAAAAAAAATCAAATGCAGCTTTAAGTTGTACAATTAATTACGTTAATTATTATTCCAATTTTATTTTATTTATGTACTTAAGATAGAGGTGAGAGTTATATGTACCTAGCATTCCTAGATTTCATGAGACCTGAAGATGATACAAATTCCCTGTGTAATCAGATGAAGTGGGATTATGTGACTCAGACCTCATGAAGTTTCAGACTCCTGTCTTTAACTGCATGTTTGCTAATGTTCCTTTTTGCTCAGGACCTTGGAGGTTTAATCTGTCGAGATTTTGATGAGCAAGTAGCTTAAAGTGTATGCCTTTACTCTAGACACACACACACACACAAGCACGGCAACACACAGATGGTATTATTAACCCATGGGCACGGCAGACACACTCAGATGGATTGTACATCATCAACAACATTTTCCCTGCATCTTAGATTTATCTGTCTTCTCAGGGTTTGTTGTCTGGTTGAGACAAAGTGAGGGATTTGTTATCACAAGGATTTCTGTGCAGTTCACTTATTGACCAGCTCTCCAGTTGACTCATGGCAAGAAACAAAGGTACATTCAGAGCTCAATAGAAAAAACGTTAAAATGCATTTATCCCACAGATATTTTACTCCAGTATCATTGTCTGCCATCTTGTTTGCAGGCTCAAGCTAAACTTCACAGTATTTGTGAAATGAAGATTCTAAATTAGGCATATATGACTTTGTCAGTTCTAAAAATAAGGTATTATCTGCACTACTTTGTAGTGTTTCCATTGCCCAGGGCTTAGTGCTGGTAATATGGAGCAATAGTTAGCTGTGACTTCACACAGTTCTCTGTTTCCTTACATGAGAACCCTGTGCAGCCCTGTCTGTATGTTGTACAGATGCAGTCTGTGGAAATGGCTGCTTTTATTAACTGTCAGGTAAGGTGGCTAATCTTTGATGTACTGGATCCTCCACTTGCTAATTGGCTTAGCTGGAGCTTACCCTAAAGTCCCTCCTCGTGCCTTTCATTATGACAGAAAGCAAACAGGTTTCATGAGCAACCTGATGTAATGCAAACCTTCCCTCTGCCAGTTTCAATAAAGAGACTGAGTGATTTTCACGTAAATGGCCACTGACAGGAAATTAGTGTCAGAAATCAATTGCTGTTGTTGAGAGGATGTGAAATAACCCAAGCAACACAAGCTTGAAGAGGATGAAGATCACTACACGTTTAATTGGCTTAGTTCTCGAAATCCAGTCGATTATAAAATAATTTCTGCATGCCTACTTTTAGTTATTCGTATTAAAGCTGCACTAGTTTAATTTTTTCATATGAACAATGGATCAAATGACAGCGTGTAATGTCAAAGTGGTCACTTATATATGACCAACCCACAGAAAAATTATTCATCTCTGCATTCCATTTAAGTTTTATTTAGTTTTTATGAGCGATGGGAATCGTTAATTTTATTGATATCGATACCTTTATTGAGACTGCTTAACAATTAAAGTCTTTATTGATACCACTATTGATACTTTCCTATTATTTGGTGATGGTTATTTGGTAAGACCAGACCCAACAGGCATGTAAAATATAATATTGATATTGTTGTTTTAATTATCTATTAATTATAGGATTAGAATTTCATATTTTAAATACAACTGTTGTTTCTAGAGCAGCAACATTAATGTTTACAACAGCAAATATCTCAATATCTGACATCACAATACTGAGTGACGTTTAGAAGAATAAAAAATTCATCATCAAATCAGTCCTTCCTCCTCAACTGCTGGCTGGTTTGTCTCAACCACCAGTTGAGTTTACAAAAATGTGCCAAATTTTAAGACTACAGTGGTGCCTTCACTGAAAAACATTAGTTTTCTTATCCATCGCATTTCAAGTTAAATCAGATTTGATGCTTGAGACATAAGGTTACATTATAGGACCTGCTAGTCTTGATAGCAGTATCAATAAGCTTGGACCTTACTGATTTTTGGGTTTTCAGAAATTATGGAACTGGGTCCTTTTAGAACCGGGTATCGATTCCCATCCCTAGTTTTTAGCATCTTTCAGCTTGTTGTCTTGTTGCATCCTGCAGCTTTACTGTTATGATTCACTCTCACCCTTCTCCTTCAAGATCCAGCAGGCAGCTGATGTACTCCAACAAACTTAGAGGGAAGCTGGTGAAGATAGCGCAGCAGCTAGCACCTAAAGGGCCAGATATTTCCCTCAGACGTTGGTAAGATAGTGAACATTAGACTTAGTCAGTTGGCTAGAAATACAACTTCAAATGAATGCAACTGTCTGCTGGATAGAATGCTACTGTTTGCTACCAATATCACTGCAACAACTTTAGTTTTGTGTTTCCAGCTTATTTTGCTGGCCATGACAAAAAAAATCTATGAATGCTGGTTTAAAGTTTATTTTAAAAGCATTGTCTTTATGCAGGTTGAGTTTGACAGAGGACTTTTACCGATCGTCAAAAGTAGAATTGGGCGATCGTCTCTATTATCATATCGTCTGATCATGGCTACTTGCAGATTGGTGATTTAATCGCCAGGGAGGTGGTGATGCATTGCAGCAAGTCAGTGAAATGCCAGCATGGAAGAAACAGGCTTATTAGCTTTAAGTGAAACCACCAGAAACATGCGTAATTGCACACTACAGTGTTCCCCACATAATTACCACGTAACTGAAGAAGGAGAATACAATCGATAGCTGCTGTACAGTGTTTCAGCCTCGACAACCCAGCTGTACTCTAACGTTAACATATCCGTCTACGGCATTGATAGTGTTGTGTTAAGAAAATAGGTAGACTAACTTCTCAGAGAAAACTTCAGTGCATTAGTTTTTCTATAGTGTGTTTGTGAGAGAGAGAGAGCGAGGGAGCAATTATGATTTTACTCATATTAAATAGTAGGCGACATAGTATGTGGCCGTCAGCGTTGATATTGTGGCGTGTCATGTTGTCACTAATTGCAAATAAGAGTCTGTTATGTGTCATCTTAGTTCTGATAGTGAGTTAGTTAAAATCGCCTCGATATGAGCACATGAAAAACCGATTGCTGATCAAACCTTTAGTTGTTGAAAAGCAACCCAATCGACAATCGGAACAACCCTAGCCACAAGTTTGTTTCCCTTAGTTCCTATCTCACAGTGCATGTTCTCTCCACGGACCTCAAACAACCAAATATCTCTGTCAGGTCAATTTCTTCAGCCCAAATTGGTGTGTCACAGCCACAGTCCATCCTTCTTTCCCGAACCCAGGCGTGTTAGCCTCGGCAGCCTGATTAGAGGGGGCAGATAGAGGAGATTCCTTGAAGAAACTGGGACAACTCCTAAAAATGCCTGCCAGCCGTGCCCCAGACGTCTGCATGAAGGAAGACTATGAGGCCACAGTCTTCACCTTGATTTAGCTTGTAGAGAGGTTGAGAAACAAGAACTCAGAAACTCTACACACTAATCACAACTGGCACTTCAAATTGATTTCTGTCAGACTCCCAAAGACCTCTCCCTGCACTCACTAGGTTTTAAGAGCCAGTGCTCTCCTTTCAGTGTACTCACAAAAGCGTCAGAGGCAGACACAAAGTGCACAGGTACTTTATTATACACGGTGTGCAGGATTTTTTTTTTTTTTTACCACAGTTACAACACCTGATACTTTCTGTATCATCAGCACTCTGTCTTGGGCAGGTGTTAAACTTGTGAAAATATTAAACCAGCTTAGTCTCCAGTATCCTGCAACATAGAATTTAAGGTTGGCAAAAAGTTTTGTTTTGCCCTGTTTGTGTTAATGCAACACTGAGTTAATGCTGAGGAAACAGCCATTTTATTTCTGCAGAGCCGTTGGTTTGTTTGCCCTTAGCGTGAGGCAGATGTTGTTTGGGGCTGATCTTGTCCATCCCCTCCCAGAGACCTCAAAGCAGCACATATCAAGTTATTTGTTTGACATCAAGCTGTTGAAGAGTTTACTATAGACACACTTTTATCTTGACTGGTCAGACCCTGTAAAGTTCAAAACCCAAAGTTTTTTAATTTTCAACCATATATGACAATGAAAGCAGCAAATTCTCACATTTGTAAAGCTGAAACCAGTGAATGTTTGGTGTTTGTGCATGAAAAAATGTTAATGATATTCTTTAAATTGACAAATAAAATAATTGACTAATTGTTGCAGCTTTATGAATAAAGTCAGGCCATTCAGTATTTGTGAAAATGTGGGCTTTTGAGCTGTTTCTTGTGCATGTTTAAGTCATTCATGGTTTAACTCACTTGTCAGAGATTTGGGTGAATTTGGGTCACGCTAGCAGATGCTAATGTAGCCTTCATCTGCTAACCTCAAGCACAGATGAGGAGCGGGCTACAGAGGTTCGGTAAGCTCACTTCTTTCTAACCCCCCAGATTTGTTTTTGTAGTCTTAATGTGGAAGCCCATATAGGCCCACCAATGCTGACTCAAGTGACATCACTCGAGGCATCAGCGGTCACACAGGTTCCTCTGGAGCCACAAAAGGCTTTAGCATACATACCTTTCTCACACATGCAGAAATATTCCCCAGACGTCTCTACTGTGTTTGGAGGGAGTCCATCCAAGGACTGAGTTGATTAAATGATGTAACAACTTACATAAGTTATTAATGAGTAATTTGGTTGGCTGTTTGTTATCATGTCTGCCATGTGTTTAATACATGTATCTTAATGCACAAATATTTTCCTATTAATATAAAATTTGTTTGTTTAATTAACAGTAACAAGGATGTTTAGGTATACATTATTTAATATATTAAGTAATTAAGGCAAGACATCAGGGAGTGAAAATGCTTCTTATTTTGTCTTGGCGACGTCCGTAGTTGAAAACAGTGGCCTGTTTGGTAGTGATGGCTACATAAAAAATTTGCGCTGGTTAAAAGAAACTTGGATCCCTATAATATTTAAAAGTTGGGAGAGAGATTGCTTGTGGTGTGATATGAGCAACCAGCACTGAGTACCGTATTCCTGGGCACATGCAAGAAAAATGTATTTTTGACAAGTATGTGTGGTGAGTGAAAGAGGAGTGAAAGAGCACAGGGAGCTTCCTCCTACACACAGCTGCTGTTTCGATCTGCTGGACGGCAACTCGGCTTTCAGCTTCTAGCTTGGCAGGAAAGATTTTCAGACAGCCTTGTCATACAACTTCCTCCAGCGGCTGTGTTTACATGTGGTAACGTGGCCACACATTGTTTTATGTCTGACTGAGGTTTGTATTTACATGAACCTACAATAGCTTGTGCCAGTTTACCTGTGGTCATGAACAATTGAGAATATATTTACTGAGGCTTTTGAGCAGCAGTGGGTTACTTGCTTATACATATGAAATAAATGATGCTGTTGTGCTTTTTGTACTGTATGCTTACTTTAAACACTCGTCACTTTTATGTTACAGTAACAATAGAAGTGCATATGGCAATAACTGTAAGTAAAGAAAGCAATTTTGTCAAGATAAGGACGTTGTCTTCTTAGAACTAGTGAGCATTACTTTACAGTTTAACTCATGTGGTGGTAAAAACTTCTAGTTCTGCAGGATCAGGTTATTAGTCAGTGATCGTAGATCACCCAGTAGCATCGGGACTTGTTCACTTGTTCTCTTTTTAAGGCTACTAGTAATAATTATTTTCAGTATCAGTTCGCAGAAGTTTTTCTTGATAGTTTTTTTTTTCAGTCTGCAAAATTTTTGAAAAAGTTTTAATGTTTTCACATTAAAACACTGGCACTGGTCTTATAAAAAATCAGTACCAAATGTGAGCTATATTTGTATGTTGGACATACAAAGCTCCCATCTTTCCTCGAGCAATCCAGGATGAAAATGTCAACAAGAACAATGCAGTACATTAATTGTCATTAGGGTGGGTTAAATTATGCAAATACCAACAATGTTTCAGTTTTGTTTGCTCCTGTAAGGATTTAGTTCTTTTGTTTACAGATGGTAAAAAAATTATAATTTATATTTGTGTTAATTGTGTTTGTCATTCTCTGCTGCCAATCAAATTAAAAGCATTTTGGTTTGGTAAAAGCTTTATAAGATAAAACAGACTCCATGTGTGTTTCTAGACACCCAGTAATAAAAAAAAAATGTGTTTTCTCAATCCCTACAACCCTGATTCCTTTATGGATATGTCGTTATGTAGTTCAAATGTTAGCTCGGTATGAAAGATGACATGTGGCGAAGGTCATTGTGTTCACTGACACCATTAGTTTCAGTACTTTCAGCCTTCTCTAGCAGAGCTATACAAATCTTACAAGTGTCACAGTTGAAGGCAGCTAGCGCTATTTGAGACCTCAACCTGTAGGCAGATCCCAGAGGCAGCCACAGAGCTCAGAGACTGGGAGGCCATCACAAATGTGAGTAATAGTTCTGCATTACAGTCACTGTCTGGAAGCCTGTCTGCTGGAGGAAATCATGGTGAGGTCTTTGTGGAGATCCTTGGAATAACAGTGTCTAGGTATCTAACTCATTGTACTGATGCTCTGTTGGACACTCACGGCCCTGCAGCTGCCTCTCAGCAGGTCCAGGCCACTGAGCTGACACAGTGCTTGATATTCAATTCAAAACGACAGAGGACCTCAGTGAGGAGACATTGTTCTTGATGCTGGGCTCTGAAATAGAGTAATACACAAAAAAGGGATTCTTAAATTAAATGTCTGCATATATTACAAACATGAAATATACATAAAATGCAATTTCTTCCCTTCAGTCAACTAGATCTGATGTTAATTAGGCTGTTCAGTTCTGTTAATGGATCTCTTTATATTTTGGACAGTATTCAAAGCACTTCAATATCTCTCCAAAATTCAGTCATCAGTCAAGTCTTGTGTTTGGTTGTGTTTATATAATCATCAAATAAAAGTGTGATACAAGAGTGCACCGGTGTTGCCAAAAATTGTGCTGAGATTAGAGGCCACCCTCTGAATTAAGAATTGGCTGATGGTTGAGGATCACTGAGCTCTGCCGGCTTTAGAACAATGCTTTGTGAAGTCAGCTCACAGGACAAAAATCCCTTTTCCATATGCATTTCACTCAAGCAGCTTCACTGTCAAGCCCGCGGGTTGCATTCAAATGGCAACTGAGAATGTTGTAAAGTACCTCAGGCCTTTATCTGTGCTGCCTGGGAAAGCTCCTAATGATGATAAGCAAACTCAGCAAACAATGACACAAAGATGCACAATCAAGGACATAAGATTTTATTATGTTGTGGGGTTTCTCAGCGCCGTTGAATAAGCGAGTTGGCCAGAACCGGCCCGCCAGCAATAATATCTGACCCACGGCCAGATTGTTTTGGTAGCAGAAAAATAAAAAATAAATTGATAACAGCTGTTGCTGAAATAGATCTCAGTGATGACAGATACAGTTACTCACACAGTAATGTCCTCTTAAGTAATTGTGCCTCCAAAATAAAAGCATAAGAACGTTTTTTTGCAGCAGTGCTTTATGTCCAGTTTGAGAGCTTTTACTTTGAAGACTTCTGAAGGACATCTAAAAGAGATTCTGTCTTGCTTGACACCTCTGAAAAAGCCATTATTGTGAGCATGTACAAAAGTGTCCTTATAATCAATTTTTTTTAACGAGAGAGAAAAAAAAATCGATCTTACAACTTTCCTGGGAGTCCTGTACAGTACCAACTGAGCTAAATATGCACACAAGTATACAAGGATTTTAAATAATTTTAATTTTTTCTTGCCCACCATGTAAGGGCTTGAAAAAAAATTTGGCCTGATGCCATACTTATTTGCCCCTGGGCTAAAGCATTCTTCAGAACACACAAATAGCATACATGCATAGTATGGACTGTATATATATATATGTATTTATATTTTGATGCTTTGGAAACTTTCATGCCAGTAAAACCCTTTAAACTGAATTAGGTGAATCTTGTGTGTGCTTAATTATGGAGGGAAAGGGGACTGCTCCCATAAGGTAGAATACATTTGCAATATGTATACATTTAGATTTTTCTCATTCTTCTGTTGTCATAATTACTCAAATCCTAATGCTTTCTTATGTTAAGACATTCACATAAACATGCACAACAATGAATGCCAGAAGCTGCTCAATTTAAGTCAAGAAAGTAGTTTGGTCAATAGTGCAAAATAACCATAAAAAGGCAACCAATTGCATTCAACAAAACATTTTATTACATATTAATTCCAAAGAAAGGGTCAGCTAAGTTTTTCCCCTCAATGGGCAGTCTTCAAAGTCATTTGACCCCCTACAGGGAGAGAAAGATGGCAGACAGCAGGCCAGGAAAGGCATACAAGTGTTCAAAATAGCGATTCTTCTTCCACCGCAACTGTAGGGAGAAAAGGAGATCTGGACCATGGATCTGGAAACTGGGTCGCTTTTGGTGAGGGCATCCCACTGTCAAAAGCAGACTATGTCAGAGGCCCCAGAGGAGACCGGGTCTTGAGTTGAGTTGAGCCTGTTAGTGAGAACTGGGAGTGATCAAGACAGATTAAACGGTGTTAGGGTTAAGACATTGAATGACACAGATTAAAGACACATTAAAAGACAATGCTTCCCAAACATTTTCACAAGGTTGCGACTACAGAAGTGAGAGTACACTCCTACAGTTAGCTACATACATATTTGGACATTGGCATCACTTCTGTTATTTTGTACTCCTGTACAGAATTTAAAATTATTAACTATGGACCTCAAATCTCTTACCTTAAACTTGAGGCTATTTTCAGATGTATTAAATGAACCACATAGTAAATAGCCATTTGACATTTGCCAATTTCAGATGACCAAAGGCTATTGGACAAGTTCCAATAAACCTAAATAAAATTGTCATATTTAGTACTACTTGGTTTCAGATTCTTTGAATTTGATGAAAATCTTCAGATGCGTGACAATAACTCTCTATCATTGCAGGGCACAAAGAAAAAAAGTCTGCAGACTGTCAGGCTTCAAATAATTTGTTGTAATTCTCTGCATTTAAGGCAACATTTCCAGATCGACCCTTATACAAAGCTGAAGTCGCACATGATCTCCAAATAATTATTTCATTAAAATCCAGAGTGCATGCCCAAAAACGGTGTTATTGTCCAAATCCAAATGATGTATCTGTATAAATCCTAAACCATCCTTAGACCTGTAGGCTAGCCCAACACCTAAACTCCTTCTTCCTCCTATTACAGTTTGGACATTGTCGACACTGCATGTGTTCCTCACCATCAGGAATCAGGGGTTAATCCCCTGCAACGTTTCAGCAGTTCCTGATACACGTGACCACCACTAGGCAACACCATGCGGACGTGTGTGGTGCCAAGCAATCTCCCTAATAACAAAAGTAACACCACAGAAAGAACCTATACAATCTAATGTAATCCAATGCAATCCATACCTCAGTCATAAATTCCTAGTTTATGTTGCCTATAATGTTGAGCTGTTTTTTTTTACGATGTCATGGAGGTATAAATTCAATTTTATGTTTTAGCATTGGGGTCATAGTTGGTGGAGGTGGTGTTGTACTGAGCATTATATTTGGAGGTGTTTCACATAGTCACCCCTTATGTATGTAAATAAAGAAATTATTGAATTTCCACATTTACAAAATTCATGAAAGTAGAATTCATAGCAGAACTGTTGTTGCATTACATTACAGTGTAAAGGTGCACTTCATAAAGTGGCCACTAGGGCGTACAACACAATGGAGACCAGTAGCTGAAAGGAAGGATGTGTAAATGCTTCTGTAGCTCAAATGAATTGTATGTCTAATGTAGAGTATTTACATATTGGCCTAAATGTGGAAGAGAGCAGGTCTGGGTTATTGTTGGTGGTGTATGGTATTTGCATTCCACTAGTCTTTAAATATACAGTTTTGGCATGTTTCTGTAAAGCCTTAATAATAGTTGCCAGTTTATTAGGTACACCGATACATTTTGGAGGATACAGAGAGTTACCTTGTAGCTCTTTAGATCTTTTGTATATAATTGGCTTACTAGGTCTTCAAAGTGTCCCATGGTTTCACATGTGAAAAATACAGTATATGAAATTATCTGCAGTTATACTTTTAATGTAATATTAATATAATAAAATATAATATAATTAACCAACTAGTGCAAGTGTTCAGGTTAGCTAACTACATTTATCACTACAGTAACAATCTTCAATTCTAGCTATTACTAGCTATTATCTTACTCTTACAGGAACTAAAGCTTGCTACACTAAATACAACTATTGACTAGATTCATGAGCTGATGGTTTAAAATGTCAATTTAACCATTTCATCAATTTAACAGCAAGCATATTTGGGAAACACTGAAAATGAATGTGGTTCAGTGCTGGAACTATTCAGTGTTAACTGTCAGTAGCCCCACGACATGCGTCACTTCCCCAGTCCAAGATTACCGATGTCGATGGGAGTGTCTCAACTCCCATATTTGATGGTGCTGAATTTTTTAATTGTCAGAGAGGCAGTAGAATGACAGACAGCTTTTAATAAATGCTCTTATGTTTTACCAGAGTTATCTAGTCTCTGTTTTATCTAACTCATTTTTAAAGCCTAAAATAGACTGGAAATAGACTTATTTGCTTTCTTTCAGAGAGTTAGCTAAGAAGATCAAGATCAGTCTTATTCATTATCTTCCTTTCAAATATGAAGCTAAAATCAGGAGACAGCTTAGGATGAAGACTGAAGGCAGAGTGAAACAACTAGCCATAACTTGTCATTTCTGCATGTTTTGTTTCAAAATGTTGTGTAGTAATGTTGTAAAAAGTGTAGGGGTGCTGTGCTGGTAGGTGGAATTTGTTACCTGGAGCAGGAGCTTCCCACTGGTTCCAGTCTTTGTGCTAAGCTAAGCTAACCAGCTGCTAGCTATACAGCTTCATATTAAACCAACAGATAAGAGAGTGGTTGTCACAGTTAGTGTGGAGAGGCACAAAAGTTTATTTAACCAAACAAAAGGCGAGCGCACTTACTAGCAGTGGCTAGTAGAATCCAAAAGAATCCACAATGGCTATATAAATCCAGAGTTTCAGGCAGAAGTCCAAAAACAAACAGGGCTTCTTCACACAACAAAAATACTGCAACACAAGGTACAATGACCCAACAAAGACAAGACAGAAACACCAGGTATATATACAGGGACTAACGAGCAGGGCGGGAGCAACACAGGTGACAGGGATCAAGGTAACGAGGCACAGGCAGGCAGGGAGAGAGCAGGGGGAAACAGAGAGACTGACATGCAGACATGGGGGAAAATGAATAACCAACAAAGACAGAAACTCACATGTTACAAAGTACCAGAGCCTAAACGGGAACACAGAACTAGAACACAGAGTACAGAGCCGACTAAACCAAAATAATGTAAACAAGAACTAGAAGCGAACACTAAAACATGAAAAGGACCAGGACTAAGAACAAAGACATATAACTCAAAACCCAGACTCACCAACAGGACACACAGATAGGATCATGACAGTGGTATTACCTTACTCATCTAGAGTAATTCTCAGCAAAAAAGCATGTCGAACTATTCTTTTAATGGCTCATCTTTCCTCACTTTAATTTCTTTTTCTGAGGAAAATGAGGGTTTAAAGCAACTGTGTTGTGTTAAATATTAAAGCTAACTAAAATTAAGCGTAAAGCATGGTCTAACATGTTAGGCTAAACACATACTCAGCCTCTTAATAGGCTTATCAGTATTTGCGGCGAAAAACCAATACAGTCTTCCATCATGAAGAGCTCCTCCGTCCACAAATCAAGCTGGAGATTACACACTTTCTAATTGTTGTCTGTTAGTGCCTTGCTGGGGCTTAAGAAAAGAAAATACCATTAAATGCAATGTTAGGTATATTTTAGACAGCATATAAGTCTTTAATGTCTGTAGAGCAAGAAACATACAAGCGTTTAACCAGTGTATTTTAAACTTGTGCAGGTTGTACACTAAACACCCACGTCAGACTGTTACCATCCAGTCTCTGTCAGCGTCCTATATATGTTGTTCTCATCCTTTTCTGAGGATTTGTCTAAATTCACATACTTCAATGTGTTTCCATGATGTGTGTTTTGTCTTTCGCTCCCTCCATCACAGTGTGGCTCATTGAAACTGCATTGTCTTTCCAGGTGGCGAGCGTAACTGTGGAGTGCATGAGCTGATCTGCGTCCGAAAAGGTAGGGCAGATCAGAGCTCTGGGAGGTTGACTTTCGACCCCACACTGCACCACCCCCCCTCACTCCGCCTCTTTCATCACCATTTATCACTGTGAAACTTCGTCACTTTAACGCTCGTCCTTGTTCCACTGTTGAGGTGCTGCTGTCTGCACTGTTGTAGTTTGTTTTAGCCTTGTGTGTTCATTGTTTTTCTACAATTGTCAACTGAAAATGTTTAAATTAACTTTACCTAAATTTAATTTCAAATGTCACATTCTCAGACCAATTAAAAGAAAGGAGCTTATAAGCGTGGAACATTACTTTCTTCCATGTACTGATATTTGTTAGTTTGTCTATGCTGCACAGCCAGCAAATTACAGTGTAATATTATACTAATGCAATATATACATACAAGGTAAGAAGTACAGGTAATAAGAAGGTCATAAATGTGTTTAACACACATTTGTTACCTTAGGGACAAAGAAATTATTTACACGGAACGTATTTCTTAATTACCCAGTACCTATGGAATAATTACATGGTACAGTCGTGGAACCAGGTTTTGCCTATGTCCTTCAACAATAGCAAAGTCTTTTACAAAACATAAAACACACAATTTTCCAAAGTACTTGTTCTGAAATAATGATTTATTTTAAATGATACCATAACTTAACTTTTACTAATTTTTCCTGTACTGTCACCTAGTAACAATTACTGTATACCATAATAGTTAAGTAGCTACAGACACTGTACCTCTCTCCTTGCAATGTTTATTGATACCCTGTATATAATTACACTGTAATTATGAGGCTGCATTCTGAAGTGTGACCATTTTGTTAATGGATTTATATTCATTAATTTTGTAAAGAAGGCCTAAAAGGACAAACCACACTCCAATATATAGTTTATTCTAAAAATATTTTTCTTTTCAACAAAAGGTTCATGTTCTACTTCTCGCTGAAGAGAATAGACGTGATTTGTAGTTAGTGTGACTGCTTATATTGAAGGTCAGAAAGGTGCAGCTGTCTTAAAAGCTCTAACCAGCTTTTAACAAATGAGGCTAGTTAGAATAATCATAATGTTGCATGTTCAGTCAGTGCCTCTCTTTGCCATCAGAGTATTCATAAGATGGAAAGAGATGGAGAGATGGACTCTATTGGAAACCAAATAAAATGCACCTGAAATTCAGAGGTTGCTTCATTACAGTGTATGAACCAGCTAAATGTCCTGGTTGTGTAAGTGTGTGTGCGTGTGTTTCATAATTTGTATTTTTAATAATTGTAATCTCATTTTTTTGGTGATTGTTAAAGATAAATTTTAGAGGTGTGTGTGCGTGTGTGTTTGCGTGCTTGGACAGGTCAGGTTTGTGGCTACAGAGTGTAGATATTGTGCTTTGTAGCGTTGTCTGAGCATGTGTGGGCGTGTGTATTGGAGTGCTGGTGAGAGTGCTTATGCCTGTGGAGTACGTGGGTGTCTTTGTGGTTTTGAGATGGTTTCATGCTTTTTGACATTCAACATGGCAACTGTTTCTATGCGACGCGCAACAGAGACAGGCATCAATGCACACGCAAAATTACAGAGTCACCATTACTGGTCACTTTGACCGTAACCGTTCACTGTCACCGTGGACAGTAAACGGTAACGCACTTCAACCTGGGGACAGGACTAAAGGACATTTATATAAGTTTTCTACTTACGTACAGTAGCTTTTCCTTGTGTTGTACTGTTAAATATTCACGTGCAAATACCATCAAATGCCTTCCTTAACTCTGCTTAAAACACCTAAACATTACTAACACACATCAGCCATCCCATATGCTTATTAAGCCACATACCTGATTCAGTTTGCCATGGCAACAGGATCAGCTGCACAGCCCAGATGTCCTTTTCCCCCGCAAAGTCCTCTTGCTCCAACTCGGAGATCTGTAAGACATTGTGGGAGATGTAGATCTTCCAGTTTGTCTTGTGTCCTACCAGTAAAATCCATAAAATCCCCATCTCATTCTCACTGTCATTGCTGAGACTGTTCAAAAAAAATCATCTTTTTGCAATCATCAATCAAGCTGTCAGAGGGGCTTTTGTTTAAGTCACATGCGTAGGTGTGTCTGATCATCTGGATTATGATGTTAACATTATAAACATACTCTTTATTGGTTCAGATGTACAGTATGTGTAGCCACTGTTTTCTTTTAGACCAAAATGTGTGACCTTGACTTTCAAATCCTGTCAAGGTCACACATAGAGAGATGAAGAATGAATGTTTCCAATAGAAGCTGGATACGACTTCTGTTTGGTCCGGTCAGGATGTCATTTTTTCTTTCTATGACTGTCATTCCTTCCATGTGTCCTTCCAACACAAATAAGGGTCATTTTGTTCTTAAACCTTGGCAGGTGATTGGTCTTGTAATTGCTCTCCAAAGAAGTCATACAGTATAAATTCAGGCGTGAAGCTTCTTCCTGTTATTCAGCTATGTTAGAATAAAAGTTGCTCTTCATTTTCAATATCTTACATCATCTGCTGAGTGAGACATAGTTTAGTAAACATAGTGTTTCTCATCCTGTCCAGCCTACTTGTTAATCACTAATATCTAGTTTCTACCTTCCAACTGAGTGTCTCATGCCAATCAAATGTTGCACCAGATGAAAATCTATCAAACCTGACTGCACTACAACCGACTGCCCTCTGAGCACAGTCTGTGTGAAACTCCGTTCAATGTTAATGAAAAGAAATCAGTGTCTACATTTATCTCCATTTATTTATTGTCTGAGCAAAGAGCAAACAAAGAGACTGTTGTTGTCTTGGAAATAGAGTTTGATACAGGTTTTCTCATGTTTGGTTCTCAGTTTATCTGCAAATTCACCCCAAACACAAACTTTAAAGGAAAAGCTTGTGCTACTTTTTATAACAGTTACATTGTTTCTTCACCACATTATCGTTCTCTGAGCTTCTTGTGTAACAAAGTCTGCTATTGTTTAATCTTCCTGTGAGTCATCGTTCAGTCCCCCACACATTATCTAAGGGCTGTTCTCGCTATGTTAATGGCATACAGTAGATTTGGTCGTAATAGCTAAAACTGCATTTTTATCTGTTCTGCTTTTTGTTCAATATAGTCAATTATTTAATCAAGTACTTTTTACTTATTTCCAGTTAGTTCCACTGAGTGGCTACAGGTCTGAATAGCAAATAAGAAGGATCTTGACCCACAGTATGGTGAGGTAAGGTGAGAATCAAAATGCTAAAAAGAGCAGTGAAATGATAAAGACCAGTGAGCTTCTGTTTAATAAAATTAAGCGGGAAAATGAGAAGTAGTTAGACATCACCTACACTGTGTTACTACGCTTCTATTACAGCCTCTCACAGTGAAGGGAGTACAAGCGAGGAACGAAACCTGAATACAGAGATTGTTTATAGAGTGATACAAAAAAATATTGTAGTCTGAATCAAAAGTAAAGAGAGAAACTGTCTTTGACTTTCTGTGATTGAATATTCTTTCCCATGTTTGAGCCAGTCAGGGGAATTAGACCGAGCAGGATCCCACTCCATCTGGGCTGTGAATAATTCAGTCAACAGTGAAAAGCTGGTACAGTGTGAGCAGACAGGCATTCCCACGGGAGAACGCCTGCTGCTCCCACCTCACCACGTGACCAAACACTGTGGGCTACTGACAATAAGACAGGCTCATTACAGCCCAGGTATATTTAACAGAGAGTACCAACATCTGCTCAAAACATGTTGGGTTTATTTTGTTTGGTGTTGTAGGTTTTAAAAAAAAAAAAATTTTTTAGCAGAAACACGTCTCAAAAAGTACAGGACGTTGAAAATAACCGCACAGCAGGTTGTGAAGCATTCTTATCTAGTTCTTCATGGGTGAGCAAACAAGTCTGGCTGTTAATATATAACAGTGCTAGTGTTAAAGAAGATTTGACCACTGTTTGTTTTCATAATGGAGAAGTTAGTTGGATATAATTAAGCACGAATGTGTGTGTGTGTGTTACTAAACTACTAATACACTAATCAAAGTTTCCTGTTATGTCTCATTTACTTCATTCAGTCTTTCCAGAAACATAATAAAGACTTAGTTAAAGCCCAGAGTCCAGCTAATTGCTACAGGCAATATATTGGCATTATAAATAACAGAAAGCATCATCATCATCATCACTGATCGGAAAAACAAGTCATCTAAGTACACTTCCATGTCAAATGAGCTCATTATCTCCCATCAGTACCAAAGAAGTCATTTGGTTTAATTGAATGAAATGGACTTCACATATAGTGATTCAACTGTTGAAAGCTTAATTCTTCATTGCAAATGAGCCCAACAGCAAATTGAGGAGTGAACAATGTTGTCTTTCTAATTGCACTAACAAATCTGTTGTACCTTTCCCCTTTGCTTTATTTCTTTTATCACTTCTTACTTATATGAACCCTCAGTGAATGTACTGAACATGTTGCTAGTGTAGAGGCTCTGTTACTTTATGTAAGTAAATTATTCTTCTTATTTAACACTTGAATTCTGCTTGAAAGTTTGGTGGTCAGTTTAAAGTGTCAGTTCATACATGATACTATATCAGGAGTACTACACAGAAGGATAAAGTCGTTGTATAATGTGTTTCATGGTTCTGAACTAAATGATGGCCATTGGTTGCATTATGGGAGTTGTCGGATCTAGTGTTTTTGGAGCTTGGCCCAGACTGGCGTCTAAAAATCAGGATAAAAAATCTGTCTCTTATGAGTCGCCCAACTTTATGTAAGTGTAATATTAATACTATAGAGTACCCCTTAAAGACTGTATTTTAAATCCTAATAGGTTAACTTTATTTGATCATTTTCAAACACGTTTGAAGTTAGCACAACTTTTAACATTGCACATCCTTTTCAGTGGTGCATGTTTCCCTCTCCACTGCCTCTCACAATCCAAATCCCTCTCACCATCATCCTATGGGTGTTGGAGAGAATACAGAGTGTTGCACACGTTAGCTTTTCCTATCACAAACTTTGTGGGAATATTTAGTTTATAAGCAGTGTTCATACTAACAATCCTGGGTGTAGCCTGTATGCTATACTGTGAATATAAATCTCCTCTGCAACATCGACAAACAAGACATTTCTTCAAATAATGCACCACATTATTTGCCTCTGTTCTGATCCCCATTGTCGTTAGTGACCACATGATGTGCACATCACCACGCATGATGTGACAATTTTATTATCATTTGCAAAGACATAAGCATCCTGAATACGTTTTTGCAATGAGTCTCACTTAACTATAATGGCTTTAACATGAGGCTGTTTACTGCCAATGCACAGAATAGTTACTGCCTCATAGCCTTTAGTAGCGTCTGAATAGCATGGGAGCGGTTCCCTCCTGAAATTATGGAGGATGCCTAATCTATTAAGTTGGAAAGATTTCAAACGTGTCCCTACTTGTTGCACAAGAAGTTCTACTGACAGCATTAGACAAGATCCTGTCTGTGTATTGATGTAACAAGGGTGATCTACTAGCGGAGAAGAGAACAACAGGAAAGAAAGCATTATGTTCTGACAGCTAAAAGTCTCCCCCTGTGGCCACACTTGATGATGACAAAGCATCGCCACAAAGGTGTTGGAAGAGGTGGAAGCTGGCTTTCACCAGTCAAAAGCTCCCTCAGATTGTCTTCTGGGTTTTCAAATCCTTTCTGCATGTCTAATGATGTTTTTTCCCCCATACAACACTGTATCTATTCATGTGTGGCACTCGGCGTGTGTTTAATGAGATCTGACTTGCCCGTGTGTCTGGAGTCTGGAGTGACGTCGCACCTGAACCTGTTGCCATGGCAACCAACTGGTTGTGTTGCTCTCATCAACTTGTTTTCTGTCTTTCCTGGCCCCATTCAGTCTTCCTGCCTCTGTCTCTCTCATCTGTCTTGAACTGATAAAGTTTTTATTTAAGCTCAGGGAAACCAAATCAGTGCACTATACTCTCAGAACAAAGGTGCATTAACACATTCATTAAACTGTAAATGTGCATCATGCTGCCTTTAAACATAAACCAACCACATATATTTTAGTATTAACAAAAACTAATTCACATAACATAGGACTGATAGCCTTTTTACCTCAATATATGCATTTTCAGCACCAGTATTCATGCTACCAACTGTTAATTTTGTATTAGCTTATTTTGCTAACTTTTCTCCTACAAATAAAAATAATAATAATGCAACAGTTTCAGAAAAACACCTATTGGTTTTCTTGCCGAGAGTGAGAGGAGAAGAGTGATACCACTCACATGTCTGTATGCTAAATATAAAGCTTCACCAGCCAGCAGCCGGTTAGCATAGCTTAGCCCTAAAGACTGTCAACAGTTAGCCTGGCTCTGTTAACTAGTCCTTCCACTAGCACTGCTAAAGCTCACTAATAACCACATTATATCTTGTTGGTTTACTTTGCTGTTGCTTAATATTTTACGAACAGACATACAGTGGTATCTCTGTGAAGTGAATAAGCATTATTCCCTAAATGTCAAATTCTTGATTTAAGTAGTAACAGGAACAGAGAAAGAGTAGAAACGTCTTTTTTGTCACTTAAAGCATTTGGGTTTATTAGCAATTTTTATTTTGAGAAATGCAGTCACTATAAATACCATTAGCATCACAAAGAGGCTATAATGATCTTGGACATGGTCCCATTTGTTTACCAAAGTTATACAAACGTTTTTTGACTATAGTGTGCCGATTTTTAAAATGCCAAACAAAGACAACTTTAACTTGAGTTTCTGTGTCTCAGTCTCTCCAGAGGTGCTGGGGTTTCTGACAGCCATCGGACTCTTCATCATCCTCATGACCCTCCTGTTCTGGTACCTCAACAACAAGTTGGCACTAGAGAACCCAGGGAGCCTTCAGTGCCTTGATGACTTCAGGAAAAAATCCGAGCTGCAAGGTGGGCCTGCATCATTTACATATCTGTACTTTTGTGCACTTTCTGTGGTTTTGTTCTCACGGTTTCACACCACATTTCATCAAATGGAATTTTGATGCTTCTGGGAAAGTTTGGCTGGTATCACCGGCTACAGGTCCCAGTTGTGAATTATGTGTAAACAGTAGTTGCCACTCCTACACTGTTTTGGGTCTGTTTAAACATCTCTGGTTTAAGTCATGAGTAATTTCCAAAGAAAACGGCCTGAATTCGAGCATATAACATCTTGAGATTGTGTCTGTGTGTGGGGGGGGGACTCATGTCTTTTGGTCAGTTATGTTCCCCATTCATGTGACAACTGAGAACATGACTGCTGTTGCATGCTGTGTCCACACTTAACCAAAAATAGATGCAATTAAATGCAACATAAACCTGTGTTTTTGTAACATACTAAAACTAGAGAAACCCTGATGGCACACCATGAGACAAGGGAAATCAATCCCTGTCAAGCTAGATGGTAAAATTTCACAAGATTCATCCCTCATTAATCAGATATTGAACCCCAGGCTCCACCAGGGCCCAAGAAAAACATTTGTGTCGTTGAGCCACTCTGTAAAAACATGGACCCATGCCACTGACTGCAGCATGAGGCCTGACCTCTGCATGGGGACATTTTCCACTGGCACTGGCCTTTCTCAACCCATGAGGGGATTACTGTTGCTGACAGATCTAGGTCTGTTTACATGTTGTCCATTCACAGGGCTTCTGAAGTTTAAAAGGTTGGTGGCCCTGGGGAGCCCGCATAGGGAGTTGACTCTACCCTGAGGCGCCACCTGGTAAGCAGTTAAAAACAAAGGGTGGCCGTGTACAGCGATGAGGCGATTGTTTTTGGTGTTTGGGTCTTTTCCTGTTAGTCTTCTTGCACAATAATTGTTTTAAACATAGGACGATTATGCTTATTTTTTTAAAAAATTGTATTAAATTGTAATGTTATCTACTGAAAGAAATTTTTCTTCTGTCCTTTATGTCACAAACTGGTATATTTTAGAATGGCATTGTTTTTGGGAGATTTTATTCTTTAAGCTTTATGGTCTGAAACTTTGGAGAGATTTTTCAGTCTGCATGGGAAATGTTACAGCGCAGCTCTGTCTGGAGTCATTTTAAAGCTCTGCTGCCTCTTGCTGGAATACATGTGAAGCTACATCTGGTGTTTCCGTGGTGGGTTGGTGAAAACGCAAGTATGTTTTAGTCACTGTTTATAGTGAACTGACAAAATATATATAACATATTCAAAAATACATTTAACTGTAGGGACCCAGATCACATACTGCGTTATTTCTTCTTCTTCTTCTTCTTCTTCTTCTTCTTCTTATTATTATTATTATTATTCTTATTATTATTATTATTATTGCTGTTGTTATTATTATGATATATTATTAATACAAGCCAATAATATTCTTGAAATTTTTCAGGAATATAATGATTGTGCATCACCAGTCAGATTGCTTCGTTGCTTTCCTTTTTGTAATTTAATTTCCCCCTAGTGTATTTATGTGTGAGTGGGCCAACCATAAGAAATACTTCTCAGCAGCAGTCCAAATCAGTGACACCACCCATTTGTTACTATAGTATCAAGAAGACCACTGAAGACAGTGAATATTTAAGTTTCTCAAAGACATCAGATTTCTATTGGACTGCATTACATCCAACTTACACAATTCATTAACAGTATATTACTCCTATTTCTATAAATATATTGTTGTATAACAGGGCACTTTGTTGCATAATATGTCTTATGTCTGATTATGGACAGAGCTGCATGGCAACATTAATGATGCAAACAACTGTAATGTGTTAGAATGACGTTGTGGTCATAATCATGTCTGTTGTTACCAAAGCAGCATTTACATGTTCTTTGTCCATTTGCTGGTTTTCATGTAAGTTTCCAAATGTTTTAAGCCTCTCAGGAATCTTTTATTGGTGCACACAACGCTCATCAATGGACTAGCACCTGAATACTTGTCAGACATGCTTTCAGTGTATGCTGTCTTTAGGGAGGATATATCCCTCTAGTGAGGACAAAGAACTATAGGGAGGTGGCATTTGGTGTCTCCTTGTCTCTGCAACAGCCTGTCAGAAAAGCTCAGGGCATCACAATCTGTTAACACCTTTAAAAGAAATCTACCAGTGTACCTTTTTAGCTTAACATTACTTTAAACAATTTTATTTTAATCTACCGTCTTCTACTGTGTTTCTTACCATGTTTCTTATTTACTATTTGACAATGGATGACATTGTGTGTGACGACACCTACAACCATAAAATAAAATGAAATATGGCACCTTGTAATTTTTTCAATGAATTCAACACATACAAAACACGGGAAGTGTCTTTTAAACCTAACACTATGGTGCAGTGACATACATGCATACATTTACTGTGCAGAACAATAAGTAGTTTAGTAGTAAACAAGTAGACAAAAGTCATTTTTTTTCAATTCAATCAAATTTGTATGTCAACCACAAGAGACAATTTAAATCACTTTCAATAAAGTAAAGAAATGCTTTAGAACATTTACAAACACAATAAAAGAACAATAACAAGGAAAATAAAATAAATTCAAGTAGAATATAATTTGATAAATAAAAATAGACCTCTAAATGACCATTACACTTGGATTCCTACATTTTCTGTAATCCCTGGTGTTTAAACTATAGTTTGATGTAATTAATGATATAAGAATATTCCTAAAGTTTACATTTAGATATCCGATCCACTCACTTGCAACCAGAGAGACTGCTAATTTGATCATTTTGACTTTTGACCCCCTAGAAATGTCAATTTAAAAGAGAGATGTCTGTCAGCCCTCTTCGTTTCAAACACTGCTGAGTCTTGCAGAACTTTTCTGACACTAGATTTGTACCTCATTTTGACTATTTTTTTTTATACAACGCACTTCAGCAGACCTAACCATGTAATACAGGCTCGGGGCCAGTAGAGGCTGCCAGTCTACCTGACCTTTTGCATCTCGGTCTGTCCCACAGTAACCAACCCGTCTTTCTTTACATCAAACAGACAAGGCCTACTCTGACGCCGACCTGCAGGGCTCATCGTCGGACAGTGAAGATGAACTTATGGGTCAGTATCAGGAAGCAGTCAGCCGCTCCCAAGGCCTCCGGGGAGGAGCCAAGGCAGCCTCTAATGTCAAACACGCGGGAGGATTCAGCTGGGAGAGCCGTCAGAAGTACAGCCCCCTGACTGCTGATTATGACGGCTACAGCAGCGAAGCCTCGGCTGACGACGGTAGGTTCTGTATCTCTTACTGAATTAGAAAAACTAGTAGTCTTCCCTGCTATTATTCATATACAGAGACATAGAAAATCACTTATTTTTCCAAGAACATCCACTAAGGAGACCTCAACAGTATAATGAGAAGCTGCACTAGTTTAATAGATTAATACAGATATTCCCCCCTTATCACTGAAGTAAGCACAGGCAAATGCACAGACTCCAAACTAACTCACACATATACACCACACAACACACACACACACGCACGCACACATACTGTCAGTTAATCCAAAGAGGTGATCAAAGCGAAGCTCCTGTTCAGCACACTCTCCGTGGGAGGGTTATGAAACAGTCAACTGTCTGCATAATCTGCACAGCCGCAGCCTCGCACTTTCCCTTTTTTTCTTTTTTGACGCATCTCTGTTTCCCATCTGCCAGACTCACCATCACAAGGCGTTTACCGTCGTGGATGGAAGGCAGTTTTTTTTGTTTTTTTTCTATTTCAACATAGACCAAGTCACAGGAGAAGACTTGCACTGACCTATTTGGATCAATCTGTTATTCATCTGTCACAACACTTTGTTACAAGTGTGTGCTGTTGATTTATTTGAGGTTATGAAAATTACCATACGCACTTCATCTGCACCCTGAAAATGAATCAGTCATTTAGGGTGTGTAACATTTTTGACAACATATGATATACTGCAGTTATTTGCTATATTGGATTCATGTGTTCAGGTAGGATGGTGCTAAAGAAGTTTTTAGGGAAATACCATTATTTACTTGATTGCCGTGAGTTAGATAAGACGATACCACTTGCGCAGCAACAGCCAGCTACAGCTTAGCTTAATAGCTCGTCTGGGTCTGCAGCTCTAAAGTTCACAAATTAACATCTAATATGTTATGTGTTTAATTCATACAAAAAACATTATGTGAAAACAAGTAGAGTTTTCACTGGGAGTTATGTGCCAGACTATTTTAAAATCTGGTTATCACTGCAACTTTTCATTTTTAACCCTCAGGTTTTGCATAGATTAATCAAATTAGACAAACTGTATTAATTAGTGAGCTGGTAGGCAAATTTTTATCGTCAGATTGAGCCAGGCCAGCTTTTTCCACCTGTTTCCTGTCTCTATACTACGCTAAGCTAACTGCAACACGAGAGCACCGTCTCTCATAGTAAGACTTTTTAATTTAAAAAAAAAAAGCACTAATGACCTTATATCCCAAGATCTAGATCTATGTCTCTAAAGGAAGGAAATAAGCAAATGAAAAATTGCACCTTTACCTTTATCTAAATGTTGAAATGAAGGTCCCAAAACTAGATCAAAATGAAATAAGGAATATTAGTCAATACATGAATGTAATCTCAGATCTTGTGATTCGTAACCACTCCTCACAAGAGCCATTAATAGACTATTTATAAGATACACCTGATCCTTTTAAAAAAAGTAAAGGTGACAACATCCTGCAACTGTATCTAACACCAGTTTTGTGTGGTCACAAAAATGCAAATTTGAGGTCGTGTTTGACATCCTCAGACAGAAATCCGCCATATTTGTGTCTGACAGTGTTTTTCAAAAAAACAATCTAATCGTTGCCAGAGTCGTCAGTTGTTGAATCATGTCTGCACCAGCTTTGTGTTATATAAGACAGAGGGTTCCGAGGCTGAGTGTCTGGCACAATCTATTTAAAGCAATGTTTGAATGTGTAGCTGAGGGACAAATTGTGCATGACATGCTTCTGACTCCATTAGTAAAGAAGCAGCGCACTGTACAAGGTTGTCGTTACGCAAGTGCTGCAGAAGCTGTACGTCTCCTCATAACCACTAGATGGTCCCTGTCATCCTCAGTCTGGGTTCAAATAAATGGTACTCAAGGGTTGTTCAGTGACATCATGTTTAAGGGTTTTCAGGTCATTTTAGTTGCATGCACAGAAATTCCTGATGATGATTTCACTTTTGTAATAGTAGCAAGTTTTTGAAGGAGATTATCTGATTGAAATTGGAACAGCCTGATTTAATATTAGTCTCAAAGCCACAGTGAATCTTCATTTTGAGACAAGTGACCTTTAACACATCACTGATTAGTTGTTGTCCACTTACAGGGCACATTTTTTAAAGCAGAATGAAACATGCAGCAGTTTTACCACGGTAAATCATCCTCTGATTCTTTTTTAAACAACAATGTAGTTAAATCAGATCATAGAACAGTAGTTCTCAACCCTTTTGGTTTGTAACCCCTTAAAACAAAATATTGTCTACTCACGACTAGAGCATCAACTAAGAATTACTCAATTCAGATTATTTTCTCATTTATTTGATGAATTGCTTTTTTCTCTAAAATTGTGAAAATGCTTATTGTGAAGTATTGAAATTGCCAAAATAAGTGAATGCATCGCTTTAACATTTGAGAAGCTGAATGTTTAGCTTGAAAATATCAATGAAATGACAAATAAATTATTAATTATCAAAAAAATTAATTTTGATTATACGACTAATCATTTCAACTGTATGTTATTGGTTACAGATGTCTACCACTGATCTGTTCCCTTGTTTTATTAGAGAATTTGTTAGTCCTAAAGAAATAAAAATAGTAATTAATTTACCAGAACAAATGCAAAGACTAGAGGGATGTATAAAAAGAAGTCTGGTTAATATGATAATAATTTGCTCCTATTGAGTTTAAAATTAAAGTTAATGGTGTGTTAGCCACAGTGTTGATTCTATCAAAGAGTGAGAGAATGAGTAGACAGCAATATTATGAATTGCATACATTGAATGTATGAAGACATGTCTCATTTTCTGTTGCAGTAAGATTATATATTGGGTGTTCCTTGAGAGAGAGAGAGAGAGAGAGAGAGAGAGAGCACAGGCAGGGACATGAGTCATATGAGCCTGGCAGCAAAACTTTGAAATTGACTTGCTTTATTTATATGACGACATTTCAGCTAAGAAGGTATTGTTTTGGTTTTTGTGTGATTCAAATACTCTTTTAAGGTTTAAAGGATTATATATATAGAAGTCAGGGTTGCAAGCAGATAATTTCTTTCTGTAAAATAAAAAGAGGCTGTGAATGGAAAAATTATGTTTGCAGTTTCTCAAAACTTCTTGGAATCACCCGATTATTGTGACCAGTCTACTTCTAATCCACACAACACACTAATCCGGTCTGTAGCCAGGAGAGGAAGTGGAGCAAGAACTCTGTCCACCCATGGCTGCACTTTGGTTGAAAGTGCTAGAGGTGCATCATTGTCCTCCCTGTGGCTTTGATGGCTCCACTTTCTCTCCCACCAAGTCTTCATGGATCCCAGCAAGCTATCATGGATCAGCAATGATAAAGCAGTGACCTCACACCAGTTCTGACACCAGATCACTTTCCCTCCAAAACAGAAACATATTATTAGAAATTTAGACATAAGGAGTTTCCATGATAGCTGAGACTCTGAGTACACTTTCAAACAAGGTCTGAGGCGTGACTCCCACTGCTGCTTCTGTTTGTCTGCGAGTATGAAGAGCTTTATCCTCAGGACATATGTATTATACATGAGCAGGATTCTGCAGAGGCTGCAGAATCAGGCAGAGCGGGTGCCCTGGTGGCACCGCACAGCATCCCAAAATAGGATGTGAACAGTGAGAAAGAAAAAATCTGAGGTTTGCCTGGACCAACTTTCTTTCTCTTCTCTGAGGTTAGCATGCTGTCATGAGCGCTGGGTGAGGACATTGTTACAAGTATTTGAATCCATACTCTGAATGGATGGGACAACCCCGAAGTTAATTTAAGTCAGAAGTTGTTCTATTTCTGTAAATAGAAAACTATTTACAGAATGGACCCTTTGCTAAGCCACACCTGAAAACGCAGCTGGCCAATCACCTTGACAAACCAATGCCTTTCAGAGTTTTGAACCATACCGCTATACGAATAATCTTAATAAGCTGAAAATGTTTGAATTGCGGAGGATCTGTTCACAGTGTCTGTGAGAAAATAACTTGTTGATAAACTCGCTCTGAGGTCCAATACTTGCATGGCTGTGCTCCATTGACTCGTATAGAAAATCCTTCATTTTCTAGCTTTTTTTTTTTTGCTGTATTTTTCCAAGATATGGTCAAACGCTATTCCTGGGGCACATGTAACAATTACAGTCTCAAGCCAGAAAGGTTAAAAGGAGAAGGAAAATGTATTCCCTTTCCAAAACCTAAAAGAAATCCAGAAAAATGTCAGCTGTGGATTGTCTCATGTAGCTAACACTAGCTAAATTACTACTGAATGTAACGATGATTGTGATTAATGATTAATGACTGTACTATTGAATAGAGACCTACCCAGCTGTACAGTGTTGATCCTTAATATTGTTGTCCTCTTTCTCTAAAGTCAGGCAATACGGTGGTTCACTTTTACTCTGTGATCGGCAGGATTTAGCTTCTGTCATTATTTTTTTCATGTTAGTTTGACAGCCTGAATACAACCTTCAAATGCACAATGCAAACCATTCTGTCTGCTTCTTTCTGAGGTCGCTTTTTCAAAAAAATGATTCAATATTCCTCCAAGGAGTGCAGTGCAAACTGCTACTGGCTACTCAAGAAGCAACCAGCCAGCCAAAGGACGCAATAACATCGCCTGAAACATTTACTAATACAAATTAAGGAGGAAGTCTTCACTACAGTGCAGTGTAGTAGCTAAATTCAGTTACACTGGTCCAGGTTCACACATCCCAGACCAGAAACAGGTGAAGAGCAAGCCTGGCTCTGTTCAAAGTTCAGAAATAAGCCTTCCTGCACCTCTAAAGCTCATTTTAATTAATCTCATTTGTTTTATTCGTACAACAATCAAAGTGTGAAAGTGTGTTTCAGCTGTGTCCCCCTGCTTAGAGTTTTTTTTCCTGTAGACAAAAAGAAATGAAAAAAACAACAATTTGTGGTTTTAGGTTGGAGTTATGTCAGGTTGGCAAATGTTATTTAATTGCTATTAAGATTGCTGGTAGGTGTACATTTGAGTTTTGGTGTACCAGTCTTTATGCTAAGCTACACCTCCTGACTCCAGCTCCAGATTGATATTGAAATCTTACCTTACTCTCGGAAAGAAGGCAAACACATTTTCCCGAGGTTAAAATTTGTTTTTTTAGAAATTAAGCTAGCTGATGAACAAGGATCGAGATCATGTTCAAACAGGTGTTTTTAGTTAAACACCATGTAAATCCCATTTCTACAGTGTGTATTTGCAGTCACGTACAGGTCAATCAAAATATAATATTGAATCTATCTATTTCTTAGTATTAGTGTAATGTATTACTTGTCGATTGAATTGAACCTCAGTCATACTTTGCTGTGTTTAGATGAGGGAGATGATACTGCTCTTATAGACATTCATTTGACAGCATATTACATAAACTGAAAGAGGCCTTTTGCCTAAGGGATTAGAGCCTTCACTGCTTGCATTATAAATAGCTACTGATTGATAGTCATGATATTGAATTTGCTTTGTGAAATGTTGATTTACTGTCTTGTAAAACTACAAGGTCAGAAGTGTTTCCTCCTTCTTATAGCTATGTAATAGATAATAAAGTGCTGCTCCTCTCATTTGTCACCTAAGATATTTGTATCAGAGCTTCAAGGTCGAGTTTCCCCACTTACAGAGGTACAAGAAGGCAAAACAAGGCGACTGCCTGTACAGAGGGGATGAAACTCTGTGAAGGAAGGGTGGGTTAGACGAGAGGAGGAATGGTAACCATCCCAATTAGCGGGCTGGAGAAAAGAGTAGTGCTTTTACACAGCAGCTTCCATCAAATCAACCGCCCCCGGCTCAGCAGGAAAAAAGCTGCTCAAAATGGATTTGCTCCTTTTATCAAGCCCTCCATGACACTTAGTTAAGACTTCTTTGCCTCCACCCTGCCACTGCTATGTGACACTTTGAGGTGGTGTCTCACTGACATTATTAAGAGTGAAAGTTTCTCCCAAGAACTTGGGAAAAAGCTGGAATTACGTCATCATAGCGTTTGCTTTTTCCAAAGTTAGGAGACAGAAAAGAAGACGATTTTTTCCCAAGTTATTTTCTACTTCATCTTTTGTTTTCTTTCTTCCTTTTCTTCTTTTATTTTTTGCAAGAGACCGAGGTTTAAAGCACTCTTTGCCAGTGTCCCTATGGGAGTATTAGCATCGGCTGCTCAATTTTTGTGAATCCAAATTGGACAAGGGAAGCGGATTTGAGAATGCAGCTGACAACACAATTCAAGGTTCTTTGTAAGTGCCGCAGAAACTCTTAGTATAGCCTCAGTCTTTGCTGTCCAGGCAATTCAGTCGTTTAGAAAGGTGAGAGGCATGAAATCTGTGGCACACTAAGAAGTATTCAGTTTAGTCCTTTAATGGTGCACACCTGATGTTTTATTTTGACTGTGCATTCAAACGATTTCTCTCACAGATTAGATTATCCTCCTGAGAATAGACAGAATAAGTTCCATTTGTAAGTGTGAAAATGAAATATACAATGCATTACATACAATAGTGTATGACTCAATGCTATAGAATTACATGAATCATTTTACCAGAAAATATGATAATGTTTTTTCTGAGGTGCAGCCACAGATGAAACATTTTTTTTAATTTAGAGCCTCAGTGAATAAACTTGAATGAATTTACTGTCTTTCAGCCTTTGCTATGCTGTAATCTAGTGTCAACTCTGTAAATTCATTACAACATGGGTACACATTCTCTTTCTCCTGTTACCTGGCAGTGTTGATAAAAATGGATTAACAACTCGTCTAAAAAAAAAACAGTACTTAGCACATGTTGAATGTGGGGGAAGCTGCTTTTAGCTACTGTGCGGCACAAATCTTACACACATCTCACCAAAGCTTAAACTATGTTTATTATTGGTTTTATATAAAATGTATGATCTTAAGATCTTTTATGTGTTTTTCTCAGTTTTTCTTTCACCTTTTGTTTTATGTTCACTTCTTATGTAAAGAATTTCGAATTACCCTGTGTATAAAATGTGTAATAAATAAAAAAGATGCCTTGCCTTGCCTACAGTAACACCTGCGGTTCAGGTGTCTACAGCTATGCCAGCAGTTCTGTGAGGTTGTACTTTGGCACAGTGTGCTTTGAACTAAATGCTAATGCCAGTATGGCAATTGAAACAAAAGAATGCGAAAGCCACACACTCATGTCTGATTTATTAATTTGCTTTCAGTGGTGGTGAAGAAGTGTTCTGATCTTTTACTTAAGTAAAAAGCAGTGTAAAAAAAAGTGTAAAAAGCACCCCTTTATAAGTCCTGCATTTAAAATATTACTTAAATAAAAGTATTAGCATACAACAAAATATACTTAAAGTATTTAAAGTAAAATTATGCATCATGCAGAATGTCCCTTTGAATGATAGCCTATATAAAATATTTATTTAATATTTATTAGTATCACTACATACACTGCGGGTCCTCTTACATGTTGCTGGTTGCAATTCGCAACCCTCACCACTAAATAGCACTAAAACTTACACACTGAAACTTTAACTTGTAACATTATATTATCATTTATTAGATTTATCAGCTTTGTATATGTAATCTAAATCTGCAAAGTACCTAACTAAAGTGACTAAAGCTGCCAAATAAATGTAGTGGATGAAGAACAATATGTAGAAAGTAGCATAAAATGGAAGTGTTATAGTACAGTACTTGAGTAAATGTACTTAGTAACATTCCTCCACTCTTTATTTGAACTTAAACAGAAAATGGTGTCCTTTAGGGTGAATAAGAATCCTGATCCTAAGGAAGGCAGTTTGCTGACATGTCAATATTTATGCATTAAAATAAAAGCATCAATTTTATTTTATGATACATATTAATTTGTATATTATTGTGATCCTTGATCTTTCTCCTGACTTCCTTCCAACCAGCCAACTGTATCCAGAGGATGAGACGAACACCGCCGCTGGATGAGCTTCAGCCACCTCCGTATCAGGATGAGAATGGCTCTCCACGGATGTCCTGTACACTCTCGGACCTGGGAGATGCCAAGTGTGATCTGTCCCATACCAGTGGCAGTCCCCACCTGTCCTTTGGAAAATGCCCTAGTGAGGGAAGTGACGGCCAGGAGACTGAGAGTTACCTCAACAAGGGCTACGAGGAGGATGTACCCAGTGACAGTACAGCTGTTCTCAGCCCAGAGGTAAATACCAGCAATACTAGAAATGATTATTGAGGTTTTTATTGCACATTGAACATGTCATTGGTTTCTTTAGGACATGTCAGCTCGTGGATCAGCAGCTCAGCTTCCCAAAGGTTATGAACCAGATCCACTTGCAAAATATGGCACTCTGGACGTGGTGTTTGACTATGACTCAGAGGACCAGCAGCTGGCGGTCACCATCATGGCAGTATCAGATCTGCCCTCCATAAAACGCACCGGCAACATCTCCTGGCAGGTCCACCTGGTGCTGCTGCCCACCAAGAAGCAGAGGGCAAAGACAGGAATTCAGAGAGGTCCATGCCCAATCTTCACGGAGACCTTCCGCTTTAGCCATGTGGATTCAGAGATGATCAGCAATTACGCCATTCGATTTCGCCTTTACAGCATGCGACGGATGAAGAAGGAGAAGGTGCTCGGGGAAAAGGTGTTCTACCTCACCAAGCTTAACCTTCAGGGCAAATTGTCTGTGCCAGTCATATTAGACCCATGCTGTGCTCTCCAGGTAAGTAGGATCAAAGAAGATGCTGGCTTTCAAGCGCTCTCTCAACACTTCACTAATAGCTCTTCTATAATGATTGATTTTTCATGTGATTGGATAACATTTTCAGAGAGAATATAGATCTTGTTTTACAAAGCAGGTACTTTGTGTTTGCCTTGTTGGTTTATTGCGTGAGGAATGGATGGGTGGTGTGACACCTCACAACATTTGTAGTGCTTTGGTAAAAGAGCAACACATTAGTTTATATTGACATGGAAATGTGTCTTGTTCGGGTTGCAAAGCCTGTCCAGTTTTGGATTTCTCTACATATTAAAGCATGCCTGTGCTAACTAGCTTAATACCTTCAAAATTCAATTAGGAGAGACTTCATCTGAATGAAAAATGGAAATGTGAATATTCGCCATTGTGACATCATGGTATTTAAAGGGGTTGGTGAAGCCGTTAGGTGACTAGAATCTGTTCCCTTCAGAGACTGTATAAAAGAAGTGGACGTAGTCATTGTGACGTCACCCGTTGGTTTGTGGACTGCCGTTTTAAAACCTCAAGTTTGGCTGATAGGGCCACCATGTTGATTTTTTGCAACCAGCGGCACCGGACGTGACCATGTTTGGAAGAGACTGTGGAGCCAACAGCTCTGTGCGGAACCAGCTTGCTTGCTTTGCTAGGTGCATCTGTAATTCACATTAACTGTCCTTTTAACCGGGATGATGATTTTGTCTAGATAACTACAATGCTGGCCGTTCAATACAATGCAGGTTTAAGGGACTTCTGTGTTCACTTCAGATTATAGACCGGAAGCTTCCCACTTGGTTCCCCGTTGAAAACATTATTGTCCATACCATTGCCCTTCGCAGCTGGGGTTAGGGTATATCTTTGGTTATTGCATTGCAGTGATAACTGGTAGGTGTTATATAAGTCTAGGCTTAAATCAAGTTGATGAGAAGCAGAAATTGACGAGGAAAGAGATTTCGACAACAACACTGGAGGGACTGTATATAAGAAATGTACGTAGTCATCGTGACGTCACCCATAGGTTTGTGGACTGCCGTTTTGAAGCCTCGAGTTTGGCTGATAGGGCGCCGCCATGTCGAGTTTTTACAACCAGGGAGTGCTCGGAAGTGACGATATGGCGGAGCTAGCTTAGCTAGGTGCAACTGTAAATCACGTTAACTGTCATTTTAACCCGGCTGATAACTCTGTCTAGCAAACAACAGTCCTTAAAACTAAATGTACTCACCAGAGAAAGAGAACAGCCGACTCCTAATAAGCATTTTCAACAGCGCGCTGGTTAAATTTACACAGTGTTGAGGGTATGAGTTAGCTCTAACTTGATTGACAGGTCGCCATGGTAACGACCTGTCAATCATAGATAATCCCGCCCTAAAACATACTCTGCTTTGTGGTCTATTTTAAAATAAATGGGACCATAATTTACTAAATGAACATCATTTTGTATTGAAGAAGACTTGAAACTAGCGACTGAGACCATAAATTCATCAGGAAAATGTTTACTGGGGTAATTATTCAGCTAAGTAGGGTCATTTTAACATTATTTCTAATGGAGCTGGACTTCTTTTTGCAACCAGAAGAGTCGCCCCCTGCTGGGTTTTCAATAGAATGCAGCTTTTAGGGATTTCCACATTCGCTTCATATTGTAGACCGGAAGCTTTCCGCTTGCGCTGGAGTCAGCATTTCTAACCAACATGTGGAGCTAACATTATCTTCACAAGCTAGCTAACTAGCTAGTTGATCAAAATTCTCAGATGTAAAAATCAACATCAGCCTGCAAAAAATGAGAAGCCTGCTTTTGTTTAAAGAAAACTTCAAATGGTTACTTGTAAACTGCATATGTGCTGTGTGTCTTGACAGGTGTATTAGCAATGACAACCCTGGGGGCAGGGATTAGCGAACAGTTGATTGCAGACATAGCTAAGTAGTGTCATGAGCATAATAATGCATTTGTACACTGAGTTTTGCAAATCGTATTGAGAGTGGTAGAAACTAAATTAGTAATAGGAAAGAATAAGAAAAAATCTTCCTGATATTGCATCAGATCGAGGTACATTACCTGTGATTTTTTTTGTACATACCAGTGAGCAATTTTCTGAATATCTGCAAACATTTTCAGGGTGGCGAATCCCAGGTCAGCCTCTCAGATATGACGTGCAGTGAAAGCGCCTCATCATTCCAGTCAGTCAGTCAGACTTCCACACCAGAGATCCTCGTAGGCCTGGTGTACAACGCCACAACGGGACGTCTCTCTGTGGAGATCATCAAAGGCATTCATTTCAAAAACCTGGCCGCCAACAAGCCACCCAGTAAGTACTCTAAAACGTTTTGTTTCAGCCATTTGCCAAAAGAGCAGTGAACAGTGTAAACTATTTGTTTGACCTCTAGCAGATGGGAAAAGGACAAGTTGAGCTTGTGCATAGGGATTTATGTTTAGGCAGCTTTAGAAAATATGTAACATAATAACAACACCACTCTAATCTGCTTCTACAGCCAAATGCACACAACCAATGATGCTTCTTTTCTACACCAAACAGATTAGCTGGCCATACAGGCCACTAACTTGTTTGATGCGTTGGCCTTTTAATTCACCTTTTAGTATATTGTCAGTACACTCAATTCATTCACCTTAAATGTGTATATATTGTAAATGGCACTTGCACATTAATAAAAAACGAGGCGCTTGAATGAAAAATGTGATCAATCAGACATGAAAGACCCGTATTAGGTATATATTAAATAAATGCTATTTGCTTTCATTCATCTACTTACGATTGAGGTAGAGAGAAACTATGCACAGTTTGTAACTTCTCCAAATGAAAGACAGTCCAATCTAACTCATCTGCACTACCTTTTTTTTTAGTTTTCCTCTGATTTAATCCCTGGTTTCCCTCATTTCCTGGTCTGCTTCCTCAGTCAGTTTCCAGGAATTTGAGCAGCAAGTTCAAACAAAAACTGCCTCTTGTTGAACTCTGTGCAATGTCATTGGCCTTCAGACCCTGTTTCTCTTTCCTCGTATCTTCTGAACCTAAAATTCTGTCACCCTACTACCTTTTTGACATTTTGGTCCGTTGTTTTTCTTACTGCTGTCCAACCCTTGTTGTCAGATGGGCTGTTCTGTTGTCTAAAACACTTGATAGGTGGACAGGTTTATATTATCAGAGGTGAGTCTCTGTCCTTGCCGCAAAGTGAGGTGCTGTCGCTGTTGAATTCTGGACCTTTTCATACTATCTTCATGGACGCAGTCACTCAAACAAAACATTTTCCATTGGTCAATATTTGTATACTATTGGACTTACCTGGTGTGTATAATAAATATCTGTAAAAAATGTTTTCACAAAAACAGTTGAAAATATAAGTGTGCGACATATGGTCAGTCACTCTGAATTGTTTATTCTTCTTAAAGCAACTGTTCAACATATTGGGAAATAAGCATTTTCACTTTTTTGCTAAGAGTTACAGCTGGATTCCATTTAGCACGACTGCGACGTCATATATCAACAATGACCACAATTAAATATGACAAAAAAATAAACTATTTATCTACGTAGCCTACTTACCCATAGTAGAACAACATAACCGGGTCACCGAGAGCTGTGTCTGGTAGTAGAAGTACAGTATTGGGCAGGCAAAACGCTCCGCTCCAGAAGTGTTTCTGAAGTGGTTCTGGTGAAATATGAAACTTTGCAGAGGGTGGAACAAAACCACGTCGCAGCTGGAAAATTCCCTGTGGAATCCAGCTGTTAGATATGGAGATCAGTAAATATGAAGCTACAGACAGTAGCCAGCCAGGTTATCTTAGCATAAAGACAGGGAGAAACACCTACCCTGGCTCTGTCTGTTACAGAATCCCTCCATGTCCACTAATTGCCTGGCTGTTATTGCGCCTAGCCAAGAAATAGTGCGCCACACAACCCTTGTTAGCGTTGACATTTTACGCTTCGGTTTAGTTTGTAAACAAATAAGCGATAACATGTTAATTACTGAGCTTTGGATTGTCTGGTAGGTAGTTATTGTTTTCTACAGACAGAGCCAGGTCAGCTGTTTCCTCCTTTTTCCAGTCTTTGTGCTAAGCTAAGCTAACAGTCTCCTGGCTGCAGCTTCATACTTAACAAACTGCAAAAAGTGAATACTCTTGTCTCCCAAGAATAAAAACTGGTGCAAAATCGAAATTACTTGTAAAAAGGGGCGATAGAAACTAGAGCAATTACTTCACATTTAGATTTCCATTGTTACTCCTTCACACACACTTTCAAATTCCAACACTTGTCCATGAAGATAGCTGCTTGCTGTAATCCTTATTCCGTTCATTTCTGAATGTGTACGTCATATTATGCATGCAGCCCTGTAACCACTCTCCATTACATGTGTCTCGTGTTTGTGTCCATGAAGCCTGAAAGTCTTTAACGTTTTCACTCAGAAGTAACACTTTTCATGCTACAGTAACTCAATGCGGTTTGCTTCGTGGCTGATGGCCAGCTAGAATGAAATGTTGTGCGTCACTGACTGCTGGCTTTATCCAAACAGTTCACTTGGCATGCTTTGGGTGCAATTTTACATTTTTCAGTTCTGCTTACAGCACATGAAACAAAAACAGGACTTCTGTGACAGAGTAGAGCATAAATATTCATCTGAAAGACACACTGTACTGTCCTCCCATTAATTGCTGTGTTCCTTGTATTCATGAATGTCTGTAACTAATGACTAGCTGCTAGATTTTGATATTGTTTGTGAGCTCCTGAATAGCGTATCCACATGTATAGTCTTCAAATTACATTTAGAAAATAGTCACATCTGGTAACACTGAAAAAAATCTTTGTGCAAAATTCTTATGAAGGTCTTGATTGACTTTGTGTGTCTTACAAAGTGGAAAGAGCGCAGTGAAAGATGCAGAGCAATTTCAAAGCTCCTTTTTTATCACTTCAAAACAGTACCAAGCCGACAAGTCAAGTTAATCATCAGTCCCAGCCCCTCTCATTCAGCAACAATACCAAAGAGCCATGCATCACCGCTACTGACCACTTAAGACATCCACAGCTCTACAGAGCCCATTCAGCAGCAGTCAAAAAAGAAATCAAGGCTATTTTTTTCACTGTGCTTTTATGTCAAAGAGAGCAACTGAATGTGTGATTCGAGGCGGTGAGCTAGGCGTTGGAAGGCAGCTGGCACTCGACAGCATGAAAGCCCCAGCAATTCATTCCTTATACTCCCCCTTAGACAGGAACATAATACACAGCATTATTACGGAGTATGGTTGTAGACGAGGGGCGAAACACTCTCAAAGACCCATTGTGATTGCCAGTCTTGCCTCGTTTACTTTCAGCTGGATTTGTGGCTTCAGTTTATATCGTGATTTCTGCATCTAAATGTGGGGTGAATAAGGAAAGCGTGAATGCTGAATCACTTGATAATGGCAGTGTTTTTCCTTTTCCTTTTTTCCTCTTTGGGTTAAATGAATGAAATTTATTGGGAATGAATTTTTTGGAATATGCACTGATTGACAATAAAAAAGAAAGGAATGAGCTGGGAAATGTCAACCAGATCAAGATGATCAGTAACAGAACTGCTCCGTACTAAACCTAAACGCTTGAACACTGCTAATGTGAAACCGAAACATGATGATCTTGGTTTATATTATGTGGATCTTGAGGTAGATTGATTTTTCCATGATTCGGGAGGGTTAATAATACCATTGTCATGATGTATTAGAATTTTGCATGAGCTGCTTAGTATAATTTTTTGAACATTCTCATTTATTTGAGGCATGCAGCAGGCGTGCTTCTTCTCCAAAACATGTGACTCATGTTTTGGACAGAGCACATTTTGGGACACTGCTCTGGGCTCTAAAAGTCTGTGCACATGTCATGTCGTGACATGGACGTTATGTCAAAGTCAGACAATATATTAGCAGCTCCTGGAGGGCTTTCTTGATGAGGAACATTCATCCGTTTTAGAAGAGGCTCCTTATCCTCTGAACAGAGGCGGACGTATTGCTAACTTTTTCTTGTCCATTTGTATCATCAGCGTTATCCCCTACTTCAGGTTAGACATGCAGTAGTTGCATAGCAACAAGACTGAAGTAACGCTCCTTGCACCTTTTGAGTCTGTTATCAGGAACAGTCACAGCTGTGCTTTGTGTTGAATCAAGAGAAAACTTTTAGTTACCAGGGTAACCCCAGTTCTCTGAAAACCAAGTGAGTGATCTCAATGTGGGAACCACCTTCTGGTGTGACCAATCATGGAAGCTTTAATACCACCACAACTGTCAGAAGACAGACCAATCATCTTGAGTTCTACAGGCAAGGCCGTTACACTTTATAAACGCCCCTAGTGCTCTACCCTGCATTTTCTTGTTTTTTCCTGTGGAAGTCATTCAAGCTCCTCAGCTGTCCTGATGTCTGGATTTCATCTTGATTACCACGTACCCTACACACGCAAGTAGAGCAGTGTTATGAGATACCTCACTCATTTTTCAGAGAAACAGGGTTCGAGGGATGCCCAGCGGCACAGATGTCACTCGCAGAAATGCCCCTGAATAGGGCCCCTGAGGTGGCCAGACCCCTGATAGAATGAGCCGTCAGGCAGTCACAGCCTTCCCTCTGTGACAAGGGTCCCAAGACACAAAAATCTAGTTACTCTTGCTAAATCTTGCTAAACTCAAGTCCTGTCCATATAGATGCATAAGGTTCTTATGGGACAGAGTGAATAATCTACTTCTCATGCTCCTGTGTAATAGGTGGTGAGTAACTGGCAAGCAGCTGCAGCATGGGACACCTATATGAAGACTGGCTAAACTTAGGCTCAAAAGCGGGGTTAGGGTGCAACATCAGCTTCCCATAGCCAGGGGAAAAGCAGTATGCATGTATTTCACTTATCTGTTTTGCTGACATCAGTGCCAGCAACAGTTGAAAGGCACTGAACGCTGAGAGTGCCTCCAAAACAGTTGGCAAGTCCCATGAAAGAACTAAAGGTTTTCACAAAGGCCTCAGCTGACGGGCTAACTTCATAAACCTTCTTAGAGAATGCTCTCCATTGGCACATTCCTAAAACCCATATGCCAGGCTTAAATCGCTGCCAAATAAACGTCAATGGTCTATGGGACCGATTACAGGTGAAGTACTTGAGCATCCACTCGCCTTAGAGAGGATTTCCTCTGGAGAGCAAATCTGCTCCGCTGTTTAATTGACAGCAGGTGCTCATTATCTGACTCCACACCCTGTCAATGAAGCATCCCTTGACACTATTGTCTTTGCAGCCATTGTTCCCACGGGGACGCTGGAGATGAACACCACTGGGTTCCTCCAATGATAGAGAGCTAGGAGACTTTCCGGGAAAACCCTCACCATTCGACTGAGATGGTATCATACATGCAGGTGTAAAGATGACACCTAGTGTTGGAAATCTGGCATCCTTAAAACCCTGGAGGCCATCAGCCTTGGCTCAGAACAAGACTGAGTTCCACCGTCAAAACAGCAAAGTGCTGGCAGAATTTCCATGAGAACTTTCCTGTGTGCTTCCCATATGCTTATGTAAAAATAAGCACCTCCAGTTGTATTGATGTGAATTGGTATTGTGGTCAAATTCAGCAACGAAACATTGTGTATGTGAGCATTTTAAACTGCTCACTGTGGTTTTGCTGCAAACTGAGGCCTGTAACCCATGGCTACGATTGTAAACACCCAGGTGTGAACTGTGCAGGTGTGCCATACTTCTGTTTTGACAACAAGGAGACATGGGCTTGAAGCTCCAAACTGGAGCAGCTGCGCCCTCTTGTGGTGTGGACATATGAGCGGGATGAAGAATGCCATCATTCTCTTCACCAAGGACATCCAGGTTTATTATCTTCATTGTCCTCCCTGCTTGTCCCTAGGCAAGTTGGCTCGGAGTCTGTGAGTAATGCCCAGGCGTGCGTAACATAGGAGTGGCAAAGCGAATGAGGGTCTCTCCTGGAGATGGTTAACCCACATGCAGCTGGGCGAGGGTTGAATTTGACATCCTTAACCTAGGTGCCACCAGCTTAGAGGGTGCAGTGGTTGCCATTGCTAGCTGAAAACCTTGATGGCTAGCAGCAGTAACAACAAACACACATCTCTAGACTGTTCCAAACACAGTTAATTACAAACAATAATTACATCCAAAAATCTTGACACTAGCCTATCTATGCTCTGTGACTACCTTGGCAGCTGTGTTCCCTCCCCCTTCCTTAACTGTGAAGAGCTGTTAAGTGGAAATAACATGTCAAGACTAGTGCTTAATCTGTAAATTATTAGGTGCCGAAGTGCGTGAAATGTGCCTCCCGTTGAAATTAATTAATTAATAATTTATGATCAAATAAATATTTAAAACACATTGTGTACCTGCACAATGTTTTAAAGGACAAACAGAAACCATTATTAGCTACCAAATCAAATAATAAATAAAGAAATCCATTAGACTTACCCTATTAGGCTGGATGAAATATTATGTAGAAGAGCAGGGCAGTGACGGACTGCTTAATTTGTGCCGGAGCGGTGCTCCGCATTTCCAGTCCTATATTGTAGTTCAGTGACTCCTGTATGGTAGCTTTGGATGATTGATGATTGAGGAAATCTGAGGTTTGTGCTCACAGAGATTTCTTTTAAATACTTTAACCTCATTGTCTGAAGCTTTGACCATGTATAACATGAACATCCAACATTGTAACATTGTAGATGTCAAGTTATAAAATGTGGAAAAGCATAATAAGTCTCCTTTAAGGCGAATACACATGAGAAACATAAGGATTTTGCACAAATGATCCATTTCTCAAGTCAGGTGCCTGATTTCTTAACCAATAGAGAACACCCAAAATGTTTTAGCATTGTAAGCCATACCTTTAATAATTTTACATTTAGGTTCATCATTTTCACTCTAATTGTCTACTCCTACTCCTTGCCCAGATACATATGTTAAGCTTACCTTACTGAACTCCATGGGCCACGAGATGTCCAAGTGTAAGACGTCCATCCGTCGAGGTCAGCCCAACCCAATCTACAAAGAGACGTTTGTCTTCCAGGTAGCTCTTTTCCAGCTGTCGGACGTCACACTCATCCTCTCAGTCTACAACAAGCGCAGCATGAAGCGCAAGGAGTTGATTGGCTGGATTTCGCTAGGCCTCAACAGCTCCGGAGAGGAGGAGCTCACCCACTGGACTCAGATGAAAGAGTCTAAAGGACAGCAGGTTTGCCGCTGGCACAGTTTGTTGGAGTCCTAACAGCATGAGAACAGTAAGTGAAGGAAGTGTGTGAGGATAACTGCACAGAGCAGTTGTCATCCAAGATGAGAAATGGATAAATTCAGCTGGATAGAGGTATATGACAAATGTCCAGAAAATCAGTGGTGATGAAGAAAGAGGAACAGAACATGTGTCTGCACTCAGAGTTGTTCAACTTGGCATAGCATAAGCATTTTCATGGCACTATTTGTAAAATCACTGACAGCCACTGATTAGTCATATGGCTAGTAATGTCATTTTTTTCCATGGAATGCCTTGTAATGACCTTTAAGTTTCAATAGATGGCACTGTGTTTTTGTTGTACTGGTTGAGCTGGGACCCGTTCCAAGAAGCAGGTTCTGGATAACACTGTTGAGTAAATTATTGTCTGATAATTTTGTGTACGCACACCTCCAGCTCAAACAACTGACGTCAGGATTATACTTAATCTTATCAGTTCACAACTCTTGTGCAAGGCTCCGGAAACATGCCCCCTTTTTTTCTGCTTGTGTAATGTACATCCTGTTCATGTCATGAATGTAAGAGTTGACCAAGGAAATAGTTTTTCATTTAGAAGACAAAACAGGGCACAGATGGCCACTTTTCACATAACTATTAGTTATTTTCTACTTTGGCATGGACTTTGCACTACATTTTTAAAACCTATTTTCTTGTTCTTTCTATTTTTACCATGCAGAGTGTGGTCTCACATGAACTCAACAGTTTTCACTGAAGATAGGACAGTTTTGGTTATATCTCATGAGACATACATTTCTCTATTTGTGTTCTTGTGCCTTGTTTTTCTCTCTGGTTTCAAGTGGGCAGGGCTTAATTGGAAAAAGGTGACGTCGTATTACTGTGTACCTATCAGAGTGTAGCAACATTTGAATCAAAATCTGATGACAGTTTTGGGATTGCTTGCTTATGTTACCCCAAACAAACAAACGTTCTTTTTCCACTGTTTGACTGCTGCTTAGTCATTTATAAATTAAAATGTTATGTTATAGAAGTAGTACTTTGAAACCAAGGTTTCAGGGGCTTTAAGCAATTTTCATGTTATGACAAAAGCACACCAGTAAACAGGGAAGCACCAGTGCCATGGTCTGCCCACATCATCAGTCTACTTTTAGCACTTGAAGTGAATTTCTCCAGATGTCTGTTGTTTAAAGCAGAGGTGTGGCTACATTAAGTTATCACTGTTATCAACCCTGTTCGTCACAATCAGATCATTGCACATGGGCTAGAAACAAAAAACACACCACCGCTTCGGTCCTGGTAAGACACTAGTGAAACAAGTTTTATACATGAGTATGGATCAAATTGAGGTTAAATCACCATGCTGCTGATTATTGCTTTTAAACCTTAATTCTCCTCATCTCCATGTGTCTACTGCAAATTCATAGCAATTATATGTTGCACTCAAACGTGCAGGACTCTTTGGGGACAGGGGCTTGTGGAAAGATACTTTTCACATTATTTTTATTTTAAAGGCCTAGGAAGTGGTGGCCATTTTGGATAGATTTCCAGAGTACTTGTGAAGTAGTCATTTGGAGACTTGAGCTGAATTACTACACTTCAATGAATCCCTCTCAGTCGACACTGCCGTGGCAAAAAATTGCACCGTTGTCAAGAACTTCAACTTGAGTAAACACAACAACAACTAAATAATTTTAGACCTTTTTTGCCAGGCAAATAACATGTATGACATACAACTTGATATCACTGACAGTAAAAGTGGAACGCTTGATGTTGAGAATGAAGTTGAGCGCAGAAATAAGCATTTCACATTGTTAGATATTTTTGGAAAATGCCAGTGTGTGGAAGCACTGACAGACTGAGACATGTTATGTCTAGAAAAGTGTAGTAGTTACTGTGGTGGTTGTGTGATCTTGCATTTTTACCCACTATTCAAAAGTTACACAGAATGTTACAGAAGGCATATTCAAAGAAATTTAATGCACCTTTTTATGGATATCTCTTCAATAGAAATAACTTCACAACACATCACAGCAGTAAAGCTTTGATGTGTTGACCTGTTACTCTGTTTTATCTGCTCTGGTGCTAATAAGTGCTGTGGCTGCATGCACAGAATCCCTTGCCTTACGGTTTAGTCAGTAAATAAATTTATTTTTCAGTGGACCCAGTACAAAAACAGACATAGTCACACCTCAGAGCACACAGACCTCCATCTATAATTACAGAAAGCACACACAGCACCGCTCAACCTCACTGAAGGGAATTCAAACTTTAAGTAATGTTTTATAGGAGCCTCAGTGTGCATTGACAAACTTGCAGAATGTCTACAGGCCAGTGGGTTGTATTTTGAGCCGTGGCCACTTTCTCATGGCATTTCATTTACAGACAACAGAAAATACATATACTCTTTACTGTGCCTGTGTTTGTGGTGAAAGCTAGCTTTGTGCAGTGTTTACCAAGTGGACGTGTGTGTGTGTGTGTGTGTGTGTGTGTGTGTGTGTGTGTAGGTGTGTGTGTTGACTGGAGAGGTGCAGTAAAGGGGGTGTGTGGGGGACTGTGATATAAGTAGTTGTTGCATTTTCTTGTTGGGTGTGAGTAAAAATAACCCACTTCTTGATTGTCTGCCATATACTTTATATAAAGTAAATGTTTTCTTATCTATTTTTGTATCAATAATGGAGAAGAAAATGTGTCAGGACAGTTAAATAGTGATTCAAATATTAACCCAGTGCTGTTCTGGATTGCTATTGTTCATTCCGTTATTTAGTTTTATGTTTTAGAGGAGAAAATAACCCAGTTATGTATAATAGCTTTGGTCCTCTTTTCATTCCCTTCTCTAAAACCAGAAAGGGATGTGACGGAGACCTGCAGAGCTCATCTCTAACAATCTGTCAAGACTTCTCAGCTTTGATGCTTTTTAACAGTGTGAAACAAAAGCACAGCCTTTACAGCACAACAGTGAAACACACAATGTAAAAGATAGCTTGGCAGTAACTCACTTGTAGATGTAGAGGTGCATAAAGACAATTTGAATCCAAAATTGCAAGTAACGAACTATTCTTGCAATATTTGGTTTTTGATCAACCCGGATCATTTGATTTGACTTTATTAAATTAATTATATGGTGCCATTTATGAATACAACTAGTTTCAAGTGGGATCTTTTATTAGTAGTTGTCTGATTGCAGCCATGTTCATATTAACAGTGAAGAAGTTATTTGTGTATCTTGAATTTTTACCTCAATGTGAAACATTGATAACAATAAAGTTCTTCAGCAACTCTTCACAAAATCATTGATAGTAGAAAGAATTAGCAACTGAAAATTGAAAATGTATTTAAAATACAGTGCCCTCCACAATTATTGGCACCCCTGTTTAAGATGTGATCGAGGACTTCTAAAAATTCTCCTTTTTTTTAAACAACATAGAACCCAAATGCAAAAAAAGAGAAAAATCCAACCTTTTATTTAAGTACATTGCTTTGGTGGTAAAAATAAAATCACACATTTAGAAAAAAAAAAACGTGAAATCATGTGTCCCACAATTATTGGCACCCCTAACAATTCCGCTGAAAAATTTAATTGATTTCCTTTAAATATATTTTTCTGTAGTTGTTAAAGTTGGTCAGGGTATCTAGGAACTTTTAATTAGTAATTCATGACTTCCTGTTTCCCTGGGGTATAAATATGACATGATACAGATGCCTAATTCTCTTACCCATTTGTCAAAATGGCAAAGACAAGAGAACACACCATTCAAGTGAGGCAGATGTGTGTCGACCTTCATAAGTCAGGCAATGGCTACAAGAAAATAGCCACTCGCCTTAACTTGCCCGTATCTACAGTCAGAGGAATCATTAAGAAGTTTAAAACAACTGGAACAGTGACAAACAAGGCTGGAAGAGGTCCCAAGTTTATCTTGCCACAACGCACAGTGAGGAGGATGGTAAGAGAAGTAAAAACAAGTCCTAAGCTCACTGTCACAGAATTGCATCAAAGAGTGGAATCTTGGGGTCACAAAGTCTCCAAAACAACCATCAGACGCTCTCTACATGCCAACAAGCTGTTTGGGAGGCATGCGAGGAAAAAGCCTTTTCTCACTAACACTCACAAACGTAAAGGTCTGGAGTTTGCTAAGTGGCACTGGGACTTCAACTGGGATCGTGTGCTTTGGTCAGATGAGAGTAAGATTGAGCTTTTTGGCAACAAATACTCTAAGTGGGTCTGGTGTAAAACAAAAGATGAGTATGCCGAAAAGCACCTCATGCCCACCGTGAAGTATGGTGGAGGATCTGTGATGCTGTGGGCCTGTTTCTCTTCCAAAGGCCCTGGGAACCTTGTTAGGGTGCATGGCATTATGAACGCTTTGAAATACCAGAACATTTTAAATAAAAACCTGATGGCCTCTGCCAGAAAGCTGAAGATGGGTCGTCATTGGGTCTTTCAGCAGGATAATGATCCAAAACATGTGGCAAAATCTACACAAAAATGGTGCAGATGTTGTGAAATGTTATAGGAGGAGATTAAGTGCTGTCTTGTTGGCAAAAGGGGGTTGTACAAAGTATTAACATCAGGGGTGCCAATAATTGTGGGACACATGATTTCACTTTTTTTTTTCTTCTAAATATGTGATTTCATTTTTACCACCAAAGTAAGTACTTAAATAAAAGGTTGGATTTTTCTCTTTTTTGCATTTGGGTTCTATGTTGTTTTAAAAAAAAAAGAAGAGTTTTTAGAAGTCCTCGACCACATCTTAAACAGTGGTGCCAATAATTGTGGAGGGCACTGTATACATTCACACTTTCCTTAGAGAACCACACATCCTATTATTATTGTGAATAAAATGCCACTTAATGTTAAAACCAAGTCTTGTTATTAAACTACGGAAGCAAAAACAGACCAAAAGGATTTGAATCAAATGAGCAAATGAATACCTAGATGTGAAATTCAGCCATTACTTAATTTGAATTTATAGCTTTCAAACATTTTATTGGGAAAACGCTATCTGAATTTGAGGGCTGACCCCGAATAGTCGATGATTCGACACTTTGCAGTGAAACAAGGATCATAGCATTTTGGCGATATGGGGGTGCTCAATGTCTGATTTTATATAGAACTACCAGATTTCTCCCAATAGGTTAATATGCAGCCTATAACAATATACATTTCAATGTTTAATGCTGTAAATAATCATTTAAAAAGAAAAAAAATCCATCAATGTTTTTTAAGTTGTTGAATAAATCCAAAATTGTAATCTTAACCCTGGGTCGTCTGTGCGCATGTATTGGCATTGCGTGTGTGCAGTAGCAGCAGAGTAACACATGCTGAGGAGACCGAGCTCCATCTTCACTGGTATTGTCCCGAGTTGTCCGCACCTTGCAGGACTTTCGGATAATTTGTCACCGTTGATGAACCACACATTGAACCACACATCAACCACAAAGAATATTATATCGTTTTTAAATAGCTGGCTACTTGACGTGCATGCAGTTGTCGGTAGCACGGCATGCATGCAAAACTCTGCACTAGACCGGTGAATGGCAGGCGAGAGAGAGAGAAAGAGAGAGAAAAGGGTCTTCAAAAAACCTCGGTTTAGCTGGAAATTTGCAGTGTAAGTTGAATGAATAGAGACTGCAGCTTCTCAAGATTAAAGCGGAGCTACCCTTCAAGTTGAATCAGAAACTTAATTTTAAATGGATTTTAGGGTTCACCAATCCAGATGGTAAAGTGTTGTGAATATTAAAGAAAAACTATATTCTTGTTGCTCAAATTCTGCAGGTTATTTTCAGATCTAAAAAACAGATTGCTAAAAATGGATTGGAAAAGTCTTACCTCAACATTCAAGATGCAACATTTAAACTTCTGGGCAACCAATGCTTGATCCAATTAATTCAGTGGTATTTAAATGTCAACATTAAGTATTCACTGGTTATTTTTACAACTATGTACTCAGCAGCTTTCAAAATTCATTATTATGGCTTTTCTTTGCTTCCGTACAAACAACACAAAGACCAATGAGAACAATCTTCTAGCCCTTTGCTCTGCTAATCTTTCACAAGATGTGTTCCACTAATAAGGTTTTTAAAACAATGCTTTGCAGTATTGTTTCTTTTGCTTTCATTTTCTTGACACATTTGGAAAAATCTTCTGGTTTTTAATGCTTTAATGTTTTTTTTTTCTTTTAGTTTGGAAATTACCTATGCCACAGACGGCATTGGTGCCTTACTAGTCTTTCACTCAGCAACCTTGTGTCACAGTGTCTTAAAGTACTTGTAAATGAACTTTTCTTCTGTACTTCAGAGTTTGATTTGTAAAATGTCTTACAAATGATTTATGATAGAGATAATTTATATGTGAGGATATTATTGTTTAAAAAAGAAAAACAAAACTTGTTTGTGCTGGAGCAGTTTTTTTTGTACCACATCTCATTACATTGTTGTGTTGATTTTAACATATTGTCATTCACCCTACAGCAACTACAAAGCGTGTTGATATGAACAAACATCTACAGTGTTGAGCCCTCTCACACTATGAGAGTTTGGGTTTTTGGTAAGTTTTGAGGTAGATATTTAAGTCCATGGCTTACCCCGCATCGCCGCAAACCAACCAACAGGTGGAGCAAATATTGCATTTTACTGCTTATTTGGCAGTGTTTGGCAACTCCAATAATTTAATACATTTTACATTGTCTTAGTTAATTCAAAACTATGAGGATTCATTTGAATTCATATAAGTGCTACAAAGTTTGTCTTTGAAAGTAGATTGCCTGTGGGGAGTTGCGGATATGGGGTGGCTTATTTGAAAACAAACTGTTTTTGCCCTGTGGGTAGAAGTAACTACTGAACTGTCGAAGGGAAAAGAAAACAAAAGAGAGATTCAAGGCCAACAAATATTTCTGAATGAATAGGGTTTTGTAGAATTGTGAGATATTGGAGAAATAATGAAAATGGCATTAGTTCACGTGTAATTACAGACATGGAAAATATAAAAAGATGTAACGTACGTCATCAGCAGGATGTTCATTATATCCATTATACCTTTCTTATTTGAGTCCAAATTTGATCTTGTAGTTTCTTTTCCTTCAGATATGTATTTTAAAAGTATAAAGGCATGTCAGGGGACACTTATGAGCAGTGTTTCCTCTTAGGCTGATCATTTTGTGAACGACATATTATCACACAGACAGATAATAACTTTCAAGTATGGGTTTTTGTTCCACTCTGCAGAGACTTTGCTGTGAAGTAGGTCTGAATGATTCGACGCCCCTGCTCTGTGTGATCTGAATCTTTCAGTGGTAGTTTTAGCTATTGGGGAGAGAAAAAGGTAAAGAGAAAAAACAAGATCAGAGATGGGAGGTTTTTACAATTAACTGTGTTCTCCAGCACATTCCACAGCTGAAGACAGAACAAAGCGCTCAGGGGAGAAAATAAGATTCAGTGGCTGCTGCTGAATCAAAGGGGAAATGCATGACAGATGAGAGGGTTTTGCTCCCTCCCCTCTCTTTGTCGGTCACATCCCTGCAGAGCAGATCTCCAACACACAACCCGTCTAAGAAAAGTGTTAGATTGCCTTTAAGTGCTGTCGGGAAAATGGCAATTATGAATTTACTGCACAGGCTCGAAAAAAGTGGTATTAATGTGACCTGTAGTAGACTAAAGGAAAAAGAATACAAAGGGTAATGAAAACATTGTTAAGCAAGTAGCCTACACCGTAAAACTGGTGATGTATGGCTATGTAAATGGCTTGATGGCTGAGTAATAGTATTAAGTGGGTTTACAAATATACCAGAAATCAGTTACTCTAACGATTATTAATGAAACATAACAAACAACTGAAACCAATTGTTAAATAGTAGAATTTTGATTAGCAGTCAGGTTTTGAGGTCCAACAAAAGAAGACATTCAGAGTTTTTACAGACCAAACCACTGATAATTTAATTGATAAATTAACAAAATATTTGGTCAATTAAGTGGTCATTTAAAAATAAAGATAGTTGCAGTCCCATTTTTGATCAATTCTGATCGATTGATTCTTTAAACATTAAAAAAAAAAGAAATATCAAAATTCCCTGATTCTAGCTTTATAAATGTGGAGCTGTGCTGCATATCGTGGTGTTAAATGATACAGAATGAAATATCATTCGACTCTGGAAATAGTTCTGACATTTCGTGGACCAAACAATTGTTCAATTAATCGAGAAAATAACAGATTCGTCGATAATACAAAATATTGGTTTGTTGCAGCCCTAAACAAGCGCAACAGGAGCATCAATTTAAAAGATACCTCAATAAGTCACGGACTGTTCAAATAGGCTACAATTTCAGAACCGAGAGAGTGTGGAAAGTTCCGAGCAGCACCTGAACTCCTCAGCAGTAGTTGACTGAAGGGGACGGAGCTGTAGCCTGTTGTTTTCTCCACCGCACATTCATGCCAACTGTCAACCACAGGCGAAACAGCGTGAGCTGAGCGGGACGTTCTGCATGGGAACCCACCCTGAATGGACTACCACACCACCGAAAGAACCCCAAGCCCACCTTGGTATTTCACTGAGGAAAAGAAAAACAACAGCTGTCTACATTTGCCACTGAGGAAAGCGCGTAGGGATGCTTTGCGCGGGTATAGTGAGAGCTACGCGCGCGCTTAATGGTTAGTATTTAGACAAGTAGCTAATTAACTAGTAATTACATAAGTGGTATTTAAACCGCCAGTGTGTTTCTTGTCTGCTGCTAGTAGGCTAAAATTAGAACAACGCGCTGCCATCGGAAGAGACGCTAGTATTTATTCTGTAGGAGTTTTTCATCAACGCGCCTTGGATTTCAGTCGTTATCACAAAGCAAGTGTGGAGCCGAGGAAGAGGTCAGAACAATTCAAGACAGGTAATCTAACATTGCTTTAGTCAAATGTGTCAACATGTTTTGTCGTGTGAGTTTAACGTCCAGTGGCTTTAGCAGTGAAAAGTAGTAGCCTCATAATATTATTTTGGCCACCGCAAGTTATTCCTTAACGCTGTCTCTCTCTCACACAGGTTTTTATATGATTTCAAATGTATCCGTGTCTTTGTCACCATGATGTAATAATTAATCGAACCTTTCGGTGTTTGGACTCCAACTCAAGCGCAACGTTAAGTTGTTGTACTCCAGATGCCATTCAGTGAGATCACACTGAAAGGTACACATTAACTTAAGTTAAGGTTATTTTAAAATATATGAGTTGCATATCAAGTGAATTACTACTTGTATTACTTTTTTTTTTAAAATCAATCAAGTAAAGTGAACACTGATGATAAACAAACTTGACATGCAGGCCTATCAAACACAGCAGATAACTAAAATTTAATGTTTTGTTAATAGTTATTCTGTTGGTTTAGAAAAAATGGTTTCAGTCAAGGCAAAGTGGTTCATTTACTTAATCTCTTAACCGGACTGATTGAATTAATGGATAAACTTGTAGTAGAACGTTTGATCTGATACTGCAGGATTAATGAGAATCAGGGCAGTCAACAGCTCACAAGTATGACATGACAGAGACCCTGGTCTAACACATTATGCAGGCTGACATAACCAGCCCCCCTCCTGGCATCCATCCAGCCTCACTTCATTATTTTGTGGGGACTGCTCTTGGCTGCAAATCCTGAAGTGGCGGTTGCCTGTACTACTGCTGCCTTGTGAAAGGAAGGGGGTTTAGACGATTTAGCTGAATTTTGAGCTTCTGTTGTAATTCTCTCATTGATGTCATGTCTGTGCTGCCTTAGACTTAGTGTCACAAGCATCGACTCGCTCAGAGCGGACCATTAACACCCTGTTAGCCCCAGAGAGGATTAAAAAAATTCAAACATAGCAAATCTTACGGAGTGAGGGCAATAAATGTAAAATATCTCCCTTCTGGCTCTCTCTTCCTGTCGCTGCCCTTTTGGTGAAAGAAAGGTTTCGAGCGCAGTGGGTTGGCAATAGGGTTGGATGCGCTTCACCTCGACTCTGTGCCAACAACATCCGGAGTCACTTGCCAGGAATTCCACCTTTGGTATTTGTTTCCCTTGGAGGGAAAAGTGTCTTGTGTAGAATATAGTGAGGTACGCAACAGGGAGGAACATCCAGCTCAGATTAAACACACAAGAGAAGAGGGGCTGTAACAAGAGGAAGCTCCCTGGTGTTGCAGCATGGTGGACGGGTTCCTGGCATCTAGCTTGGGCAAATCTGATGCCAGATTCCTTCTCTTTGCCTCCTGCCAACGCCAACCACTCCTCCGTCTTTATCAAAAGCCCTCGCTGCGATTCCCCTCTTCCAGTTCTGTCGCGGCACTATCAATCATATCTTGCTCTCAGCAGACTCGTCTGCTCATTAAGGATGTGAACCTGTAGGTAGCCTGAAGCCCACACCCCCCTCCCCTCCTCGCCATTCATCTCTCTCAGCAGGGCGCAGAGACTCACATCTGGAGCAGCATTTCAAAACATGGCTCTTAGCAGACGTGTAGTGTACGCTGAAGGAGATTCGATGCATTTTTTAAAGGCTACCTTTCAGCAGACGTGGTGCCAGGCATAAAATTAACAGCACTCGAAGTGTGTGGTTTGTAATGTGGCAAAAAAAGGCAGGGGAAGTAGATGATAAATGTTACAGTACAAAGGCACGTTGAGATTCCCACCAACAGACACCAATGCTAATAGTGTGCCATTGGCGATGAGGAACAGTCTGGCTTCCCATCTCATTCCCTTTGTCCCGCTCCTTCTCTGCTCTGTTTTGTGTAAAAGGTCTCAGCCAAGACAAGTTGAGCTGCTTCAGTGTGTGTGTGTGTGTGTGTGTGTGTGTGTGTGTGTGTGTGAGGACTGCAGGGTGTAGCCCCAGACTTCTTTTTTTCCCCTCAGGCACTGCTTCCCCATCATGAATACGCCTTTGTGCTCCAGAAAGACACGCAGCTAAAGGTGAACAACTTGAGAGGAAAAGGAGAACACGCATTTGTTTCTACACAGGTGCAAAACTAGAGGAAGGTGTGACATGACATGTATTTATAGCGAAGGCTTCACTTTCGCTGAAATTTACAAACTGGAGATCCTGCATCTAAAAGTCCTGTAGTGACTCCAAAAAATACATTTTCTCAAATTTTTCCTTCGAACGCTTTTAAGTGTCTGTAATGAATTTAGACCTGCATAGGGACAATCATTTATTGACACAAGACAGAATTAATGCAACATGTACAGACACTGGTCCAAAATGCCTCACATTCCAGGAAGGAAAAGTATTTCCTCCAAACGTAACGTAAATGATTACATATTTGTTGTGGATTTCAGACCCTTTTCATAAGCTTTAAAAATGAGTCATACTCTAATATAAAAGCCATAGCTTGAAAATCCCAGTAAGGGATGGCGTTATACAGTAATGTGACAAACAAGTGTTTGTTTTTTTAATCTACACACTTATGCCCTTGTCTGTCTTTAATGTGCTGCATCCACCTCTGGGAGCATGGCTGTGACGTATCTTCAGACCCCCTAGCCTGTTAACCCTGACAGCCACAACAAGCCGTCCCCAGATATTCCATAATGCAGACCCGTACAGCTGCCCTGTCACAACACATGTGTCACCACTCAGCACGAACAGCGCCGGGCGAAACCCTAAGGGCCCTGAACCCAGCTTAGTCACGCCACCGCGGCTCTCTACCAACTGCGAGCTGCTCTGATGACTCCTGACAGGCTGCAAACTGGCACAAACACAATCTAAGATGCATCCAAAAAAAAAAAAAGAAAGAAGAAGAAGATGCACAACGTAAACTATTAAGTAGGAAGGGCAGAGGAGGGTGCATCTTGGTTGGCTGGTATTTTTGTCCAACATCAGGGTATCCTTAAGCCTTAATTTAGATAATGAAAACGTAAAACCTGAAATGGTAACATACATTTGTGAAAGGTTATTCCCGCATTTGTGTGATGAGATGATTTATCAGTGTCTTTCACAAATTGAGTTTGACACACAGTGTTCCCAAACTAAATGGAAAAGTCAGGTGTGGGCAGATTATTCCCTATTGATGAGGAAGAGTAAATACCATCAGCACAAGATTTAATATGCTGCCAAGTACTTTATACAGACCTTTATGTGATTGTAGGACTGGGGATGGCAATCATTTTGTCACAATTATTGACTGATCTTGACAGTCTCAAGTAGTAGATTAAGAAAAAAAGTTGTGTGAGCTGCAAATGAAAAACCTTAGAATTTAGTTTGGGCGAATATATGTACGAGCAGAGGTGGAACAAGTGAACACAATGGGGCTAATTTAAGAGAGGAGACCCAAGATATCACCCAGCATGGCTCTTTAGCAAGCCTGACACGTTTTGTAAATATGCATGGTCATCATGTGCAAGAGTTTGCATACTTGTCTGCCAACAGAACTGGATGTATCGTTAACATGCGTACAAGGAGGCAAGTGCTGCATTCACCAAAACAGCCCCAGACTTGCAGCTTTGTTGACGTCCCACTGAAGCTAGTTCAGACCCTTTCTTCTCACACTGAAGAAGTGTTGGGAGCCAGGCTGCTTAACAGTAATCTAAATGACAGTTTACAAGTCTTAAGACACACAAAACACTACTTTCTGTGTCTCTAATCCTTTTCAAAATCCTATTGTGTATAAGGATCTAATGTCACACTTGAATATGTAAAGGAGGAGACCTGTGTGTAGCCATAGATGTTAATATTAGGTTTTTGTAAAAAGGCCAAAACAGAAGCACAGATTTTGTTTTTGCTGTGATTGATTTTTTGAACATGCCTCTGCACAGCATCTCTAGGCTTTTCTGTCTAATTTGCCCAGCGTGGCTGCTCTTAGTGTTTCTGAGTGACTGTGGTCCACTCTACTAGCAGGGGGCTAATTGCTTGCTATTTAAGTGTCTCAGTTTTGATTCATGGCGGGCAGTGCCTTGTTGCTACTCTGAAGGAGAACTTGATGTCATGACACCTATTATCTATTCTTCATCTGTTCTCTATTGCTGTGTGCTTCAGCCTCTTATGCCAGCACTTGCACACTCTCCGCCCCCACATCAACAGGCATATTCTCCATATTGAGGAGAGCTGTACAGTATCTAGGCTTAGAGTTCTCAGTTACAGTATGGTGATCAACATGAGATCATGTTCCATCATCTATTTTATTTGGGGGGATTTCTCTGATTTTCTGATATGGTATTTACCTGCAGTTTTCACTGTATAGGTGCAGGTAGAATAAATGCTAAAAATGTATTTAAAATGAAACTACCTTGATATTTGGTCTTCTAAAATGCCTTAACCGATGCCTTTGCCTTAACATCCAGCAATTCTAGTAGTATTTGCAAAAGGATATTCATGCATGCTGCGAGCATGGGAGGGGTTGGCGTGATACACTCATGACAGCTGTAGGGCATTAGTGGATACTGACAGTTTTTGACTGATAAGCATCAGTAATGATAGCAGTGCACCAGTAAAAGAGGAAGAGAGTGAGACAGAAAGTGAGTGCAAAGTACTGTACCTTTAACGAAAATATATAAATGGCAAATATGTAACAGAAAAAAACAGATTATTAAAATGGAAACAGAGCAGTATTCATAAATGAAGCCAGTATGTAACACCACACAAAGAGGGCACGGGGCTTTGTAGTGCTGTGCATGTTAAACTTGAACAGGACATTCAGTGAACTGTGAAATTACTTTCAGCCAGCAGTTGCACTCTTTTGATTAGAGCCTGACTGATACTCGATTATTGAGGCCGATATCAAAACAAAAACTATATTTATTTGTTATTATTTTGTTTTTTAACCCTAACACATAATATAAACAAACATTTTTGAAAAAAGTATCCCTTAAATTTGGTTAGGGAAGAATTGTGACGCTGATATTTACTGAGAGGGACATTTTACAGTTTAAAAGTAAACCTGTCAGTGCTCTCAATGAACTGACAATGACAATGAACTGCAGGTTTCTAAATGACCTCAACAATTTATTTGGCTTATCTTTTGCATCTCTTGGTCCTATTTGGCCAACATGTGCCGACTGTGCATTGAGCCTGTTGCAGTTGCTTCTGTCTTCTTTTCCAACTTTTATTTCCAGCTTTTTTTGTTTGATCTTTATTATGTTTTTTCCTTTAATGCCTGGATGTGCAAAGTGAGCAACTGCAAAACAAGAATTTCCCCTCAGGGATCAACAAAGTATTTCTGATTCCGAATACAGATTTATCTGCAATACACCAGTTTTGACTAACATCGGCCATTTCTTGATTGCCTTGCCCTTCCTTCACATGTCGAAACAATTAATTAATTAATTAACAAATTAATCAGTTACTCAATTGACCCTTCGCTAAGCCCCACCCCTCTTAGTTACTGTCTGACACACTGTCGGCACTGCCCCTGTCTATTACTGCACTTCCCGGAGATTAGTTGATAAAAACGATCTCAGAAAGAAGCAGACAGTTGCATTATACATTTGGAGGTTGTATTCAAGCTGCCAGACTGACTCACACTGACTCAAATAGACATGAAAAAAATGAAAAATAGAAACTAAAGCCTACCAATCACACAGTACAAGTGAACTACCACATCCCCTGACGATTGAGACAAAAGACAACGATATTAAGTATCAACACTGTTCCTGTACAGCTGGGTCATTATTACAATCATTAAAAAGCAAAACAGTAGGGATTTATTACATTACATTCAGTAGGAAGTTAACATTACATTAGAAAGAATCCACAGCTGCTATTTTTCAGAATTTATTTTTGGTTTTCAAAAGAGAATAAATTGAATTTCTCCTGTCAACCTCTCTGGCTAGGTGCTCTAACTATTACAAGTGCCCCAGGAACAACCAAAAAAAGCTAGAAAACAACTCTTTTTGCTTTAGAGTCAACGGAGCGCAGACATGAAAGTGTCGGACCTCAGTTAGAGTGAGTCCTATACCGTGCTGTGATTGGCTAGCTGTGTATGTGTAGCGAAGGATCAATTGACAGAAAGTTAATTGGAAACTATTTTGATACTTATTTATTATTAATTTAATTTATTTAATGTTTATTTGACAGGAACAAAAGCATAGAACATTGCTTTATAAAGAATACAAAGTAGATGCCATGCATACAGGTTTCTAGCCATGACTAATTTGCAACCCCTCTCCCTGGTTAGGCTTATTGAGCTTATTGAGTTTAAAATTTACGACCATTAAAATACATACAATAAATACATCCCATACATGAAATAAGATATGGGCTGAAGTAGATTATAGAAATCACTATAAACAGAGTCTAGACACAACAAACAATACAAGAACACAAAAGTGTACATATGTCTGTGCATTTTAACATATTCAACATCATGTTTGTATGCATTGCATACAAACAAGCATAAATGCTGGAAAAAATAATCATCAGGTTAATTGATAATGAAAACAACTGTAAGTTACAGCCCTAAGTATATTATGGATTAGCCCCCAGTTTGCTTTTTTGCAAATTTGCAAAGAAATTTGCAAATTTGTGTCATATTTTATTAGATTGTCACGTTGAATCTTGCTCAGTTACACCTAGATTTAATGTTTTTGTACTTTCAAAGCAAAATTCAGTCACTGAGGGTGCATGTAAAAAAGGAGGGTTTTAAAGGCTAAGCATCAGCGTGATACAACAAGATGCTCCACATGTGAAAAATTTTAGCCGCCTTGTCCCTGTCAAATCACATCATCATTCAATCTCTGTGTAAGGTGAGGCAGCAGGCATCAAACTAAAGAAGAAATGCCAGGGAGCAGGGAAGGCAGTGCCAGTGCGCAAATTTCCCTCTTCCAGCAAGATTCAAAGTGCCTGCTGCGAGATCACAGAGCTCTGAGGAAGCTTGCTGTTGAAGCTCCTGTCAAGGCAACCACAGGCAGCTCTTTCAGGACTACGCCCACTTATCCTCTCACTGTGGAGATGTAATACTTAGATTTGGTCCACCACACAAACTGTCACTGTACACACACACACACACACACACACACACACACACACACACACACACACACACACCTGCCTGTATTCTGTATGGGGATAAGTACTGGCAAGGGGTGACACTGACAAGAGCTGACATTGTCAAGAGTGACTTATAAAAAGGATTTTTCTGACTTTGTACAAATGCACATTGTTACTGTCAGTGCCCCTCCCAGTGCTTTATGGAATACATTTTAGTTGACTTTTCTGCCAGGCTGCACCCTCCATTGGCCTTTAATATTAACTGTCTCACTAATGAAATGAGCTGTAAGGGGTGGCATGGCACATGGTTCAACATACTCTACAGTTAACGCATTAAAACATCTTAATTGTCCTCACATTGTCATCACATCAAAGCTGAAGCGCATATTGCGTCTCCGACAGGATTAGCAGTTCACATGAGCAGAGAAACCATCTGATTCTCTGCAAAGATGGTTTGCATTAGTGTTGTGGGTTCCTTTGCTAAGTCAGTTGCATACCAATGAGAGATGGTATTTGCATTACTAGGATTTGACAATTAATCACACATACTAGGGATGATCCGACTTTTCGACTACCAAAATGAATCAGCCGAAAATAGCAAAATTAGGTTTCGCTGTTGGGCCTAATAAGTCAAAAGGCCAAATAAATTTTACTGAACTATTACGTTGACATGTCGGCAGTGTGGAAGCATTTTAAAGTGTCCTAGAAAGACGCAAAATCGCCGTTTGCAGACACTGTTCCACTGGATTGTCTCCTAGCACATCCACTCCATCTGCGGCTTACTTCTTAGAAAAGGCAGCAAAAGGCCTGACCCTCTTTGAGTGTTTCTGTCACTCGTTTCTGAGAAGACGATTAAGCTAGCCGCACCTAAATTTGGAGTGCACACGTATTCAAGCCTTTATGGTAACTGAAATGGACCAGAGCAAGCTGACAGGCAGGTTAGGGACTTGAACCTGTCATTTTCTCTCTTTACAAAGACAAGTGTTGCAGCATGAGAGTACTACCTGAAGAGAGGCTATAAAGTCTTCATGGTATGCGGTACATTAACCACATACAACAATTATCATATTTGGTCAGATTTGTTGAATTTAGCGCCATGATACACATGTGACAACGTGACAAAAATAAGGTGTCTATACCGTGGAAATAAGATTAATTGGATTATATTCATGCAATGGTAGTTGTTCGGTGTTCGGTATTCTGAAATTTTTTTCATTATATATTCGGTTTCGGCTCCGGCCAGTGAATTTCATTTCGGTGCATCCCTAACACATACAGTAAGTCCTTCTGGCATTATTTCACTGGGTATCTACTATAAGTCATATAACATGTCATACTGTGCACAAAATCACTAACCATATTGGAATATCCAATGTGCGCCAACTAAAGGAAAACAAATGTTAAGATGGAGAACCAGGAAGAGAATTTTTACATTGTCCATTTTTGGGAAAGCAAAGTGGGAAAGAAACAATTGGCTCAACACCAGTGAGGGAATTGCAGTCCAGACTTTAGAAAAGTTCTGGTTTGAACCAGATGATGAGTACATATTCTCACAAGCTGCTGCTAATTTCACTGCAACATAAAAGAAAAAGGGTCATAAAATTATTTTGCCCAGAGACACGTAATTGTGATTTACTATGGCGGTCACAGTTTTTTCCATGAAGATGTTTCCAATAATTGTGCAAACCTGTGTTGCTTCAACAAGAGTCTTTTTTCTGAAATTCTAGGACTGTTAACATAAATTCATATTCAGTCTGGGTGTGCACTTTCTTAGTCTTTATTTAACTTGTGTGTTGGGTGTGTACTCTCATTTGTGGTAATGGAATATCGCAGAATGAAATCTTACCCTCCTCATGTCCACTGCAGAATTCCCAGTTCCACAATTTATCTGCATGATTCTCTGCAGCCGTTAAGTCATGACACATTGCATGCTTGTGTGTGCTGTGAAGACCCGCTCAGGCGCTCTGGGAGTTATTTTGATGTGAAAACCACAGACATGAACTCTTTTCACTGCTATCTGTTCCCCTAAGGCTCGGAAACACTTAGTAAAAACCTGGCCAAAAGAACAGGGAGTAGACACGCACACACACATACACACAGAGTGATACCACATACACTCAAACACATGCTGGATCGATTAGCATTTTTGAGGCTGCAAAGAAAAGAGAGAGCACAAAGTTTATTAGAGGCATGTTTCATACTCCCCCAGAATCATTGAACAAATGAAATCTTCCCCCACTGTTGGCTTAAATATCAGCTTTTCAATGAATGTTTTTTATTAAAAGCAGGGTAAGTAGGGGCAAGTAAGTGGAACTTATAAATGTTCCTAAAAAAGCCATAACTGACAGAAGATAATATGGGCATGTAAGCTAAAAGCATCCCCATATATTGTCATACTGTTTGCCATCAAGCTGTTTGTTTTTCAGATTGGTTTTTGACACAGGTGGTGGTAGTTTGCAGAGGGATATATTTGACCCATCTTACTAACGTAAATACCTGCGACCAGAGACAACACCACGTTCATCATAAAAACCTGCTGTGGAAATTGCGAAGCAATTGGGGCTACAAAATGTGAAAACAAGTACGGCTGGCAGGGCTACAGTCCGTACATCTAAGACACGCAGCAAGGGGGATGTATGTGCAAAACAATGCTTTGCTTCGTAAAACCTGGAAAAACTGTACAAAGCTGCACAGTAAAGCACAGGAGAAAGTGCACAGCCAGATTTATTTATCTCTTCCCAATCACATTTTTTACTAGATTGGCTGATACATCGGCTGATATCAGCTTATTACCCATATATTGGTATCTGTGTATATATTGGTCAATAACTAACAAGGAACTGCAGTGTAAAAGTGCCAAATAAAGTTTGAGGTAGTTTAGAAATAAATAGTAATTTTATTACTATTGAGTGGTTGATGACTTTTACACTAAAATGTTCCACTCAGTATGTTTTTTGGTCAGAAGAAAAAAAACATTAAAAACGACTAAGGGATCCGTATTGAGATTCTTTGTTTGTGTTAGAAAATATATTATCTATGTATATATAGACATGAAATAGAGTTTTATAATATTAGAACCTGCAATGACATCACTAAGCCACACCCCCCTTAGTAGCTGTTGCTATGCCTGTTCTCCACTTGTCGCACTGCACAGTGCAGTTTACAAAGATTTACCAAGATTTTCTCATTTGCATTTGAAACCTGAGGTATGTCAAACAGAAGTAGACAACAGCAGGCTTCTCATTTTTGGTGGTAACCTAGATTTTGCAGTCTGAAGTGACAATGGTCGCTGGCAGATCGTATCAGCTGTAGCTGTCTATGGCTGACTTTAATGTTTCTATTAATCTTCTATGAGGCCTATACACTTAATGGCCTGCTAACAGACTGAGTCTACAGCTAGCACAATATAAAGCAGGCACATTTTATTTTCACAGTGTGGAGGTAATACAGACTTTCAGCATCTGGCACTGTCAGTTTGACTTTAGGAAAACTAAAATGAAATTCCTTGAGATCCTTTTAAGTTTGTCTCCATCGTGTTCCTGCTTGTTCTTCGCGTTTTTCACCATATCTCCCAGAGATCAGTTTTTATCCATGTTTCTTTAGGTTTCCTCTTGAAGGAGGATGGAGTTGGGTGAGAGTTGAACAAAAAAAAAACAAAACGCCATTTATTTATATGCAGATGTTATTACTTAAACAACACCAGAATTTTATCTAAATCTGCAAATAAAATCTTCAACGTTGCAGAAGACACTAGTTATTATTAGACCATTAATGTTGAAAATATCCTTATTTGAGCAAGATAAATGAACACCCACAGTATATGTGTGAAAATCCAGAAACTTGACATTAGTAGTGTGGCACTGGGTCACCCTGGCTGATTGCCGTGGCCTTAGTTGACTTTTCTTCCAAAATATTTCAGGACACTACAAGCTGTGCATGTCTGAGTGTGTGTACGCCTGTCTATCTCAGCGCTGGAGGGAGGGAGTCAATCACAGCAGCAGAAATCATCCCTGCGGGTGATCTGTCTCCACTCATGACAAGGCTCCTAAGGCACTTATCTTTCCTTCCCCTGACTCACTCCATCCATCCATCCCTCAGCCCTCCCTCTACCTCCACCTCTTCCCATTCTCTCCTCCTTTTCTCTTGCGCTCTCTGTCTCCCTCCCACAGTTTGTCTCGTGCCCAGGCGCTGCAATGAACGTCTCATCATCAAAGGGTGTAATGAGAAAGAAGGCGAGATAGAGAGTCAGACAGATGTAGGGAGAGAGGGAAGATAAGAGGGACTGAACAGAGGTGAAGCCGTGTCTCACACACGCTCACGTGTGCACACATTTACTTGTGCACACAGGTACACACTCTGTTAAACAACCACACACGCAGACTGCACTTGCTCCCAGTCGCTCTCACATTCCTGCGAGATGCAGACAGAAACAGAGAAAGAGAGGCATGATATTCCCCCAGGAGGTTTTTCTCTCCTCGTTCCTTGTTTTTATTTCTCAACTCTCCATTTCTCCCTTCCTCTTTCACAGATGCACACACACTTGTTCGCACTGCTTCCCCTCCTCCTCCTTTTCTTTGAAGAACAAGAAGTATTGCTGTACATGGAGGGAAGCTGCTCATTGTTTAGTTTTTTTTCACCCCCCCAGTTCAGAGAGCTGTCAACTGTGACCGCTGTTGTGTGTATGCTGAAAGGATGTCAGCGAGGAAGAGAGCGGGAGAGAGAGATTGAGACTGGGGGATGAAAGAGACAGTAAAGGAGGCAGGGGGGTGGGAGGTGTTGAGATGGAGGTCCCTACAGAGGGCAGAGGGAGTGATGGCATGCTTGTTTCTTTGTGCCCAAGCAAACGTAGCAGCAGTGAGGGGAGCTGATGGAGAGGAAAATAGCTAAGGGTAAAAAAGCAGCTCGGGGGAAACGAGAAGGACCAAAGCTGCTAATTAACCATGGCACTAGTGCTCAATAACAGTGACATAATTGGCCCTAGTTGGTGGTCCTTGGTGGGGGAGGCCTCAGCAGTAGAATCTAGCTCACACAACTGTGGTTTGACTCTAACAGCACAATATAAAATGTGGATAATCCATAATGCAACACTGTGGATTATGACCTAAACTGGAATAGCTGACTTGCATGCTCCAACGGTTAGAGAGACAAAAACCTAATATCTTTTCTGCTGAATTCCCCCTCCAGTTCTTCCATTAGTATCAACATCAGAATATGTTGGTGAGTTGTGGAGGTAAACATTACAGTAATTTTTCTTTTTCTTTTTCTTTTTTGTCTACATTGGTGATCCCGGTGACTTTTTCTCCATCACCACCATGAGGTTGACACACCTATTGGATGGACTGACATCCATGTCTATGATAAATTGTGATAACTCTGATTTCCTGACTTTTCACCATCATAAAGTCAAAATTTTATGGTGTCTTGGGTTTATGACTACAAATCTACAAAACAAATTAACATTCCCATGAGCCTCAGCTTTTGTCTTTATTCCTAATTAGCAGAGCTTTGCATGTTAATGAGCTAACTATGATTGTGATCATGGTAAACATTGTCCGCTAAATATCGGCATGTTAGCATTGTCATTGTGATTTAGCTCAAAGTGTATCACAGCAGTGATACTGAAATTTCTAACTTTGATACAATACCTTGAAAAATATCGATTCCATCACATTTTCGATTCCATAGGGAAAATTGCATTGAAACATTGGTTAAATTACTGAATATTACTAATTTGTCAACTTATCTTAAGTTAAGATAATAGTACTGTGTGATAAGCAGAACAGCATCAGTTAATTTACTTCTGACCTTAGTCAAAGTATTTCTATCAACTGAATCTCTGCTGTCTGAGATTCCTCAGATAGCTCTTAGTGGGATTACCTTAGTTTTGAGAATTATAAATGTCTGTTAGAACAACGGTGCAATGGTGTGCATATCAGCTTGCTGTCGGGGAGAAGATGCATTTTCAGGATTGATACCGTGGAAAATGAATATTAAAACGGTTTAAAATATTCAGCATTATATCGCTATAATACTATATCACAGTATTTATATATAATCTAATATAACATATACAGGGATTGCACATTTTTCATTAACTTTATCGACAACTCGTAGGTGTTGATTCCTAAACCACTGTTAGTCTGTACCCTGGGCAGTTTGTCTTGGGAGACCCTACTGGCTATTGGCTAAGACAGTCACATGCAATCCACAATATGACAGAAATTCAAGGGGGGGGGGATAAGACAGAGCATAAAACTAACAGATGCATTGGTGCCGCATTTGCTGTTATACAGGCATTGTACTGAACTGATGTAGTTGACTGTTGATATTAAAGCAGTGAACCCTTAAAAATATAAAATGTAATGCCGTTCTGTGTTACTCCCTGGGGCTGGCTGGATATGTTTGGTAAGAGAAGCACAGCCTAAGGTAATGTCTCAGTGGTTTTAGGTGTGTCTGATTAGTCAGTTAAAAGCAAATACTAGAAGTGGCAGCACACAGAAATAAAACTCTTCATCCAAGCAACGCGGGGAGCTTATTGAAGCGGACATTTTAATCAGCTACCCAACAGGGGTGAGGGCTGAGATGGTGTCGCCTCAGTCTGGTCTGTCAAGATGGGTTGTGGGCGATGATATCTGTTCCTGTGGGCAGGTAGGGGAGGGGCAGGAAAAGCTTTGAAGAGGGAAGGTGGAGACGAGGAGGTCCGAAACAGCTGGCTTTGCATTCTGCATGAGGGGGAGGAATCAACAGAGAAACAAATGACAGCCGTTCACTGTGATCAAAAGGACGATACACTTTCTCTCCTCAGATTCAGAGAATCACAAACAGACTTGGGCTGTCGGGCCCCTCAGTGTCCTCACAGTAGGGCTCTGTTTTCAGATTGAAAAAAGCCCAGTTGGCAGGTTATCAAATACGCACTGTGTCTGTTTGATACCTTTTGTCAAGTTGTTTGCCTTGTTCACTGGACCCGGTGGCACTGAACTCATCTCCTTTGCTTTCTAGCTTATCGTGCTGTTTCCCAGTGCGATTTGACATGTGGGATCCATTTCACCGAACAAATTGGTGTCAAACGTCTCGCTAACTCTCCTACCAACTAATCAATAGGGAATTTGTGGTGTGAGTGGGTGTCATCTCTCCATCTGTGTCTCACTTGTTACAGTACCACACATATCACAGAGTCGCCAGCCATCTGCCAATTTTTAGTGCTCACCATAATTGTCGTTCAGTTTGTCATGCTGCTTGCACAGAAGCTGGTTACTCCTCCACGCAACACCAACGTATGGGCAGTATCATAGATAAACATCTTGTTAACATTCACCACATCATTAGGAAAGCATATGCTGAATGTTTGTGAGATTTGTGGAGATAACTGTATTAATGTGCACAAGTAGTTTGCAAAGTGAGAAAACTAATATTAGAATAATTTTACAGAATATTGAGGGATGCATTGAAAAAAACTGTCAGCTTAGTTTGTCATTGTTTTAAACATTTCATTTATCATTTTTGGCCTCTTGTGATGTAATATTATGATGGATTAATATAATTGGGATGGAATATTTGTAAGTTTACAATTACAACTTGTTAGGGGTTTGAGTTTGTTGTTTACCTAATCATACTGTTTCCATTCTGTTTTTTTCCAGACCTGACTCGAAGAGAGAGATGACCCTAGTTTTGTCCATGAATCCTTTCCTGGACCCAGAGGGAGACCCTCCGCTCTCCACATACCAGCCCATATGGGAATCGGAGCGTTGCACAAAGACCTGCCTGTCAAACCCTGCCCCACCATGCAGCTCTGAAGAGCAATTTACACAAGGTACAGTCTACATTCAGATTTACCAAGGAATTTGCTTGTACTACTGAGTCCTTAGTTTTGCGACCTGGCAGCTAGACCCATCTGTCCAAGCCATCCATCAGTATTTGTCTATAGTGGCCCTGCTGTCATACCTATACCTATACTAGTTTTATATGCAACGTGCACTCCAAATGTCAAAATGTAAGATCGGAATGTAGTTAAGCATTCAGCGCTCCTGCAAAGGGAGGTTGCAGCAGATGCTAATGGTGTAGAGCAATCAACTAATTCACATGGTAGCAGCATGTGTTCTTGCTTTCATTACACTTTCTGTGTAATTTAAGTGTTAATTTAATTATATGAAGGATCAATATATTGCCAGTTAAACAATCATTTCAGTTTCAAATGAGTTACCAACGTGTTCTTCAGCCTGGATACTAATACTCTTGAGGCTAAGGTTCATTCAACCTTTAGACTGAAACGTTTTCATTATTAACTAAAGCGTGTACTGCTTTTTTTGATTAATGCATCAGAAATGCGTTAGGGCTGACGTACAGTACAGCTCAGTTCTTTTACAGCACTTTTGACAACTAAGTATGCAGGTTTCCGCCCATAATTTACTTGGCTGTGGCCTCAAAATAAGAAGCATTTATGTACGTGTAAATTATGAACATACAATAATGATGTCCAAGATGTGGTGACATTAGATAGTCCAACAGTGCAAGTGATTTATGTTTTATGGATTTTCGTTTGTTATGGATTTTATCTTCATCTGCAGAACCCCCCTGCAGGCGAGTTCCTGATCACGTTTCAGTATCAAGGATCGCATACTTCAAGAGGAAGTTTGTTGACGATGATGAGGAGCCTTCCTTCAGTTTCAGGACGTACTGCCAGACGGTAAATACTGACACACTCACATTCTCACATTTAGAGCTCAAGTGATTTCACACAATTAACTCCTTATCTAAAATGATTGTGGAACATCATTTATCATCACAAAATCATTTGAAAGAGGTACGAAGACTGTCTCTGTGTTCAAAGGGTTTTTCAATCAAAATCCCTACATGACAGATACTACACTCTATAGTGAGCTTTAGAAATCAGACACATATCAGTCATCGTAATTCTGCGTTGTTGCTGACGGATACAGTTTTGCACGACTTAAATTTTCTGATCTATAAAAGTGCACTGTGGGATTGTTAGCAGTAAGTACTATTTTTTTGGTTCATTATGGGAAATTCTGAGGGCTATATAGTCGATAAATGATGGTTTATGCAAGCATTCTCTGACTGTTACAATGAATCTCTAAGAGTTGGTTGGTTAAAGTTGAAAAGGGATTGATTCGCCTGCAGTCGTCTTTTTGAGGGTTTGTTTGCAATTTATTTATGCCTTAGCGGGAACTCTTCACTCTCCTGTAAGTACGGTTGCTTAAAATGAGTTGGGCAATGCAAACTTATTGAATCGGAATCACTGGCTTTTGTATTTAATCGGATGATGTCCCTCAGGTTGCCCCAGTTTTGGAGGAGCGTGCTCATGTGCTGCGCCTCTCCCTGGAGAAGATGCGATTTATTGACGACCCCGAGGCTTTTCTCCGACGCTCCGTCCTTGTAAACAACCTCCTCCGGCGCCTGCGAGCGGAGATCCTTCTCCAGAGCACTGACTGGTGCTTCCCACCCAACCCAGCTTTTACCACGGGCCCCTGCATCCCATCACCCAGTACTAATTCCAGTCACCAGGCACTCCAAGGAGCAGTGCCTGCCCGGATCTGCTTAACGCCGCAAGCCGGACCGCCCTTCCGGAAGCGCTTCCGAATGGTGCGTGGAGGACAGGGGGATCTACGCCCTGACTGTTCCCAGGCATGCTGCTGCATCTACGCAGCGGCAGCCGCTGCAGGACACTACCTCCACCTCCCGTTCTCTATGTATGATGCAGCACTCTCAACCTGCCCGTCCACATCACACGCCTCCTCCTTTTTTCAGCTAGCTAGTCATAGTAAGTTAGGGTTGACAGTGGCCATAGAAGGACATGATGATGAGGATGAAGATGTTGAGGAAGAGGAGGAAAATGAAGAAGAAGAGAGGGAAGAGGAGGAGGAGGATGAAGAAGAAGAAGATGATGACAGAAGACACGCTGGGCCTTCCCTTGGTGTTGCTAAGGACAAGTCCAGCCAGAAAAGTAGGACTAGGACCTTTCTGGGTCACGCACACACAAGGACAGGAGAGGACAGCTGCATGCCAGATAGGGTAGAAGAGGAGGAGGAAGGAGAGGAGGAGGAAGAGGAGCAGGTTGTGAGACCTCGTCAGTGGGACTCTACTGCCACAGAAAGGGAGCTCCACAAGGTCAGCTTTTGGCACCGCAGGGCTCATAGACAATAGAAATGACTTAAAAATAGAAAATGTAATGATGACGACAACTGTCATCAGTTGAAGATTATTTCTCCTCATAGCAGATGAAGGTGTCAGCTACCTACACTATAGTAATGCCAAGTCAGCTTTATTTTAATGGTCTAATATACTCCAAGGAGGCACACAGATAAACTCCATTTAACTCTATTGCTAGTGTCAAATAAAAAATACAGTTCTGGGCCACTGATGGCACTGGGAAAAACATTTAAAAGGCTAATGTCAAATATGGTGGGATCTTAAATCCCAAAGGTGAAGTGAAGCTTCCTATTGCACTGTCTCCAAGACCATTTCCAAGCCCCACAGCACAAAACTAAAGGTCTCAAATGGGGCTTTATATTGGTGCAGCGGTCTCGTTTTAGGACCCTAAACAAGCCTATGAAATGAAGGCTGGTAGATTTAGGAGTGTGTGCTTCTGTGCATATATGTGTGTATGTGTGTGTTTGCAAGATATGATGTAGCATTTAAAAACTTGATTTTAAGCTGTTCTTTTTTTTTATCAAACATGGGTTACACGTAGTTACGTGTGCCTGTTGATTTTGACGCTGTCTCAGGCAATGGCGATGCTGCAGTGGCAGCACAATGTGTAATACTCAACTTATTTTAAGAGACAACAATCATAAACATTGGAAATGGTAAATCGCAATTTTCAAGTGCCTTAGTGTTTTTATAGATACATGTATATTGTGTGTTAATGTAATTGTTCTTGTTAATAGTGGATATCTTGCATTCCAAGTGACTGCGTTTGACTAAAACAGGACAGGCATGTAGTTAAATGCTGGGATTCTTTCAAATGTCTATGAAATTTCAAAGCAAACTAAATTCTGTTTGCTTTTACTTCAAAATGCATGTTTTCTAGAACTACCTGTCTTGACGATGCCCAAACTAAAAGTCAACTTTCAAGGACTGTTGCCTTGAGAAGCTGTGTGTGTTAGAAACCTCATTTACATTAGCTAGATTCAACCAGAAAAGGCTTGTTGTGGTTTAGTTGGTCTGTCCATTTATGGGGTTCTACCAAAACTAGTTTGAATCCAAAAAACAATCGAATGGATCTCAGCTCCACAGCTCACTAATTAACACGTTATATCTCTTCCTGGTGTCTCTACTGGTTGCTCAGCAACCAGGATGTTCCTGTGCCCGGCCAAGAAATAGTAAAACCACAATGTGTCATTTTAACGCTTTGGGTGTAAATGTGACACACTGTGGTTCCAATTTGACAAACAAGATATAATGTGTTGATTAGTGAGCTTTAGAGGCGGTCGCAAGCAGATGTTTTTTGCCTTTGGACAAGCTTGGGCCAGATGTTTCCTCCTGTTTTCAAGCAAACTGGCTGCGGACTGTAGCTTCATTTTATACAACTATGACATTGATAATATCTTCTCAATCAAGGACAGATACAACACAAGACCAGTTCTAATCTAGGTATATGAGCCTTTCTGTCATGACGGCATGATCAGTGGTTTCTTGTTTGTTGCTGTGTGAAGATTAGGGTCCTCACACTGATGACAAACCCAAACCAAAGTTGTTTTGTGATGTACCTTGAGGTACGAGAATTGGGAGGTCTCAGTTGGTTTGTTAGGTGGACTGATTCCTGCCTGGCCACTTATTGTTTCCTGATGTACAAAATAGCAGTTTGCATCCCTAAGACTATTTTGGCATCAGTTACACGTCTACAACTAGACCAGCCTATTTCATTTTCACTTCTCTAAACCCTAAATGATCATTGGTGGTATTTTTTAAAGAAGAAAAAGACTTGACAAAGCAATATATGTTTCTGAGACAAGAACATGTAACTGCATTGTCTGTAATTAAAAACAACAAAAGAGCAAGTCTGCTCAGATAAGTCTATGTGATGTTCTGTGACAAGTGTAAAGATCAGTAAAAGAAATGTGGAAAAAAATTGCTTCCTCCTTTATTCCTTTACATTATAACCTTTTAGTTGACAGTAAAATGACGTGTGTGTGTGTGTGTGTGTGCATTCCTGCTTATTGTCTTGCTTCCCATCCTGTCTGCTGCTCAGTGGAGTGCAGCACCGCAGCTTATTGCACTCGCCAGACGTCTCTCAGGTGTCAGTTTGCCGCTCAATTCTTGTTAATCTTTTTGACATTACGCTCGGAGCAGTCACCACCACACTCCTCCATGGACTCCCTGTCATATCTATTGTCCCCGCAATACTCACTTGTTGTAGCATGAAACACACACACACGCTCTACCTGTATCCCGTACATCCTAGCTATTATGACATGTAAAGACACTCTGTGCACTGGTATAATGCTGTATGTGCTTAGAAAGTACTGTCATCCACTGGCATTACTGGGCTTTAAGTTAAATGTTCCTTTGATCCAGTATTAGTGCTCACTATGTGTGCCCTAATTACTGGATTATTTCTAATACTGTGCAGGTTTTGTATGACATCGCTCCGGATTGCTTGAAAGCAGCTAAGCCATTGTAGTGCAGACTGTAGAGAGAGAGTGTGTGTGTGTGTGTGTGACCGGGGGAGGAGGGAGGTGTTTGTGTGTGTGTGTGTGTGTGCATGCGTGTGCCGGTAGGATGGTAGGATGTAACAGTGAAGTGGGGAGGTTAAATCATAAATCACGGGAGTGAACATCTTGACAGCTCTGTTGCGAGGTGAGGATGGAAGATCATCTTTTCACGACAATTCTGCCGCAGGAGTGTGTATCCTGCCGCTTAGCCTGCCCCCCCCCCAATGCTCCCACTTAACATTCCTCAGTATCACTGTCTCTCATTTCAACACCCTTACTATTATTAGACTGTTTTTTAATACTATTGCAAATGCAACAGACAAAATTGGTGCTGAGATGCAAATTTAAAGTGACTTATTTAAATGTTTATCTGCTATTACTATAAATTTAAGCTATAATCATGTATGCACTACACCAGTGGTTCTCAAACTTTTTTTTTTGTCAGATGTACTCAATCACCCCCTTCATCAACACCACCTGTCATGTTCCAAATTGACGTGTGTTGATTATATAAAAGTGGATATTGTTACACCATATTTTTCTACAGTTTCAACCGTGCTCTATCCATTCATTTGATCTGTTTCAGCCATTTAGCCAATAAGTTTAGTCTATTTTTTAAAAACATTTATCCACTAGAGTTTTTTTCACCGGTTGACAATGACAATGAATGTATTACAGTAAGACTGACCTGCTCGCTAGTTTTCACGAAACCCCTGGCCACTGCGGAATTGCTCCTGAGGGACCAGTGCACTAAGATGGGAATCAATGTACCACAAAATAGTACATAATTACAGTTACCTACAATATCGCAATTATTTCTTGTAGGCTATATACATATACTTTACAATCCTACATAATTAATAGTTATAAAACATTAAGAACAGGTAGTTAGGCAAAACATGCAGAAGCCAGTAAGGGCATGTTTGCCATTGTTGCAACTACTGTGTACGTGTGTGTGTGTGTGTGTGTGTGTGTGTGTGTGTGTGTGTGTGTGTGTGTGTGTGTGTGTGTGTGAGAATACCGTTTGCATGTCTGCATACATAACAACAACAATCCTCTCGCTCCCTCTGTCTCTGTCCCTTCACCCCTTCTTCCCCCATGCCTTAGGCAAAGATGGGGTCTTGCCAAATAACACACACATCGCCGGGCGAGTGCAGAGGAGAGGGGAGCTGTCATTTGTCAACAAGGAACTTTGGCAGCTCGCCGTTGCCATGGGAACTGTCTGTTGCCGAGGACTGGTTTTGCATCACAAGGTCCCTCGAATTGGCTCCAAAGCCTCGGAGGTCCCACCCCTCCTCCACCCGACTCACCTCCGTCTCTCGCAGCTTCAAACGTATTGTCAGGATTTTCTGTTTTTTCTTCCCCGTTCTGCTCCAGTCAGGTTTTGTCATTAGCACGGACATGTGTATCTGCTGATTTACAACAGTTACATGATAGATAGATAGATAGATAGATAGATAGATAGATAGATAGATAGATAGATAGATAGATAGATAGATAGATAGATAGATAGATAGATGGCCTATCAATAATGAACCTTGTAAATCATGACAAATGGCTCCCCTGTATTGTATATTAGCAGCTTTAAATGCTGTGGTATCAACAATTTTTTACTTTGTATCAGATGGGAGCTATATTTTGTAGTACCATAGTAGGATCTGTGCATCTTCAATAAGGTTTGCTACTCTTTCAGTATTTTTAAGATATGGATTTTTAAGATATAAAAACATTGCATATGTTCAGTCACAAGCTCTTTCGTTGATGACTTCTGGGGAGTCAACATGAGTGACAAGGAGTCCTGTTATGCCGAGCTGAACTACTGCAACTATCGGGAAACTGAAGATCTTGAGCAATATCATTGAGATCATCAGATTAAAGATCAGATTATGTCAAAGAGGATTTGATACATACAACCAGAATGCACAGCTGCATTCAACGACAAGGGCTACAGCGATGATTTGCCCGCTGCAAGTGCTCACAGATTATTACGCCTGAATTTTCATCCATGTCACTGCAGCTCAAGCCCAACAAGTCGATCCCCATAGGATCAATTTGATTCAGCTTACATAACAGGCACAGCTCTGTGGCTGTTGTTGATGTTTCTGGGTCTCCCTCCAGCATAATGCGCCTGTATTTTCAGTGCAGAAAGAAGCTGTCGGTATTTGATAAACACTTGCAATGTGTAGGATGTCCTCAATCCCTGACTTTGAAGCACACTCCCTTTCCCCACCAGTGAATCTTTCACGGTACAAAGACAAAGTTGCTGATTGAATTGTGACTGGAGATGAAAGATATACATTTTATTGCCTATGACACCTGAACCTGAAGAGTTTTGGTGTCTTCAACTAAAAACTGGATCAAGCAATACATTTTCTTACTGGTCTAAATGCATTTTGCTGTCCCATAGTACAGAATAAGCATAACAGGAGTCTGTGTGCGCAGTGCCAAGAACCCATAAGCTTACTGTCCTGGATAGATTTAATTCTACAAACTAAAAAGCTGCTAGTGCTACTATTACTAGCAGGCCATCTTTAATGACAAATTCATTTGGAATAATGTCAGTAATTGCCCCCATTTTCCTGTTTGGCCCAAGAGCAGCACTGCAGTGAAGTCTTTACTTACTGTTACTTCAATTACAGTTTTTCCTCGATTGCTTAAACACATTTCCTGAAATTATGCCTCTTAATCTCCAAACTCTAAACACAAATCCACAACTTCTCAGCCAATTCCCCAAACATCCTATTTTCAGGTCAAAATGATGCTCTCCACTCAAAACCATTCAATCTTGCTGAAAAATTTACCTTCAAACACACACACACACACACACACACACACACACACACACACACACACACACACACACACACACACACACACACACACACACACACACTACAACAGTCTTACACTACTGACTTGAGTAAACAATATTGAATGTTTGTGCTTTATAAATGACCACATGGTGTAGGCAATGAGAAATGAAGGGATTTGTGTGTAGAGCTTTGGAAAACGGGTGTGCTTTTTGAAAAATGAAGTTATGGTTTTGAAATTTTAGTTCATAAGCCAGTTTATGTGTTTAAGCAATTGAGAAAAACAGTAATAGCCTGGGCCATTATTTGTTTGTATATTTGTAATCGCGATATAAGCAGCTTAACGCTTGCCCAAGTTGGCGTCCCAGTGTGCTTTAAGAGGTTTTATACTTTCAAAGAATGTAATTGAGGCCTGTGTTTATTTGTCAAAACGTGTAGCCTAACCCTGCCAGTAAATGGGATCGGCTTCTAATTGGGGCTCGGCTTTAAATTAAAGTTTTACAGTATCTTAGATTTAAAATTTGCTGAAGACTAAAAGTGAGCTACAAATAGAATGAATACTGGCGTTTGATCTTCCAAAATGACAGTTTTTAATTGGTTCCTGATTAGGAGATAGACAGATGGTGTGGTATGTAAGAGGAATGTCATTATAGCTGGATATGCAAATTCTCTGACTTTCAGATCGCAAACAAAACACAACTGTCATCCAACCTCACACTCACCTCATGCAAAAGGTCACAGTTATTAGACGTAACATTAATTAAACTTTGACAAACGTTCATTTGTAGTCTTCGTGCTGCCATGATAATCATTTCACAAAATAGCCAGACAGGCTTAAATCGACATTCACACCCTGTGACTTTTATTTTCTCCTCTCATCAGTGTTTAATTGCTGTGTTAATGTTGGTCTGACGTTGCAACAAGGCTTTGAGAGTGAGTACATCTCATACTGTGAAGCAGAGTGAGCAGGAAAGGACACAGGTGGGAGGTTTGAGAAATACAGCAGAATTATGAAGGGGATCAGGCAGAGTCAAAGGCCACACCCTGTCTGATACCTTTGGGAACAATTCAACAAGTTCCCTTTTGAGGCCTTGAATCTCTCTCCTTGTTTCGGCATGTAGCGGCAACAAGGCCTGATGGAACCTGAGAGAAAGAATGAGGTTAAACGTTGGAGGAGGGGAGAGAACAGCCTGAGAGCATCCACAACATGTCCTCTTTTAACCTTGTTCTATATCTGTCCTGCCGCATCCCCGTTTTTCCTCCACACCAACTGTACTGTACAACCCCTGGGATCAAGTGATAACCTACACATCTCTCCACCCCTGGCACACTCTCCTATTACCTCAGGCCATGTTCTCTCCTGCTCTGCACCATGGTTTCTTTGAACTCATTGTAAAATAAATAGTGAATCCGGAAGGACAGAGTGGAGTGACAGAAATATGACAAACGGGTGATAGAGACCTGGCAAAACTTGATGTTAGGATGTCAATTTTGATCTAACCCTACTTGTACCAACCATTTTCACCAACTCTTCACTTCTGACTTTCAAATGTCAACTTTTTTTTCCCTTTTTTCCTTCTTGGATGCGTTTATCACATGAGGCAAACCAGGTCATCTGTGTCTGATTAATGCCACTCTCCTGGTCTCTCAGCTTGCTGTCTCCGACCCAAAGCGCGGTCTGACTTGAAACGTAGCGACTGTGTTTTGAGGCGCATATGAGTGGTGCAACCAAGCTGAAAGACGGCACACACAGAAGGAATTTATCGGGGCATTATAACAACATACAACATTGTAAACATAATTTGTCTGTCTGACATACTATCCATAGGTCAAACCGCCGTCCGACATCTCCATTTACCCTCAGAAACACCATATGAACGACAAAGACCACAACATTTATAAATTCCAAATCAAGTTGCATTCATTCCTATACAAAGTCTCAGCATGCAGACAGACTTGACAAGACATCCTGATTACACTGATTACATATGTAAGCTACAGTATAAATTGTTCTTTCATATATTTCATTTTTCTTTTGAATAAAACATTTGCAGATGAACACTGGATGAATAAATCTGACCAAGTATTTTGATGGGCTGCATAATCAGCAACACATCCCATGACTTTAAGACCTTCAGAAATAATCCTTCAATGGAGACGGAGGTCATGATCTCCACTATTATCATGTCCCATACTTACAGTAGGTCACTTGATGACAGCTAAGCCACCATCATGATAACTGAGCAAACTCCATCAGCTGGTGAAGAGGGAAGAATGGGAAATTTAAAAAAAAATCCTTTTAACTTTTTCCCCCAAACTACTGTTTCCAAGGTCAAAACTTTCACACTTAAGATTGTTACTTTAACAAAGCAAAAGTCATGAATGCCTCCCTACTTTCTGGTAGCTTTTGACAGCAGTATACCCTACAGTTTGAACTGCATAGTAATATTTTAACATTTTGGGAATTATGTGTATCCACTTTCTTGCCCAGAGATAAATATTTAGATACCAATCTCATGTCTGTACGATGTATATAAAACTACAACCAGCAGACTGTTAGCTTAGCTTAGCACAAAGGCTAGAAGCAGGAGACAAAAAAGTGCCTCTTAATGGTGCACCATGTTTTACCTGATTTTATCATAGTGCATGATTTTTCTACAGCTAGCATTGGTGTGTTTTCAGGCTACTCAGGACTCCACATTGAAAATGCTTAAGGACACATTCACATAGCTAACCTTATGCACAATTTGTTGCTTTTGTCTGAGTTTGACATTTTTAGCAGGTAGCTTGTTAGCTATGTGGCTAAAATTATAACTCTCACAGATCAGTGATACACTAGTTATAATGTCGGTATCTATATCTCGATTTGTTTGTGGGGCAAGAGGGGTCTGTGAGCTGACTGGCCAGTTGGCTCGCTAACTACCCCTGCAGCCGCTTGTGGAGCTTCTCAATTCCAAAAATGAGAAAGGCCCAATTGAATCCTCAAAGACCACAGGTCCTGCCCTCCCAAACCTGGGCTCACTTCAAACAATGACGAAACACTTACTCATCTTGAACCTCAGCTTGTTTTTTAGTTTCATTTACAGAAATGTCCACAAAGAGTTTTTAGGGCCTGAGCATGAAACATGCGAGGTCCCTATTGGAACTGAACGTAATCACATTTTTGGGGGCTTCAACCTGCTCAAAAACTCACTAAACTTTGTACATAATTCAACTTTCGCGCATGGGTGTGGCAAAATGGCTCAGTAACGCCCCCTACAGAGCAGCTCCCGACCAAAGTTTTACCTACGTGTATGAACTTTCTGTGGTATGTGTGTCATGTCCAGACATAAAAAAAATTATCTTGGAGTGATGGCCCACACCCAACAGGAAGTTGGCCATTTTGGATTTAATCATTTTAGTCATTTTTAGCGATTTACACACTTCGTACTTTAGCAAACTTAACAAATTAATTTGATCTACTTCAAATTTTAGCTCTGCAGGCTAAACCCACTGCCAATGAAAAGTTGTACAAACCAATAGTAAGAGTCCCGTCCTGAACATATCCAGATGTTAATGTTCACTCAAAGTGATAGCGCCACCTGCTGGCAACAGGAAATTGCATATTTTAAGCTGTGATGTACTACTCCTAGCAGGTTGGTCATTAAAAACTGTCCCAGAAAACCCATAACACATGATTGAAACACATGAACACATGATGATGCCATGTTGTAAAACTTGTGAGTTTTTGGTGTAACGACGTGACGGCGGCGTAGTGGCGAAGATCCACGTTTCTCCATGACACAGGAAGATGTTGTTACTTGATTGTACATGATCAAATCTGTACAAAACTTTTCACGTTTAACAAGAGTCCTGCCCTGAAAAACAAGTCCATGCCAACATTCACCCATAGTCATAGCGCCACCTGCCGGCAACAGGTGATCTTCAACACAGCAGCCCCCGCTGCACGTTTTACCTACATATACAAAATTTCTGCGGCACATGTACATTTCCAGATGTATAAAACAGCTTCTCAGAGCGATGACCTAAACCTAATAGGAAATTAACCATTCTGAAATTTATGGTCATTTCTGGATGATTGACACACTCCATACTTTAACCAACTCCTCTTGGGGATTTAGTCTGACCGACTTCATATTTTTGCTGTCTAGTCTAATCACACTGACGATTAAAAGTTGTTCCCTGTAACAGCGTGCCCGTGGCGTGGCATCCAATATTGATGATTTGCCATGAAACAGGAAGTTCTAACTTCAGTGTACATGCTCACATCTGCACCAAACTTTAAATGGTTGATAAGCTTCCCACCCTGAACACATCTACAAGCTAATATTCACTCATAGTCATAGTGCCAGCTACTGGCAACAGGAAGTGACTGTGATGAAGCACTTCTTGCAGGTTGGCTTTATCTACTTCAAAACTATTTAAGAAAACCCTTAACACAGTGATGATGTCATGTTGTAAAGTGAGTTTTCCGTATCCGTGGCGGCAAAGTTCCATGCTTCGCCACGAAACTGGAATTTGTCACTAACTCACTGTGCATGCTCAAATCTGTACCAAACTTTACGTGCTTGATAGCAGTCTCACCCCGAACACATCTACATGCCAATATTCAGTTACAGTCATAGCTCCAAGTGCTCTGTAGCGCCACAAAGGGGACACAGGAAGTGACGGTTTGCGCCTGGCAAATTCACAGCTGCACTGGCAGAGCTCCAGAGTCTGTAAGGCGGCCACCTCACACCTCGATGTGCTACACGTGTGAGGGCCCGCCCAATGCTGCTTACAGCTTTAATTTCACATGCAATTTAAACATTTCACACACAGTTCATCCAAGTCACCACTCAATGTTTCCAGATCTGTGTAAATAAAGACCTGGTCGGATCTCTCAGTCTACCGGCATTCATCATATTAAAGCTATGACTCAGATAGCCCTCTGAGTCATTTCTACTGCTCCTCATAGCCTCAAATAACCTGAAACTCCAGACTCTAATTGGCATGCAAGCTAAATTCTTATTAGCTGGCCTCTTTGTCTCTTGTGTGTTTGTGGTTTGGTTTTGAATCATGGTTCTGTGTGAGCAGTTAAAGTCCAAACAAACAACAGTCTCTGCGTCAGGATAGGTCAAAAGTACATTGTTGACCCAAATACAATACCATTGTAGTGAATCAGGAGAAAAAGCAAATTATGTATGAGTTTAATTTACTTTTATCTTTAATTTACTACCAGAAAAACTGTTAAGCTACTGAGATTCTTGGGTGGGCACAGTTTTTTAATAAAACTGTTAAGCAGAACCAATAAGTGCCAATAATAGTGATTTACAAACACAACAACTGGCATTAGTTTTTCTTTGCTCTCATCTTCTACCTAAACCCCACCTTTGCATTCATTTGAAGGGCAGGAAATATGTGCCATTTAATGTTATCACAGTTATCACTCCCACTCATAACCATGGTTTGAATTTGAGCCAGAAAATACAACCCACATATTCTTTTACCAGTCAAAAAGCATTTTAAAAATCTATGTTACCTAAAGAAAAGCGGAAAGAGATTCAAAGCAACTCTAACGTGATTTTCCAGTGGCTTTACAAAATGTATCAACAAACTATTGATGCAAAAAGGGGTCTTTGTTAACAACAACAACATCGTCTGCACATTCTATGAAACAGCAGTTGGGTTAAATCAAAATAAAATTCCCGGCCTTTCCGGGAACACAAATTGTGCTTTTAATTTCCAATAAAAGCAGAACTTCTCATCTTGGCGAGGAGAGTCAAACAGAATAAATTCCCACAATCCAAACAAACACAAATTGGCCACTTTTATGACAAAAGAAGACTGAGATTTAACCACAATGCTGCATTTATGGAAAAATGTTCCTCTGTGAGTATAACTACATAGCAACCACACAGTTAGATGAAAACATTCATTTGTCAAGGTTCTGTCAGGACGGCAGAGAGAAGATGACATGTAGCAGATTCCAAATGACACTACAACACAACTAACCACCTGAGCCATTTATTATGCTGAAAGAAAATAATGAGCCAGGCACGGTTTGCAGGCCAATAAGAACGATCTGTGGAGGTTTCTAAAGACAAATCTGCTGGTTGATTTATGTGTTGTGCTCTCTGGTGACAGTCAGTCAGTCTATCTGAACACCTTTTCACTGACAGTGAAATAACAGATTCATTACTGTTGGCTGTTGCCCCTCCAACAGATGATAGTAGCCTTTGTTAATGTAGATGCTATTCAGTCACATTCGCCTTTCAGTGGGTTATGACACAGGCTTTGGAAAAAAATACCTTACCCAACCTCCACAGTCTGGATGTTAAAGTGATGTAAACCCAGCCAGCATTACCCGCCACTTCTGATCGCAAATTAACAAACTTGCAGCCCATAATGTCATGCATAGATCATTTAATATTTATCTGAAACATGATTTTGTAAAAGTTTAATTCAAGCCAGTAACTTCTCCGACTTCACAGCTCACCATCAGGCCCTCGATCAGAGGCTTGTAGATGTTGGGATTACGTTGATGTGCAGGTAAAAAAATGTCGATCATTATTTCAGTGGCACTTCACTGACTGACTTCTTGGCAAAATAGGTTAAAAGTAAAAGCCTGAATAGAAGATAACCCGTAGAATGATTTATTGCTGTAGAATAATACGCAACTTGTGCTTTTTGTCTTTCTGTCTCAGGCTCTCTTGAATTGTAATATGTTGGTGACCCCGTGACCTGTTCTTGCACCAGTTTAAGCCCAAAACCCACCTCGACCAACTCAACAAGCTATGCTGAGAACAAATGGCAAGACTTACATGAAATTTTCTGTTGTTAACCATGCTTGGTAGGTGGTGAAACCAGGTGAATCCTAATGTTTTGGCCACCCTGAAGACTTCTTCTCTGCAACATACATCTTGAAGCCAAAAAGTCGCCTACATGCACACGAAATTCTTGTTGCCATAAAAAAAATGTCAGGTTTTTCCAGGTCAAATTTACATTGTATATGTGAAATATTAAATTCTGATGGAAAATACTTATTAGTTGATCATTACTTTTCTTTACTTCATTGGGAGTTCATTGCTTGACTCACTCTATAATGTTTAATGGCTTAGAGTGCAGGCTTTGCCTAAATCCTTCCTTAACATTTAAAACCTGTGGAAACCTTGAGCTTCTGCAGGACTGACCTGCCAGGAGGAAAAACTTGTCTCTATGAAATCTTTTATGTGATGATGACTATACGTATGTGTGTGAGTGTGGGGTGTGGTGTGGCAGTTTCTGCTGTACTGTATGCCATTAGGAGACCTCACCATGTGGCAGCAGTTAGGAGAGTGAGTGTAGTTTGTCTGGCGTGTAGAAATGGATATCCACCCTGGCCCCGCTCCCCATCCCCATCTCTTTGGGCGAACACTTCCCCGCTCTCTTTGGGACCCACAAAGCCTCTGAACAATAGATGCAGTGTACTCAGGACATTCACTGAAACCACGGCTGTTAGAGCTCGCCGCCTGTGTGTGTGTGTGTGTGTGTGCGTGTGTGTGTGTGTGTGCGCGTGTCTCCTTTATGCGCACAAGAGTTACACCTTCCACGTGTGTGTTTACGCGTGAAAATGACATCTGTATGTTCCTTTCTGTATGCGCGCATGGTTTGTTTGGCTGTGTGTGCAGACTGTGCCATTTCTCAGAGAACTGAAGACACATTCTTTGAGCGGTGGGCGGCCCAGAGGAAGCAGAGGGGCTTTTAGATGGTATGACAAGGTCGCTGTTTAACTTGGAGAGCCCGACTGTTTATTTCTGTCTAACCTGTGGCAAAAGCTGGCAACACTTCCTGAAATGAACCTGGAGGACCAATGGGAGGAAAACCAAGCCTCGGGCATGAATGGGAAGTTGGGTGGAGAGATAGACACAGGCAGAAAAGGTGGGGTTGGGGCTGGGGGGTGAGCAGACACCAAAAATGTTAGAGTCTAACTGAAGAAAAACAAACCACACTAAGAGGCCTGAGAGTCTAACCTGTCTTGACTCCAGCACTGTACCTCTCTAAAGAACAGTCCCATTGACAAAACTCTGGATTACACACACTCACTGTATGTTGTATTTGTATTTGTTAATGTGTTTTCATCGATGTGTGTCTGTGTGAGCATATGTGTGCCAATACAGGCACATAAAAGGGCCGTGTGTGTATGTGTTCATGACCATCCAGTGCTGTGGCTCCATGTACAGTAAGCACAGCACACTGTATTGACATAACATAACTACATAACTGGAGATGTGGCTGACACACACACACGCACGCAAATCCTTAAATTGATATCCCAACCATGACCGATTCTGCAGAAAAATGGATCACTAAAGTTGCACTTTAGTTGCACACATCATTATCACGTAAAATTCCAAACTACAGTTTGTACAACAGCTGCACCTTATCGTCAACCTCAAACCCAGCACACAGTGATAACACAACATTTAGCGTACTGATATTACTGTACCTTACAGCATTTGTGGCTGATGAAGTCCTCAAAATTCAACCAGTTCCACTTTGGTGCCATTTTGTGCCAAAGTGCACAAATTTGCACACATTTCAAATCATACTTACTTACAGTGCATTTATTAATGCATGTCTCCTGTTTTCAGGCACATATTGTATTCTATGAATTTGTATAGTCACCAGTAATGTCACCTTTATATTTTTTTCTTGACAAACAGAACATTATAAACTGCCTACAGAGGATCTGATCCTATTATCTTTTTTTTCCAGTAACCATTGTTTCTTATTATTTGGCTTATATCTTTGCCTTTCTGAAAGCATAGCTCCAATGTATTATTTTTTTAAATTTTATTTTAAGATCACCTTTAAAATGTGTGAACTTATCCTTTAACCTTCTGCAGATGTATGAGTCATCTTGCGCAACTGTCCTTAGTAGCCTGAGGTAATGCAGTCGTGGTCTAAGTGCACACCTGTGTGTTTTATATTTTACAACAAACGTGCAGGACCATGTTAAGTTGAGAAATTACTTGAATCATCTTTTGTTTATAACGTTTTCACTGGAAAATACTCAGAGGAGTCGACATGGAAGTCAACACTCATCCTGTTGGAGCCTGTCTGAACATCAGGCTATTTCCCTCACCATTACATTTAGGCATGTTCTTTTGATGTACCGTTCCTGTTTGAACATCAGGGGGAAAATTTTACAGCAGATCATGAATGGAGTCTGCAAAGCAAAGAGCTCAAAATGTTTACTGCACTTACAAATCTGACTTCTCAAATCATGCTCTGAAATGTTGACTTGGAGTCCTTTTGTTATAAACAAACCGTATTGATTTCCGTAGGTTTTCATCTGTGTGTGTGTGTGTGTGTGTGTGTGTGTGTGTGTGTGTGTGTGTGTGTTGTGTGTGCACGAGCTTGTGAAACTGAGAGGAACTCTGTCATTTATTTGTTTCAGGACCCAAAAACAAGCTAAGCGTTGTCCACTCACGGGCCTCCAGCCAGAGTGCTTCCTTCACTCGCCAGACTTTATTGTTCTCCAGGACCTTGCTGCGCAGCAGGAGGATGTTGTCTGTTTCTTGATTCTCTTATGGGCCCCTCTCGACACGCACACTCACACACACCCACACAAACGTGCACTGAGTACAGACAAACACACACCATTCATGTGGGAAAAAATGGGCCCAGTCTGGATTAGGCTATTCCCCTGCGTAACACTAGACAAGGCATTGAATATCTCCAGCCTTCTCTGTCTAAACAGTGTCTTGGCACAGGCTGAGTGGAGGGATGGAAAATCCCAGAGCTGCTGTTGAGTTTTTTGGTGTGACCCACTCTTTTATTATAACGACTCTATAAATGCTTACAGACCCTCAACTTGGCCCGTCCCAAGGAAGGATTTCAAGAGAGCCCCCATATGCAAACACACAGACATTATGTACACACGATGCCAGAGGTTGAAGAAGTATTCAGATCCAAGTAAAAGTCCGGCATTCAAAACCTCACAGCACAATTTACTCATTATGGAGTAAAAGGGAAGGGGATGAAAAATTGTAAATAGTAACTAAAGCTGTCAGACAAATGTAGTAAAAAGAACAATATTTGCCTCTGAGATGTAGTGGAGTAGAGGTATAAAGTTTCATAAAATGGAAATACTTAAGTAAAGTATTGTACAGTGCTTAAGTTAAAGTGCTTAGTTACATTCCACCGCTGCATGACACGCCGCAGTAAGTGCAATACATACATAAGTATGACAGACAGATGAAGATACAACAAAACACACATTCAAATGATCTATTCTCTTACTGTGTCCACTTTTCTCATCAGGAGTCAAGCAGTGGCAGCTGGGAAAGACACAGCTGGGACTCCTTAGTATTGCTCCTCTACACACACACACACACACGCACACACACACACGCACACACAGACACACAGACACACACACACACACACACACACACACACACACACACACACACACAGGGATTGAAAAATGAGAGCCAGGCTCTCAGTACTAAGGAATCACATGACACACACACACACACACACTCATAAAAACATAATTTCTCATGCGCCCTGGAAAGAAAACGATCAGTGATGTGGGAGGAAGAAGAAGTTAAAAAGAGGGGAGAGGTGGTGGGGAACGAAAGCAGTTCAGGGAGTTTATAGCAAGCCATCTAGCTCGACAGTGTTTTCCCCCCTACGTCTATTGTTTCTGCGAAAACTGCGAGGCTAACAGAGGCCCTCACCTTGTTGAAGTGTTTGCAGCCTCGTGCCCTGGCCAGCCATGGAAACTCAGAGGAAGACAAATAAAAAAAGAGAGCAGAAGTTTGTTTTTCTCCCCATCCCCTCCCTTTTCTTCCCCTACCTAACATCTGGAAAATCCTCATCTGGCAGCTCACTGTGGAAGCAACCAAAGCCAGTTAGATAGTCTGACTTTCCTTTTCCCTCCTCTTCTTTGCCTTTTCTCTTTCAGCACCTCTGGATTCTCCCTGTATCTTTTTTCCACTCTCACTCTCAACAGTTTCACCTCTTTACATGTTCTCGCTTTTCTGTTGAAGTTTTTGTTGGATGTAGACGTTGTGTTACTTCTTGTTTCTCACCTTCCATTCTTTTCTTCCAATGTCCTTTCCTATTTTAAGAAAACCATCAAAGACATCCCCTCTATTTTCCCTCTCTTCTCCTCAAACATTATAGTAGGTACCCTTATTTGCTTTCTTGTCAAGAGCTAAGAAGATCAACACCACAAATGTGTGTACTCCAAATATAAAGCTACCTCTAGTAGTCTATTAGCTTAGCATAAGGGCTGAAAACAATGGAAAAAGATAGCCTGGCTTTGTCAAAAGCTAACAAAATCCATCTCACATCACTAATTTACACATTATATATTGTTTTTAAAATTTGTACAAAATCTAAAGTGTAAAAACGACACACTGGGGTTTATGAGAGTTGAATCAATCTTCTCCTGTTATTTTCAGCAAGAAATCAAATCAGTGTATTTCCCATAATGGTGTACTGTTCCCCTTAAAGGAGGAATCATTGATTTTATTAGTCTAATGGCATATAAACACAACATTGACTAATTATCAGCTTATACAGTTGATAAGGCCAATGTGTTAGCAAAAGTTGCTAATTACTCATCCACCAGACACAGAGCACCCTTTTAGTTTTATACCAAATATAAAACTTTTTTTTTATATTTCCCTGTTGCTTTTATGTTTTATGTAAAGCACTTTGAATTACCTTGTTGTTGAAATGTGCTACACAAATAAACTTGCCTTACCTTAGCATTTATTTGGAGTTGTTTTTGTGGCCATCGGACAAATGCAAATTCAGTATTTATACTCTGTTAGCTCTTAGTATTCAGAACCTTTGAAATAGCCGTAGCGAAATGTGTGACTGGATTCCCCTGAATCTCTTTATAATAACATATTATGATTAAAAACACAAAGAAGAATAAAGAAGAGCAAAAAACTTTGCAGAGAGCAAGGATCAACCCTGCAACCTTTGGAATGCAAGTCCTGAGCTCTACCAATTGAGCTAACTACCAACTAAAAAAATGTCCATGAAATTATCATAAAGAAACACACAGACCAACCCCTGTATTCAGCTATGGTTAGTTATTGTTGTGGTTCATGAGAAAATTATCCCGTTATCACGAGAAAACAACAGTTGTTATCTCGAGATCACAAGATAATTATCCCGTTAAAACGGAGTAAAAAGAATATTTGTCTTTGTAATCGATGGCCGTTTAGGGCCTCTGTAGAGTGGAACTGGAAGATTGGCTAATAATTCTTTGCGGGTTTCGCTTGTTCAAGTCCTTTCACTTTACACATACTCATATTCACTAAAATAAAAATGTAGAATAATGCAGCTTTAAACAGTTACTTTTAAATGACTGCAGTCTTTCTCATGGAATAAAGAAAAGGAAGAGAGTTCCAACAGGGTACAAACAATTTCTCCATTGTGTAATTTCACTGGTTTGAAGTATAACAACAGTGCATTGTGTCGTCTTAACCAAATATGTGTTTGAATTTTTCCAGACCTCCGGGAACTTTACAGGATGCCAGTTTGGTTACAGGAGATTAACTCCAAACAAACTGCTGTCGCCTCACTTTCTTTTCCCCTGAAACGTCCCACCGTACACAGAGTCGTGAAAGATAAAATACACTTAAATCACAGATCGCATCTCCTTCACGTCTGTCACATGTGCTTGGTGTGAACCTGCTCTCATATGGGAAGACACCAGCCCATGGCGGACATGCCAGTTCTGGTGTTCTGTAGCGAATGTCAGTCGAGCTGCATGGTGCTGGGCTGTGAGCACAGATCCCACTAGAGGACATTGGGCCCTAATGCCACCCTCATGGAGTCTGTTTCTGACAGTTTGGTCTGAAACATGCATACCAGTAGCTCACTGGAGGTCATTTTGTTGGGCTCTGGCAGTGATCCTCTGGTTTCTCCTCGCACAAAGGTCCTGCTGTTGGGTTGGTGCCCTTTAACAGCCCGTCTCCTGGCATGTCCTCTGTGCTCTTTGGACTGTGAGATTGAGAAACACAGCAAATATTCTTGTGATGGCACGTATGGATGTGCCATCCTGGAGGAGCTGGACTACCTGTGTAACTGGAATGGGCTGCAGGAACTGCCTCATACTACCAGTAGTGGTAAGGACACTAGCAAAACTAGAGAACAATCAGTCAGGAAGGATAAGGAGAGAGGAACTGTCTGTGGCCACCACCTGCAAAACCTGCATTCCCTTTTTTGTGGTTGTCTTTCATTTGCACCAAAAAAGGTGACACTGATTCACAATCGCTTATGCTTCCTAACTGAACAGATTGATATCCCTGAAGATTAATTAAAATTATGTTATACTGTGATGATTGAAAGGGCAATATGTGGTTTTCAGGAACCACTAAAGGTTCGATTTTTAGATTGCAACCAGGTGTGTGCTCGTACACATGCTTGAACTGAACGAACAAAATCTGACACACAGAAACACACTCATCAGGAGACAGCTTCATACGACATGCTGACTGAAACTCAGGTAAACTCCCACTCCAACATCACAGTAATACTTTTATCAGCTTGAGGTTGGAGTAATCCATGCTCGTTACAGTATAACGTTACATTGACTGCATTTAGCCGACATGATCCACCGGTGCCTGTCTGCTTTTCAGTCACTAACGTTACTATTTGTGTCTTTCACCGGAGGCTCAGCAATGTGGAAAATGTCCTGGATAATAACAAAACTGTTAGTGAGCTAGCCTGAGTATTATAAATGAGATTGTTACTACACTTTCTAACAGTTAGACTGCAGTAACGTTACTGTTGTGAGTTGGTCTTCTACTGTGTTGTAGTCCTGTGCCGTTATGTTACACCTTGTTACATTGTATATTATGTGCGTACAGCGACTGAGATGGTGGAGAAGCTGTGTACCTAAGTATCTGTAAAACGGCTGTAATAATAATAAAAATAATAATCTAAATTAAATGTTACTAAGCAAACGGTGGCAGACCTGTGCTAACATTAGCTGGCTGTCTCTGCCTTGCATCCTAAAGGCTAGTAAACAAATCACTCCACCAGAAAACATTAGCAACTGCTCGCGAGGAAACGTTATCTAACTTGAGCTAACTAAAGCACAACATCATAATATGTTTCACATGCTTTGCAGTAATGTTAGTTTACCTGTCCAGTAGGATGAAAGCAAACTCTATGTTGGTTTTGTCAGTTCCAATTTAAAGCGGAGGTCTGTCCTTCACTCAAGCCTTTCTTATGTTGACTGTGTTTTTCGATTTGATTCTCATTTGGCCTGATGGGCTTCACAGCACACAAAAAACTTTCTTGTTGTTTTTAATCCTTAAAGGGGCATTATGGAGTTTCCAGCGGCCACTAGCAGTGCGGTTTTGAGATTGCTACCATGCGTGTGCTCGTACGCGTGCTCGGTTGAACTCATGAGCGAGCATAATCCGAAACAATGCAATAAACGTAGGAACACCAACATGCAGGCTGTGACTTTTCACTCAAGCTCTGTTATTTCAACATTCTCATCTGGCAGATCAACACTGGCTCTGTAACGTTACTTCATTCAGCGCAGCGAGCCAAATATCGGGACAATCCTCACGGAAAAAAAGAGTGGCAGCAGCTATAGACTGCAGACCTACTGCAACGTTACAGTAATAGTTTTATCAGCTGCAGGTTGAACTAATCCATGCTGAATACATGATCACAATATATTTACTGCATTTAGCCGACGTGCTGCATCGTTAGCTCGCCTGCTGCTTTCAGTAACTATCTTTACTATGTGTGTATCTTTCACCAGAGGCTCATCAATGTCAGCACAGCTAAATGTATTTGATGATAATGAAACGGGTAGTGAGCTGGACTGATTATTACAATTGTTACTGAATATTACAATTGATTTGTGTTACACTATAATAATAAAACCGCAGTGAGTAACTTTACTGTAGTGTTGGCTCTTCCCCTGGGTTGCTGTCGTTGTGAAGTTGCAGTGTTGTATATGTGGCTGCATCACTATAATGTTAGTAAACAAATTGCTCCACATTTGCTTTTTACCGTTAAATCCTTTCTTGCAAGCTAAACCAACAGTGGTGCACAGTAACATGGGTCGCGTTAGTTGTTGAAGTAATGTGGAAAGCGATATAACTTTGCACCGGTGAGCTAACGTGACTTTCTCTGTGTTTCTCCAGCTTTACTGATGCTCACTTTGTTCTTACTCGACATCATCTGAATCTGTTTGGTCTGATGGGCTTCTGCACATAAAACTTTATTGTTATTTTGTATCCTTACGTGGAGCCTGTGTTTTGCTGAGAGCTGGTTGTTTTATGGTGTTAGTGGATTGCATGTTGTTAGCTGCCGTGTTGTCGCTGTAGTACGAGAGAGGCTCAGGAGCGCGCAAAGGGCTGAATTTGACCCGGAGTAGGTAGCCCCTTTAAGTGTTCCCTTTTGAGTAGTGTATGTAACGGCTGGATGACTGGGTGTACAGACATTTGATGCAAATGATGCACTGATGTCACATATACTGTAGGTTTTTGAAGGGATGTCACCTCCGTCTTGTCAAATGCAGGGGTCAGAAAATACAAATTGATTGAGATAAGCTTCTAAATGTCACACACACAAAAAAATTTCTCTTCAAATCCAAACTTAATAAATTACTTGGTAACAAGAACATATGGTATAAAAAGTTTTATTTTCTTCTTTTCTTTCCTCTCCCTTACAGGTTCTTCAGTATAATCATTATTAATCATAATTACTCATCTCCTTCTTTCCAGCCAATCTGTCTCTCTCAGCTCTCTCTGTTTTTGTTTGATTTGGCCAATGACGTGCTGTGAAAGCGATCCTCCCTAGTAAAGCCAGTCATGGTTGACCACTTTGACTCCCCTAACTGGAGCGAAGCAAAGCAGAGCAGCCACATCTGGCAAACGGTTCTCACATCTGGTTTGTGTATCAGCTCCTTGCACGGCCGTCTACCACAGAGTCTGATAGCATACCTCGGAGACATGAGACGAGATGAGCTCCAGACAATCCACTCCAGGGAAGCAATGCTAGATGATGTCGAGCAAGTTCATGTTCGGAGGTCACACAGACAAGGCAGGAAATGTCACTCACTGACAAAATGTCAGACAGTGAAGAAGCTGTATATTTTATTGGGGTTAAGAGCTTTCTAGTGTTCTTTGGATTTTAATTTGTTGGTGCAGTGTCTAGAAAGAGAGCTAGACGTCGAATGTTAAATGTGTCTCTTACAGGTTTTAATCTTACACAAATAAAAGCTTTTTAAGGACCTGGGTCTAAAGCAAAATATCAAGCAGTTCAGCCATCACAATAAACATAACGGAGACCAGACCAGTTTAATTAAAACCAAATTGGATAATAAAATATAACTTATATTATTAATTCTCATATTATTATTCTTTTTAAGATAGAGAATCACAAGGGTACAATGATAAAAATGTATCATGCAGAATGACAAAAAGGACACGTTTTCTAATGGAGTTTGGTCCTCATCTGTATGAATGTGACTGTATTTCATGTAATGTAATACCGCCCTCTTGTGCCAAACCTACATTTTGCACTTATATTAGAAACTCTTTTTGAAAGCAAATCATGGCAATTACAGTCGTATCATGTCTAGGAATGATCTCTACTCTAAATTTACAGTTTTGTTCAGTTGCTTTGACACAATGATCATGAATGACTTAGGGATACGGATTAGAAAAGATATTTGACTTTATTATTGGGCTACAGTTGGTAAAAATAAAGTGCCTGTTGTCACAGTTTTGGGTTGTTCACCATGTCTTCCTATTGTTCTGTAATGCTCTCAGAATACTCTGTACACAACCGCAACTCCAGTGTAAGATCTGAGACATGTTTGGTTATTTTTTGGGGCTCTTGTATCAAATACATTAGAACAGGATTCAGAGGTCTGGGTGAAGCCAACAATTGTTCCTTTCACACACACACATAATCTGGGTAATCCCATCCATATGGATTTGACACAGGAAAAAGTGTTGTTTATTTAAAAGGTGTGAAAATTAAAATGAGACAATCGGGTTCCTTATTTTTTTTTTTTATTTCATGCAAAATCCTTCCAATATTCACACTTCATTAGGAAATGTTTTGACTGTTGTCAGGTACTTTTATCTCTACATAAGCTTTCAAACCCACACAAATGTTCAAGCATTCTTCCCATATAGAACTGATCTCAATCACAAACTGAAGTGTACCGTACATTTTGGTTGACAAAAGGCACTGGCACAACATTTGAATGCACCATGCAGTCTTTTTTTGGCAAACAGCAGGTGTAGTAATAATATTTGATTCCTCTCCTTTTTTATTCATTCAATGAAAAACACATTTTCCATTTGGTATCAAAGCAAATTATATTTGAACCTGGATAATACAGCTAAGTAAATGGTTTCTCCATCATGTTCCGCTTATTATTTGGGAAACTCAATTATCTGAGACATATACTGTGCAACACAATTGAATAACATTCAAGTTTGTCCTACTTTAGATAAAATATTCAAAGATTGAGAAAAACAATTTCACATTTCAAACATCTTGGGTTGATAACACAATTTGTGTTGGGATTGAATTATGCAGTGGTTTGCTGTAATGCATTTTTAACCACCTTGCTAAACCCAGCTTAGTGACATTGTGCTTTGGCAACATAGTTTACCTAAACATTTATGCCAATAAAGCTTAATGAAATGAAATGACATTGGCATCTTAAAAGGTTTCTGATGAATCCTCATAGGACTATAGAACTTTGGTATTTATTGTCTCCTATAATGGCGCCCACTCCTGGCCAGGTGTAGGTTCATTAGTGATAATTAACAGAAAATGCAATGGCTGTTTTTTGACTTAAATAAAGTCAACTTACATTGTACCACAAAATCAGTTAAAGAAAACCTAAAATCTTACAACAACAAAAAAGGCACATTCCATCCAAATATAAGGACCCGTTCTCTCAAGAGCGGGCTTTAGTGGAAAATGATTGATCGATTTCATTTTCAGCTTCAGAGAGGTCAGAAGTCATTTAGCTCTGGAGCTGATAGGGTTTTGGTGAGGTTGTCAAAGACACTTCAGGGTGGAGGAAATTATTACTGCACTCACAGGTGCTTCTTGTTTTGACCTGTGTGAGACTCCACACAAATTAACCAGGCATTTTAAGATGTTAAGGGGATTTACAATCTTTACTACAGCTGTTCTCTTGGGCATGATTACGACTAAGCAAAAAAAAGTTGCGGGACTGTCATAAACATAAGGCTAATGAACTGAAATATTCAAACTGCCATCATCCTGTGGCCGTCAAAAATTTGCCTGAACTTAAAGAAAGGCAGTGGGTCAGAATAAGATCGGCTTTTTTCCTTTTCAAGATCATAAATACACGAAAAAGAAAGGCTACAATATTCACAAAACATAGAAGCTTTATCTGTATTTTTAAGACTCTTGAGTCAAACACAAATGTCTAAGAATATATTTTAGCACTTTTTACATTACTGGTGATAAATGTCAAGTATTCCTTCGTCAGGAATATCACTAATATACAGCACCGTTTTGAAACATGTTCATTGAGGATATCAAAGTTCAAAGAAGGGGGAAGCAGAGGAGGAAACAGAAACGAAGAAAACACAAAAGCAGTACATGGGAAAATACCAGATATGGGCAAAACAGTGGTCCGATACATTTGGAATATATTTTGCAAATTAGGTTTGACCTTTTAAGACTGTTCCTAGTTGAGAGTGTAAGACACACTATGTTTTGAGTCAAAAGAGAGATCGGAATCAACCAAATGTTCCTAGTAGAGTCAAAGACGCTCTGTTTCTTTAACATTTTAGCATACATCATTTTAAAATCATTAGAGAAAGTGAAAACTGTCCCGGCCTTAAAAAAATCACTGACAAAATGTTTTCTTAAATAATCATTAGCTGTCTACAGGCACGGCCACCCTTGTGTATGCTCATGTACTACCACGGGACGCTGAAGTCATAAACTATCAGGATGATTTTAGAGGCCATGTGCTCATCACTTTGCAGCTAAGTGACCAGAAAGAGTGAATCTACCAAAACAACCTGGGGGGAAAAAACAGTTGCTGTGTTTTATTGTTTTTTATAAATAAAAGCGATATACATTCTTTTTTAAATATATACAAGCATAATTTTGCCCAAATCTGGAGGACTGTAGGAGCATGTTGGCATTTAAAGAGGATGGATAGCTATTATTTTCTTAGCAGTGTGTGTGTGTGTGTGTGTAGCAAGTTGGTGGGTAGGGCTCTCAGGCTGTCTTCTTACAGACATGGATGAAGTAGCACGGGGCCTGGGTCTGGCCAGGGACATACGTCTTGAAATCTCCGTAGACGCTGTGCTCCATTTTGCCGTTGAAGGCCTCTTTCAGCAAAGCTTTGAAGCTCTCCAGACAATGAGGGTAGTAGGACAGACGGAATTTACTGGAGAGGACAAACCACACAGGGCGCATTAGAATTTCTGTTTCTTTTTATTGTGTCTAACATGTCTGGTGAGAGAGTCCGTCAACCTTGAGGGGTTTCAGAAAAACAACATTATAAGAGAGTCTTCCCAGTGAAAAACAACCCAGACTGTGAGACAAACATCGTCAAATGCAAAACTGCCGCCTAAACACAGAAGCGATGCCTTCAAGGTAACATTTGTTCAAACGGTTGAGCAAAGGCCCTGTCATTATTACATCCTAATAAATACTGTGTGTCATGGCAGGGTTTCATGATCAAACCCAAACCGTGTGGTCATAAGCCAACATGATACTGTCCTGTGTGGTTGACTTTGACAGTGGCTGCTACAAGATAGTTATTATTGTGTCATTCATTTTTGTCCTGCTCCTAATGGGTTTAAGAGTGAAAGTAGTTATTAGAGCTTAGTGTTATCACTCTGTCACACGGCACCTCTTTGCAGTTTCCACATCACTGTCAGGCAGCAACTGCTGCTTTAAAGCCGGCAGAAGGACGTTTGGCTTCTGCCAAATGTTGCCAAACTAAATTGATTGTAGCTCTTGAAGAAGCTTTTGACTTAAACATATTCTTTAATAATTAATACATTTTGGCTACCTCCCAGTGTCTCTCTATCATGACTTGGAGAAAACTGCTGTTGCACCTTAATGCTGCTGTCAGTATTTTGTGCTCATACACCTCTGAGTAGAGTGCTAACCTACATTGAAAATCTCACAATATCCTTCAGGCTCTGAATGGAGATTTAGGTCTTAAACTCATCTGCTGCTGCGTGTGATGGCGTAAACAAACCATTCATAAACAATAAGGTCTGTCCAACTGCTCTTCACAAAGCACTGAAGAGCCAGATAGCGGCAAAATGTAGATTAAAAACAGCCTTTTATGTACCGTTCACGCTGTGCTTTAGCTCTTGCAAGTTTGTTATGCATGTCACTTTTCTCTGGGAATCAGTCCAAAATTTGGCCTGTTTCATATAGGATCAAATGAAGTAAGAACAACTACGTGGTGAACAAAAGCCCTTTCGCTTTTTTTTTCTTTCCAGTTTCTCCCTGGGGATGTGGACAGCCATGTGATTGCCACCAACTCATTTTTATTATTTGACTGCAAGGGGTCTCACCGACAGGGATCCACCCTCATCATGCAGGTTCCTTGATCCCCCACTGTTTGTTGGACAGGGACAGTGTGACCAGGCCAGGAGTACAGCTACTAGGTATTAAGCACTTACACTTTTCTAAAAGTTATTAAAACATCAAGAGTGCTAACCTACCTGACTTCAGGGAGATTTTGGACGGTGGCCTGGGGCACGTGGATGGTGTAGTCCAGAGTGATCATATGGGGCTTATTGTTGACCCACAGCACCGAAGTAGAGATGTCCTGAGTTAGATCACTCTGCGACACAACACACAAACACACACACATTTATACAGCAGCACCAAAAAGTACTTCTCACAACTTTTCCTCTTTTCTGCATTAAGGACTGAGAGTGAACAGAAGTGAAGCCTGATTGGAAGTGACTGCGCTCTTGCTGTTATGGAGTACAGAGCTGAGCAGACTGTGGGACTACAGAGGTATTACAAGTGGATTTTGCTCTAGCGTGTGACTGTTGACTTAGTATTTTAATTTAGGCTATCCAGCTGGATAGCTCCTAGTTTGGCTGGATTAAAGAATATGGAACTTGTTTTGAGGAAAATAACGTAAATCAAATGTGGCTCATTGGCTGTTGGCCCTTTATATTTCCATATAATATCTTTCAGTTTTTGCCAATAAGCTAGATAAAAATTGCAGGATTGGCTGTTTAATGCAACTTGTCTGAACCCAAACATATGCTGTCATGATACTATACTCCATAAATATATATAATAATATAACATATAAATGTGCATTTTAGCCACAAAGTAGATGCTACATATTTGAAACTACATATTTTACATGCATAAGGCACTTCACTGCATAAACAGCACTTTACATTACATAACCCTGTCTACAAAACTGTGGTGTATTTTATAATATGATGTTGAAAGTTGTGGTGTCTTATAAATTGTGTTGTATTATATATCTAACTTAATGTTTGTAACTGAGTTCTTTGTACCTTGTGACGACCTGCCGGGGACTACAGATGGAAAATAGCCTTTGGGCTAATTCTGGCATAATTACCTTGTTTAAAAAGCTAATATGTTCACTAATATGCACTGTCCCATTTTAAATAAATAAATAAATAAATAGTCAAAAAATATGTAGACACTTCTCCCGTCTTTTCAATGGGGCCTTTTTACCTCAGTATGCCTGACATGATCTGTTCTTCTACCTATTTGCCAAAATAGTCTTAAAAACTGACAATGTCATGCAAATTTCCTTCTGTTTCTCTGGGGGGACTTTCATTGAAAATCTCACAATATCCGGCAGGCTCTCAATAGAGATTTAGGTCTTAAACTCATCTGTTGCTGCGTGTGATGGCGTAAACAAACCATTCATAAACAATAAGCTCTGTCCAACTGCTCTTCACAAAGCACTGAAGAGCCAGATAGTGCTGAAATGTAGATAAAATACAGCCTTTTATGTACCGTTCACGCTGATGCTTTAGCTCTTGCAAGTTTGTTATGCATTTCACTTTTCTCTGGGAATCAGTCCAAAATTTAGCCTCGTCATGCAGGTTCCTTGAACCAACTCTGTTTGTTGGACAGTGACAGTGTGTCCAGGCCAGAAATACAGCTACTAGGTATTAAGCATTTACACTTTTAAGGAAAAAAATCAATGAAAGCACCTGAATGAAGAAAAGGGTTCATGGGAGGGTAAAGCTGCTGTTGCTGCTGCTGCTCTGCTAACGTGCCGCCATTGTGTAAGCATTACACCATGTGCGAGATGAAACAGAAAGATACAATTGGGTGGACAGTAATTAAGTACAGTTATTCAAGTACTACACTAATGAACAAACTAAGTTTTTTTTCTTTTCATGCCACTTCTCCTTCACTACATCTCAAAGGGAAATATTGTACTTTTTTCTTCACTACATTACATTTATCTTACAGCTTTAGTAGTTACTTTACAAATTCTGATTTTTACACACAAAACATGTGAAGAGTTTATAAAATATGATGTTTTGTTATGAATTAAACTATCCAACAGTTTACACAAGTGCAACTGAAACCATTAGTCAGTTTACAGAACATTATTTGGCAACGACTTTGATCCTAAGTCATTTTTCATGCAAAAACATTTCATGGTTCCAGCTTCACATATTTTTGAGCAGATTTGCGGCTTTTCGTTTTATTTTTTTTTTTTAAATAATTTGAATTCAGTGTTAATAATGTTGAGGTTAAAAATGTCGGACAAATAAAGGAATATGAATGTGTCATTTTGGGCACTGGGTAATTGTGATGATATTTCTCACTATTTTTAGAATCTTTACGAACAATCAATCATTTATTGGAGAAAATAATCGTCCGATGAATTTATAATGAAATTAATTATTAGTTGCAGTCCAATACAAGAATTCAAAATGAGCTCCACCTCAACAACTACAGCAGTAAAATACGGCTTTTACATGAATACACGCATATTAATAACCTCATGATATAATATATACTAGTATAATAGTCACAGGAGACTTACTTTTAATACTTTAAGTACATTTTCTTGATTTTTAATACTGTACCTTTACTGATTTTATTTTTACAGTGTAGTATTAGTACTTTTACTTAGGTTAAAGGATCTGAATACTTTGTCCAGCACTGCAGGGAATGAAGTTGGATGGGTTAGAAAATGGTCGATCTACATGTTGATCTACACAAGTTGCACCCTCTGGAACAAACTCTATTAAATTTAGTACCTTATAGTAGATATTTTTGCCTTGTGGCGCCCGGCCGGTCTCCAGGATGTAGTCGTAGTTACGGTGGTCAATGATGAGGATCCCACCTGGTCTTACCATACTGGCAATGTTGTGAAGGGCCAATTTTTGGTCACTCTGGTCCCCTAAAAGCAATAAAATACCACTAACATGATCAAACAGAATGACCTTTAATTAAATCACATTGTTTGAATTAGAGATTATGTTGGTGACATAAAAAACGTGAAAATATTTTATTTGTAAATATTTATTTGTAATATTTATTGTAAATTCTGGTTGGTAGGAGATGATCTGGAATGAACCCCATTTGTTTTTGGTTTTTATTGTGACCCAGCATCTTACCTTCCACATTCAAGAACAAGAAACGGCCCTGTCCCTTTATCTCTCACGTACCTTTAAAGTCTGGTAAGTGGGCAAAGGAGTTGCCAAGGCAGATAACAGCATCAAAGCCATCCCCTGGTTTCTGAATATCCTCTGGTAAAGTCAACCAGTTGGCCTCCTCAATCACTGAGGATGAGAGGGAAGAGAACGACCACGGTAAAAACACAATAGAAACATGAGGTGGTCGCCTGATACACACTGCAGGAATCTGATTGCCTGATGTCAGACAGAATCAAGCAACTTGGTGGAGTGGGCGGATACAAATGTCTGAACCCAAGCAAAGAATTCGATCAAGTATGGACCATGGTTTATGTAATTTTCAAGTGTTTTGAACATGACTTCATCAGGAAATCAGGACAACCTTAAGCAGGAGCAAATATTCTTAATACAGAGTGCACTTAACGAAATAAAAAATGCAGTACCCCACTGGTCAAACGCTGCTTCTTTTCTTCTCTCCCATCTGGATTTCAGTGCATACTTAAGCATTTTGTCGCTGGCATCCACGCTCACCATTTTAAACCCCTCCTCCACCAACATAATGGAATCAACGCTGTAAAAGAAAAAACACATATGCTCCGTGAATACAATGCAATGGCGACTTCATTAACTGTACTATTTTTATCTGGTTCACCTGAGAACCTGCTTTGCGAGCATGTCTCAAGTGACGATCAACGCTTCCACGTCTAACCAGTTTGACGGAGTTGAATAGGAGTATGTTCACAGTGAGCATACTTGAGGTTAATTATTCACACAAGAAAGTGCGCTCCCAGAACAGAAACATATGTGCCAATATTCCTTCATCTACTTTTCCTCATCTTGAAACAGCAGTGCAATTTGTTAGGAGTGAGAATGTCATCATTCATCATACAACACCTTCATGTTTTACAGGTCTAAAAGAGACAGTAAGTATTTGATAGACAGTAGCTCCTCGTGCTTAGGCAGCCTGACAGAACAACATGAACCCAGTACAAAACACAGTCTGAACTGAGGCTGTTGTGTTTTGTTTGGACTCTCCTTGCATCAGATTGATGCACGGCCCACGTTAAAAAATAGCAAGAGCAACACAAGAGCAACATTCATTGGGCAGTGACCTGAAAAAAGGTAGCAGGCTCCAAATCATTAACAACAATTGGGTAACTGCAACATAAAATAAGCAACAAAAAAATACATTTTTAAACAGTAAGACCAAACTGTCTGCAGAAAGACCAAACAAACCAACTGTAAGAATACAGAGTACAACTATCTAGTTATAGCTCAAGGCAAAACTCATACGTGTGATTAAGGTAACATTTTTACAAGCCACTTGTTCACTTGCAGTTATTCAACATTGTTTTCGAGCCAAAACAAACGCAAAAACAGAACCTTTATGCTTCATACCAAGGTAATGTGAAACCCTAATGATTATGTCCTCAGCTGAAAGCATGATCTGCAGTTTGTACAGCTTCTGCATACGATGTCGCTGGACAGCCAAAAATAGTGAGGCCATTTGTAACCTCATTCCACTACGAGCGTGTTTACATCGCCCCAGATGGTCACGCGCCACGGAGACATATTGTGGAGTGCGGTCAAAGTTGGCGTGCTGATTAGCTCCCTACTGGATGCCTGCAGCCAGTGCTCTGTGACATATGACACTTTAGAGTGTTTACTTTTGACATGGGGGTTATGATAAAGATCATTAGCTCCCTAATAATCATCAGCCAAACAGAGGCAGCTGTAATTTGATTTAGGTGAGTAAAAAAACTAAACAAACGCAGATGGATCAACTAAATGGATAAATAACTAAATGTTTAGTGTAAAATCCTGTTGTACATCCAAATCAATTATAATATTTCATCTCCAGCACAACTGCTCCCAAAAAAAGGCCTTTTGAGGTAAACTGAGAGGCTAGGTAGACATATTGTTTGAGTTCAGCCAATGGCCTTGCTGCTGTCCCAGAACACAGATACACTATCAGCAGAGGTAAACAGACCACAGAACCAGCATAACATCCATTGGCTCCAACATCTGCTATCCTGCATAGACATCCCACAGCTAGCTTCTAGTTTTACAAATAACACAGTACATTTAGGCAAAATAAGCCGTCTTAACATTAAACACTTGAATTTTATCTCAGCTCATGGTCCCAGCTCCAAGCTGCTGCTGGAGGCAGGAACTGGCACTGTGGCTGGTGCAACTCTGCACTTTCATTCATTACTCTCTGGCCTAATCCGGATTTTGTCCAGAGTTTTAAAGGGTCAGCGGGTTGAAATTCCAGAAGTCAAACTAACCTGATTACCTATAAACATAATCCAACTTATTTATTGTAGAACAAAAGGCAGTTTTACTACTTTTGAACCCGTACAAGACAATGTGGAATTAACTGCTTTTTGTAGGTTTAAACATCCCTATATTTGTTTATAGCTCTGTAAAGCACAAGTAATATATATTTATATATTTTACAAAAAAATTAAAATAAGACTATGCTTTGGAGCTGCTTGATCGTTCAGTACATTCAGAATGGTCACACCCATTCAACCAACCATTTCAATACTAGAGCTCTGATTTTTACCACAGTTGCTACAAATCAAAATTTCCTATAAAGGAAGTGAGTCAACAATATTGACGCTTTATTTAAATAATGTAGACTTGGAGTAAAGAACAACACCGAATTAAAGATTGGGTTGTATAAAAATAGAATATATATAAAGGTTTGGAGTAGACGTATTACGGTTGCTGAAACAGAAGGGTATGAATTAAATTGAACTCATTTTCAATGACGTTTTGTGACACGTTTACTGCCACGCCAGTCAAAGCTGTCCTGTCACAACACGTCGTATTACCCTGTTCCACAGGCTACATCCAGCACTCTCTGCACCCCTTGCTCTTTCAGCAAAGACACCACCCAGCTTTTGTACTCCTGTGTCCTACTCCGCGTGTCTCCGATGTACAGCTCCCAGACTTTCGCTGCTTTGCCGTCGGCGTACTGATCAGGAAGACCCTCCGCGGCCACGCCGAGAGAGCGGGTCCTAAACACGCTGTCGACCGACATGGTGCTGTTTGTTCCGACCAGAGTGTTTCTCTTAGCTTACAGGGCAAACGAAGGTATTCAGTGAAGTGTCTGCTTTAAATGTGTATGGCAATGAGATACACGTCTGACAGGTGCCGTATGCACATGCTAGACCAGATTTCGGTTGTTGTTATTTATATGAGCAAGTAGGGCGGACAAACTTTAACCCAATGACACTGTGCTGTGGACTGACGCCTACTTTCTGATAGGGTGAAGCAGAGACGTTATGAAGCAAGAAGAGACGGACCCCACTTCCGTGTTGACATTAGCAGACGTCCCTGACGTCAACGCGATTTTTCTCCCCTAGAATAACCTCCCAGGGTCATGTTCACACTTTGCTACATTATAGAGTAACTTTTAGCAAGGTCAGTAGATCAGATACTCTAGGTAATAGATGTTTGTTTGGCGGATCTCTAACGTGTTTGACGTTAGAGATCCGCCAGACTGCTGGAAAAGGTACAATTTGTACGCTGCCTAGGAGAGCGGGTTGCCTGCAAGGCTAAAGTCAGGGTTTGAACCCGCTTCAGCTGAAGCATGGTCAGAGACCTCTCCCCCTCAAACATTGTTTCATCATGCAGCTTGGACACGTTGCTTATGAAATGAGTGAAGGTTTTTATAACATAATAATAATAATAATAATAATAATAATAATAATAATAATAATAATAATAAAGTTTAAACATTTAGGCTTTATTTGCATAATCGTTAACTTTATAACACTGCATAGTAATTACATTAAAAATAAGAACAAGAACTAAGGAACCTAAATGTAACCAAAATCAAAATTCTTGGTTGTCTGCCAAACACACAAACCAAACAAACCCTTTTTTACCCTTCCAAATGCTGAACTCTTCCCATTGTGATTGGCTGATGAAAGAGGTGAGGTTATTATGTCAGCCACAACCAGTGCCATCCAGGTTAGGTTTGTACCACCCAGTCTTATCAACACTAACACTGCTGCAATATGCTCTCTTTTGTTCAAACACACAGACACACTGTTTTTAAAGAGAGCAAACAGTCAGGAGGTCATATAGTTGCCTAAAATTCTACCAATATTAATCATGGAGACAGTAGTGTGTGTGTGTGTGTGTGTGTGTGTGTGTGTGTGTGTGTGTGTGTGTGTGTGTGTGTGTGTGTGTGTGTGTGTGCAGAGATTTAATCATTGGCATACTTATAATATAATATAATTAAGCTGTGTGTGTTTTGAGGGCTTGGCCAACAAATTCAATGTTCTAGCATACTATTATTTTAAAATCCTAGCCGAATAACACAAATGAGATAATAATATTGCAGGGTAGGTGACACTGCAACTTTTAGAACTTCCTCAAATCCAACTGGGCGTGTATTTTGTTTGCTGAAGACTAGGCTAAAGGCAAAAAGGCGTCAAACAGGTAGAAAGTAAAGATGGCAGAAGTGCAGTCAGGCCTCATGATATGATGTTTTTATTTACACCTAATTTTATTCAACATATTTTAGCCCTTGAAAACTATCGATCTGACCCTTTCCACACCGACAGTGCTCTTTGTTTCTGGAACTACAGGGAGTGTCTACTGTAGTTCATTTTGAAAAGGCAGAACTTGGTTATTGATGGTTGGTTAGGCGCTATCAGTGAAATATTTCTACATCATACTAACATCTGGGGACACCTGTAGAAAAGTTCAAGATAAATCTGCTGTGATTTCCAATGCTCTTTGTCAAGTGCCCTCTGCTGGCACACTTGTGACTAAATTCACCTGCACAAAGTCAGTAGTGGTTCACAGTGTCAGACTATTACCGACATTACAAAATGTCAAAATGATGGTCTGCATTTCTGATGAGAAAAAGTCCACAAAGGTATCGCACAGCTCTGTAAAAACTGTATAATTAGCAGCTCATTGTGGGCAGCCTACAGGAAGAGAAAGAGAAACAAAGACAGACAAACAGGAAACAAAATGCAAGGTGCAGGTGTCGAGCTCTCATACTTTCTTACCCATTCTTCCCTGGTTTGGGCTGTTTTGAGCTGTTCATTCTTTCATTTCATATCTGTCCCTCTTTAAAAGAGTATAAGAAATCCTAGAATGCAAAACTAATGAGAACAGATTTGAATCTCTGAGAACAGTGTGTTGAATCTGGTTGTGTTTGAACCATTCAGTATTTAGTATATTGAATGACTGAATGAATTAAGTCCAGCAGTACTGGCACTTGTTTAATTGCTGCAAGACTATCATATGATTTAAAGCATCAACACTGTAGTTGGGGTATAAAACAGGAAGAGGGTACTGTTTATTCAGTAGGTAGTACATGTTTGGGGTTTAGGCAGAAAATGCAACAGGCTAAAGAGCAAAGTTGTCACTTTCAACTTGCTACTCTCAGTAAAACTGCTGCTGGAACTGACCGATTGTTGTGACTGGTACCTCTGGTCAGCAGAGATCCTCGCTTTGTTGGAAATAAAACTCAGTTACTATCTGCGTAACACTTCCTTATGCTGACTTAATGACTTTAATGCCCAGCCTAAGCATAATGGACTCTCTTTATTGTGTTAATGAACTTAATGTAATATAGTATCAAAGAACAATACAAAGGCAAATTAATCATAGCTTTTAAACTGCTTGCACTTTTTGAGGTTCCAATAGTGGACAATAGGAAAATACATTTTGTGAAGTGTGCGCAGAAAACCACTGACTGAGTTTTAATTAATTTTTAATTAAATTAAAATCACATGACAACATGTAAACAACACAGAATTGATGCAATTGGCCATTTGTTTTTACAGAAAACAAAATGACTTGTCATTGTGGGAAAAGCACAGGTGTATGAAGGGGAATTTTATTTTAAATAAAATAGCACTGGTGTAAATAATTGTATTAATTGTTCTGTGCCCTTCTTACTGTGACATATGTAAATCTCTTCCATGAAAACGGCCTATTTCATTTAAATTATTATCTGTTAGAAGCATGCACGTCTAACAGTCAGGACGCCACATATGACTTTTCGGCAATTTATTCAAAAGAACACTAGGCGGCAGTGGCACTCTGAGGATGAGAGTGATGACGACAAAGAATTGTTTTTATGAGTGAATGAATCAGGACATGATACATAAACGACAGCAAAATGGCATACGAAATCTCCCTCTATTGTTCCATATTACAGGCAATTACACTCCGTATTACAACACTCATATTTTACAAACAGTTAAATGCACATGCACACAAAAAATATGTTTATGCTATGAAGAAAAAGTCAGCCTTGAAAAGAACACAGTACATTTACTAATGATGATGTATGGTAATGAATGAAAGTAATTGGCACTTTCCCATAGGACTTTTTTTTCTACTGAACACCATTTTACTTTTGACTGAAAGGTTTACTTAATGAATCTTACTAAAGAAACATATGCTGAGCTAAAAAAAAAAAACAAGAGTTAATATTATATTTATATCAGATACCAAGCAGTATATCAAAATTAACTCTCAGCACCACCTGGGACACAGACAACTTTATATTCCTAATGTGTATAAGTACTTCAATCAAAGTTAAAATTTTAACAAACTTATTTGAATTAGGAGCTGCTTTTAATTAGGAATTGGGAATTAAGTGGTGCACATCCATTTCTGAAAGAAGTATTATCAATAGCCCCCTACATTCCAAATGTAATTATATTATTTATATTATTGATATTTTATAATACATTACCTCTGTATATTCAAAATTCCGAGACTTGAATCAGAAGTTTATTCTGAGATCTTTCCTACAGCAGCAATCTGATAAATGTAATGGACAATTCTCCCAAACTGTGAATGCTAAAGAGACCGGAGGAGTTAGTGTTCACCTTTTTTTAGACTTGATTTAACACTCAATATTGTCCACGGGAGCAGTAGAGTGTTGTTCTCTGCGCTTCTGATGCTTAACAACATAAAAACGTATCACAAATATAGACACTACCACAGTCAAAGCAACAAAAATCCACAGCCAGAGGAAACCACCAGTGGTTGCATAAGATCCCTCCAATGTATTATTGTTTGCGGCTGGTTTAACAAAACCTATGGCAATAGGGGTTGTGATCACAACGCTTTCACTGTCCTCTGCTTTGCTGCATTTGACTTTTGACTTTTGACTTTCGTGAAGTACAAATCCTTTTCTGCAGGAACACACATAACTTCCGAAAGTGTTTTTACACTCTTGATCACACCAGTCCATGGCACATTCATCAATGTCCTCACAAAATTTACCAGTCAGAATAAAGCCTTCAGGGCAGAAGCATGATTCATTGTATCCCTCACATATCGCATGGCATTTCTGTTGCGCGCAGTATATTTTACACTTGCTCTGGTTCTTGCTGTCTGGGATATATCCTTTGTAACAAGAGCATTTATAGCCACCTTTTACATCTGTGCATACATGCTCACAGGGACCACTTGAACAGCCTTTGGAGCTCTGGAAGAAAATTTGATCTGATAATTTCTGTGTCTGGCATGCGTCTTTGTGCTTTGTTTTGCACAGAAAGCCATCCGTCTTGTCCGAGCACAGCCTCTCTGTCCACTTTTGACCGTTTGATAATGACACACAGCGTGAAGAGCAGACTTCAACACGATCTTCCCAGGTGTTTGAAGATGGAATAAAGCTCGGCTGCATGCTGCCAGAGGTCCATTCATAGCCTCTCAGTGGAGCTGAAAGGTTGCTGCAGGCTCCAGCTGGTAAACGTAGTCCAATCCAGAAGTTTCCATGTAAATCTTGACTCAAAATGTCAAGGATGTTCATATCTATCTCAGACTGAAATGTCAAGAGTTCTCCATTCCTGTCATGGCATGCTTCCTCAGATGTTTTAAAATCCACTCTGTCTTGGTTTACTGTTATGCAGTCACTCCCAGTACAAAAAGGCCTACAGGTGCCAGTCTGTTTCAGCCCAAATCCTGTCTCAATAGACAACAACAAAATAACTGACATCAAAATAGTTATTGTCATTACCTTTAATGGCACAAACACAGTGAATTGCAAGCGGGCCATGGTGTCTCGCAGTAGAGTAACATCTAAAAATGTTATCTGGCTTAATTTATGGATGACTGAGAGCCTGTGGCTACCTACTCCGGAAACACTTTAAAGACGGGAAGGAAGTGAGATAAAAATGTGCTAGTGTTTTTTTTCCCGAAGGTTAGTGAAGAAAATTGTCATCATAACACAAACATAGGAAGAAAAACATATTTCAGAAAAAAGTATTTTGTCGTTGACTTATAGTATGACTTTGTCATCATATACATTTTTTATAAGAACAGTGTATCAAATGACAATGTGAAAACAGTATGAAAGGGGTCACTCTTAGTGATAAACTTACAGAGAATCATCATCCAACTCTGCAGCTCCCCTTGGCTTTACAGAGATTTATAGTGAGTTTCAGCTCATTGTTTAGTTGTCTGGCCTGCAACTTTACTGTTTTGGTTCAGTCTCTCCGCTCTCATAGGGTTGTTCTTAGCTGCAGCAGGCAGCTTTTTTTCAGAGAAAAGGCTCTAAAAACTCACAGTACACTATCTGCTCAGCCCCAATCAGCAAAGAGACACAGTTAGCTACAAGCTAGGGAACACAAACAGCAGCTCAAGAGTCAGAAATTTCCCAGAGGAGTTGGTAGAAACCAAAAATGGAGTTAAAGGAGAGTGAATATTATGTAAACTACATGAAGTCCACCATATTAACTTAAAGATATGAGAGATAAGGAAGATATTGATATGTCAAATTTTGTGTTTTCAACTTGTGTTGGCCCAAAAAAAGGAGGTGAATCACAGATTTAGTGAGCAGGCAGTGGTACATTTAGTACTCAAACACATCTATAGGTAAAATAGCAGGAAATGTGGTTGGTTCTAGACAAATTTCAACATTAGCTGACTGATCTTAACATTAAAATGCTCACTTTCAACATTACGTCCTGGTACAATTTTCTTACATCACAACTTTCTCAAATCAACTGGCACCCAGTAATAGATCCGTTCTCTACACCCAGTCAGCTTCGTTATAACAAATCCCCTCATATCCCTTTAATACTAACAACACCTATAACACATTTTTGCAATTTGCTACTTCTTGCACAGATTTACCATATTTTTCCCTTATTTTTTACCCACTAAATTTCTACTCGATGCGTTTTTGCTTGTTGTCAAAAACAAATCAAAGACAAAGTTTTTGCAAGGTTGCAAGAACATAAATTACATAAATAGACACAATAACCCGGGTCTTCTCCATCGCCATCAGGTCACGGGTCATCAGTCAAGATGGACTCATACAGTTTTTCTAAACGTGGATCCAAACCAGAGGACACCCAGCAGTAGCCATCTGTGGATGTATTTTTCTTGGCTTCTTTTTTAGAGCGACTGCATCGAAAAACTGCAATAGCCAGAGTCACTGCGACCAGCAGCAGCAGAGGAATGACTGAACCGAGGACACAGATGATCACTCTGGAATTAACAGTACTGACAAAACTTATCACCAAGGATGTGTTGTTCTGCGGATCTCCGTGTGTGACGTTCACCAGTTCTGGAAGCGGTGCTTCAGTGTGAGGGGACTGGTGTTGAAGCTCGACAGTTGTTCTGGTCAAAGACTCTGTTAAGTTTTCTTGTGTCTCTTCTTCAGCTAGGCCGTCTGATGAAACAGCTGATACCTCTATCATATCTGGGACGCAACTTGATCCATTTGTCTCCATGTGGAAGCCTTGCGAGCAGGTGCACAAGAAGCTGCCTGGTGTATTAACGCATTTGAACTGACAGGGATTACTGACGCATTCATTTATGTCTACACACGAGTGGCCATCCTCGGATAAAAAGAAGCCCTTATTGCAGTAACAAGAGAAGGATCCGATACTGTTCAAGCAGCTGTGTTCGCATCTTGATTGCTCGCACTCATCCATGTCACTGCACTTACCATCGACCATTTCGTAGCCGTCTATACACTCGCACTTGTAACTGCCGTGCGTATTGTAACAGAAATGATGCCCACAGACTTGTGACTGGCACTCATCAACATCAGAGCAGTTGTGTTGGTTTTCATCCAGTTTAAAACCATTGGGACATTCACAGGAATATCCTGACTCCCCCATTACACACTGATGCTCACAGGTGTTACCACTACACAAGTCTTTTATCCTACAAGTGAATCCATCCTTATCTAGGTCGTAACCTTCCCTGCAAAAGCATCTAACCTCATCTGCATTCTGATGGCACAAATGTTCACACCCGCCATTGTTTATTGTGCAGTTTTGTTTTCCTGTTTTGCAAAATGGACCAGGGACACTCCAATGATAAATGTTCTCAGTCCCCTTGCACACAGAGTAGTACGTTTCGTCACTGCATTCAATTTCAGCAAACGTTCCGAGTGGAAACGATTGCATTTCACTTCTTTGTGGCTCTTCTGAGAAGGGCACCATGTAGGTTATTTGACCAGGTCCCAACAGAGCCAACGGTTTGCACATTCCCTTAAAGTAAAACTTGCAAGCATAAAAAACCTGCCTTTTGCAAGGTCCAGCAGTCCATTTCATTTGGTTCTGACCTGATAAAGTATAATGAACACATCTCTCTGTGCATGTGGCGACAGGTTCTTTTTCCCAGTTGGAGTAGTGGGAATCTGCCTCGCCAGAAACCCACTTAAACCCCATGAGATTCTTGTCACGTAACATGCAGTCCCCTTTGTGCAGTTTTAATCCAATCCAAAATTTAAGTGCCCTGTCGTGACGTCTTTGGATGTGTGAGAGAAGTGAGCGCAGCACATCCTCTTCTTCTCTGTCTCTGACTGTCATCAGATAACCTCCATAGTCCACACATTTCTGACTGGCATTCCCAAAGGTCACCCTGTCCATATGCAGGGTGAAGCAGGCGTTAGAGGTGCACAGGGTCTCATGTTTAGCCCCAGATAGACCCTCAAAGCTGTTGATGAGCTGCAGTAGAAAAATCAACAACATAATTGCCATAAAGATCAACAAGCTAGCTGATATCCAGATGGTCCCTGGGTGTTTTGGGGTAAAATGTGACTGATAGGTGGTTGTCCATTCGCAGCTAAAATCAAGTGATGTAGGTCTGAAACTAACATTGGTGCTCTGTATCCTGAACGGCAAACTAAACTAAAGACGGAAATTATGTTAAACAGGAGTTATGGGTTCTTTCTTTCTCCCCCCGCTGACCAGTTCCGTTTTGAAATAGAAAACAATAGCAGGCTCCACAGTGTTTTGACTGCTTCTACAGATGTCTCCGGCCCCAGGCATTTAAGCTGACTCCTGTAATTGTGGGGCCTTACAATACATGAACATGCAGGGGTCAGAGTCTAAGACACTTTGGCATTACAGCTGGACGCTGTGGATGGACACACAATAGCTGCTCCAGAGAATTAGCTGGAACATTTACCACCCTGCTGCCACAGCGACTACAGTCGCCCTACACTTTATTATTTATAGTAGTAAAATTAATATCATAATCATTCAGTGTAATAAACTGATTGTCAGATTAATTATTGATTGTATTTATTATGCCTCTAACTGTGTGAGCTTCATTAAAGATGAAACTTTATTATTTGTGTTTTCAGTGCCCAGATTCAGTCTCTTACAGTAGAAGATAAGGTATGAATTTATTGTATAAAGTTCTTCCTGGTGGGAATTACAGGAGAGTATATATGACTAGACAAAGTAAAAAAAGATGTATGATTATTATTATTACTATCACCCACATTACAAGGAATAATAATAATTAACAAGTTAAAAGTATAAAACAAAGTGAATTTGGAGATACTTGTGTATCACCTGTGTGTGCCCTGGATGTACTGTTTTGGAAGTGCCAAGGACATTCATTTGAATCCAGACAACATTTCCTGTATTTGTACTGTAAACACAGGAAGGGCACCAACCACAATCACAGGAAATATAGTAAGACGCTCCTCCACCCACTGAGCTCACAGAGGCAGTTAAAAACAGGCCACTTCAAAGAAAACCAAATAGTTTCCATGCAATTATGTATAGACATTCATGGTCCCCAGAGGATGAATCATGATGATTTTAGTTATCCCATGATTTTTTCTCTGGTGCCATCAGTAGGTTGGTGTTTTATTTGGTTGAAATATCTTCACAGCTCTTGGATGGACTGCTATGAAATGTAGTACAGATATCCATGGTGCCCAGATGATGCTAATGATCCTTAAAACATTGGTGATTGTCTGACTTTTCCTCCATCCGCACCATCATGTCGAAATTCCAATTTGCCTAAAACTTGATACTTGGTTGATGACGAAATAATTGCAAAACTAATAACATACATTCCCATCAGCTGTATTTTGTGTTTATTGCTAATTAGCGAATGCTAAACTAAAATGACCATCATAAACATTATACTTGCTCAACATCAGCATGTTACCATTGTCAATGTGATCATGTACTGCCACTAGCATTAAGCTCAGAGCACAGCCTCACAGTGCAGCTAGCATGCTGTGGACTATTAAGTCATCAGCAACCACAAATCCCATGGGTTTGTGACTTTGATTCCCATTAGCAATGCCACCAGTTTGGTCACATTATACAACAAACACAATTGCACATTTTTGCAGGTTGGGCCTGTTGCTTCACTAACAATTAATGACTGGTTGAGGGATTTGGCTAATTTTACATTAACTTTACAAGTAATTGTAGTTGTCAACACTTAACCGAAGGCAGCTAAGAATACAGCCATGAGAGTCATATTGGTCCCAAGATAGTGTAATTTCAAATCTAGCTGCAAGTACCTGCATGTAGACATAGCAGTCATGTTGTGTATTAATGCACTAACAACAAAACAACCCAGGATCCAGCCCCTTTTGGGGAAGTAAAGGTATACAAGTGTTGTCAGACGATACTTGTCAAGACATGTAACAGTTCTATCCTGCATCAATGATCTCAACGTACTACTTCTCATGAAGTGGAGGGATTGTCAACAAACCTCCATGGTGAGAATGGATGACTGGAGGTTGACATTTAAGATAAGGGACACATGTTTCAAATCAGATTTTTTATTTTTAATACTACAGTAATTTGAATTAATATATTTGTAGACAAAGGTCTGAACTAACCCTGCGACGGACTGGAGACCTGTCAGCTGGGATAGGTTCCAGCCCCCCCGCGATCCTGCACACAGGATATGCGGTTGACGATGGATGGATGGATGGTCTGAACTAGCAAAATAATCTTTTGTAATTCTATTCTCTCTAATTCTATTTTCTAACTCTAAGTCCATTCAGGCAGGCAAGCAGGAGAAGGTGGACACAACTCAAACAAAATTCAGTGAACTTATCAGCATGCATTGACCCCCTATAATGTAGCTCCCATAATCATGACGAAACAGCGCAAACAGCTGCTGACGTCAAGTTGTTAGGCTGTAATATCAACCAGAGCATCTTCTGCATTAGTGCACATTATGTACTTTGCACATGTAATTCTAACAGTCCTGTGATGACAGCTGTAGGCTACATTTGAGATAAATTTAGCCTAATGCATATCACGAAGATTAGTAGACCAAGATTTCCCTGTTTGCACTGCCTGATCATAGCTTGTGTGTGTCTAGTGAGTCAAGCAGTGGGGAGAAAGACCTTGATGAACAGGCTGTTTTTAGTGTGTCAACTACGCAGTTGGGTTTAAGCCTTCACTGTGCACAGACACACACACAGACGCAGAAGGAGAGAGCAAAAATTAGCATAAATACAAGTATTTTTTGTATGTATTTCTATATAAATCATCAGCTTGTGTGACTGTGATGTATAACTTTGGTTGTGTTTAGGTGTAATTTTGGTATGAATTTTACTCACTCGTGAGTCTAAGCACATGTACAAGCACACACCTGGTTGCACCCTAAAAACTGTAACGCTAGTGGCTGCAGAAAATCACATATTGCCACTTTTAAAAGGCAGTTAGGTGCAGTGCACTTCAAGGCAACACCATTTACGTTTTCTTGGGGCTTACCTTGGCCCTGTGCCATGGAGAACAGAGTCTGACTGTGAAAGGAGCAGCTTGTTGCTCTCCCTACAATTGCTGTTCTACAAAACTTATGTTCAGGCTGGAAATTCAACTGTATCAGGAGATGCTGTGAATAAGAAATAGTATAAATAGTACATGTAATCTATTAAACTATGAGTAGAGAAATAGTTCACTAGCTGCTATACTAATTTATACAGTTTAAAATGCCATAAAATAAAAATTAGGTTATAAGCCAAATTTGTATTTTATGCTTTTGTTAAATTTGATTGTTACTACATAAATGTGATTGTGCATACATTCGTCTTGTGTAATGTGTGTAAAGAATGAAAATAAATACTAGGTTCCGTTGTACCCCTTTTAACATCAGCTGTGTTTGCCGAGCCATGTAATGTGTGAATTACTGCTGTAAAGGAGAAATAACGTTCCTGCTGACGAACGCTGCAACGACGTCTTCTTCATGTTTTTGACTGGCAGAGTGGCCCGGACTGCTAAAGCTAGTTACCATTGAACGCCAGTCTGTTCTCAACTACGGTTCTGAGCAGAAAGCTGGGAAGGTACCACTGTGGTCAAAGTAAAAATATTTATTTACTACTAAGGTGAAGAAGTTGTAATTAGCTATAAATGCAAAGCTACAGTGACAACATAATAGAATACTTTATAATATAATAGTTACTTTTTTGGACAAGGCAGATCTGTTTCTTCTATCTTTACATTGCAGTGCATGTTTTCTTATTGTGCAAATAAACCTTTCTCTAAGCATTTCCATTTGTTAGTTATCATTTCTTGTTGCTGTTTTGCAGAAAACTTTTAACAAATGCTCTCAATAGGGAGGTGTTGCGGTGGGTGTAGGGTAAAGCTGGTTGGTGGACCCAAATGCAGGACACGTAGGCTGACAGTTACAGTTCAGTGATATAGTTCAGTTTTAATTTAAACAGAAGGTGAGCACACTTACAAGAGCGGCTGAGTTGAGGAAATCCAAAATAAACACAGTCCAAACAAACAAGGTAAAACAACAGAAAAATCTAGAAACAGGTGAAAATCTAAAATCCAACAACTGACAAGGAACAAGCAAGACTAGCACGATGAGACAGGGCAGACAACACTACAACACGCGGTAATGACCTGACAAAGACTAACCCGAAACACCAGGTATATATATACACATAGGGTTAAGGAGCAGGGAGGTGGTGCACAGCTGATACTAATGGGACTAACGAGACACAGGCAGGCAGAGGGAGAGAGTGGGGGAAAACAGAGACTGACATGCAGAGGGATCACTGGGGTAACAGACACAACACAGGTTACTGAACACTAAACATCAAAGTCAGAAGTAACAGATCAGAATAACAAGAACGACAAATTAATCCAGACACCATCAGACATATCACCTAAAATGGAGGACTGTATTGGCTGATTCTAATGTTGACCATTCACTCTGGTTACATCGGTTAGAATGCAGGTGACAGGACCCCAGTGTATACGGCTCCCCTTCACTCCTTCAAGTGCCTGTGACTGCACAATGTCGGGTGCTGCAGCTGATCAGCAAAAGATGACTCTGATGGGACAATATATAGACAGTCAAGGAATAAATGCAAAACTGAAACTAGGATTGCCAAATCTAATTACAATTTATAGTTTTGAGTCATGTGACATGCGCGGTGACCTGGAGGGCAAAACTACAGACCAACATCACAACTCCCCCATAGAGACGCTGCAAAAGCAGTCAAATTTTATGTGAATCACCTGTTAACTTAAGATAAAGAAAGATATGAACACAAACTGCAAGTGTTGGGCATATCCAATCCATACAGCGTTACAGCATCCAGCATTTTAACCGCCAGATTCCCTGGGAATCTCGACTGGGTAATGTTTACTTTTACCTTCTTGGGAATCCCTCACATAACACAGCCCAGGCTTGTCTCCTCCTCAATTAGTAAATCCGAAAGCACAACAGGCATCCAGCATTTTGGCAACGGCGAAGGTGGAGAACAATCTAATATGAAGTTTATGACTGCATCTTCCGTCTAACCAGTTTAACAACCTAATATGAAGAGAGAAAAAAGGCCTCTTACTTTGGTCTGTGTTTGTGTGGAGATCCATTTTGGAGGCCTTATATTCCCTTTGGGCTTTACTAAGTCCTGATAGTCCTATTACAGGGAGCGATTAGGTTCCTGGATAGGGTTAAATTGTCACCTTAATAGCCTTGAAGTACACAGGGGTTCAGTTGGGTGAATCCTTCACCCAGCACTTCAGAAGAAGTCCTTTATGTACAACTAGTTGTCACGAGGTCCTGGCTGTGAGCCGGGTGCGAGTGCTGTGGATGTTTGTCTGGAGTGCATATGGTGAGCGTGCATACATGGAACTGCCCCTGCCTACCTCAGTGAACTCCTCACCCCACACACCGCCAGGGTGTGGGGTGAGGACCTTCCAGGCAGTCGCCCCACGGCTCTGGAATGCCCTCCCAGAGACCCTATGGGCCCCACAAACTGTGGAGGTTTTTAAGAAGGGCCTAAAGACTTTCCTATTTCAAAAGGCCTTTTAACAGTCATGGTTTTAATTCTTTTTTTTTTTTTTTTTTTGCGGTGTTTTATTGCTATTGTTGATTTTGTTATATTCTGCGAATTTTTATTAACCCCCTGTTACTGTAGCACTTTGAGATTTCTTTGAAATGTAAAGTGCATTATAAATAAAATTTATTATTATTAAAATGTATTATAGTCTGTTTCTACTTGGCTCTTCCTCCCTTTCTCTCTCCAGTCTGGGAGCTGGGGGCATGTCTGCTGCGGGCTCTGCAGCACCTGAGACTCCATCCTGAGACTGAATCCTCAATTAGCGCACCTGACCAGTGTTACACAATCAACCACTGTTTAAAGAGCAGGCTCAGACATCCTGTCCCTGCCGGTTGAATCTCCACGTGTATGTTGTGGCAGCCCCAGCCAACCTTTGACTTTGTCTTGAATCGTGAGTATCAATTGCATCTAGCTAACCTTTGTTTCTCTCTGTCTCAGAAGACTTCCATCTCCTCAGCAAACCACCAGCCAGTAAGCTCTCGGTTCCGCCCGCAGCCTGGACACTTTCCCGCTCCCAGATTTCCCTCCAACCCCGGACCTGGAGAGAGCCTCTGCCTCAAACCTCCTCTGACTTCCCCAGCTAATTCTCTTTTGAATAAACTGTCTAACTCAGATCTGCGTTTGGGTCTTCTCTGCCTGAAAATCCTAACACTGGTCTCATAGGATGTGCACATCTGACCACATTTTTGCAGCACATTTATGTACCCTCAGGTACATTTTGCCACAGCTTTGAGAAACAATGTCCATTGGGGGTGCTAAAGAGATGGGCTGTAGTTGACTTTGCTTTGTGCTTGTATAGCGCCTTTCTAGTCTTTTCGACCACTCAAAGTACTTTTATACTACATCTGCATTCACCGGGGGATTGAACTGCCAACCAATTAACAGCCAACCCGCTCTACCTCCTGAGCTACAGCCGCCCATACATACAACATTATCCAAGTATCTTAAATATGTCAATGTTATACAAGTTCAATATCTTTACCTCGTTCAAACATACGAAGATGACAGCACCAGCCATATCCAGTCAGGCCTTTCTGAAAATGTTGGAGCACAGATCTGTTCAAGCTGGAAAGGTAAGTCTGCCTGAATCACACTAAAACATATAACACGATCATATTACTGTATACCTAATATTTAACAGTGGGCAGTGCTTGCAAAGAAATCTCCTGCTGTCTCACTTGTAAAATAATATAACAAAGTTTTGGTACTAGACCTTCGTCAAGCAAACGGATGGGCATTGTTTAAAACAATGGGGTGGGATGGCGCAATGGTTAAGACGCCCGCCTTTGGTGTGAGAGACCCGGGTTCAATCCCCACTGTGTCCCTGAGCAAGACACTTAACCCATAGTTGCTCCAGAGGTGTGCGACCTCTGACATGTATAGCAATTGTAAGTCGCTTTGGATAAAAGCGTCAGCTAAATGAATAAATGTAAAAAATCCTAATCATTTTTTAATATGCAGACAGTATCTGTGCTGATACATTTCAGCGAAGGTTTTTTAAGTTTTCCTTCTGCCAATACAAAGAAGAGTATATGTGCCAGGTCCATATGTCCAGCATTTTCAGACATGTTGGCTGTCTGCTCTGATGGAAGAGGGAAAAGGGTAGGTATTATTCAGATGTTTAGGTTTGTCTAAGAAAATAGTAAAGAGGGGTTGTCTGTGAGGAGTCATGAAAGACATTTTGACAAATTATAGTAAATGTAGTGTGATTCCTTCTTAATGTCTTGAATGTTAACATATAATTGACAGGACTGCGTTGCCACCCATATGAGGGCTCATTCATGGCCAAAGACCAGGAAGTGGCCTTTGTTGACCTGATTAGAGGCAGCGTGAGCAGTGTAAGAAAGTTTTGATTTGTTTATTATTATAGTTGTTTATACAGCTGTTTAGTCTTTGCGTGGTTGTTTAAGTATGTAAAGATGTGTGTATTAAACTGACTTTATAGGTACTGCCAAGTTCACTTCTGGCAGAGAGATGTCAAAAAATTCTGGAGGTCAGATCAAGTAGGGAATTTAAGATGCAGCTGCAGGTATATATTTGTGTATGTGTGTGTATATGTATGATTCCCGAACGCCGATATTTGAGTTTTATGGCAATCCAAGTCTTACTCTGAGTAAGAATTGAAAGCATTACATTGCAAAGTGGTATTTATCCATCCTTTTTAGCAGAAAATTTGTTACACAATATTATTATAGGCATCCAGATGACAGAGATGTGTGCTCAAGCCTTGTTGGGTCAGTTGATGATTCCACATACACCCCTCCCCAGTAAAGTAAGCGCACTATAAAACGTAGTGGGAGTTATCGTGTGCAGTGCGTGACAGGACCATCGGCTGTGTGAATGATAACAGTTGATAGGCGTACATTAGTTCCTATCATGGGTGGGTAACAGCTACTCCTGCCAGACAGTAAAGTGTAGGCCTACTGAACTTTTCTGTGTAGTGATGTTAACACAGCATATCATTAGTGAACACTCCAGCCGGTCAGTTTTTGGTTGTCATGTTAATGTATTACGTCCGACTATTAACCACACCCCCATTCTCTGTTTGAGAAAGAACGTTCACCAAAAATGGCAGTCAAAACTGGGTGGAGGGGGGCTTTAAAAACTAGATTTACTTCTGATTGATCAGACATGGTTTCTCTTACGAGTTCTGACCCATTACTGCGGAGAAAGGGGAGAAATACTTGCATTTCTAAAGTTTATTCAGAGAGAGTTGTCAAAGAAAGCAAATGTTAAAATCCTCTGTATGGACACTACATGCAGATACCCCTCACTGTCATATTGCAGAAACTATGTTTGAATCAGCCTGTGTCTCAGCTTTATAGTGATGTTAGTCATTTTAGATGTAAATTAAAAATTGTTCTTTGTAACACTCACATGCTTCTAATTTTTAGGTAGTGGCCCTGCCTAAAAAAGGAGCAGTGATGGAAAGAGCAGAAATGATGCAATTTCTTAGCTATGCTAAAGCAAAGTGTGAGGTACATGCAATTGCTTTAATTTTGGTGTGGCTGTAGCTATAGGGAAAGAATGTGTCAGAGAATAGAACGTGCCGTGTGTTATCTTTCACCAACTGCTTTTCAGCTGCTTGTTCAAAAAGATTGTTTTACCATCCAAATGAAAGGTTTATGTCACAAGATATTTGAGAGATAAATTACAAATATATTAAAAACATACAATCTTCAATGCAAATTATTTTTTACATAACATAATTCTACATAACATTTCTCATGTTATGTTTCAGGTGAGATGGGGTGGCAGAAGCCAGGATGGTGCAGGAAACACAGTAGGAGAGGAAGTGGGCAAGGTGTATTATTAATGTTACTATTGTAACTATGGCTACAAGGAGTCTTAATAGAAACCATAACACTAAAAATACTTATTTGGCATCCAAGTAAAATGCCTGGTGTGAGGAATAAAGTACATGAGTTAAAATTAAAGTTTGCCAATTCTTATTTTCAGGCCCCAAATACCTAGGTTAAGACAGTACATGTTATGTCTTAAAGAAACCAGTTTAAGATCTATGATGTGTAGGTAAGATTGATATGTAATGGAGATCAAACATTAATTGTAATATTTTCCTCATAGGTGAAAGGCTTTCTTTCCTGTTCAGGACTTGTCACAAAATACATGAGAAGACAGGTTGGTGTTACACTACACACACTGTAATAAATCAATAATAAATAAAGTTGAACAATGTTTACAGAGAATTTAAAAAAAAGTTTCCCTCTTTCATCCTGATGAAAGTTATATCCAACCACAGCTAAAGCGGAAACTATTACGCTGGGGACAGGTCCGAATCAGAATGTCTCATCCACTTTTTGAAAGCTTTTCTTAAAAATGGGGAGTACCGGCACCTTTTTTTTTACACTTCAAGCACTACATGTTCTACTTGGAAAGACAGACACACCTGTTAATGACTTTATACGCATAACAGAAGGTGGCTGGCTATATGTTGAAAATGAGATACCAGTTGTATCTCTTTGTCTTCGCTCCAGGTTGTACTGAAGACTAAAGGTTCTTGGCTGTACAACACCTTAGTGGAAGGAGATCAGATTGACAAGGAGTTGGCTTGCAGAGGGCTACATACTACCATGGGAGAGACATGAAGATGGTATGATACGTATGAATTGCTAGTTTAGCTTATTGTTCTTTTAGTCTATGTCCATAGTAAATGGAATCCAAATTTCAGTTTTCAATCTTCTTATGGAGTGATGGTTTCAACCACATTTACATATTTACCATTTTCTGTTTTGTTACCTCTCATGCAACAACACATAGGAAATATTACAATACCAGTATTTGACAATACAATATGTCCCAATTGTGGGGCATAAAAAATTAATCGCGATATCAGCACCATGTTACTTTGCTGTAGTAATGTAGTAAAAATTGTTTACATTAAACAGAACCAGTGCTGTTGCACAACGATTTGTGTTTCAGAAATAATCACCATTCTGTTATAATAAATATTACTTGCCAAAACTTAAACTTTATTTTGAAATTAATTACTACAATGACAAATGAACACCAAATGTAGTAACAAAAACAAAAATTTATTTCAGATTTTCTCTACATTCTTTTATTTGAAGTGTGGTTCTATGTTGCCCCTACTGAAATCCACTGGGGGAAAAATGAAATACAATTATTTTACATTGTCAACAGCTACATATAGTTAGTCCAAATAGTATGTTGTAGTATGAAATGAAACAATGAATCATGTTAGATAAAAGCATGTTTCTGTCAGTTGACATAAGAGAGATTTCTAAATTTAAAAAAAAAGATTACTAAATAGGACAGCATTTCAAAGCCTGTGATTAAAATAAGAATTTAATCTTCATTTTATTTTTCCACGAGCCATGCCATCTAATAACGCACTCCAACTGTGTGTCTCATCAGTGGAATATTTACCTTTCCTTCATAACCGTAAAAGTACTTCCTGTGAGACACACTGCACTGCACAACCTACAGCTATGGCTCTATGAGCTCATATAACCAACTCTGGAACAGTGTTGCCAACTTTTCAGTAAGGAAAGTAGCTAGTAGCTGTCCTAAAAGTTTGCATAATTGGCCATGTACATGTAATTTTGATGGACGCTGTAGGAGAGAGCAATAACGTTGTGGTAGAGACAAAAAGTGAATAAACACCTACAATTACTAAGAACTACAACCATGTAGTTCTAAACATATTTGCCGTGAACATCCCAGTGAGTGCTTTGGGACGAGTGAGGGGCCCAAGGCAGCACCCGCTGCTCATTGAACGATACGTGCTTTCACCTCACAGTCTTCAACAGTCTCCAATAACACCTGAAAAAGACTCCAGTTACTTTTTTGAAAAAGAGTAGCTAGATGGGTCTGAAGAGGGTTGTGCGCAGGCGATGTCTTGGCAATCTGACAGATTTGGAGAGCTTTTTCAAAGAAGAGTGGGCAAATATTGCCACGTCAAGATGTGCTCTGGAACATAGGCAACAGTTAATCATGTCAGAACTTTTTCCACCTTTAATGTGATCTATAATGTGAACAATTCAATAGAAAAACTAAGCCATGACTTTGTGGATTTGGATGTGTGCTTTGGGTCGTTGTCATGCTGAAAGTTGAACTTCCTCTTCATCTTCAGCTTTCTAACCGACACCTGAAGGTTTTGTGCCAAAGTTGCCTGGTATTTGTTTATAAATACCAGACAACTTTGTTTATAATTCCCTTCAGCCTGATTAAAGACCTGGTTCCAGGTGAAGAAAAACAGCCCCAAGGCATGATGCTGCCACCAACATGCTTAACTGGTATTCTTTGGGTGATGTGCAGTGTTGTTTTGAACGAAACATACCTTTTGGAATTATGGCCAAAAAGTTCTACCTTGGTTTCATCGGACCATAACACATTTTCCCACATGCTTTTGGGGGACATGTTTGTTTTTGCAAACTTCAGCTGTGCTTGGATGCTTTTCTTTGTAAGAACGGGCTTCAGTCTTGCCACCCAGCCCCATAGCCCACTCTTATGAAGAATACGGGAGATAGTTGTCACATGTAGCACACAGCCAGTACTTGCCAGAATTTCCTGCAGTTCCTTTAATGTTGCTTTAGGCCTCTTGGAAGCCTCCCTGACCAGTTTTCTTTTCGTCTTTTCATTAATTTTAGAGGGACGTCCAGTTCTTGGTAAAGTCACAGTTGTGCCATATTTTCTCCATTTGATGATGACCATCTTCACTGTGTCCCATTGTATATCAAATGCTTTGGAAATTCTATTGTACCCGCCTCCTGACATGTCTTTCAAGATCTCTCTGATGCTTTGAAAGCTCTCTGTGGACCATGGATTTTGCTCGGAGATGCAACTAAGAAAATATCAGAAAAATCCTACTAGAACCGCTGAACTTTATTTGTGATTAATCAGAGTCACTTTAAATGATGGCAGTTGTGTAATGACTTGAATGTGATGTTTATATTTTAACAATGTGATGTTTATAATTATATATATATATATATATATATATATATATATATATATATATATATATATATATATATAATTTTTTTATTTTGTAGCAGTGTGTCATTGTGACCCCTTGCTGAGTCTGGCTAAACAAATTTTCTGGGTACAGAGACTGCATTTTAACAAATGACTGAAATCTTAAAATATGAAATTAATGCACTGGCGACCTGTCCAGGGTGTATCCCGCCTTTCGCCCAATGTCAGCTGGGATTGGCTCTAGCCCCCCATGACCCTGTACGCAGGATAAGCGGTTGATGATGGATGGATGGATGGATGGATGGATGGATGAAATTAATCCCATGAGTGTACACAATTCCAAAGTACTTCTTATTATTAATCATTTATATTTGTTTTGTGTAAGCTGGGATTGGCTCCAGCCCCCCGTGACCCTGTACACAGAATAAGCGGTTGATGATGGATGCATAGATGGATGGATATTTGTTTTGTCCCATATCTCATGAATCAGTAAGTCAATAAAGCTTCAGAAGGAAGTTGTTCCAATGAAAAGTTTTAACAGTGAGGTATGTCGGTTATACAGAGTTAGCAGGTCAAAACATGCAGTGATGTGAACTTGATACAGATGTTAATTTAAAACACCTCACCTTTCTGTTGAAAGGGAGTTTGGAACAGCTCCATTTCTTGAGAAGTGCTCTAATGTTTATGTGAATTACTTTACAAAACATTACCAGCCACTTGTGAAAGTCTCGGGATGGTAATAAACAGCAGCCCAACACTGTGCCAACAGTGGCACTACATGGCTTGACCACACCATAAAACAACAAATTATATTGTTGTCTGTTGTTTGAACATACTCGGGGAGCTTTGTGTTTCCAGTTGAAATATTTGAACAAATAACACACACTACAACTTATATAACAGAAGGAAATGATGCAGAAAAAGTGTACAATACATCAAGATAATATATGTTTTTACAAGAGATTTGCAAAAGTTTAACCTTAACTTTGTCTTATGCCATTTAAGAATAAAGGTCAGTTCTACCAATGAAATCGATCAATGCATCTTAACTACTGGCTGAGTTTACTTTTGGATTATAAATGCCAACACAGAGTATCAAAGGTTCATGTAAAGTTAAACAGACCTGACTCTATTCACTATTAAATTTTTATGTCTTGACCAATCATTGCCAACCAATCTAGTGCTCTGGAGATAAATCTGTATATAATAAAAACATAAAGCCAGGTCATTTCAGAACATGAATATGAAAATGAAAGTCATATGTCTTTCTCTTTGATTGTCATACAGTAGCTTACGGCAGTAAGATTGTGCTGCAGTTCACCAGAGGCGGGGTTTGTGCAACATTAAAATACATATTTACTTAAACACATGAACACCCACCCTCACAGCCTCAGGCGTTTACAGCCATATTATATAAGACAAAGTCCCTCCGCTACTGTACATCCACCCAACCTTTCTCTCTCAAGCTGTGAGGTGAGTATTGGTCTTCAAATGCAAATAACATTGATTGAGATTTTACAGTTGAGCAGTGTGTATAGCCTGCAGGGCATTTTGTTGCAGGAAACAAGACAGCCCATGTAAACATGTTATACTTATACTTATAAGAGACTGATGTGTATGTGGTAAGTAGTGAAAAATGCTGTACTTTTTTACTTTATACTGAATAGCAATTTGTTATTAAGATATTCCTAAGATAGACCTCTTAAATATGTCATTAATAATAATAATAATGTGTTGTGTAATGTGTTAAATTACATGAATCCTATAGTTTCTATTAGACTGCAGTAATGTTTGCATAGTTTATAGTCTTTTGTAAAGGTTTTAGTATCTCATAAAATACAAACAGGTGACAAATTAAAGAAAAAAACAGAATTTATGAGAGAATAAATATCATTAAGTGAAAGATAACAGTAAAAATCTCTACTCACAACTTAAGAATTAAAGCTAATGATCAAATGTTTTCCAAATCAATATAGCACTCTTTAGATTTAAGGTCTCAAGTTTGAGAACTTTTATTTTAGTGTATGTTTTTTTAATTTACTCATCTGCATCTCAATAGCAATGTGTATGCTAAATTAAAGGTTCTGTGTCTCATTTTCCTTAACAGAGCCCAAACACTGCAGCAATGCCTCTTCCCGGTGTGTGTCTGAACATCTTGGAGGCACGTCACAAGCAAGATGGTTATGGGTGCTTTGCCAACCCTGAGAAGTTCCTCAGACAAGACTTCAAGGAGCTGAAAGATTACTGTGTCTTTCGAGAAGTAAGGTTCATAGACAAGACGTTTCCCCCTGACAAAAACTCCATCGGAGAAGGGCTACTGAGCCCTTCCGACTTGGCCAGTGTGGTGTGGCTGAGACCAGCGGTGAGTGTTTTGGATAAAGGTCCCACATCACAATAAATGTTAGTGTTTAATCAAGCATGTAATTTGTTGAAGTTTGTTGTTGACTAAATTTATATAGCTGAGATTAAAAACTAGAGTCTGTCAGTGATTCAGTGTTTAGCACTTTCAGACTCAACCTGCCTGACGGGCTATGTTACAATCTACACTGACAATACAAAGCAAGTAATTGTGTAAGTTGCAACACACTGCGCCTGAAAGGAGGAAGTTGTTTGGTTGGATTTCAAAATCTAGATGTCTTGTATTGCTTGTTTCTCCAAGTTGCCTACCCTAGCTTTAAGTAAAAGAAACTGTGCAATTCAAGTCATTGCCGTAATTGTTCTTTCTCTCCATACTGGCCTTTAAAATAAATGCTTCACAACCAGTATTCTTTGAAGTTCAGTTTGCTTCCTTGTTGCACTTCAATAGAGCCAGAGCAACACAACTTTTACAAACAAAAAAAAATTACTTTGGAGGATGCCCACTTAATTTGGCTAACTGCAACTGCTGAAACTTCATGTTAGCTTCAGCTGAATTTAGGAATGCATTTTTTTGTATGGAATAAAGCTGGAGTGGATTTTGTCCCCAAACTCTTACGTTGGAGTTGTGCTAGGAGGGGATCTTTAAATATTTCATTGTGCGTACCACATAAGCATGTATTAAGACTGACTTGAAAAACTTGAACCTGTCTTTTAAGTCTTTAAAGAGTTTGTTTTTGACTTGTTAACACTCCATTTGTTCCAGAAAATTGCTCCTAAACCATCCTTCATACTTGATGGGATCTCCAGGTTTGACTTTGGCCAAGGAATACTTGGTAGGGAAATCTTCATTCATAATATTTTGCTTTTCTGCCTTCTTGTGTCAAGAAAATGCTGTGGGCTCGGGCAAAAATGCAGACACTGGAAACTGGCAGTTGAAGTTCTTGTGATGTATTAACAAAAATTGAACACACTTACTTGAGTCCCAGAGTCCAAACAAATCCAAAAGTTAAATTCCATTTTTCAGACAGAAACAGAAAATCCAAAACGCAAGTGAAATAAACAGTAGTTCTGCATGACATTGTGTTATTCATCTGCACATGCGGGTCATTTTCAGGCCATGGACAGTTCACATTAAAGTCCGATATGGGCATGTAAGCAATAATGTGAACTGTCAAACAACAAATTTGATCTGGGGAAAAAAAATCTGCCTGCATTCTGAATGTACAGGGGCAAACAAACAGGGAACAAGACAAGAGATGAACACATCAGGTATTCAGAACAGACAGATAAAGCTCAACAAAGAATACAGAGACGGATGTTATCAAACACAGAACTCCTAACATCTTTTCTTTCTGACAACTCAATGACCATGTTTTACTCAGGAAACTGCTGGTTTCTTGCATCTATCGGAGCTCTGACATTCCAGAATGAGATCCTTGAGCAAGTTGTTCCTAGTGAACAAACATTTGATGTGGACTACTGCGGGATGTTCCACTTCAGGGTAAATATTATAATATATAATATCAGTGCATCTGATTATTATTGAACACTAATTGATTGTGTATGGAGCCCCTGAAGTCACATAAGCTGATTTTTTGTATCTTGTGCACAAGATACTGTAATCTTATGGGACTTCAATTCTGTAATTATTGTGTAATATCATAATAATCATAATAATCATAATAAATATAATGAGATAATACAAATAAATAATTGTAATTTAATGTCAAAATTATGATAACTTTGTAAGAAATTGGACTGCCACACTTTCTTTTGTTGCAGTTTTGCTGTAGCAATTGACATCAAAGAAAATGAGTTGACATAACAATCTCATTTTCAATGTTTATTTAGTAGTTGTTCTCTTACATTGTCTTAATCAGCAGATGGAGTTTTCTTAGTTGTTGTAGAATTAGAGATGTTCAAAGATCAAGAACTAGGAGAGAATTTTTTAGTTCACTGCTGTTTTCAAGCTCAAGATTGAAGCTCAGTGACAATGAGGTTCAAGTGCTGACTTACAGATTACAGGTATCAATGGTGTCCACGCCTGGCATAATTGGGAGTGGCAAAATCATCACAATTCTGAAATCAAGGAGGGCGGACAATGATTTTAAACATATAGTACAGCAAAACCTACCAAAGAGTCTTTTATTTTCATACAGTAGAATGTTTTAACTTGGCAAAGTCACCTGAACTGAAAGTCATCTGAGTATTCATTTCACTTCAATACCAGACTGAAGGCAAAAGGCAGCTGAAACAAGAGAAAACTGCAACATTGCAAATGTCTGTTGATGTCTGTGGGTTGCAGAGCTTAGCCAGTCATTTATTGCAAAATACACAAAACATTATGAAATATCATGACATAATGTGAAAAATAAATATTTTGCCCACATAAACATAATTAATGACAATATATTGACAAAACACAACTTCTTATTTTTTAATCATTCAGTTTTGGAGATTTGGAAAGTGGGTGGACGTCGTCATTGATGACAAGCTACCAACAATAAATGGGAGACTAATCTTCGTTCACTCCAAAGACCAAAATGAGTTCTGGCCTGCTTTGCTGGAGAAAGCCTATGCCAAGTATGAAAACAAAAGTACATTGTTACACAAAGACATAAATGCAATTTCAGAGCATGAGTTTTCTATTATTTCTGGACTATATCTGTAAAACTAATATCACATCTACCTGTGTCAGGGTGTGTGGTTCCTATACCGACATGAGTACTGGGACTCCTTCAGAGGCTATGGTGGACTTCTGTGGTGGTGTTCACATGAGCATTAAACTGTCAGATCCCCCTCCAAACCTATGGGACCTGATGTTCAGAGCTGGCCAATACAAGTCACTGATTGGCTGTGGTACACCTCAAGGGGTAAGTACACTAACAACACTGTGTCTTTGCAGTGCACAGTGACTATTTAGAGAGGTGCCAGTGCAACAGGAGCTACAGTAAAGGCAAAAACGGTAGCTAATCTTTTTAATTCATTGAATCCAAATAAGAAGGGAAAGCTTTGTCGCTAAAATATGAAGAAATGATGATGGGTTCCTATCATAGACTGTCTGTAAGAATTGGACATAGTCATGGTGACGTCATCCGTTAGATTGTGGACTGCCGTTTTAAAGCTGAGGAGTTCATGGCTGATAAAGCGCCGCCGTGTTGAGTTTTTGCAACCAGGAAGTGCCCGGAACGATTCGGTGGAGCTAACGGCCATGTGTGGAGCTAGCTAGCTTGCTTAGCTAGGTGCATCCTGTAATTCACGTTAACTGTCATTTTAACAGAGCTGATAACTTTGTCTAGTGAACAACAGTCTTAAAACTAAATGTACTCACCAGAGAAAGTGAACAACCGACTCCTTTTTCAGCAGCACCTAATTGACTGGTTGCCATGGTAACAACTTGTCAATCACAGATAACCATAGACCATAGTCTATTTTAAAAGAAAAACATTATAAAACACTTAAAAAAACATTATTCACTAAATCAACATAATTTTGTATTGACTTGAAACTAGCAACTGAGACCATAAACTCATCAGGAAAGTTACATACAACACAGACAGATCTGACATTGAAATGTGTTAGCTTGCTGAGAGTTAACTAAGAAAATGATTACCAGTGCCATATACACTCACTGATCACTTTATTAGGCGTTGGAGTTCATTGAACTAATTGTCATGTTCAAGAAACCAGTTTAAGATGATTTGAGTATTGTGACATACAGTATATTATCCTGCTGGAAGTAGCCATCAGAAGATGGGTACATTGTGGTCATAAAGGGATGGACATGGCCAGCAACAATACTCAGGTAGGCTGCCGCATTTAAACAATGCTCAGTTAGTACTAAGTGCCCCAAAGTGTGCCAAGAAAATATCCCCACACCATTGCACCACCACCACCAGCTTGAACTGTTAACACAAGGCAGAATAGATCCAGTCTTCCCATCTGACCTCTGACATCAACAAGCATTTTCTTCGACATAGCCGCCGCTCACTAGATATTTTCTCTATAAACCTTAGAGATGGTTGTGCGCAAAAATCCCAGTAGATCCACAGTTTCTGAAATATTCAGACATCCCGTCTGACACCAACAACCATGCCACGTTCGATGTCACTTAAATCCCCTTTCTACCCCATTCTGATGCTCGGTTTGAACTTTAGCAAGTTGTCTTGACCACCTCTACATGCCTAAATGCTTTAAGTTGCTGCTATGTCAAACCTAATAAAGTAGATGTATATCTATTAAATATTAAGCTACAGACAGCAGCTGGTTAGCAGAGAGACTGGAGATGAGGGGAAACAGCTAGTCCGACTCTGGCACATGGCCATAACCCCAACTTGTTGAATAAAGTGAACAAAGTAAAATGTGTAAATTAGTGAGCTTTAGATGTGCTGGTAGGCATATTTTGTTGCCTACCAGCAACACTCTTACCTTTGCTATTGGCTTTAGCTTCACAATTACCATACAGACATGAGATTGGTGTAGATCTTCTCTTATAACTCTTGGCACAAAAGTGAATAAGTGTATTTCCAAAAATGCTGAAACATTTCTTTAAGCAAATCAAAAACAAAGCATTAGTTGTTTGCAATTCAGCCATAAGCGACCTGTTTCATTGTTAGAGACAGGGCTTGACGTTAGAACCCCCCAACTGCGGGTAGAATTTGCCAGTGGCATGTGAGACAATCCCTATTACTAGCCAATTTGGCAGGTGGCATTCATAGGACTGCCCGCTAAACGTTGTGATATAAGGTATTAATCAAGAAGACCCAGAGTTGACTTGCATTTTTTCCAGTCTGATGGCTGCTCCGAAGCTCTCTGCTCTTGTGATGCCTGTCTGTCATCAGTCACGCTGTCATTGCTGTCAGCAGCCCAGCAGGAGAGACTCTCTTGTGTTGCCTGGATCTTGTAACTGCACTGTGGACAACTCTGATGTCTTGACCACAGAGGAATGGTATTAAAACTTGAAATCTTGACCACAGAGGAATGGTATAAAATCTTACAGTTAAAACATGAGACTAATGTAGACTAATGGAAAAGCATAATGGAAAAACAAATCAAATCTTTATCATCAATCTTCAAAACTAAATAACTGTCTTTGACTTGTAGGAGACATCTGCCAACACAATACTGCCAAACGGATTAGTCCAAGGCCATGCCTACACCATCACAGGTGTGAAACAGGTGAAGAATTACACTTTTCATTATCATTACTCATCTGATAGCGATCATAATGACTATATTACCAACAGCTGGCACTCAGGCTTTTAAACTTTTATTGAAGTGTACATTTGAAAATGATTCATGAGAAAATGTTTTGCATTGTTACATTCATGTCACATAACAATGGTGCTGTCTCCCCTGATGACTGCTGCTCAGATGATAAGCCAAGGGAAAGTAGTACACGTGGTGCGCTTGTGGAACCCCTGGGGCAAAGGAGAGTGGAACGGAGACTGGAGTGATCAGTAAGACTGACTCCTACTCAGTGACTGTTTCACAGGCAAATGGCAACTTTCCAATAACAAAATAAGTGAATGTGACTTTATTGCCACACACATAAACACAGACACTTACATAAGGATGCAGTTTACCACTTTTCACATCTACTTTTAGCCACTACAGCCACTTCAAAAATCCTGAACTAGATAGGTTGCCACTCAATGCGTATTGTATTAAGTGGCAGTGTTAGGTGGATAATGTGCAGTTTTTAAGCCTAAGGATAAGTTGTAACTTTCCTGTGAATGCTGAAAACGACTTAATGAGATGTGGTCTCCTCTCTTACAAGGTCATCTCTGTGGAAAACCGTGAGTGCGGAAGACCGTAACCAGTGCCTTTCAGTGGCTGATGATGGAGAGTTTTGGTAAGCAAATGCAATCAAATGTAAAAACCTTTGTAAGCATCCAAATGTTTCCTTACCCACTCAGTTTAGGATTATCAGTATGTTTTGAGACACAAAGCACCTTGCAGAACTGGCTTGCTTGTCACTCCCTCACAAACATGTTAATTCACAAATACACAGAGGGAGCTGTTAGTTTTCTTTGCTTAATTAAACAGGTACCTGTTGTGAATAGAAAATATCTCATGTGCACTTCTTACACCAATTATAATAATATAAATGCTATTTTTCTTTCAGGTGAAACATCAATTGAAATATATTTCTAGCCAAAATAAAGACATGTCAGTAATGTTACATAGCTTGCGAACACACAATATACTGTAGCTTGTGTTTAGAGCGCATGGAGACATGAAAAATCACATTTTTCCACGTTTCCCAAGTAAAAAATGTTACTTCAAAAAATTATCCTGGCAAAAACTTTTTTTCACCTGGTAAAACATCTTTTCCCCACCTGTTTCAGTGTTTTAAAGATAAAAAAACAAACTAAATGAATGAACTTAGAGACTAGAAAATGACCAGAATATTTTTTTATTTCTTGCCTACCAGGGCTTCCATACCCAACTTATGCAGAAGAGATCTTTTTTTAATTTTTGTTGGTTTCATATTTTCACCATCACATCTAGAAAATCATTTATATTATCAAAATGAATCTCTACTTTTGAACAGGATGACCCTAGAAGACTTCTGTAAGTTCTATGAAGATCTTGACATCTGCTCCCTGTCTCCCGACTTCATTGATGGAAACTCATCTCATCACTGGAAGACCTCCTTCTATGAGGGGAGATGGGTTGCAGGAACCACTGCTGGAGGATGCATGAATTATAGAGGTACCTCGATATTTACAAGACTTTTGGGGCCCTATCTTGAATCCGGTGCAAAGTGGCACAAAATTTTTATTCTAAAATAAGGGTTTATTCTAAAATAAGGGGGTCAGGCCAATTGTTGACACATTGTTATCGTGAAGCAGCATGAAGGGTCTCATACACAGTCTAGGTTCATACAGTAAATCTGTGCAGGGTATAACCTGCGTGTTGCTCAATGCTAACTGGGATTGGCAGTGCAGTGGATAGGAGTTATTTGCCTGACAGGGCTCCATGGTAGTGACTTGTCAATAACAAGGTTGTCCTGCCCTAAAGAATCCCCTGATTTATGGTCTTTTTTCCTCTAAATGGGACCATAATTTCCTAAATAAACCTCATGCTGTATTGAAGAAGACTTGAAACCTGTGACTGACACCATAAACTCATTATTAAAGTGTTTACTGAGGTAATAAATCAAGTGGGAAGTAGGTTTTTGCAACCAGTGGAAAGAATGCATGTTTAAGGGACTTTGGCTTCACTTTTAATACCCGGAGGTTCCCGCTTACCGTGTACACAAGATAAGTAGTTGATGATATAGTTTGAAATAATCCGCACACAATGACCTTGTTTATATCTGATTTACTGAATCTCATACAGACATTTGATTGATATAAAACCTAGACTTATAGGCTAAGCTAACCTGTGCGGCTAAGCTAGTCATTAGCTAAGCTAGTAAGTTACTCTCTAATAAGCTGTTGATGTTTGCAAGACTGCTGTGGAAGAAAGTTATATATATACTAAAATGCAGACACATGGTGGGTACAAGCAACAGAAGCCAAGAGAAACTATTTGTCAAATTCCTGGCATAGAAACTTAAAACACAAACTATCATAACAGAGCTTATTAGATGAACGGCAGCGAGAGTAAAACACCACAGAGGGAAGTGCTTAAGATTAGATAAGAAAGCACCAGTAAGGCAGTTTTACATAGTAGGGTACTTGTGCGTTCAGTCCTCACACCAGTAATAAACTTCATGCCTTTAAAAGCTTGGCCTGATAAAGTAAAGTTGCAATAAAACAAAAGTCCATTACAATGGCACTGTAGCTCAATCACTTGAGTTTGTATGTTATTTAGTATGGAATAAGTTAAATAATCACAAATGGTCCATTTCGCGAACAGTTCCAACTTGAAATGAATGATTGAGGCATCAATAATTCTCAATAACATTTCATTTTAACCTTAATAAATCAATCAAAGCACTCAGCCTTCTCTTTGCAAAATGATAAAATGCTAATCAACCTTGTTTCTCTCTTTGTCTTTCAGACAGTTTCTGGACTAATCCACAGTATCGGGTCAAGATTGATGGTGAATATTCAGAGAAAGAGGGTGACAAAAACATGCTGGTGTCTCTCATGCAAAAGCCTGACAAGAGGCACAGACGCCTGGTCAAAAATCTCCACATTGGATTCGCTGTATTTGAGGTATGAAGTGCCCAAATCAAAACAAATAATAAAATAAAGTATTCAAAGTAATCAAATAGAAGAATACTCAAAACACCTGCAATCTAATCATGTTCTAAGGTATCAAAGGACAGCCACAGTAAATCAAAAGTAAGCATACAGTAAATGGATGATCAAAGTCAAAGTCAGTGCAGCACTTTTGTAGATTAGACAATAGTTGGCCAGCAAGGCAGGTTAAAGTCTTGATCAGAATCTGCTTTTCATTTTGGGTGAGTGTTTATATGCATGTAAGAATACATGATTAATTATTAATTGAATTAATTGCTTTTTTCCCCAACACAAACTCATCTTTCACCGATTTCCCTCAAGGTGACTGAAAAAGTAAGTAACCGTTTTAAACCAATCTTATTTACGGTGAACATTTTATACCTACAGTCTGGTAAATTATATAAACTACAGATAACTGAAATGTCTGTTTTTTATCACAGTACAAGGCACAGCGGGGGAAGTTCCCAGCCTCTTTCTTCAGCAGTTGCTCACCTGTTGCCCAAACTAAAATCTACATGAATGCACGTGAAGTAATGGAGCTCTTTAAGCTGAAGCCTGGTGAATACCTGATTGTGCCGTCCACCTTCAATCCCAATGAGACAGCCTCCTTCATTCTGACCATCCACTCCAAATCAGAGGCCCATGGCTTGTATGCTCACTTTCTCAGTCCACTGCTTGTTTTACTGTTTGTATAAATTAATCAAGAAACTGAGTTTTCATGTTAAGCTAAAATAAAACACGCTAATCCAATGTGGAATGTCTTCTGTCTTTCTCCACAGTGAGAATTCTGCTGACATTAAACATGAGCCAGTTGGAAAGGTGTGCAAGATTTATTATTATAACTATATAACTATATTCTGTTGCAAGTATGTGATATGTTTTAATGATCTTATTTAATTTGGGGTGAAATTACTCAATTCTCTTACACTTTGTGTTCTATTTTGAATTCCCAGCTTGAAAAGATCACAAAAGTGACGGATGATGAAAATAAGAAAAACTTTTTCCGTCAATACTCCGACAAGGTAATATATTTATGACTGACATGTGTCTCGCTAACTAGCATAATTGTAACTAGTGAGTTTAAGTAGGACTTGGAACCTCACCTATTTTCACATAGTTTAAGGCTGCAGTAATCAATATTTTCATGTAAACAATGGGTCAAATAACTCTGCTGTTCCCTTCAGCTTTAAGGCCATCTTATGTCAAACGTGTGTGATGTTCAGCTTGTTGTGGAGTTCTGATGGTGTAGCCTGCAATAAGTTTGTCTACTAGCATAAAAGAGATGTAATTAGCAATCACAGCAATGCACAAGTTATCCACATTAAGTAGCAGTCTTTGCCAGAATGATCCTTTTTGTTTTTGATCCGTTAAGATTTGGCTGACAGAAAACTCACTATTGAAAGCTTATGAGCGTTTTGGTTTTCATTTCCAGTATGAAGAGGTGGATGCTGAGCTGCTCCAGAACCTGCTAAATGACAACATCCTGAAAGGTTTGGACTATAAAAGCATAAGAGCTCAATAAACATTAGAATACATTGTAAAAATCATCTGCTATGTGTTTTGCTATATTGCTACGTTCAGGCCAAAGTACGTCTCATGTCGATTTTTCTTCTTTTTTATTTTTGTTACATTTTCAGGAGACTTGAAATCTGGAGGCTTCAGCATTGATGCCTGTCGTAGCATGGTTGCACTGATGGATGTATCCTGTAATCCTGTCCTCACTTAAATAATAGATTTATACTTTTTAAAAGAACATTCCTCACAGTGATTATAGTTACATAAATCACAAATGTAGTGTACATGGAAACAGTGCCAAACTCGCCTGCCCTTTTGTTTATTTAATACACAACAGTCAATGTGAAGTTCAGGCTAGGATGTGAAGTTTTGTTACCTTAATGTTGGGTTAAAAAGTCATCAATCACAGGCAAACTGAACAGTAATGAATTTGTTCATCTGTGGAAGAAGATCATCAAATACAAGGTAAATGGAAGTCCATCTTAAACATTTCATAGCAGCAATGTGCAGTATGAAAAAAAAATGGTGTTTTTTTTGAAAATTAAACCATGTAAACCTGTTCTAGTGAAACCTATAAATAGGATTATTATTTAAAATAATATTTACATATATTACTGTGTTGCAGCCTCTTCATTGTACCATTAATAGATATGCATCTACATATACTGTAGATTTGGAAGATTTTCCTCATAATTGTTTTGTGTTTTCGTCTTTTACCAGGACATCTTCTTCCTCACTGATGTTTCACGAACAGGAACCCTGTCACTGAGTGAGCTGAGGAATGCAATTGTAGCTTCAGGTAGACCAGTTAGGATTCATTTATTTCCTAGATTATGAATTCAAGTCAGTACCAAACACTGGGAAACATAATAAAAATGTTTTGGATATTTTGATGATCATTTATATGTAATTTTTTTTATGAATTCCAGTTTGACCCTTTTTTTCTGACAACTTTTAAAAATGTTGTAAGACCTTGCAAATGTTGGTGGGATTTGGCTTTCACAAAACATATCACACATTAGAGGAATAAATTAAATTTCAAAACTCCTATTACTCTGTGTATGCTGAACAGGAATGACTATCAGAGATGACATGCTTAATTTGATGGCTCTGCGCTATGGTGCCTCCTCTGGACACATGACGCTGGAGAGCTTCATCAGTCTCATCCTTCGCCTGGACTGCATGAACAGTAAGTGAAGTCAAGTGGGAAATTATGACTAAAGAGAACAAAAACCGTTTAAATTAAAACATATGTATATCTTCATGTTGGAAAGTTCCCAATTAGAAAGTCCACCAGTTGAAAAATGATCTAGTAATACTATGTATAACACTGAAAGCTTAAGATGGTACAAAGTTATTAACAATTTCTGTTTTACTCAACAGAAATCTTCAGACAGCTGTCTGATGGAAAATCCATAAATCTTCAGGAGTCAGAGGTAATAAAATGTATTCTTCTTGTTTGGAGTTCATGGTTAGAACTTTACACACTGTACAGCTTTTGATAGTTGTGTAAATGTTGCATAAATAACATGTCTCCCTTGTTATTTTCAGTGGATTTACATTTCAATGTACACTTAAGCCAACCAGGCAGATGAACTGAACAATTCATCTGGAAATACACAAGTAGATGTTTCAAAAGAATGTTTTCTTTTCAAAATCCATTCCTCTGCAGAAAAGCTGTTACCCAGTATGTGTATGTAATGTAACTAAAGGGTATTTTCTTTTTATATTCATATAAAAATGTGTGTTAAACATAACATTACCTATCCTATAACATGAAGCTAAAACACCTTTGTAGACTTTATCTGTATTATTTGTTTGTATTACCAGTAGTATTTTTCACTCTGTGCTGTATAAAATAAAGCCATTATACAAACACTTCAGATGATTTCAGATTTCAGTGTATGAATCTTTAACAAAATAAACTTGTACCTGTAGATTTTATGCTCACTGGCTTGATTTGTGCTGGAAACCTTACTTATCCACCTTAGTACCTACATCACCCTCCTCTTTTTGACATGTTTCCTGATCATTTCAATCACTTATTAATTATTATTATAACTAATGTTTCATTATTAACAAATGAAGTTGATCTTTAATCACAGTTATTGCTTTACTTGACTCCAGCTTACTTATCACATAAACTTTGGAGAATATCCAAGGTTGGATTGTTTGAATTGACAGTGATAGTAGAAATTATTTATTTAATAATCTAGCTTAAAAAGTATCATTAATGATGCACCAATCTGAGGGGATGTCAGCTTGGTTCGGATAAACAGTGTTTAAGCCATCAAGTTTTCATGAAGACTTTTTGCTTCCAGTCAAGTGTTCACAGACGTCTGATGAAAATACATTAGTGTCGCACTTCTGACCTCTTGTGGTTGAAAGCAGTACTGGCATAACTTTCCTGGTCAGTGTTCAGACTTGGGAAAACACATGAAAACGTTGTGCGCGCAATAACTGAGAGTGCCGCTGTTTGCAGGCAGAGTTTTGGGCGATATAATTTACCTTGGAAAAGGATAAATAAATCTGAGATAAATCCGTGGGTGGGTGAAATACGGCGAAGCGTCTCCCCATTAAGAGAGACACCTGTGCGTATTTACGCACAAGGCACAGCCGCATTGAATATTGAAATGTCCCCACACGCCGACATGATCGGCCAGGATCTAATGTTACTTAATGTTCTTATACACATCCAAAAGGTCTCACACACAGTCCAGGGTCATACAGTGAAACTACTTAGAGTAAAACAGCCCTCCTTCTGATCAATCCTGTACTCCATTAGAGCGTCTAAATTATTTCAGAAGATAAGTGTTTTCCTCAAGATAGTTTCCTTTAACTCCTTTGTCTGTCCTGCCAAGTTTATAACTTTAGTTTTTAGTGTTGCTGCTTAAATGGCCCAAGATATTTGCTATGACTTTACTGTGTGCATAGACACGTTTAAAATGACTATTAGCTGCTATAGTGGTAACAGGGGTCATTCCGTAGAATCGGTGCCCTTTGTGTCCCCAAGATAACATGAAATTCATATAAATTGTGTCATAAAATTGGTATAACAAGAAATAAATATGTAATTTTAAAATATATCACTACTGTGTCTTTTTTCCTCAATGAACAAGTAATTAAAGCCAATTAAAATTATTTTACACAATTAAAATTACTTTTTTGCTGATGAGGGTTAGGTTTTTGGCCTGTCTCTCACTATGCTTGTTTTATTTTAACCGCTTTTAATTTGTAAAATGTAGACAAAAGGTAAACGTTTTCACATTAAAATATTGTTTATAGTACGATGTTATTATTGAACTTTGTTTTTGATATAAATGTATCTTATTTAAAAATATATCAATATATCTGTGTCCCCTGATTTCACATCAATCTTGTTTATCCTCACCAAAAAAAACCTGTCATGTTACAGACAATTTTACATGCTAAAATGTCATTTGTATAAGTTACAAAATAACTCACTTGGTTTCAACCAATTGAGTTATTTTATAACTCATACAAATATGAAAATAAGTAATTTTTCTGCCAATGTACTTGCCTATAATACATAAATGGAACTGCAATGAAAAAAAACATTTACACCTCTTGATACGTTCACTAATTCAATACCAGTCAAATGCAAAACAATATTATAACATAATAATATTAACAACAATATTATAACATAAGAGGTAAAAACTTCACAGTAGTGTGTAGACAATAATGTTAAGTACATTTGAAGGGCCTGTCAGGTCTATCCATAATAATCAAACCTATATTATATTTTGGACTGGGCCAATCTTGGGCTGATGTCTGCAACTTTGCTGCAGGGGAATGAAAACACGTGCAACTGAGTTTACTTTGTATTGTGATAGATATTGTATCACCTCTTGTGAGAAGGATCAGTGTCCAGCTCTCTTGCAATTCAATCAATTCAAATTTGGTTTATTGGCATGAATGCGTAACAACAATATTGCCAAAGAATCATAGAAAATACATAAGAACAATCAACCCCATACAGTTCATTAAACAAGTAAAGAAATTAAAGCGTGTGTGTGTTTGTGTTAGAAAAATTAAAATAAATATATAAATAAAACTGTAAGTGTGTGTGTTAAAAAATAAAAATACAAATTAAATACAAATTAAAAATTAAAATAAAATAAATAAATAAAACAGTTAGCATAAAAAAGTGATATAAATAATAAACAATAAAACATGACATTACAAAAACTAAAGAAAGGGAAAAACAATCTTATATATTACTGAATTACTAAAAAATTAAAAGTAACATCGATGTAGTAAACTACTTTTGCCATGTTGCTGTAGCTTTGCTTGCTACATTTCCCTGGGGATTAGATGTGTAGTGAAGCTTCATTCAATGTAGAGTAAGTAGTAGCTAGGCTCATTTTCCAAATAGCTTGCCCAACACTGCATACATGCGCATTCTGTTACAAAATTCAAAATTAGAAGTAGAGTATATGGTAACCCTTATGTCTGTAACAGGTTTGACAAAACAATCAAAACACTAAACATCAAAACAGTAATAAAATGTGAAATTAAACAGCCTGAACACACAATGTATACACAATTTAATTGTAATAGTAATTTGTAATTGTAATTTTAACATTTCTTTAATCCCTGGCTATTTAAAAAGTGGTGATTAGAGTTATTTTAATTTTATACCTTTAAAAGTTGAAAAGGAACCGATTTTGTGGAATGAACCTCAAAATGAGTAGAAGCAGCTGCTGACATCAAATTATTAGGCTATAATATTAACCAGAGTGTTCAGCACTGATCTGCTGTATTTTACATTGTCATATGGTAATAGTGCCCAATATGTAGTCTGCACATGTCATTCCAACAGTATAGTCCTCTGATCAGTGTTGGGAAGGTTACTTTCTACATGTAATAGGTTACCATCACAAGTTACCCAATTTATAATGTAATAGTAGTGTAACTATTTCAAATGCTTTTTGATTACTTTTCTACAATTCCAATGATTTTTTTTCACTGTTAACATTTTTCAAAAGACAGCTTGAGAGACAGTTTAACAATCAGGTGGGCGGTGCAGCAAATTCTAACATGAGAGCCAATTAAAAGCATCAGAATAGCATCAAACTAAACAGCTGTGACTGGAAAAGGCAAAGAAAGAACCTGTGCACAAGAAAAGTGTGCAAAGCAACAAAATGAATATTATTATTCATACATATAGCTGAGCTTTTTACAGAAAATATTAAAGTATTTTACAGAAAGTATTTTATTCTGTAATTAAATTACATAACAAAATTACTTGTAGCTAGTTGTTCCCTAACCCTGCCTGTGATAACAGTTGTAGGCTACATTTAAGATATGTTTAAGCTACTGTGTCATTTCTATATAGTGCATGATAGCTAACACTGCTAGGGCCCTTTCCACTGTACTGAAATCGTAGCTACCATGAATTTTTTGTTGTGAAGATTAGTAAGCCTATACCAAGCTTTCACATTTGCACTACCTGATCATAACTTATATCTTATGTAATTTTAGTGAGCCAAAAAGTGAAGGAAAAAGAGTATGATGAACAGCCTACAGTTAGTGTTCTTCACCCAAACACAGTGCTATGCCCACTGCCTGGTTCACGCCTTCACTGAATTATAGTAAAAAAAAGCTCTGTTATCGAAACACAAAATCTGGACCTCACTAATTTTGAAACCCTGATCACAGCCATGGTTCTACTGGGCTTCAGGCTGTTAGCAGTCTCTAGACTTGAGATAAGAGTTGCAGGGCAAGTTATAAAGTTGTAAAACAGGAAATGATTGGCTTCCTTTGTTAAGCCACTTTAACCTGAGAACAAACATTTTATGTTAATAAAGGACAAATGCAATCTTTTTCATTCACTTTCTACCTTTACTAATGAAGTTCATTTGTTAACTTAAGTTCAGGAGCAGGGCCACGCCTCAACCACACCTCTAATGACCTATCTATACTACTCAGCCGGCATCGTTCGTCCTCAGATTGCTCGACCCACCCTCCCTTTCCATTCCCTTCCCTTCATCCATTCATCCCTTCACCCATTCATCCCCTCACCCCTTCCTATTCAACCCGGGGCCCCCCATTTGGGGGGCCAGAAACTTACTCTGGTGAAACCACTTCCAAGACGGAAACCCCACTCAGAGTCTCCTCCGCCTGGTCATCATACATCCTCCCAGACCACCCTTGTACAGGGCGTTTACAGGCATTATAAAAGAACTGGAGCTTCTTCTCTCAAATTTGCTGTTCCACTTAGACTCAACACTTTCTCTCTGTGGCTGGTGAGGTAAGATTAAGAAATTTATATGTCAGCAACATTATAAACAGGTCAATTCAAACTTTCACTTACAGTTTAGCAACTTGCAGTATCTTCATAGCTGTTGGCCCAGTTTCTATTGTGCAATTAATGTTGTTAAATGTGACACATTGAAAATTACTGTTACTGCAGTCTTGTAACAGCCATGCTTGACTATAGAGTGAGGCGATCAGAGGTGTAGGAGGCCTGCACTCCTTTTCTTCTTATCACAATGATTGATAGATACTGTTGATTTCTGCATGTGATGCAGAATGTTTTTTTTTTAACTAAAGTAGTTTAAAAAAATTTAACTACTTTAGAATTTAGCAAATAAAAGCCAGAGTTGGATGGTTTTTACTTTTCCTGAGTCAGAATAAACACTGCAATTGATGACCTCACCTCCTCCTTGGGTGCATGCTATGGCTTTACTATCATTAAAAACAACAAGCTACTGTTCTGTCATCATAAGTGACGTAGACCAGAGCAACAATATGATACTGTTGTTCCTCTATGTCCTTCACAATAAATGATCTTGTGTATTTAATGTGAAGGTGTTTCTAAAGGCATTACAGACATAAAAGGATGGGCAATAGTGACACAGAATTATAAATTAGATTTGCCTCATTTATAATATATGACTTTAAGGTGTTTTAAATTGCAAAATCAACTTTCCAATTCATTAATTGATGTATTTAATATAAGAAAATATATATTGTCTTTGCTTAATTAATTTGGCAATATTTGGCAGTTGACTTCAAATATCAAAAATCCTACTGCTTAAGTAGGATTTTAAGTACATTTTGATGGTAATACTTTTGTACTTTTACATAAGTGAAATGTTGTGGTATTGCTGCTTCTAATCAAAGGAAAACCACTGCTTACGTATATATTACTTACTTCTTCCAGTGTTCAAATTCAATAGTGCAGTCCCATGTAAAGTATCAGTGCCTGCTGTTCTAATTAGTCTTAAAAGCAAACTTTTTAATGTCAAGATTGTTCTTCATCTTTTTCTGAACAGAGTTCAAACACTGCAGCAATGCATCCACCAGGTGTGTGCGCTAAGATCATCAATGCACGTCAAAAGAAAGATGGTTATGGTCCCTTCACCAACCCTGAGAAGTTCCTCAACCAAGACTTCCAGCAGCTGAAACGATACTGTGTCATCCAACGGGTGAGGTACATCGATGAGATGTTCCCCCCTGACAGGAAGTCCATCGGTGAAGGGTTGCTGAGCCCTGCTGACCTAGCTCGAGTGGAGTGGCTGAGACCATCGGTGAGTGTTTTGGTGGCCCAGAACTGCATTAGTGATGACATGTTGTGTTGTGTTGAAACAATGCTGATGGTAAAAAAAACGAGGTGGAAGAGAGATGTAAAAGTTTTGAAATTTATCAATGAGCAAAACCCTATAGGGCCTTGTGTGTGATAAGCAATACCTGAAAATCAAATCTGTACTTAACGGTGAGAAAGTGGAGGGATGCAAGGAATGGTGTGATGTGTGATGTGTGTTCTGCAGTTGGGTTTAGTTAGCAGCCTGGCTGCAGTGTGTTGCAAATGGGACAGGGCTGTTTAGCTTAGACAGTAAAAAAGAGCACGGCAGTTGACACAATGTGAAAAAAATAGAGAGTAGATGAATCATTCTAGATCTCTGGTTGATGTTTGCATATATCTAGTTATTTGGTTGTGATGGATCAAGGGTAGGTTTAAAAAAAACAGATGGACGCTCGCCCTCATGTGCCATCTTGACTGAGACCCAAAAAAGTAGAGAGTAATGAAATGCGGATTTTTAATTATTTAATTTAATATTTAATGTTACTTCATATAAATGTAGCTAATAACTTTATTACATTATTACAGCATTATTACTGACCTCTGATGCTGCTATTTACATTTCTGATGCAGCAGTTATTAGTATAGATTCAGATACAGGTTGAACAACGAACTTTACAATGCTCCATGACAAACCACGTTCATTCCACCTTAATATATCTGTTCCTTTTTTTTGTCTCGTCTAGTGTAGTTACATGTTTGTCTTGTAAGTTGATTATTGTAATCTTGTATTGGGCACCATGGACCTTGAGAAACAGCATTTAGTTCATTTTTGTGGATGAACGACAACAGACAAACTTGGAACTAGCAGCCAAAAACGTCCTGCTCAGCTTCCAGACCGCAGTCTGAAGAGGAGATGTTAACTAGCGCTAACTGCCTTCACTTTTCCAGCAGTTGGAAAACAACAGACAGACTTTAATTAATGGACACGCTGTGGGCTACACTGTACATTTACAGCCAGACTGAAACGAAGCGCCCAGGTTTTCCTCTGCTTTGCTACTTTCACCGTCGCCTACTGCCACCTGTCATGTAGCCGTCCTTTAAAGAATGAGGAGAGGATGCTAGCTAAGCGTTACCGTGCTGGACAGTGTGGAAGTGAAAATCATTAATGTTAGTTGTGCATTGAATTTATTGATCATGTGAAAGTTTAGTAGCTGTGCACACCACAGAGAGTCTGGAGCTACACTTCCGCATTTCCAAGTTACGTCTTTCGTCATGATTACGTTATCAGTGAACCTCTAGATAATCAACTATCAACATTTGTGAATCGATTCAGAATCGTTCAAGTCTGCATAGAACACTTTCACATAACCATTTCTGTACCTGCTATGTATTTTTTAAAATAAACCACGTCAAAGACAAACATCACAAAGCTTAGCAGGCCATTATTACAGTGTATTGTTCCTGTATCTGACAGGCTAATATTAAACCTTTAATAAGTTGAGTATTGTCAATTCCTTTGTTTCAGATACTTGTTCCCAACCCATCTCTTGTTGTTGACGGGGTCTCCAGGTTTGACTTTGGCCAAGGTTTCGTTGGTAGGAAAATTACTCCATTTATTATAATCCATAAATTGGTTTTCCAGCAATGCTATTATGAGATGAAAGTCCAGACAAAGAGCAGAACAACATACTAAAATAGGGCATAGAGCTAATTATCAGAAGATATTCCACAAATGTGTTTTCTGCTTGTATTATTACAGTTTATAATCTAGAAACCCTTCTGTAAACACTTTCCTGTCCTGCCTTTGCTTGTTTGGTACACCCTTCTGACAACTCACTGACTATTTTTTACTCAGGAAACTGTTGGTTTCTTGCGGCTATCGGGGCTCTGACATTCCAGAATGACATCTTTGAGCAAGTTGTTCCTCTTGAACAAAAATTTGATGAGGACTACTGTGGGCTGTTCCACTTCAGGGTAAACCAAATGTCATTTGCAACAGTGTTTGTTTAAATGTGTGTTGGAGTACTAAATGGTACATATCTCATTTTCCTCTAAAACTCTAAAAAATATTTTCTCCTTTCATAATTATTCAGTTCTGGAGATTTGGAAGGTGGGTGGATGTTGTCATTGATGACAAGCTACCAACAATCGATGGCAGACTAATCTTTGTTCGCAACAAAGACCCAACTGAGTTCTGGCCTGCTTTGCTGGAGAAAGCTTATGCCAAGTATGGAAAAATATGTTATTATTTCTGTCATAAAATGCATTTTCTCAGAGTTGCCGTTTGTCTTATTTTTGGAGTATCTGTGTAAGTAATTTTCGCTTCCATTTGTGTTAGAGTGTGCGGTTCCTACTCAGACATGAATGCTGGAACTCCTGCCGAGGCTTTGGTGGACTTCACGGGTGGTTTTCACATACGACTTCATCTGCCAGACTGTCTTCCAGACCTGTGGGAAATTATGTTCAGAGCTGGCAAATCCAAGTCACTAATGGGTTGTGGTACAGCACAGGGGGTAAACATACTCAAAACCACACACTAGCTTGCTCTTTTTGCTTACGTAAACTGACTAAAAGACTTTGGGTGTTTGTTTGTCTAACGGACCATAAAAGCATGTTATGGTTAAGATGATTTGAGCTCATAGTTACAAAGATTATCTTAGAATGACATTTAAAATGTAGTTGTGAGATGTTTTGCATTAATCAGACAAATGTATGCATCTTTTGCATCGGAGCATCAAGACGATATTTGTTTAACAGTGCAGTTAGGGGTACATTTTACCCTACGCATGGATTTTGCAGATTACACTGTTTCTTTCTGTCTTATTTGTGTAGGTTTAGTGGCTGCAGAAGCCTCATAATCCTTTCATGAATTCGCCACTCTGTGTTTTAAGTCTTGTCTTTAACATTTTGTGAAATGAGCCCAGGCATGAGTTCATGCTCCTTTCATAAACAGTGAGACAAACAGAGTTTCCTTAAAATATGAAAAGATGAAGTGCATAAGTCCACTGATCAAATGAATCAAAATTTTGCTCAGATAGAATTCTGTGGTAAAAAAATTAAAGGCCTGTCCCATATAGTACCAAATACAGACAGGGTGAGTGTAGTGATAAATGTAAATAAAAGCCTGAGCTATTAATATTTATATATTTACATTATTATACAAGATTACATGCAATGATAACATCTACAGTATCTATATCTTGTAGGAGACATCTGCCAACACTGTATTACCAAATGGATTGGTCCAATGCCATTCCTACGCTGTCACAGGTGTGAAACAGGTAAAGAATTAATTTTTTTAAAGGCATTTCAACATACATACAATAGTATAGTTTATAGTAAAGTGTAGTGTAGTATATAGTATTTATAGTATACTACACTACACACTAGTATATAATATAGTGTATAGTAAAGTGTACATTTGTGGCAAATAGTGATTGTGTTCCTTTGGTGCTTAACAGATGATGAGCAGAGGGCAGCTAGTACAGCTGGTCCGTTTGTGGAACCCCTGGGGCAAAGGAGAGTGGAACGGAGACTGGAGTGATCGGTAAGAACAACATTGAGTGTAGTTAGTGTTTCTCAAAGAAATTACTCTTATTTGCAGCTGAAGATAAATTGTAGATGTGTTCGTCACACACAGCACATGCTTTGTCAACAATATGGTTGTTTCTTGATGATAAACTGTACCGTGGTGAACTAAGGCAGACTGGCCATTGGGAGCAATGAGAGTTTTCCCAGTGAGCCACTAGACAATTTGCGCCTTGATTGACTGGCCCATAGTGTGAGGTTACTGGCCCAGATCAGAGAAAGGCGGGACCATTTTAAAATAATTGGCTATGTCAATCAATCACACAGTTCACATCAGAACAAAATAAAACAGTTGAAAAACACACCTGACTCCTAGCCCAGTAATTTGTTCTTAAATAATCATGGATTAATAAAATGCAATGAAGGTATACTATTTAAAAAAGTATTTAAAAGTCATGTATAAACAACTTTTGGAAGAGAGCCACGAGAAGCCCTGCAGTTGGTGTCTTACAGTATATTTGTATGATTCATAGTTCAAATAAAAACCTTTTTAGCTAAAATAACTAAAGCTAAAATATGCTAACTTTAGTACATGTGTCTTTCTGTTCTGCATTTTCCCTGTCTGCCAAATTCACCCACCACTGCCAACAATTTACTCGCATTTAGCACATAATAGGTGCACGTAATTTCAGACCCTGAATATCATATACTAGTACAATAGCATTGCGTTTTGACGTAAGCTAAATGTACAACACCTGAAGGGTTTGATAACCTTAACCAAATTATTACTCTTGCCTAAATCACCAATTCTTAACGAGTATTTCAAATGATATCCATTTCATGCTTGGTGTCTTATAAGGTAATCCGGTATTTACTAGACAAGTCCTCACATAACTTGTGTCCATGAAAAATTTGCATTGGGCTTTTAAAAGTATAATCTCATCAGACATTGATGATTTATATGGTATTAGTTTTGCATGACAGTGGTAAGCATGCTATTTTTGGATCATAGTACTGAGACGTCTCTTTAGCCGTTTCAGTGTCTTGACAGTTACACAACTGGTTTTGGCAGTTTTTACTATAGTTATTTGGACAGCAAGTGCATGCTTGTTAATCAGATTATGTGTTAGCTTTTTCAGTTTTATGCCATGCGATGGGAAATAAAGTTAGGATTCCACAACCTGCCACAACCGTGTGCCCTTGGCACTGAACTTGCATATATAATTTTTTTACAGTAACAACTGTAATGTTTGTTTTAATGTTTAAAACAACTTATGACAATATTGCTTCTCCTCTTCCTCCACTGACAAACTGTATCTGAAGGTCGCCTTTGTGGCAAACCGTGAGTCCTCAAGATCGTGAGATGTGCCTTTCAGTGGCTGATGATGGGGAGTTTTGGTAAGCAAGTTGAAAACAGTTTCTCAAATTGCAGAATGCAAGATGTTTTGTGACATACAGCCAATAAAGAACATCAGTGACTCTCTAAGCTTTTATTAGTTTTTGGAACAACTTTTGTGTAAAAGTGCAAACTCTGATTCTCCTCTCTTTATCCCACCTGTCCTGTCACAGATAAGGCTACAAAGCCCTAAAAAGATTTAAACTGATTATATAATATTTGTACTTAAAAGTGATTTAACTCTATTCTGTATTTTGTAAAACACAGTTTGACATACAAAAGGTACAGTGTATTAGCTATGTGTACTCACTAAACAGTATATATAAATTTATACATTTATACAACAATGTGTTATATTCATTTCTCAACAGGATGACCCTTGAAGACTTTTGTAAGTTCTACACAGATCTTGACATCTGCTGCCTGCGTCCAGACTTCCTTGATGGAAGTTCCACTTGCCATTGGAAGACCTCCTTCTACGAGGGCCGATGGGTGGCAGGAACAACAGCTGGAGGATGCATAAATAACCTTGGTACTTACAGAATATCTGGACTTATACAATAAACCCCCTCAAAAACAGTATATCGAGACTGGAGGTCATATTATGCTTTTTGGCCCTTTCCCTTTCCTTTATTGTATTATATATAGTACTGGGCAACAATTAAAATTTTTAATCATAATTAATCGCATGATTTTCTTGCGATTAATCGCACTCTATCATATTGTTATGCGCAAAATTGAATAATGAATTCTAAAGTAGTGTATTGCACACTTTTGATTTGCAAACACTTTAAACAAATAATGTGCTTTTACCAGCAGTATCCTCTTTACACAGTATCAATAAAATATTTCTTGTAAATATCAACTTAAACATTAATGTAATCAAATCATATATAAAACCAAATCCATGTGCCACTGCCAGGGAATTACCTTTTAGCTTGTTAAAACAAGTTACCATCAGAGTCCAGTTTTCGTTGGAATTTTTCTGAGCAGGTATCAGCAGAAACATTTTTCTTTTATCAGGAAGCAGCAGAAACAGTCTATGTTCAGTAGCAAGTGTCCCTGTTACAGTGAGGGGAGCTGTTCACTCACGGAGCGTTGTCTCCCTTTCTGTTCACCTGAGAGACTCTGCCGAAGCCTCTCTCCGCTGCTTGTTTGGGAGGGTTATTTGCAGGCTGATCAACATCCCACCTCTCCTGTGACCCATGGTTTGACTGTAGGCCTATGTGTAGACAGAGCCAGTGAGCAACAGACTTTCAAAATACTAATAAAAACTGCGTTAACGTGTGATAAAAAAATTGTTGGTGTTAATTAACCACATGGCCCCTAGCACCTATTTGTAGGAAAAACGCCTAAAATAACATACCCAAAATAAATCAGTAATATCTCCTCAACCATAAGGCCTAGATGCATAATTCTGGTCTTCTTTGAAATGTCAGAAGCAAAGGAATATAAATCCATTGTATATTAACATATTTATTTTACCATTACAGACTACATGGAGATTAAATACAGAAAAAATATGATATTTTCATTCTCGCCTGGTAAAAAATGCTATATTTTAATGCAATAAACCATCAAAACCATCATAAGATAGATTATAAAGCACCTGGATATCTTCTAATACACCTGGAACTGCAACTGTAAAATTGATGAAAAGAAACTGATATACAACAGTTATTACAAAATTTTTAAAAAATATACCTGGCGAATGTTCATGTTTTGGCAATATTTACTGTTAATTGTGCATGGTTTGCAAAGTGAAAAAGTCCACCCCAAAGGGAGTTTACATCTCCTACAGAAAACACTTTTCTTGAACTGCCTGAAAACAGCTTGTTTGTAGTGTAGCCTTTACTTCCGTAATCAATCTCTGTCACTATGTAAAACACATCATAATGCTGGCCTAGCGGCTGGTGTGCCACCAACACAAGCAACTTTAGACAAAATCTTATTCACTTAAAAAAATACTTGATGCATGACAACATTGCTTATAATGTCAGGTGGTTTGTTGCATAACGTTGTAATTAATTCTAACTACCTTTTGTGTATCTTGGCAAACTATTAAATTAAAATGCCCTCCAGGCAGTCAGTGGGGTTGGCAGGTGGTTACTGTGATGTAGTGAAATGCATTTGTTACATCAGAATAACTTACCACTCTAAAACATCTTGCTCCAGACTAGGTGTCGAGGCTGGTTCAAGTTGGGGATTATGATCTGAATCAGAATCTGGACCGAATCAGAATTAGAATCTTTACCGAAGCCATGTTTACTGGCTAAAACGCTTCGTTTTGGAGAGCACTGCCTTGTTTGTCGAGACATGCCCTACTTTGCTTAGTCTTTTCCTAAGTACTGTATATGTGTGACTCCCAACAAAGAATTAGAAGTGAGATTCCTCACTCAATATCTAAAATGGAGCATTCAACACACAGAATGAAAAGATGTGCAATGTGGAGTATGACAAAATTTTGGTGTTTTTTGAAAATGAAACCATGTCAACCTGTCCAGGTACAACTTTTCAATGCATAATTCAAGTTAATTTGGGAAAATCCTTTAATCAATTACTAATACCTTTAGAAATGCATCAATTCAATAATGCTCCCCAAAAACCTATATAAATATAGGCTACGTATGTCTATCTATATAGCCATGTATAACAGTGGTTTCGTCAATATGTATGTATGTAAGTATGTAGTTGTTCTAGTATAAAACACCAGGCTCCATGACAGAGAAAGCAGAATTAGCCAAGAATGGAGGCACTGGCTGCAAGTAGTTTTTCACATTGTTCAGATTCTTCCTTCTCTTGGCAAAGTTGTACCCTGCTAAAATGTTTCATGCTTTGACTTCCAGAGAACTTCTGGACTAATCCACAGTATCGGGTCAAGATTGACAGACTGAGTGAATGTTCTACAAAAGAGGGTGAAAAAAACATGCTGGTGTCTCTCATGCAAAAGCCTGGCAAGAGGAACAGACGCCTGATCAAAAACCTCCACATTGGATTCTCTGTATTTGAGGTAAATGTTACTTTATTGTGCCACATTGTGACTCAATAAAGTATTCTTCCAATAGATTCCCCTAAATCCTACACAGTGGACCTTTAACAACATGCCACAAAACAACAAGGACCTAAAATTGTGTTTTTACTGATTTTGGTAAATTTACATTCCATGATTTTTATTTGAATTAATTATACATATATATTTTTTCATATTGTCATGTTTTCACTTGAACTAATTTAGTTTTGTCACTAACATGAATTCATTTCCCTCTTATTTCTTACAAGGTGACCAAAGAAGTAAGTAACATTTTAAACCTGCATACACAGTATATGCCAACATAAATTGTGTTTCTATGGAGATTTGTATGAACTGCATAGCCATCAATCAATTTATTACTATTATTATTACAGTACGAGGCACAGAGGGGGAAGTTCCCAGCCTCTTTCTTCAGCAAAAACAAACCTATTGCCGAAACTAAAACCTACATGAATACACGTGAGGTGATGGCGTTCATAATGCTGACACCCGGCGAGTACCTGATTGTGCCATCCACCTTCAAACCCAACAAGACAGCCTCCTTCATCCTGACCATTCACTCCAAGGCAGAGACCCATGTCAAGTAAGCAACTCTCCAGTTAACATCAAAAATGTTTTTTGTACAATGAATCTACAAGCTAGCAGGCCCTGGTCTCTCCACTGTAATCACAGCTAACAGCGTGGTATTAACCCTCCATAACCGTTAGTTAAAAAGTAATCACATTATTGTAACGCATTTTGAAGTTCTCCACAAGTAAAGTACTGATGTCTCTTCTCTTTCTTCTCAGAGAGAATTCTGGTGGCCTTAACCATGAACAGATGGAAGCAGAAGATGTGTGCAAGGTTTTCAAATATACTGTCAATGTTCACATTATTTTGGTATCAGTATTGTGTTACATGTTGGTTTGCTGTGTTAGTTACATTAAATGCATATGGCACATACCCAGTGCATTAATTCTGTTGGTGCTGAAAACACAATCTTCTTAATCTGCAGGCCACACCAGCCGAAAATGAAGTGGATGATGAAAACAAGAGAAACTTGTTCCATCAATTCTCTGACAAGGTAGTTTGTGTGCCTTTTAGCAATAGTTCAGTTTCATTCTGGAAAATATTGTATGCTTATTTGCTTTGCTGTGGTCTCCACCATCACTGACTCCAGGAAGGGACTGGTCCCATCCAAGAAGTAGTCAGGTGCACAGTAGAGAATTGTTAGCTTTATATTTTGTTTCTTGGACAGATTCAACAGACAATCTATAAAATGTTAGTTTGTAAGCTACAGAGGTGATGTTGGGAAGATGTCATTACTTTAGGAAAGCAGGCTAGCTGTTTTCTCCTGCTTCTAGTCTTTGTGCAAAACTTAGTTTACCGTTTGCTGTCTGTGGCTTCATGTTTAGTATACAGACATGAGTAGTATCCAGTGCTTGAAGTGGGGCAGTACTCACCGGTGTGCAGTACTGGTTCTTAAACATTTTACTCTTTGGCATACTGGGACTTTTTGTGGCGCACGGGCATCTATTTTTTTTCCACTTCCAGCACTGGTGGTATTGATCCTCTTATCTAACTCTTATTTAACTCTGAGAAGTAATACGAATAAGCAAATTTGAAGTATTCCTTTTATTAAAATGTAAAAAGGCTGTGAATGTCCTGTTTCATTTTGAATCGCTCATGTCTGTAAGCTACGTCATTATTCTTTTTGCTGCTGTTTGTCTTTTGTTCATTGGGGTTATTGTTTTGCTGGATTTAAATGTTGGCAGAGAAACATGTTTTGTAGCCTTTTAACTACACCCAAGTGATTTCTTTCAAACCCATAAGGTGTAGCATGTTTCTCCTTAATATAAAGGTAACTGTGATTATGACAAGTAACATGTGAGGCAAATATAAGTCTTTGTTTGTTTTCAATTTATTTTATTTATTTATTTCCAGTATGATGAAGTGGATGCTGAGCAGCTGCAGAGACTTCTAAATGACAGAATCCTAAAAGGTATATATATGTATATATATGCTAAAACAATATTCAACTAATAATAATAATAATAATAATAATAATAATAATAATAATAATAATAATAATAATAATAATAATAATCTTGTGTACTACTGCTTTGTTGCTAGGTTTAGGCTAGCTTAAATGTCCTATTTTTTCTGTTTTTATTTAGGAGACTTGAAATCTGGAGGCTTCAGCATTGATGCCTGTCGCAGCATGGTTGCACTAATGGATGTATCCTCTTTTGTGAAAGTCATTGTGTAGAGGTGTACGAGACTAGACTTTTTCTTTATGTCAGCTGCTATTTTTGAAAGGAGGAATACCTTACAGTAAATGTTGTTATATAAAAGACATAAGTAGTGTACAGGTAAAACCCTGCCCTTGGTTTTCATACACATGAATACCTTTAAAGGTCAAATTAAGACATGAAAAAACGTGTTCTGATACCTTAATGTTGGGTTAGACATCAGTTACTGGCAAACTAAATGGTGAAGAATTTGTTCGTCTGTGGAGGAAGGTTGCCAAATATAAGGTAAACAGACTTTCTTGTCTTTAGAGTCTAAAAGATTTTCCAGATCAGGGAAATTTTGATGTTTTGAGCTCAGAGTTTCACATAACTTAACCACTGTTTTCTCTCTAACCAGGAAATTTTCTTCCGCACTGATGTTTCACAGACAGGAACACTGTCACTGAAGGAGCTCAGGAATGCAACCATGGCTTCAGGTAGACAATCAACCACTTCTTTTAGTTCTCATATAGAAATAGATGTCTATAATGATAAAGTAATGATGATAAAAGGAATAGGAACAATGGAAAACCAAAGTTCGGCCAGAGAAATCTGCATTCATACTATTAACTTTTCCTTTTCTTTTTTTGTGAAATATCAGATACTTTTTACATAAAGTATCATGCTAAATTACATGCTAATTTGAGTGAAACCATCTGTTTAGATAACAAATCTCTTGGTGGAACTTCTAACAAATCATGGACACCTGAAAAGTGACAAGGGGCTACAAGTAGGCACTGAGTTTTTGTAAGCGATCACAAGCAAACAGGGTCATAACATGGACTGTAGGAACTACAGACTTTGATGAGCCAGCTGAGCTGAGCCTTATAAAAAAAAGGACGTATAGAGAAGGGTGACATTAAAGAGATAATTTGGAAATCTTAACTACTACCCATCACATTAAAGAAGCTTATTAGTTTTAAATAAAGTTGTGTATTGCATAATGATATCAAAGATGCATTAAGATCCTCATTTCTGCAAGCTTTTTATTCTAGTATGACTGTTCATTCACTGTTAAGGGTCTACTTTGACATTTATTGATTTGCTGACACTTTTATCCAAAGCAACTGACAATTCATATATATATATGTCAATATAAAAGTGCCTTTGTATGTATGTATATATATATATATATATATATATATATATATATATATATATATATATATATATATATATATATATATATATATATATATATATTCCTAAGTATACATCAGAGGTTGCATGCCTACTAGGTCAGGGACACATTGATGGATGTGCCACAGTGGCGATTTAAACCCAGGTCACTCACACCGAAGGCATGTATCTTACCCACTGTGCCATCACCACCCCCAAGCAATTACACTGTGTGCTTTTGTATTATTTGGCTCAAAGACTACATTTACATTTATTCTTTTAGCTGACGCTTTTATCCAAGCATGGATGGGTCACTGTGGGGATTGAACCCAGATCTCTCACAGCAAAGGCAGCTGTCTTATCCATTGCGCCATCACCATCCCGTGACTACAGTGCATACACAGGGATTTATAATAATCTAACGTCTACAATGAATGAAATGCACCTGGTCTCCAGGTATTTTTGATGTATTGCAAAATGTTTTTTGCTGGGGTAGACAAGATTAAGCATGTACCAAGGAATGTTAAAAGAAGGTTTCATTTAGTTTGGCAACAGTTTCTTGGCTATACACCAATGTTGATGTTACTAATAACATAAACAAAGGCACTTTTATATTGACATGTCCCAGTGAACCATGGCCATCTGACAGTGTCATACCTTAATGAAAAAATTAAAAGATCTGCAGATGATTCAATAATGAAAGCATAGTTGCAGCTGTCATCTAAACTTTTTTCCTATGTATGTTGGCCAGGAATGAGGATCAGCGATGAAATGCTGAATATAATTGCTCTGCGCTACGGTTCCTCCTCTGGATTCATAACACTGGAAAGCTTCATCAGTCTAATCCTTCGCATTGACTGCATGAACTGTAAGTACATTTGGACAATTGATGACAGTAGACAGTAGAATAATAAATAGTACATAAATAGATACTTTTCTTAAAAAGTAGTTGTTCTTGACAATAGATGCAGTACTGTGCAAAAGTTTCAGATGTGGGAAAAAATGTTGTAAAGTAAGTAAGCTTTCATGTTTATATGTGTCAATTGCCAAAATGCAAAATGAGCGAACATAAGAAAATCTAAATCAAATCAATATTTGTGTGTGCCACTCTTTGCCTTCAAAACAGCAAAAGGCAAAGATGTTCATGGAGATGAGAGTGAAATTTGAACTTCGGTCATTGCATCTGACAGACATATCTGACTCCTGCTCCCTTGCCCTCACTGTTTCTTGACTAAGAATTTGTGTCTTTCTCAACAGACATCTTCCGCCAGCTGTCTAATGGAATGACTGTGACTCTTCAAGAATCAGAGGTAATAAAACTTCTTCAGAGGTGTTTCAGAGGCAAAAGAAAGCTTGCTGGCAATTGTACTTGGATACAAAAAGTATTTGTTTCACAATTCCCCAATTTGTGTTTAGTGTGTTCTAGAAAATATGGCATGCTTGAACTACATTTTTAGTTTTCTGTGAGTAAATGTTCAAGCAAGCAACTAATGCTACAGGTACCTTGAAGCACATTCATGATCTGTCCCTCCTTAATTTGCAGTGGATGTACCTTTCACTGTACACTTAAGCTGACAAAGAAGATGGACTGAAGGATTCACTTGGAACTACATCTGCAGATGATGTAAAAGAAAATAAATGCAAAATGGGTTCTTCCGCAAATAAGCAGTTACATGGTATGAAACAATAGAGCATTTACTTCTAATTTTACCAATGGATGGGGTGAAACTTCCTTCCCCTCATGTTCTCGTTCCTGTGTCTAAATGCAAAGTAACACTGGGGACCAAATGGGATGTCAGTTTAGAAGACGCAGGCAACTAATGTCTGTAACTACATGTTACAGCCAAAATGTACACTAGTACAGTTTAGGACTGTATTGCATGAGTGTGGTGTTTTTCCAACTGAGGATAATTTTCAGTACCAAACAGAGCACAAAATGCTCTGTTTGGTACTGAAAATAGATTTTTTTGAGTTCAGATTGTATATAGATTTAGAGCACTGTATCAAAAAGTGAATTGTATCATGAACACAAAACGTTTCTGAATTAATTATTCGTATTGTTACACCCCCTAGTTAATATACTGTGAAAAAATGTAAAGTGAGAATATAATCCATGCCATGAGATGTAGCCAATATACTGTGCCTTTTCCATGTTTGTGTCTCCATACAATATACGTGCATTTTCTGTTTTACTGTTAGATGGGCTCAAGTTTTGGGGGTTTTATTGCACTGAGTATCAGCCAGTCCCTCATTCCAAACTGAAATATCTCAACGACTACTGGATTGTTTCCCATGAAATTTGGCACATGCTGTATATTAATGGTGCCCAGATGTCGAATCCTACTGACTTTGCTGGTGTCCTGACTCATGATCACTATGGCTGTAGATTTCCGGTCTTGTTAAGGCTATAAGCTAGTATAAGGTTTTTGTACTTCACAAAATAAAGAAATTATCCAAATTGTTTTAGTGTATATGAACATTTCTTTCATCCCTCATAAATGCCTTGCAGACATCTTGAAATATATATATATATATATGTGCATTTTACTATGTGTTTAGTCCAGTTTACTTGGTCAGAAAGTCTGTTAATTTCTGTTGTTCTTGTTACATTTCCACTAGTCAGTATATAATACTGATATATAATTGTAATGAATCTTTTGCCCTAACCTTAGAGGATAAATGTAATTTATTTTAACTGTCTCAAATTGTTTCTTGAAAGCAAGCATAACACAAGATGTGATGTTAAGTTTTGGAGCTTGTTTCTGTTTTTGGCAGTGATTACTTATCTGTAGCTGTAGAGTTGCACCACATAATACAAATAGGTTCCTATTACTAGAAATACAGTATGCTAAAGTGTCCACATAAAACCTACTGTCACTCAAGGCACACAAAAGATATGTATTTTTACTCCGTGTTGATGTCAGTGCTGGTTGCAGTTGATGCAGCAGTGTTTGTGCTGCTTTTGGAGCTTAGGGGTGCAGTGGTTGGGTCAGTTTTGTTGGTGGTTAGGCCCACATCCAGTCTGTTCAGGTCCGATTGCAGCTGCATGTTCACCCAGGTCTGAATCACAGTATCATTCTCAAACAGCTTCAGATCTTGTAGCTGTTTACCCATCAGACCTTGCAGTCACTGTCACACACGTGTAGCTTCCATGAAAATATAGATTTAAAAGTTATTCTAGAGACAATTTGGTATAAACTATTGTTTTACATTTTAATAAAATTTAGAAATGGCTATAATATTTAACCTCTGCAACTGACAGCTTGTCAGATCTCTCTTAGGGTTGCCATACTTGATGCAGTACTCACAATAAAGAACATTATACATTTTGTAACTTTGATTGCACTCTGTTAGAACATACAGTATGCTATGTTAAAAAGAAAGGATGACAAATTACACAGAATCACAACTCATCTATAGTGTTGAGAGAGTTGCTCTGATGGATGCATCCTGTTGTAAATCATGTGACATTCATTATAATAATAATGATAATGATAATAATATAATAAGTGGTATCACTTACCTAAATGATAGAGTTATATATTTTAAAATAACATTTCTGACAGGGATTGTAGTTACATTAAACACACTGGAAAGTGTCTCATCCTTCGCCTGGACTACATGAACAGTAAGTAAAGTCAAGTGGGACATTATGACTGAATGTAATGATGGCAATGGAGCAGTGGATAAAACCCATTCCCTCAGTGTGGGAGACCTTGGTTTGATTCCCACCACAACATCCACCAATGTGTCCCTGAGCAAGACCCTTAACCCCTAGTTTCTCCAGAGGCGTGCGGCCTCTATAGCATTTCTTGTCAGCAGTTCATGGTTAGAACGTTCCACACAGTTATTGATCTAGACTGGAAGAATAGAATGACACAATGTAATAATAATAATCATTAATTTAGTGACTTACAATTGCTATGTATTTCAGAGGATGCACACCTCTGGAACAACTAAGGGTTAAGTGTCTTGCTCAGGGACACATTGGTGTGTCACAGCGCATTTGAACCCAATGTTCTGGTGATATGTGCTACCTATCGAGATGTACTACTTGGCAGTTCTTTGCATGGCTAATGGTTAGGGTTTGGGTTAGTGGTAGGGTTAGGGTTAGACGCCAGCAATTTGCATTAAGATGGCATTTTTCCATAAGGATAAATCGTCAGAACACCGGGTCTCTCACACCAGAATCCAGAGATGAAAGTAAAGAATGAAGATTGACTCTAAAGGAAGCCGTTTTCGAGATAATTGTAAAAACGCAAAGCTGGTAGTTATAGCGCCACCATGCGCCATTTTTTTGTCCGAGTAGTGGGTGGAATTCCTACATGCCAATTTTGGCATCATCCAGCAGTTTTTGCTGGCCAAACAGTTTTAAGGGGAGAAAAAGAAGAAAGAAAGAAGAAGAAGAATCAGAACAAAACAAAAAGGGCTCCAGCTGCTTCGATGCTTGGATAAAGGAAAGATACAATCTTTTGCATTCACATTGTAAGGTTAACTAATGGCACTGCTGTGAATGCTGTGAGAACAACATCAATTTGGATTGCATCAACTATTGCACCACTTTAAATTTTAGTTTTAGAAAGAGAGTTTTGCTTACAGTTTTTCCAAATTAAGCTACTTAAACACATTTGTTGAAATAATGCCTCATTTTCTCGAAATTCTAATCACAAATCCACAACTTTTCACCCAATTCCCCAAACATCCTATTTTCAGGTTATAATTTAGCACTACATTCAAAACCAATCAATCTTGCTGAAAAACCAAACTTTGTCCTCAGACATGACACACAGGTCCTCAAAAACACACACACTACAACACAGTCTTACACAGTGGTGAGATAAATTCAAAACAATACTACAAAAACTGGTTATTAGTAATGTTGCTTGTGGTTCTCAACCACACCCATGCTGTCTGACCAGCATGTTGATGTGCCACACCTGCGAGGTGGATGGATTTTCTCAGTAAAGGAGAAGTGCTCACTAACACAGATTTTGACAGATGATTTGTGAAAAGTATTTGTGTACATGGAGAAAGTCTTAGATCTTTGACTTCATGTCATGAATGGGGGAAACAAAAGTGTTGCATTTATAATTTTGTTCAGTATATTTAACATGGCATATCTTCACATTTGAGCAAAGTGTAAACTTTAGTTTGCAATGATTTTGATGATAAGTTATAGCTTCAGTAATGTACTTTTTACCTATTTGTGCTGCCATATATGCCAGTTTAGTTACATCATTAATGTGCATGTTGTCAATAATTTTAATATGATAGCCAATCCACCTAGTCCCGTATTATGTGTGCCCAGCTCCTTCAAGTGTCACATGAAAATATGTCAGGCCTCCTTCAAACTGCCCTTGGTGCACTTGATAATACTTTGCTCTCTGCACCTTAATTCATAAAAACAGAACCCTGGTATCTTATTTAGGCTGCATCACACACTGACAAACCTTTGAGAATAAAATTGTGTAACCACTATGGTATTTATATCAAATTTGGTTGGAATGTAAACTGGTTTGAGACAGTTTTCATGTTCTCCCTGTGTTTGCAAGGGTTTCATCCAACACAGACGTACATGTAGGAGAGTTTGAACGTCAGGATTGACTATAGGGCCTGAACGTGCATGTGAATGTTTGTCAGGATTGGCCCTGTGTCAACATGTAGCCTATCCAGGATGAACTACACAGCAGTGGCAGGTAAAATATCAGGTTACCTTTGAAGAATTTTGTAAAGGAACAGCCTCTGCTGACAGCAATCTCAGACTTGCTCTTCCACTCAGACTCAACACTTTCTCTCTGTGGCTGGTGAGGTAAGATGAAGAACTTTCTGTCAGCAACATTATAAACAGGTCAATACAAGCTTTCACTTAGAGTTTAGCACCTGGTAGTATCTTCATAGCTGTTGGCCCAATTGTTTTCAATTGTGTTATTAATGTTGTTAAATCTGACACATTGAAAATTACTGTTCCTGTAGCCATGCCTGACTACACAGTGACTGGAAATTATAAATTAGATTTGTCTCATGCAGTAGAAAATATATAAATCAAAATCAACCTGATGTATTTAATGTCAGAAAATATGTATGGTCTTTGCTTAATTAATGTGCTTGTTTGGTAGTTGAGTTCAAATATCAAAAATCCTACTGCTTACTCTCCCTTTAAGTAAATTTTGATGATAATACTTTTGTACTTTTACACAAGTGAAATCTTGTGGTATTGCTGCTTCTATTAAAGTAAAACCACTGCTTACATTTATTATTACATGAATGTACTTCTTCCAGTGTTCAAATTCAGCAGTGCAGTCCAATTTAAAGTATCAGTGCCTGCTATTCTAATTAGTCTTAAAAGTAAACTGTCAACATTGTTCTTCATCTTTTTCTGAACATAGCTCAAACACTACAGCAATGCCTCCACCAGGTGTGTGCGCTAAGATCATCAATGCACGTCAAAAGAAAGATGGTTATGGTCCCTTCACCAACCCTGAGAAGTTCCTCAACCAAGACTTCCAGCAGCTGAAACGGTACTGTGTCATCCAAAGGGTGAGGTTCATTGATGAGACGTTCCCCCCTGACAGGAGGTCCATCGGTGAAGGGTTGTTGAAACCTGCTGACCTAGCTCGAGTGGAGTGGCTGAGACCATCGGTGAGTGTTTCGGTGGCAAAAAAACACAAATGTGATGCCATATTGCACATATATAACCCTCTATTGCATTAATTATTTTTTAAGCATGAAAAAAATGTTTTAATGTGTTTTTGTTGCTTAAAATTGCTTAAATAATGCAAATATTTAAAAATAAGAAAAAAAAATTAATTAAAGGGGGGGTAGGGGCGGAATTGTGGAACATGCCATAAAATCACGTTTTTTTCTCAAAACATGCTTTTATTATAAACAAGACTAAACAAATTCAGCTTAATTGGATATCCCAGTGCTTATACTGTGAAATTATTTTAATTTTAATATAGTTTGTGGTGTATATCAATAATAACATTGTAATAAGACAGTTGCGTATACCTGTAATAAGACACATAGGCATGAATTTCTTGATTTAAAAACAATGTATTTATTTAATTACATTAGATCATCTTTTACTCAATGTTAACCTTTCCATTTGGTCATCATCAATATATTTTGGCAACAGATTCATATTACACTCGTTATTTTACACCAGTTTCTCTGCTTGTGAAAGTCCACGAAGCAGTTCTGCTCTTTGGTAATGCAACACATCACATTTGGAGCACCTCTTCCTCACCAATGCCTTTGCATCCTGGCCTTTTGCAGTAGCTAACTAACCAGCTCATCGTCCCTCCCCAATGGAAAAAGTTGTCTTGCATGTTCTATGGATAAAATCAACATATGTATGCAGACTATACATGGTAAATAAAACAGAATACTACGTACAATTCCAATTACTGTACAATAACAACAATATATCAGTGTTTTCACCATCTGTGATGCACCAGCAAGATATTATATTCCAACAAGAAAACATTGTCTAAACCAGAGGTCACTAATAGGCGGGCCACGGTCCGGATCTGACCAGTCGCTGTCCTCTCCGGACCGCCGACCTACAGCCGATTTATTATTATTGACTACCAGCTATATTTGTGGTAGCCTCCAAAATCCATCTGCATTCCAACATTAATTTAGCTCTCCTTATTAGTTAGGCCCCTTTGCATGCTGGCTAAAAACTTTTTTAAACTGGGTCTCCGACACTGACAGCGTTGTGTTGGACAGATTTGTGCAGCGGTGTTCCATGAGAGAGGGAGAGAGCGACAGAGATATGGGTGAGCGAGAGGACGTGCTGCGCGAATGCTCTACGGCGCTCTGCAATCAAATACGATTTTAAATAGGGTTATTAAAAAAATTGAAAATCAATCTGTGGCGGTCAGCTACAAATAAATGAATGTATGGGAAACACTGCACACGGAGAGAGGAGGCGATTCCTCTTACAGGAAGTTCAGAACCAGAATATCGCATAGATCTCTAATCCTAGCTGGCAGGACAAGTTAGAGCTCGCCTTTCTCACTGAACAAGAAAAAGTAGGAAAGTGGTTTATAAAAGGGAATGAAAGAGAAGAGGAGGCATTACAGCTGTTCATATGATGTGTTGAGTGTTTATTATAAAATTGGTTAAGACTACACTTTATCACTTCAAGCTACCCTTTTTGTATTTCTCAAAAAAAGGCACTTTATTTTAGTTTACTTAAATTTAGAATGTATTATTAGAGTATTTATTTTTTATTATCCCTCCAGTTAATGTGAAAACTGAATATTGGTGAAATATTGTCAATTGTTGACTAAAAACATATATGTTGATACAACTATACGTTATGGCAGTGAATGAGTTAGTCGGTATGATGTTCTGGACCTTTGCTTTGGGATATTTTCTCTAACTGGACCTCTTTGAATTCTAATTGAATACCCCTGGTCTAAACTGTCAGGGCATATTGACCAGAAAATAACACAATATTGGACTAATATATTTTAGGTGAGACTGTGATTCCCACTAACTTGTAACTAATAATCCAGATTACATTATAAAATTACAAAATGTCTGAAATGTCAAAATACTAATAAAATAAATACTTTACCTTTTAAATCTGATAAATAATTGCAAAAAATAGTCTGAAAGTAGTCTGGTAATATATAACTCAATTACAGTACAGTAGATTGAATGCACACAGTTCACATCCATATTTGCATACAGTTGCCATATGGCAACAAATTAATTTGAGCATTTTACAAAAAAATATCACATCCTAAATGGTTTAAATGATGAAAATTGAAAGATTACTTACCCTAGAATAAGCTTCCATTTTTTTCTGAGGGAATTCTTCTTAAATATTGAAAAATTTGTCCATTTCAGCAGACCTCAGATCACAACCTTTGTAGTGTCATAGGTCAGTGGGAAAGGGTGGGCAAACAGGAATTCCTGCTTATGTGATGTAATCAAATAGTGATAGTTTCAAAATAAAATACCCATTTTCACCATTGAAAAGTAAAAGCATTGATTTTGAAGCTTTTCCTATGAATAAAATGGAGATAAAGTAATTGTTGCCATATGGCAACGCTATGCAATAGAGGGTTGAAACAATGCTGATGACAAATAATCCTGTTTGTTGTCATAGTCTTCAACCAACAGACAGCTAAACCGATTCAGTTGTAATTACATTCAAGCATCTTGGTAGGTGAACCTGCATGATTTACCAACCACACTAAAATCAAAGTGACACAATGGTCAGACTCACAAAATCTGTGTTTTTGAAGGATTTTGATTGATTTGATTGATTTGTTTTTAATTGAGTGACTTTAATATTTGCTTGTGGTGAGGCAAGTAAAAATCTAGCACTTTTCAAAAAAGTTACAAATTGCTGCACAGGATTTTGATACATACAAACAAACAACATACATATATTATATATAATATACAGTATACATTTATACAATTACATAACAGCCCAATTGCAGGAAGACTGTTTGAGAAAGGGAGGGCCATAACTGAAAAAGCATACTCATCCACAAAAGTCACCCTTGGATCTGCGGGGTGTACAGCGTATACATAATAGACCTTGATCTGAAGATCTGAGTGGCCTAGAGGTGGAATAGGGATGTAAAAGTTAGGAATAGATGGATGATTCTAGACCTCTGGTTGATGTTAGTTAATGTTTGCATAAGTCTGTAGTCATTTGATTGGGTTGGATCAAGGGTGGGTTTAAAGAAAAATATGCTAGATGCTTTCTCTCATGTGCTATCTTGTCTGAAGGAAAAACACAAACCTGCAAATGAGCATTCAGTTGTTTAAGTGCTTATGTTCCCTTGGGCTTCCCTTTACTACAGGCCCTCTGCCTGGCTACAGCAATGTCTTGCACACGTTTTATGTTTCAATGTAATAAAAGTTTATATGAATATACTAACATAATTATATGAATATTTTGACTTGTATATACTATGTAAATATATGCTTGTCTGACAATGAAAATATACTTTTGGATAATGTATAATATGCAAAACTAGTTAAAACACCTACTCAATACAAATGCCTCAATCATGATCTTAACTTTTGACTATGGATTTTATTACTATGATATATTGGAATGCAATGTTCATTAAACCTCCACAGTACAGTTAACTCCTCTTATCTCCTGGGCTAGCAACTGCATCCCAAGATTTAATACAAAGTTTTGCTTAAGATTGCTGAAAGCTGCATAGAGCCCCAAAGTATGGTGTCGATGATCAGTTAAATTGACTGTACTAGGAACCCTTTCACATAACCATCACTGAACCTAGTATGTATTTTTTTTAAATAAACCGTAACGTCAAAGACAAACCTCACAAAGCTAAGCAGGCCATTATTGTAATGTACTGCTACTGTACTGTTGTCTGACAAGCCATTAAACCTTTTAATAAGTTTTGTGTCAACAATTCCTCTCTTTCAGAAACTTGTTCCCAACCCATCTCTTGTTGTTGACGGGGTCTCCAGGTTTGACTTTGGTCAAGGTTTTGTTGGTAGGAAAATTGCTCTGTTCATAATAATCTATAATTTGGTTTTCCAGCAATGCTATTATGAGATGAAAGTCCAGACAATGGGCAGAAAAACAGACTGAAGTAGGGCATAGAGCTAGTTATTGGAAGATATTATACAAATGTGTTTTCTGTTTTCTGTGTATTTTTGACAGTTTGTAATCTAGAAAACCTTCTGTAAACACTTTCCTATCCTGCCTTTGCCTGCTTGGTACACCCTTCTGACAACTCACTGACCATTTTTTACTCAGGAAACTGTTGGTTTCTTGCGGCTATCGGGGCTCTGACATTCCAGAATGACATCTTTGAGCAAGTTGTTCCTCTTGAGCAAAAATTTGATGAGGACTACAGCGGGCTGTTCCACTTCAGGGTAAACCAAATGTCATTTGCAACAGTGTTTGTTTAAATGTGTGTTGGAGTGCTAAATGGTACATATCTCATTTTCCTCTTAAACTCTAAAAAATATTTTCTCCATTCTATTCAGTTCTGGAGATTTGGAAGGTGGGTGGATGTTGTCATTGATGACAAGCTACCAACAATCGATGGCAGACTAATCTTTGTTCATTCCAAAGACCCAACTGAGTTCTGGCCTGCTTTGCTGGAGAAAGCTTATGCCAAGTATGTACTAATGTATTATACATATACACAGTACTGTAATAATAGTACTATATACAACATTTTCTCTGAGTGATATTTGTCTTATTTTTGGAGTATCCGTGTAAGTGACTTCACTTTTATTACTATTATTAGAGTGTGCGGTTCCTACTCAGACATGAATGCTGGAACTCCTGCTGAGGCTATGGTGGACTTCACTGGAGGTGTTCACATAAGCTTCAGTCTGTCAGACCGTCCTCCAGACCTGTGGGAAATGATGCACAGAGCTGCCCAATCCAAGTCACTGATGGGTTGTGGTACACCGCAGGGGGTAAACACCAATATACCACACACTAGCGGGTTCTTTTGGCTTTCATAAACTAGGCTGAAAGTCTTTGGGTTGTTTGTTTGTCCAACGGGCCATAAAAGCATCTTATCCTTAAGATGATTTTAGCCCACAGTTACAAAGATTATCTTACAACGACAATTAAAATGTGTTTGTGAGATGTTTTGTATTTCACGGTCAAATGTATGCATCTAGTATCTAACTTAAATATGTGCAAATAGCTTCGGAGGATCAGAATCAGAATCAGGGTCAGCTTTATTGCCAGGTATGTGTACACATACGAGGAATTTGACTCTGGACAATTCTCACGATGTACTTACTTATACAATAATACAATACAAAGACAATGATAATCACAGGCTTCAGTATAGAGAACACATATATACATACTAAGAACTAAACAGACAGACTGAGACAATAGTGCAACAGTGCAATAAGCAGAGTACAAAGGATGCAGGAGAAAATTATTATTAAGATTATTGTCATCATTATGTACATGTGGGAGGTGGATGTGATATACAGGTGCACATACACATACAAGCATACATGTACACAGTGCGATGAGTGCAAAGAAGGCTGGAATAAATAAGTATTATGTGTGGTGTTATGTACATGAGGTTGGTGGACTTGGTATACAGTATATACAATATGACAATATGAACAGTATGAACAGCTCTTAAATAGACTTTGTGACTCTGACTTTGTGAGTCAGAGTCAGCTGTTCATCAGAGTAATGGCTTGTGGGAAGAAACTGTTCTTCAGTCTGTTGGTTTTGGCGTACAGTGCTCTGTAGCACCTACCAGAGGGGAGAAGCTGGAACAGGTTGTGTCCATGGTGATATGGATCTGCAGTGATGTTTCCTGCCTGTTTCCTGAATCTGGAAATGTATAAGTCTTGAATGGAGGGCAGGTTGGCACCGATAATCTTTTCTGCAGTCCTAACTGTCCATTGTAGTCTGCTCCTGTCCTTTTTGGTGGCAGATCCAAACCAGACAGTGATGGACGTGCAGAGAACAGACTGGATGATGGCTGTGTAGAAGTGGATCAGCGGCTCCTTAGGCAGGTTGAGCTTCCTGAGGTGGCGCAGGAAGTACATCATCTGCTGGGCCTTCTTGATGATGGTGTCAGTGTCGGGCTCCCACTTTAGGTCCTAGGATATAGTGGAACCCAGAAACCTGAAGGATTCCATGCAGACACGGGGCTGTTGAGTATGGTGATGGGTGGCAGAGTAGGGGGGCTCCTGAAGTCCATGGTAATCTCCACAGTTTTGAACGTGTTAAGCTCCAGGTTGCACCAGAGAGCTAACTGATCAACCTCCCATCTGTAGGCCAACTCATCACCATCCCGGATGAGACCAATGACCATTGTGTCGTCAGCAAACTTCACAAGTTTGACAGATGGGTCTCCTGAAGTGCAGACGTTGGTGTAGAGGGAGAATAGCAGGGGGGAGAGCACACACCCCTGGGGGGCACCAGGGCTAACAGTCTGGGTGCTGGATGTGATGTTCCCCAGCCTCAACTCATCAGGAAGCGTGTGATCCACTGACAGGGGAGGTTGGCACTGTGAGCTAGGTGAGTTTGGTGCTGAGGATGTCCAAAAAAGATAGTATTGAACGCCGAGCTGAAGTCTACAAACAGGATCCTTGCATATGTCCCTGGTGGTGTCCAGGCTCCTGCACAACATTGGTGGTGTTGTGCAGGAGCCTTTCTGATCTTCTGCCTCTGGAAGAACAGGCACACATCTTCCTCACAGATCATGAGTGCAGGTGAGGGGTCAGAGAGTTGTGGAAGATGACTAGTTGAAGATGATGTTGAAGCGGGGGAGAGGTGTGACTGTGGGCTTCCCAAACCTACAATGGAAACCATTCAGCTCGTCAGTCAGTCAGTCGTTTAGTACCAGCAGAGTTGGGGGATGGTCTTTTGAAGTGAGTGAGTGTCCGCAGGCCTTTCCACACTGACGCAGGATCGCTGGCTGTGAAGCTGTTTCATAGCGTTTCAGCGTAGCATCTCTTTGCTGCTTTGACCTCTTTAGTCAGTGTGTTCCTGGCCTGGTTGTACAGGACTCTGTTCCAACTTCTGAAGGCCTCCTCTTTGGTCTGACGAAGCTGCCTTAGTTTTCGCAGTGGTTGTTGTATGTGTAGAAGGTTTTAGTCTGCACACACATATCCTCACAAAAGTTGGCGTAAGATGTCACAGTGTCAGTTAGTTCATCCAGGTCAGTGGCTGCAGCCTCAAAAACACTTCAGTCAAAGCAGGCCTTTAACTCCAGCTTTGACTCATTGATCCATCTTTTAACACTCTTTACAACAGATTTAGCATATTTCAGTCGCTGCCTTTATGTCGGGATAAGATGAACCAGACAGTGATCAGAGAGTCCTAAGGCTGCACGGGGAACAGAGTGATAGACGTCCTTTAATGTTATGTAGCAGTGGTACAGTATGTTAATGTCTTTGGCGGGACACTTAATATGCTGTCTGTACTTTGGAAGTTCATGGCTGAGGTTTGCTCTGTTGAAGTCCCCAAGAACAATGAGCACAGAGTCTGGATGTTTTTTCCCCCATGTTAGTTATCTTGTCGGCCAGGTGTAGTAACCCCTCACTAACACAGGCCTGAGATGGAATGTAAACAGTGACAAGAACAACATTTACATTTACATTTATTCATTTTAGCTGACTCTTTTATCCAAAGCGACTTACAATTGCTATACGTGTCAGAGGTTGCACGTCTCTGGAGCAATTAGGGGTGAAGTGTCTTGCTCAGGGACACATTGGTGGATGGGTCACAGTGGCGGATTGAACTCAGGTCTCTCACACCAAAGGCATGTGTCTTATCCATTGCGCCATCACCACCCCAAACGAGGAAAACTCCAGAGGTGAATGAAACGGTCTACAGTTTATTAATAATGTCTCTAAGTGAGGGGTGCATGATTTCTTAAACACTGTGACATCTGTACATAAGACAGAGTCCCCCTCCCCTTGTGTTTTCCATGATCTTACACGGTCCATCCGGAAAAGATTAAATCCCGCAGAGAAAGTGCGCTGTTCGGGATGTACGGGGTGAGCCATGATTCGGCAGATCTACAGAAGCCTGAGTTAGTTCTGTTCAGGAGCAGCAGTTCATTTATTTTGTTGGCCAGAGAGCGGACATTCGCCGGGTAGACAGAAGGAAGCGCAGTGCGAAAACCCTGCTGTCTCAGTTTACCCATGTGCCAGCTCCTCCTCCAACTAATAACTCTGGGAAATTTCCAAGTTCACTCAGGAACCTGGAACAGGAGATCAGGAGATGCTATTTACAGTGCAGTTAGGGTGCATTTCACTATATGAATGTACTTTATTACACTGTTTTTTTTTCTTATTTGTGTGGGTTTAGAAGCCTAATAATCCTTTTGTGACTCTGTGTTTTAAGTCTGCTCTTTAACATTTTGTGAAATGAATGCAGCATGAGTTCCTGCTCCTTTCATGAATAGTCAGAGTAAAAGATTTTTCCCTAAATAAAAAGATGAAGTGCTTAAGGCTAGTGACATGTTGGACATTGAAAAAATGTTGCGGAAAGATTTAGGCTGAAGTTAAGGTTTTGAATTGGTACACTCTAGTGATAGGTGAAAATGGTTAATCTAGTTCATGTAGCTGTCACATAATCCATTGTGTATTATCCATTTTATTTTGAATGAGTCTTCACATAATTTTCACATGCTATTGGGCTCATTGGACAACATTTTAGTAGATGGATTTATGAAAAGAAGGGAACATAACATGGCAACATAATATTTCAGGCTAAATTTCATGATCTACGAATGTCAATGTGCTAGACTTGAACTTTGAACTTATGCTAACTCAGCTATCTAGCCAACATATACAAGTGAATATGTTTTTCTGCAGCATCATTGTCTTTGTAGCATTGTTGAGCCTCGACTCATCTCTTGTTTAATGTTACTTGGCAAGAAGAAGAATTATTTAATTCCACATGTTGATGCTCAACTCTTCTATATATTAGAAATGTTCTTATTAACTTACTCTGTTACTTTAGCCTGGTGTGGTTACACATTTTGACAAATAACGCAATTGCAAATTAGAAACCTTTTAAAGCCCACTGGGTCATCCGCTAGAACTCTAAGCTGCATAAGGGTCCTTTACAGGAACCATCCATTCAGATTTACCAGCCAGATATGGTAAACAAGAAAGACAAAAAAAGAAGTGGTGACTCATTGCTTTGAATGGGCCATAAAGAATGTCAGAATGTGTCCATTCTTTGATTATTTATATTCCTTTAGTGCATAGGAGTCCACTGATCAAATGAATCAAAATTTTGCTCAGCAAGAATTTTGTGGTAAAACAATTAAAGGCCTGTGTCATGTAGTTGCTTGAAACCAAACACCAAATTGAGGCGAGTGTAGTGATAAATGTAAATAAAAGCCCAAGCTATTTATTGAATTTTTATATATTTACAATATTACAGAATTACATACAATGATAACATCTACAGTATCTTTATCTTGTAGGAGACATCTGCCAACACTGTATCACCAAATGGATTGGTCCAAGGCCATGCCTACGCTGTCACAGGTGTGAAACAGGTAAAAAAAAAATGCATTTTTTAAAAGGCATTGCAACATACATAAAAGAGTTGAATGGTCATAAAAATTTCCAACAGCTAGCAGCTTTTTAATATACTGAGCATAAAGCTTAAGGTTCAGGGTAATAAAGGCCTTAAGTTGGCCTCTGTTAAGTAGTATTTCAGTAAGTAAGTATAGTAAAGTGTAAATTTGTAAAGTGTACGTGTGTTTCTCTGGTGCTTATCAGATGATGAGCAGAGGGCAACTAGTACAGCTGGTCCGTTTGTGGAACCCCTGGGGCAAACAAGAGTGGAATGGAGACTGGAATGATCAGTAAGAATCACATTGGGTGCAGTTAGTGTTTGACAAAGAAATTAATCTAATTTGCCTCTGAAGATAAATTGCAGATGTGTTCATTGTCGCACACGGCACATGCTTTGTCAACAATATGGTTGTTTCTTGATGATAAACTGTATAGTGGTAAAGAGAGTTTGCCCAGTTGGCCACTAGACAATTGGGCTGATAAGCCACATAGTATTAAAATAGAGACAAAAAGCTACAGTTAAAAATCGATTGGTATGCGCCTTGAATTACTGGCCCATATCGCTGTGGGGCGGGGCCATTTTATAATGATTGGCTATGTCAATCAATCACACACTTCACATCAGAACAAAATTAAATGGTTGTTGAAACATTGGCCTTACCACTAGCCAGGTCATTTTTTCTGAAAAAAAAAAAGTTTCTTGTGGCAGGTGCAGAGAAGTGCCTCAAACAGACTTTTCTTTTGATGCTGCTGCTACTTCTACTGTTATATCAGTTGCAAACGTGGTAGCCAACAGTTACACAGGTATCAATGAGACATTAATATGATGGTTTACTGTTTTTTGTTTGGTTAGCTTAGAGACTTACCAGAAGGCAGGTGTTTTTCTGGGTTAAGGAAACAAAAACTAGTCAGTGCCCCTTCACATGTAGATTTCTTTTACAAGGCCAAAAGCAGAGGCCTTAGACCACTTCATAAATGTATTGTTCTCAAGAGCCCAGCTGAGGTGATTACTTTTTACTTAAGGAGAGCAAGGTAGGTGTTTCTAGTTTTGAAAATGTATTTTAATGGCTTATTTTAAAATGTTAGGTTAACAACATTGGAAAGAGTGCCATGAGAAGCTCTGCAGTAGGTTTCTTACAACAACAACCCTCACATTATTCTAAACTAGTTATGTCAGTTAACAGTGAAACATGACCAGGGAGGCCACAAATTCACTCTTGCCAGACTGTGGCATGTTAATTTCCATAACTTGCCAGTCAACATTGTTAGCTTAAGCCTAAGGCCTTCTACTTTGCATACATTACCCTTCTGAGATGTCTCTTTAGCTGTTTCAGTGTCTTGACAGTTTTTTTGGCAGTTTTTACTCTAGTTTTTTTGGACAGCAAATGCAGCTTGTTAGTCAACAGAATATGTGTTAGCTTTTTCAGTTTTATGCCATGGTATGGAAACTAAAATTAGTTAGTAAGTCCAGTATAACACACTATGATTTTTTGGTCACTTACCAGTTCTAGAGGAGAACTCTAGAGGAATTGTCTATGGCAGACTTTAATATTTGTAACCCACCAAAAACAATACACAAATATGTACTATGATGCGCAAATATTTCACATCTAGAAAATATATATTTTTACATTAGTGAATACAGTGATAAAATATTCAATAGTAAACTATATACACATATACAGAAAGGTTTAGACGGGGTAGAGTCCAGTGGTCCAGCAGAAGCAGAAGTTGTTTTCTACAGATGACCCTGGGTACTGCAGTGGATATTCTTACAACTCATGTCAGGCAATATTGCTACTGCCACCTGCTGTTGTAGCAAATAAACTGCTCTCACGCTTACAGATGTCTGTTTTCAGATCTCTGTGGTAAAGATTGGACATTCCACAAATGCATAAAAAGGAAGTCACAAATGGAACGTGACCTGCTAATTGACAGGAAATGATCCGCAAATGTGCAAACAAATGCATAAATAACATTTTGTATGTGAAGTTAAAATATGTGTGTGCAAAGTAAATTGTACATATTTGTAAATTGCACTGTATTTTGTGGATATGACTTTACATAACACAAATGAAAAAATACATGTTTTTGGTAGTAAGATATTTGTGTATATTTTTTTTTTACAGATTTCTGCAGTACACTTTGAACAAAATTCCACAAATGCATAAAAAGAAAGTTACAACTGTAACATGACCCACAAATTAGCAGAAAGCATTATACAAATGGCCAAAAATTGTTTTGTGTATAGAAGTCACTCTGTGTTTGTGTGGATATGATTTTACACATCACAAATGTAAAAATACATATCTGTAGATAGTGAAATATTTGCACAACATAGTATGCATTTGTGGATTGTTTTCTGTGGTTTACAGATATTAAAGTCCAATAAAATCTTCCATAGTGGTCTTACTAAATGCACTTTAAACAGTGCTGCAGTGATTTAGTATTGCACCTTCATAAAATAGAGTTATGTAGTTGAAAAACGTGGAAGAGGTTGAGATATCTGTTCAAACACCATGTCCCAAGTTTACAATTTAGGCTTTACACTACTGAAAATCTTCAAGCCCAAGCTGAACTACTGCCAGAATTACACAACCTGCAACAACCGTGTGCTCTTGGTGCTGAACCTGTTTATATCATTTTTTTCCTGTAATTGTAACAACTGTACTGCTTGTCTTAATGTTAATAACAACTTATAACAATATTGCTTCTCCTCTTCCTCCACTGACAAATTGTATCTGAAGGTCACCTTTGTGGCAAACCGTGAGTCCTCAAGATCGTGAGATGTGCCTTTATGTGATTGATGATGGGGAGTTTTGGTAAGCAAATCGACAGTAGTTTCTCAAATTGCAGAATGCTAATTGTTTTGTGACATACAGACAGTACAGAACATCAGTGAAAATTTAAAGTTTTATTAGTTTTCCCAACAACTTTTGTGTAAAAGTGCAAACTCTGATCTAAACCTGGGGTGCTGGCTAGCTCAGCTCTAGCGTGTGCGTCCCATGTACAGAGGCTTAATATTTGCCGCAGTTTGAATCCGATCTGTGGCCCTTGCCTGCATGTTGTACCTTCTGTCTTTCCCACCTGTCCTGTCACTATATAATATTTACACATAAAAGTGATTCAACATTAGTCTGTATTTTTTTTACTGTATTTTTATAATATAACAATATGTTATATTCGTTTCTCAACAGGATGACCTTTGAAGACTTCTGTAAGTTCTACACGGAGCTTGACATCTGTTGCCTGTGTCCCGACTTCCTTGATGGAAGTTCTTCTTGCCACTGGAAGACCTCCTTCTACGAGGGCAGATGGGTGGCAGGAACCACAGCTGGAGGATCCATAAATAACCTTGGTACTTCCAGGATATCTGGACGTATGCAATAAACCCCCTCAAAAACAGTTTATAGAGACTGGAGGGTGGACATTTAGATTTTTAAATTTTTGTTTAAAGTTTTCATTTATTAAAGAGGTCATATTATGCTTTTTGCCTAATTCCTTTTCCTTTATTGTATTATATATTTTCATTGTGCTTGGTTTTCAAAGTGAAAAAGTCCACCCCAAAGGTAGTTTCTCCTACAGAAAACATTGTTCCTGAACTGCCTGAAAATAGTTTGTTTGTAGTGTAGCCTTAACTTCTGTAATCAGTCTCCGTCACTATGTAAAACACGTCATAATGCTCGCCTAGCGGCTAGTGTGTCACCAACACAAGCAACTTTAGACAAAATCTTATTCACAAAAAAAAACAACTTGACGCATGACAACATTGCTTTGAATGTCAGATGTGTGTTACTGTTGATGTTTGTTGCATAACGTTGCAATTAATTATAATAACTATATTTCGTATGTTTAGGGAAAATATTAAATTGAAATAACATTCGATACTCTCCAGGAGGTCAATGGACATAAGGTTGCTACTGTGATGTAGTCGCATACATGTGAAAGTGATATGCATTTGTTACAAAAGTATAACTTACCACTCTGAAAAGTCTTGCTCCAGTCTAGGTGTCGAGGCTGGATCAAGTTGGGGATCAGGATCAGTATCAGAATCTGGACTGAAGCCATATTTACTGGCTAAAGCGCTTTGTTATGGATAGCACTGCCTTGTTTGTCAGGACATGCCCTACTTTACTTAGTCCTTTCCTAAGTACTGTACATGTGTAACTCCCAACAAAGAATTAAAAGTAAGATTCCCCACTCAGTATCTAAAACGGAATGGAGTGGAAAGATGTGCTGAAGCAATGTGGAGTATGAAAAGAATATAGTGTTTTTTGGAAATTAAGCCATGTAAACCTGTACAACTTTTAAATATAAAATTATGACCCAAAAAATGAGCATAATGTGACCTCTTGTCAGACCAATTTAAAAGTATGTAATTATTGTAGCGTATACCATGCATGAGAAAGCAGAATTAGCCAAGAATGGATGCACTGGCTGCAAGTTGTTTTTCACATTGTTCAGATTTTTCCTTCTTTTGGCAATGTTGTGATATGCTAAATTGTTTCACGCTTTGACTTCCAGAGAGCTTCTGGACTAATCCACAATATCGGGTCAAGGTTGACAAACTACTGACTGAATGTTCTACAAAAGAGGGTGAAAACCCCATGCTGGTGTCTCTCATGCAAAAGCCTGACAAGAGGAACAGGCGTCTTGTCCAAAATCTTTACATTGGGTTCACTGTATTTGAGGTAAATGTTACTCTATATTGTTCCTTTATTGTGTTTCACATTGTGAGGACTATTAGGGATGTGTCATGCATAGACATGAGGGAGTAGCTGTTGTTGCAGATTTAAAAATATGTAACAAAACAACAAGGACCTACATGTGAGTTTTTACTAATTTTGGTAAATTTAAATTCCATGACTTTTATTTGAATTAGTTATTCATTTTCATATTGTCATGTTTTCACTTGAACTAATTTAGTTTTGTCACTAACATGAACTTTTTCCCTCTTATTTCATCCAAGGTGACCAAAGAAGTAAGTAACATTTTAAACCCAATCTTGATACACAGTACATGCCTAAATTGTGCTGCAATGGAAATTTGTATGAACTGCATAGCTATGAAATATCAATTTATTACTGCTATTACAGTACGAGGCACAGAGGGGGAAGTTCCCAGCCTCTTTCTTCAGCAAAAACAAACCTGTTGCCAAAACTAAAATCTTCATGAATGCACGTGCGGTGATGGCGTCCATAATGCTGACGCCAGGTGAGTACCTGATTGTGCCGTCCACCTTCAAACCCAACGAGACAGCCTCCTTCATCCTGACCATTCACTCCAAGGCAGAGACCCACGTCCAGTAAGTCACTAGCAACTCTCCAATTAGCCTCCAAGATCTTTTTTGTACAATGAATCTACAAGCTAGCAGGCCCTGGTCTCTCAACTATAATCACAGCTAAAAGCGTGGTATTAACACTCCATCATACTCCTGGTAAGACAGTGAACAAGCTGACCCCTAAAAGGTTTGGTAACTGTAATGTCAGTACTAATTTTCAGATTGTAATCCCTTACACTACCCATTACTGAAAAAAGTAATCACATTACTGTAAGGTGTTCTTTATATGAAAGAAGTATCTTTGTAACGTGTCACTGTCTAACACTGGCCAAAGTAAAGTACTGATGTCTCTTGTCTTTCTTCTCAGAGAAAATTCTGGTGGCCTTAACCATGAACAGAGGGAAGCAGAAGATGTGCACAGGGTTTGCAAATATATTTCCAATGTTCATATTATTTTGGTATTGCTATTGTGTTACATGTTGTTTGCTGTGTTGGTTACATTATGTGTATATGACACAGACCCAGTGCATTAATTCTGTTGGTGCTGAAAACACAATCTTCTTAATCTGCAGGCCACACCAGCCAAAAATGAAGTGGATGACGAAAACAAGAGAAACTTGTTCCATCAATTCTCTGACAAGGTAGTTTGTGTGCCTTTTAGCAATAGTTCAGTTTCATTCTAGAAAATACTGTATGCTTATTTGCTTTGCTGTGGTCTCCACCATCACTGACTCCAGGAAGGGACTGGTCCCATCCAAGAAGTAGTCAGATGCACAGTAGAGAATTGTTAGCTTTATATTTTGTTTTTTGGACAGATTCAACAGATGATCTATAAAATGTTAGTTTGTAAGTTACAGAGGTGATGCTGGCTACTCTGTGGCGATACTCTTTTCTGCCCCCTCCATATCAGGTTCTCTGGGTGGTCCTAAGTAAACTGCATTACCCAGTAAGCACTATGTGACATTCACTTGTTCCCATTATTGCCAGTCTGTTAATATCTGTCAGCGCAGACAGAGTAGGCAGAAAATCAGGTGCCTTTTGGGTAAACATGTTCAACTTTCATATAGTTGCTTGTCATAGTCACTTTTCGTTGGGCGGGACACTACAGAAAGGCTGATGTGCTACAGCAAACTTTCAAAATATTTAATTTGTTGCTAAAATGGTTAAGAGTTAGAACGCCAACATGTGAATGGGGAGTAGGCCTAGAGGCCTCTATTTTTTCCTCTTCCAGCACTGGTGGTATTGATCCTCTTATCTAATTCTGAGCAGTAATACGAATAAGAGAATTTGAAGTATTCCTTTTATTAAAATATAACAAGGCTGTGAATGTCCTGTTTCATTTTGAATCGCTCATGTCTGTAAGCTACGTCATTATTCTTTTTGCTGCTGTTTGTCTTTTGTTCATTGGAGTTACTGTTTCGCTGGATTTAATTGTTAACAGAGAAACATGTCTTGTAGCCTTTTAACTACACCCAAGTGATTTCTTTCAAACCCATAAGGTGTAGCATGCTATTATTTCTCCTCAATATAAAGGTAACTTTGATTATGACAACTAACACGGGAGGCAAATATAAGTAACAGTTTATTTTATTTATTTATTTCCAGTATGATGAAGTGGATGCTGAGCAGCTCCAGAGACTTCTAAATGACAGAATCCTGAAAGGTTTGTACTGTACAGGCTTGACAGAATATATGCTAAAACAATATTCAATTAATAATCATAATCATCATAATCATCATCATCATCTTGTGTAGCACTGCTATGTTACTGGGTTTAGGCTAAATTAAATGTCCTGCTGTTTTTTCTGTTTTTATTTAGGAGACTTGAAATCTGGAGGCTTCAGCATTGATGCCTGTCGCAGCATGGTTGCACTAATGGATGTATCCTCTTTTGTGAAATTCATTGTGTAGAGGTGTACGAGACTAGACCTGCTATGTAGGAGAGCTGCTATTTTTGAAAGGAGGAACACCTTACAGTAAATGTTGTTATATAAAAGACATAAGTAGTGTGCAGGTAAAACCCTGCCCTTGGTTTTCATACACATGAATACCTTTAAAGGTCAAATTAAGACATGAAAAAACATGTTCTGATACCTTAATGTTGGGTTAGACATCAGTTACTGGCAAACTAAATGGTGAAGAATTTGTTCGTCTGTGGAGAAAGGTTGCCAAATATAAGGTAAACAGACTTTCTTGTCTTTAGAGTCTAAAAGATTTTCCAGATCAGGGAAATTTGTCATGAACTCAGAGTTTCACATAACTTAACCACTGTTTTCTCTCTAACCAGGAAATTTTCTTCCACACTGATGTTTCACAGACAGGAACACTGTCACTGAAGGAGCTCAGGAATGCAACCATGGCTTCAGGTAGACAATCAACCACTTCTTTTAGTTCTCTTACATAAGTAGTCACAAGATAAATCTGAGGGGCTGTAATGATAAAGTAATGATGATAAAAGGAATAGGAACAATGGGAAACAAAAGCTCGGCCACAGAAATCTGCATTCATACTATTAACTTTTCTTTTTCATTTTTTGTGAAATATCAGATACTTTTACACACTTGGGCTAATTTGAGTGAAACCATCTATTTAGATAACAAATCTCTTGGTGGAACATCTAACAAATCATGGACACCTGAAAAGTGACAAGGGGCTCCAAGTAGGCACTGAGTTTTTGTAAGCGATCACAAACAAACAGGGTCGTAACATGGACTGTAGGAACTACAGACTTTGATGAGCCAGCTGAGCTGAGCCTGATAAAAAAAGGACGTTTAGAGAAGGGTGACATTAAAGAGACAATTTGGGAATCTTAACTACTACCCATCACATTAAAGTAGCTTATTAGTTTTAAATAAAGTTGTGTATTGCATAATGATATCAAAGATGCATTAAGATCCTCGTTTCTGCAAGCTTTTTATTCTAGTATGACTGTTCATTCACTGTTAAGGGTCTACTTTGACATTTATTAATTTACTGACGCTTTTATCCAAAGCAACTGACAATTCCTGTATATGTCAGAGGTCACATGCCTTCGAAGCAACTAGGTGTTAAGTTTCTTGCTCAGGGACACATTGATGGATGTGTCACAGTGGCGATTTAAACCCGGGTCACTCACACTGAAGGCATGTGTCTTACCCACTGCGCCATCACCACCCCAAGCAATTACACTGTGTGCTTTTGTATATTTAGGCTCAAAGACTACTTAGTGCATACACAGGGATTTATGCTTTAGTCTACAATGAATGAAATGCACCTGGTCTCCAGGTATTTTTGATGTATTGCAAAATGTTTTTTGCTGGGGTAGACAAGATTAAGCATGTACCAAGGAATGTTAAAAGAAGGTTTTATTTAGTTTTGCAAGAGTTTATTGGCTATACACCAATGTTGATGTTACTAATAACATAAACAAAGGCACTTTTATATTGACATGTCCCAGTGAACCATGGCCATCTGACAGTGTCATACCTTAATGAAAAAATTAAAAGATCTGCAGATGATTCAATAATGAAAGCATAGTTGCAGCTGTCATCTAAACTTTTTTCCTATGTATGTTGGCCAGGAATGAGGATCAGCGATGAAATGCTGAATATAATTGCTCTGCGCTACGGTTCCTCCTCTGGATTCATAACACTGGAAAGCTTCATCAGTCTAATCCTTCGCATTGACTGCATGAACCGTAAGTACATTTGGACAATTGATGACAGTAGACAGCACAGTAAATAATAAATAGTACATAAATAGATACTTTTCTTAAAAAGTAGTTGTTCTTGACAATAGATGCAGTACTGTGCAAAAGTTTCAGATGTGGGAAAAAATGTTGTAAAGTAAGTAAGCTTTCAAAGAATAGACATGTTAGTAGATTATATGTGTCAATTGCCAAAATAAAAATGAGTGAACATAAGAAAATCTAAATCAAATCAATATTTGTGTGTGCCACTCTCTGCCTTCAAAACAGCAAAAGGCAAAGATGTTCATGGAGATGAGAGTGAAATTTGAACTTCGGTCATTGCATCTGACAGACATATCTGACTCCTGCTCCCTTGCCCTCACTGTTAAGAATTTGTGTCTTTCTCAACAGACATCTTCAGCCAGCTGTCTAATGGAATGACTGTGACTCTTCAAGAATCAGAGGTAATAAAACTTCTTCAGAGGTGTTTCAGAGGCAAAAGAAAGCTTGCTGGCAATTGTACTTGGATACAAAAAGTATTTCTTTCACCATTCTCCTATTTGTGTTTAGTGTGTTCTAGAAAATATGGCATGCTTGAACCACATTTTTAGTTTTCTGTGAGTAAATGTTCAAGCAAGCAACTAATGCTACAGGTGCCTTGAAGCACATTCATGATCTGTCCCTCCTTAATTTGCAGTGGATGTACCTTTCACTGTACACTTAAGCTGACAAAGAAGATGGACTGAAGGATTCACTTGGAACTACATCTGCAGATGATGTTCCTGTGTCTCAATGCAAAGTAACACTGGGGACCAAATGGGATGAACATGTCAGTTTAGAAGATGCAGGCAACTGATGTCTGTAACTACATGTTACAGACAGTACAGCAGCCAAAATGTACACTAGTACAGTTTAGGACTGTATTGCATGAGTGTGGTGTTTTTCCAACTGAGGTTAAAAAATGTATTGTTGGTATTTTTTTATTTTTTTTTACAAAATGCTCTGTTTGGTACTGAAAATAGATTTTTTTGAGTTCAGATTGTATATAGATTTAGAACACTGTATCAAAAAGTGAATTGTATCATGAACACAAAACGTTTCTGAATTAATTATTCGTATTGTTACACCCCCTAGTTAATATACTGTGAAAAAATGTAAAGTGAGAATATAATCCATGCCATAACATGTAGCCAATATACTATGCCTTTCCATGTTTGTCTCTCTAATGTACTCCATACAATATACGTGCATTTTCTGTTTTACTGTTAGATGGGCACAGGTTTTAGGGATTTTTTTGCACTGAGTATCAGCCAGTCCCTCACTCCAAACTGAAATATCTCAACGACTACTGGATTGTTTCCCATGAAATTTGGCACATGCTGTATATTAATGGTGCCCAGATGTCGAATCCTACTGACTTTGCTGGTTTCCTGACTCATGATCACTATGGCTGTAGATTTCCGGTCTTGTTAAGGCTATAAGCTAGAATAAGGCTTATGTACTTCACAAAATAAAGACATTATCCAAACTGTTTTAGTGTATATGAACATTTCTTTCATCCCTCATAAATACCTTGCAGACATCTTGCAATGTAGCAAGGCATTTTTTGTGCATTTTCTACATGAAAGTCAGGACTGAAAAACAAGCTTAAGTAAGAATGTGGTGTCTTCTGTTCAGTTTCTTGTGATCCATATAATTCCTTTATCTGTTACTCAAGTCCAAACTTAACAAGCACAACAATGTTTCTGTTTTTCATTTTTAAGGCACACCCCAACGAGCTTCACATGCAAGGGCCCATCCAACACTGCTTGCAGCCTTTATATTTAAACTGTAATTATGTATCCTAGAAGATTTTTCTTGTCACTTCTCACAGTGATGAAATATGGTAGTAATATTATATTCTGTACCCCCATGTATAGATTTAAGCATTATTACATCATGTAAGTATACTGGGTAAACTGGTACTGTAAATTGTACTTGAGATCAGATGGCATCAAGATTTATATTAAATAATGTAAGAATTATATTTCATGGTTGTTAATAATAATAATAATAATAATAATAATAATAATAATAATAATAATAATAATAATAATAATAATAATCTTTATTTGTAGAGCACTTTTCGAAAACAAGTTACAAAGTGCTTTAACAAGTCTAAAGACAATAATACCCAAAAAACAATAATGCAAAAACAATACGAGATAAAAGCAAGAAAACATTGAAAAGACTAAAATACACTTTTAAGAAAAATATAAAATAAGTAAAATAGAATAAAAAAAGGGATAAAATAAATCATATAAAGTTATATTTACATAAATTATGCTTGGTACTCAAACGCATCCAGAGTGGATGGGCAATGTTTATCAAATGTGGAGTTTTTAATGTTGCGATTTAAGCCATATTATCTGCCCAGAGAATTCTTCAGTGTTTTTGTTGTTGCTGTTTATATTCCTCATAACGCAAATTCAACAAATGCAGGAGAGCACATTCCCATTGTCACTGACATTTCTATGAACACAGTCTATAATATGCATCTATCTATGCACAAATGAGATACTTTATGTTTAGAGTAAAAACTTGTGGATTTTTGTGAACTACAGTTCATTACTATGTGTTTAGTCCAGTTTACTTGGTCAGAAAGTCTATTAATTTCTGTTGTTCCTGTTACATTTCCACTAGTCAGTATATAATACTGATATATAATTGTAATGAATCTTTTGCCCTAACCTTAGAGGATAAATGTAATTTGGTTTACCTGTCTAAAATTGTTTCTTGAAAGCAAGCATAACACAAGATGTGATGTTAAGTTGTGGAGCTTGTTTCTGTTTTTGGCAGTGATTACTTATCTGTAGCTGTAGAGTTGCACCACATAATGCAAGTAGGTTCCTATTACTAGAAATACAGTATGCTAAAGTGTCCACATAAAACCTACTGTCACTCAAGGCACACAAAAGATATGTATTTTTACTCCGTGTTGATGTCAGTGCTGGTTGCAGTTGATGCAGCAGTGTCTGTGTTGCTTTTGGAGCTTAGGGGTGCAGTGGTTGGGTCAGTTTTGTTGGTGGTTAGGCCCACATCCAGTCTGTTCAGGTCTGATTGCAGCTGCATGTTCACCCAGGTCTGAATCACAGTATCGTTCGCAAACAGCTTCAGATCTTGTAGCTGTTTACCCATCATACCTTGCAGTCACTGTCACACACGTGTAGCTTCCATGAAAATATCATAGATTTAAAAGTTATTCTAGAGACATTTTGGTATAAACTATTGTTTTACATTTTAATAAAATGGCTATAATATTTAACCACTGCAACTGACAGCTTGTCAGATCTCTCTTAGGGTTGCCATACTTGATGCAGTACTCACAATAAAGAACATTATACATTTTGTAACTTTGATTGCACTCTGTTAGAACATACAGTATGCTATGTTAAAAAGAAAGGATGACAAATTACACAGAATCACAACTCATCTATAGTGTTGAGAGAGTTGCTCTGATGGATGCATCCTGTTGTAAATCATGTGACATTCATTATAATTTGGTATCACTTACCTAAATGATAGAGTTATATATTTTAAAAGAAAATTTCTGACAGGGATTGTAGTTACAATGATGTAATGATGTAAGTAGTGTACATGAAAACTGTACAATGCAATAGTAGCTTCAGATAGACCAGTTAGGATTCATTCATTCCCTTTATTATGAATTCAAGTCAGTAACAAACACTGGAAAACATAATAATGTCACAGTGGGTGCAGGTTGTTGGACCCAAATGCAGGACACAGAGGGCGGAGCAGGTAAAGTTCAAAAAAGGATTTATTAATGAACAAAAGTGAGCACACTTACAACGTAGTGGCTGAGTCCAGATAATCCAAACAATCCAAACAAAAGCGTTGATCAAAAAGAGAAACTCAAAAAACAAATTCCAACAAACCATAGGCAGGGCAGGGCAGGGCAGGGCAGGGCAGGGCAGGGCAGGGCATGAGACGGAGCAACAAACTGGTACACAAGGTTACACACTATGACTCACTGTAATAACCGGACAAGGACTAAACAGAGACACCAGGTATATATACACACACACGGACTAACGAGCAGGGCAGGAGCAACACAGGTGACAGGGATCAAGGTAACGAGGCAGGCAGTGAGACAGCAGGGAAAACAGAGAGAGACAGAGAGAGGCAGGCAGAGGCAACAGGGGGCAACAGGGGACAACAGAGAGGCAAACAGAGAGGCAAACAGGCAGTGTGTTAACTGGGGGAACAGACAGAACACTAGACAGGCAGAACAGAACTTTTTCTGAACAGAGCTCAAACACTGCAGCAATGCCTCCACCGGGTGTGTGCGCTAAGATCATCAATGCACGTCAAAAGAAAGTTGGTTATGGTCCCTTCACCAACCCTGAGAAGTTCCTCAACCAAGACTTCCAGCAGCTGAAACGGTACTGTGTCATCCAAAGGGTGAGGTTCATTGATGAGACGTTCCCCCCTGACAGCAAGTCCATCGGTGAAGGGTTGTTGGAACCTGCTGTCCTATCTCGAGTGGAGTGGCTGACACCATCGGTGAGTGTTTTGGTGGCAAAAAAAAACGCAAATGTGATGCCATATTGCACATGTATAACCCTCTATTGCATGAATTATTTTTTAAGCATGAAAAAATGTTTTAATGTCTTTTTGTTGCTTAAAATTGCTTAAATAATGCAGATATTTAAAAATAAGAAAAAAAATAATTAAAGGTAAGGGGTAGTTGGTAAATTGTTGCCGTATGGCAACGATGCTCAATTGTGGAACATGCCATAAAGTCACATTTTCTCTCAAAACATGCTTTTATTATAAACAAGATTAAGCAAATTCAACCTAAATGGATATCCCAGTGCTTATACTGTGAAATTACTTTAATTTTAATATAGCTTGTAATGTATGTCAATAATAACTTTGTAATAAGACAGTTACGTACACCTGTAATAGAACACGTAGGCATGAATTTCTTGATTTAAAAACAATTTATTTATTTAATTACCTTAAATCATTTTTACTCAATGTTAACCTTTCCATTTTGTCATCATCAATATATTTTGGCAACAAATTCATATTACACTTATTTTACACCAGTTTCTCTGCTTGTGAAAGTCCACGAAGCAGTTCTGCTCTTTGGTAATGCAGAGGAACACATCACGTTTGGAGCACCTGTTCCTCAACAATGCCTTTGCATCCTGGCCTTTTGCAGTAGCTAACTCTAACCAGCTCACCGTCCCTCCCCAATGGAAAAAATTGTCTTGCATGTTCTATGGATAAAATCAACATATGTAAGCAGACTATGGTAAATAACACAGAATACTATGTACAATTCCAATTATTGTACAATAACAACAATATATCAGTGTTTTCACCATCTGTGATGTATCTGCAAGATATTATATTCCAACAAGAAAACATTGTCTAAACTGTCAGGGCATATTGACTAGAAAATAACACAATATTGGACTAATATATTTTAGGTGAGATTGTGATTCCCACTAACTTGTAACTAATAATCCAGATTACATTATAAAATTACTAAATGTCTGAAATGTCAAAATACTAATAAAATGAATACTTTACCTTTTAAATCTAATAAATAATAGCAAAAATAGTCTAAGAGTAGCCTAGTAGTATCTCAATTACAGTACAGTAGATTGAATGCACACAGTTCACGTCCATATTTGCATACAGTTGCCATATGGCAACAAATTAATTTGAGCATTTTACAAAAAAAATGATCATATCCTAAATGGTTTAAATGATGAAAATTGAAAGATTACTTACCCTAGAATAAGCTTCCATTTTTTTTCTGAGGGAATTCTTCTTAAATATTGAAAAATTTGTCTATTTTAGCAGACCTCAGATCACAACCTTCGCAGTGGCATAGGGCGGTGGGAAAGGGGTGGGCAAACAGGAATTCCTGCTTATGTGATGTAATCAAATAGTGATAGTTTCAAAATAAAATACCCATTTTCACCATTAAAAAGTAAATTCATTGATTTTGAAGCTTTTCCTATGAATAAAATGGAGATAAAGTAATTGTTGCCATATGGCAACGCTATGCAATAGAGGGTTGAAACAATGCTGATGACAAATAATCCTGTTTGTTGTCATAGTCTTCAACCAACAGACAGCTAAACCGATTCAGTTGTAATTACATTCCAGCGTCTTGGTTGGTGAACCTGCATGATTTACCAACCACACTAAAATCAAAGTGACACAATGATCAGACTCACAAAATCTGTGTTTTTGAAGGATTTTGATTGATTTGATTGATTTGTTTTTAATTGAATGGCTTTTAATATTTGCTTGTTACTGGTGTGGCAAAATCTAGCACTTTTCAAAAAAAGTTACAAATTGCTGCACAGGATTTTGATACATAAAAATAAACAACATACATATATTATATATAATATACAGTATACAATTATACAATTACATAACAGCCCAGTTGCAGGAAGACTGTTTGAGAGAGGGAGGGCCCTAACTGCAAAAGCATAGTCACCCACAAAAGTCACCCTTGGATCTGCGGAGGGTACAGCGTATACATAATAGACCTTGGTCTGAAGATCTGACCGGCCTGGAGGTGGAATAGGGATGTAAAAGTTAGGAACAGATGGATGATTCTAGTCCTCTGGTTGATGTTAGTTAACGTTTGCATCGTTTTGCGTAACGTTTGCAAGTCCTTAGTTATTTGGTTGGGTTGGATCAGGGGTGGGTTTAAAAAAAAAATATGTTAGACGCTTTCTCTCATGTGCTATCTTGTCCACAGAAGAACACAAACCTGCAAATGAGCATTCAGTTGTTTAAGAGTTGTTTATGATATATTGGAATGCAATGTTCAACCTCCACAGTACAGTTAACTCCTCTTACCTCCTGGGCTAGCAACTGCATCCCAAGATTTAATACAAAGTTTTGCTTAAGATTGTTGAAAGCTGCATAGAGCCCCAAAGTATGGTGTCGATGATCAGTTATATTGACTGTACTAGGAACCCTTTCACATAACCATCACTGAACCTAGTATGTATTTTTTTAAATAAACCGTAACGTCAAAGACAAACCTCACAAAGCTAAGGAGGCCATTATTGTAATGTACTGCTACTGTACTGTTGTCTGACAAGCCATTAAACCTTTTAATAAGTTTTGTGTCAACAATTCCTCTCTTTCAGAAACTTGTTCCCAACCCATCTCTTGTTGCTGACGGGGTCTCGAGGTTTGACTTTGGTCAAGGTTTTGTTGGTAGGAAAATTGCTCTGTTCATAATAATCCATAATTTGGTTTTCCAGCAATGCTATTATGAGATGAAAGTCCAGACAATGGGCAGAAAAACGGACTGAAGTAGGGCATAGAGCTAGTTATTGGAAGATATTATACAAATGTGTTTTCTGTATTTCTGTATTTTTGACAGTTTGTAATCTAGAAACCCTTCTGTGAACACTTTCCTATCCTGCCTTTGCTTGCTTGGTACACCTTTCTGACAACTCACTGACCATTTTTTACTCAGGAAACTGTTGGTTTCTTGCGGCTATCGGGGCTCTGACATTCCAGAATGACATCTTTGAGCAAGTTGTTCCTCTTGAGCAAAAATTTGATGAGGACTACTGCGGGCTGTTCCACTTCAGGGTAAACCAACAGTCATTTGCAACAGTGTTTGTTTAAATGTGTGTTGGAGTGCTAAACAGTACATATCTCATTTTCCTCTTAAACTCTAAAAAATATTTTCTCCATTCTATTCAGTTCTGGAGATTTGGAAGGTGGGTGGATGTTGTCATTGATGACAAGCTACCAACAATCGATGGCAAACTAATCTTTGTTCATTCCAAAGACCCAACTGAATTCTGGCCTGCTTTGCTGGAGAAAGCTTATGCCAAGTATGTACTAATGTATTATACATATACACAGTACTGTAATAATAGTACTATATACAACATTTTGTCAAAGTGAGATTTGTCTTATTTTTAAAGTAATATAATGTAATTGAGTGTAATTGATTTCACTTTTATTACTATTATTAGAGTGTGTGGTTCCTACTCAGACATGGAAGAAGGAAATCCTACTGAGGCTATGATGGACTTCACTGGAGGTGTTCACATAAGCGTCCCTCTGTCAGACCGTCCTCCAGACCTGTGGGAAATGATGCACAGAGCTGCCCAATCCAAGTCACTGATGGGTTGTGTTACACCACAGGGGGTAAACACAATATACCACACACTAGCGGGTTCTTTTGGCTTTCATAAACTGGGCTGAAAATCTTTGGGTTGTTTGTTTGTCCAACGGGCCATAAAAGCATCTTATCTTTAAGATGATTTTAGCCCACAGTTACAAAGATTATCTTACAATGACAATTAAAATGTGTTTGTGAGATGTTTTGCATTTCACCATCAAATGTATGCATCTAGTATCTAACTTTAATATGTGCAAATAGCATCGGAGGATCAGAATCAGAAACAGGGTCAACTTTATTGCCAGGTATGTGTACACATGCAAGGAATTTGACTCTGGACAATTCTCACAATGTACTTACTTATACAATAATACAATACAAAGACAATGATAATCACAGGCTTCAGTATAGAGAACACATATATACATACTAAGAACAAAACAAACAGACTGAGACAATAGTGCAACAGTGCAATAAGCAGAGTACAAAGGATGCAGGAGAAAATAATTATTAACATTATTGTCATCATTATGTACATGTCGGAGGTGGATGTGATATACAGGTGCACATACACATACAAGCATACATGTACACAGTGCGATGAGTGCAAAGAAGGCTGGAATAAATAAGTATTATGTGTGGTGTTATGTACATGAGGTTGGTGGACTTGGTATACAGTATATACAATATGACAATATGAACAGTATGAACAGCTCTGAAATAGAGAATGATGAATATATAGTAAGTGGTAGCCAGTAAACAGGTGGCAGAGTTACTGGGATATTGCACAGAAATGGTTCCTGACATTGTGAGTCAGAGGCAGCTGTTCATCAGAGTATTGACTTGTGGGAAGACACTGTTCTTGAGTCTGTTGGTTTTGGCGTACAGTGCTCTGTAGCGCCTACCAGAGGGGAGAAGCTGGAACAGGTTGTGTCCATGGTGATATGGATCTGCAGTGATGTTTCCTGCCTGTTTCCTGAATCTGGAAACGTATAAGTCCTGAATGGAGGGCAGGTTGGCACCGATAATCTTTTCTGCAGTCCTGACTGTCCATTGTAGTCTGCTCCTGTCCTTTTTGGTGGCAGATCCAAACCAGACAGTGATGGACGTGCAGAGAACAGACTGGATGATGGCTGTGTAGAAGTGGATCAGCGGCTCCTTAGGCAGGTTGAGCTTCCTGAGGTGGCGCAGGAAGTACATCATCTGCTGGGCCTTCTTGATGATGGTGTCAGTGTTGGGCTCCCACTTTAGGTCCTGGGATATAGTGGAACCCAGAAACCTGAAGGATTCCACAGCAGACAGGCTGTTGAGTATGGTGATGGGTGGCAGAGTAGTGGGACTCCTGAAGTCCACGGTCATCTCCACAGTTTTGAGTGTGTTAAGCTCCAGGTTGTTCTGACCGCACCAGAGAGCCAACTGATCAACCTCGCATCTGTAGGCTGACTCATCACCGTCCCGGATGAGACTCCTGAAGTGCAGTCGTTGGTGTAGAGGGAGAACAGCAGGGGGAGAGCACACAGCCCTGGGGGGCACCAGGACTAATAGTCTGGGTGCTGGATGTGATGTTCCCCAGCCTCAACTCATCAGGATGCTTGTGATCCACTGACACGGTTAGGGTTAGCAGAGTTAGAGGTTGGCACTGTGAACTAGGTGAGTTTGGTGCTGAGGATGTCCGGGATGATAGAGTTGCTATCAGCTTAAGTCCACAAACAGGATCCTTGCATATATCCCTGGTGAGTCGAGGTGTTGTGCAGAAGCCTTTATGATCTTCTGCCTCTGGAAGAACAGGCACACATCTTCCTCACAGATCATGAGTGCAGATGAGGGGTCAGAGAGTTGCGGTGTTGGGTCAGATGTTCAACCAGGCTGGGCCAGTTAAGCCTGGTCCCCACCTTCACCAACTTAATAAACTTTGTCAAACTTTGTACTCAGTTACGTACTCCAACCGCTCTGAGTATCTCTGCCGCTTCCTCTCTTTTTATTATGTTCAGGGAGGTCCCTAGTTACATGCATGTTGCTGCTATATGGGGAAGGGAGATAAGCAGATAAGCAGCAACATGAACTTGTGACATAGCAACATGAATTATGACCTAGTTAGAATAACATATGTTTCTTTACAGAAGTTTCCAGGAACTATTTATGTTATCATAGCTGCATATCAAAGTAGCTGCTTCTTTGGGTGTCTGCTCCATGACTCTTGTCTGACACCCATCCACTGCAGATTTCCTGTGTAACAAACTCAAAAGCTCACATTAGTAAATGCTTTATATTTCATAAATGTATTTCAATGTACTGAGTAAATGTTCCATATATGTATTTCATTGTATTGAGTAAATATGGGATAACTTATATACATAAGGATTCCAACATCCCCACCTTCACCAACTTAATAAACTTTGTCAAAAAATACTCCATTAGCGTTCTACGATAGTCAATAACTCTGCAGACAAAAAACTTCTCTGGAGACGGTCGAAAGTTGGTGCAAAAAGAGTTTATTCCAAATTAAGACACATAAACCCGGACAGCATCCCAGCAGGCTGGAGGAAGAAGTCAACTCTCTGGTCTGTGGACAGCCTTATATACCCCTTTTGGGCTGGTGTGCCCCCCTTCTTTCTTTATGCTGAGTTTCTTATCTTCTGCTTTTATGCTGTTCACACATGCTATTTTACCACTTTTACCGGTTCCCCTTTGAGGGGAACTCGAACTGCGTCGGTGACGACACTATGAGAACGCCTTTAGGCGTGGCAGGGCTGAATGCGAATGAAAACTACTCCAATCCTATTGGCTTAGTGAGAACGGTAGCATGTGACGGCGTAACCGTAGGCGTATATAAGCACGCCGGCACATAGGTACATTAGCTTTTTTCTATTCAGCAGGCACGTTAGCTAATGTTGTTAGTGAAAGCTCCCGCATCCTGGCTAGTAGAAGTACCCACCTGGAAGTTGCAGTGTGTCCGCAGAGTTGAACCAGTTCCGGAGATGTGGGTCTCCCTGCCCGCGCTTGATCACGGTAGGAGACTAACACTCATGAGCTGTGTGTTGCTTGTCTGGGTCTGCCGCATGCCACGGCAGCTCTCGAGAAGCTGTTTGTGACCGTTGCGAGGCCCTGCCCATGCGGGTACTGAGGTCCCGTATGGCTCTCTTCTCTGAGGACGGCCAGATACGCTCTCCCCATGGTGCACGCCCCGTGATAGCTAGGTGGCTAGCGGCAGTTTCAGTCATGGGGATCGCAGCAAGATCTGCTGGAGCATTCTGAGACAGCTGATGCCCCTTCTCGTACTTCATCTGCTGACTCCGACTCCCCTCATTCCCGTTCGAGAGCCCGTTCTCGGCTTTCTCCGTTCGGCGAGGTGAATGCACTCTGGCTCTGAGGAGCTAGATGTGTTTAGCGTCATGGAGGAGGAGAATGACTTCCGGGTGTCGGGCCGACGTCATCAGAAGAGCGCCGCAGCCGACTATTATGAGCTGCTGGAAGTGGTGACGTGGGCTGTGGCTAAGCTCATCCTTGATTGGCCACAGGCTGTGAGGAAGCTTAATGCCGGTACACTGTCAAAAAATTATCAGTGTAGTAACTGGATGATCGCTTCCTGAGGAGCCCCTCAGCATCCCCGTGCCGTTTTTTTCCAGACTTACATAATGAGTTATGTAAGTCTTGGGATAACATTTCTCCGCCCAGCTGTCTACTCCCCAGCTGCTGGAGCACAGCAAGCAGCGGGGATCAAGGACCGCGGCTATGGGACGATGCCGTGGGTAGAGGACGCTTTTGGACTAGTGCTGTTTTCCCGCCGTTGAGGCGCTCGGGACGCGCTAGCCACCACCGAACCTTCACCATTCTGCCGACCCCGAGGGGTGGCAGTCGGACAGAGGTTCGGCTTCCAGACTGCAGGTCATCGGAGGTCTTTTCCTGCCGGCTCGCTTCAGGAGACCGTCTGAGATCGGCACGAGGCACCGGCCACCAGCCCCGAGGGGTTGGTCCCGCTGGCGGATTTCGCGAAGGCTTGGCGGAGCATGTCAGACCTATCTCCCTGGGTCCTGCGCACCGTCATCGAGGGGTACAGACTGCAGTTCCGGGTCCGCCCCACCCCCTCATGGGGTGGTCCAGACCAAGGTACGCCAGGAGCAGCGCCCGGTGCTGGGACAGGAAGTTCGCGCTGCTGGAAATGGGGGCGGTGGAGGTCGTTCCCCCGCCGGACAGCGAGTCCGGTTTCTACAGCCGGTACTTCATCGTCCCCAAGAAGGACGGAGGCCTGCGCCCGATCCTAGATCTGCGGGTTCTGAACTGGTCTCTGAGGAGATACAGGTTCAAGATGCTCACCATCCCCGCCATCGTGAGTCACATCCGGTCCGAGGACTGGTTTGTCACCATAGATCTCAAGGATACGTAATTCCATGTCCCCATTCGTCCATCCTACAGGAAGTTCCTGAGGTTTGCCTTTGGGGGCGTGGCATACCAGTATCGGGTCCTTCCCTTTGGCCTAGCACTCTCTCCTCGCACTTTCACCAAGTGCATGGATGCAGCACTGGACCCTCTGAGGCTCCAGGGCATCCGAGCACTCAACTACATTGACGACTGGCTAATCCTGGCGCAGTCTCGAGAGTTGAAAGTTCGACATGGCAGGAGCATCACCCCGAGGTGGTGGAGTCATTGTGCGGAAGGTTCGGGCCCATAGACCGGGCCCATGGATCTGTCCTCTATGGTTTTTCCCTGACACCCCTGGCCCCACTAGGGCTGGACACCATGGTACACTCGTGGCCGAGGCTACGTCTGTACACATTTCCCCCAGTCACTTTGCTCCCGGGGATCCTGGAGAGGGTCCGTCAGTAGCGCCGTTCTCGGACTTGCTGGCTCTCCTGGAAGGTCCGCCATGGCAGGTCCCTCTGAGGAGAGACCTGCTGTCCCGGGCAGGGGGCCGGGTTCTTCACCCTTGCCCTGCCCTGTGGCGGCTGTGGGTCTGGCCCTTGAGGGGGGCGCAGTACCGAGAGGCGGGCCTAACGACAGGAGCAGTCGAGCACTCCTTAGCTTCAGGGCCCAGTCCACACGGAGGATGTACGGCATCAAATGGAATGTTTTCTCCACATGGTGCAGAGAGCGCATGCAACTTTTTTTTACTACTTTTTTGTCACCATCTATGCATCCTTTGAAACTCACTCACTCTGCCAAGCTAAGTCAACTAGTGCTTTGTCAGCAGGTTCACCAAGCGCCCACGGGCAAGTTTACTTGAAGTTCACTCAGGCTCTTGCATCAATGGTTACAAGTAGACAATCAAGCCCTTACTCAGTAATTAAGCATGTAGTCTTAATTGTCAATTAAACATGTAGTCTTAATATCAGTAGAATGACACTTTGGCAGTTCATCAAGCTATAACAACAGTGGATATCAGTAGACCAAAGCACTTGTTACAGCAGATTTTGACCTCCTGCAGCCTCCCCTCCTGTCATAAATCCACAGTAGATAACAGTTGACCAAGGAATGCACAGTTTCAGTGTCTACAGTCCATTCTTCCACTCAGGGGCCTTCACTTTGTTACTGCATTCATGAATACAGCACAGCACTTTCAAGTAGAAAATAAGACACATCTTGGTAATGTTCAAAGATTAAGAAGTAAGTAAGGATACTTAATAAGCTAATAATGATTACTAAACTAAATACTAACTAAGTTTATACTACTTAATAATAATGCAATGATTAAAAATGATGAATTAAGAGTGATTAATGATTACTACTCAAAAATGATGACCTGTCCTCTCCCGATCAGGCTATTTTCACCAAAAACCTCACTTTGTGGAATAATCTGTTGTCTTTTGTCCTGTGTACAAGAGACATTCCTAATGTGATGGACTATGTTTATGTATACTTTGTAACCCAATTTTCACTAATACTGCCTCTACATTTTAACTTTTCTGGTGTCTTTATGATGTCATGCTGTGCTCATTCACTCTGCTCCCAGAGCCCAAGTGTCTGCATGCACACACGTGCTACTGTTACTGCCTCCGGGCAGTTAGACACAGAGAGGACCACACACTCTCAGACCTATAGAGTTTCAGCATTGTGATCGTAATTTTACACTATAAAATAACTCTTTAAATGATGACAAGAGCTTCAGAGTTTTAACATTGTGATCCTAACTTTTACACTCTAAAACAATACTTTAAATGATGAACACTGAACATAATGAAACGATGGCAATACAATTAATGACAACAATTAATGACAACAATTTAGGCTGTAATGTTCTAAATAATTTGTGACCCATCAGCGGTGACTAGTTGAAGATGGTGTTGAAGCGGGGGAGAGGTGTGACTGTGGGCTTCTCAAACCTACAATGGAAACCATTCAGCTCGTCAGTCAGTCGTTTAGTACCTGGACATTTGCGGCTATGGTTTGCTCTGTTGAAGTCCCCAAGAACAATGAGCACAGAGACTGGATGTTTTTTCCTCCATGTTAGTTATCTGGTCGGCCAGGTGTAGTAACACAGGCTCAGGAACTTCCTGTAGGATGGCTACACAGGCCTGAGAATGTAAACAGCGACAAGGACAAAATTTACAACATTTACATTTATTCATTTTAGCTGACTCTTTTATCCAAAGCGACTTACAATTGCTATACGTGTCAGAGGTTGCACGCCTCTGGAGCAATTAGGGGTGAAGTGTCTTGCTCAGGTGAAATCAATTAAAGGCCTGTGTCATATAGTTGCTTGTACCAAACACCAAATACAGGCAGAGTGAGTGTAGTGATAAATGTAAGTAAAAAAGTAAAGTAAAAGCCCAAGCTATTTATTGAATTTTTATTTATTTACAATATTACAGAATTACATACAATTATAACATCTACAGTATCTATATCTTGTAGGAGACATCTGCCAACCCTGTATCACCAAATGGATTGGTCCAAGGCCATGCCTACACTGTCACAGGTGTGAAACAGGTAAAAAAAATTGCATTTTTTTAAAAGGCTTTGCAACATACATACAAATGGTCATAAAATTTCAAACAGCTAGCAGCTTTTTAAGATACTGAGCATAAAGCTTAAGGCTCAGAGAAATAAAGGCCTTAAGTTGGCCTCAGTTGAGTAGTATTTCAGTAAGTAAGTATAGTAAAGTGTACGTTTGTAAAGTGTACGTGTGTTTCTCTGGTGCTTATCAGATTATGAGCAGAGGGCAACTAGTACATCTGGTCCGTTTGTGGAACCCCTGGGGCAAACAAGAGTGGAATGGAGACTGGAATGATCAGTAAGAATCACATTGGGTGCAGTTAGTGTTTGACAAAGAAATTAATCTAATTTGCTTCTGAAGATAAATTGCAGATGTATTCATTGTCGCACACGGCACATGCATTGTCAACAATATGGTTGTTTCTTGATGATAAACTGTACAGTGGTAAACAGTAGACAATTGGGCTGATAAGCCACATAGTATTAAAATAGAGACAAAAAGCCTTTTGGCAGTTTTTACTCTAGTTTTTTTGGACAGCAAATGCAGCTTGTTAGTCAACAGAATATTTGTTTTCAGTTTTATGCCATGGTATGGAAACTAAAATTAGTTAGCAAGTCCATTATAACACATTATGATTTTTTGGTCACTTACCAGTTCTAGAGGAGAACTCTAGAGGAGTTGTCCATGGCAGACTTTAATATTTGTAACCCACAGAAAACAATACACAAATGTGTACTATGATGCGCAAATATTTCACTATCTATAAATATATATTTTTACATTTGTGAATACAGTGATAAAGTATTCAATAGTAAACTATATACACTTGTACAGAAATGTTTAGATGGAGTAGAGTCCAGTGCTCCAGCAGAAGCAGAAGATGTTTTCTACAGATGACCCTGGGTACTGCAGTGGATAATAGGTGCGTTCGAGATGACGGCGGCTGACTTTCGCAGACTTCATAGTCTAACGTGAGCTGCAGGTGACTGTAGGGGCGGGGTATAAAAACGGCGCCGTAAAGTCGGACACATTCTACCTGCAGCAGCTTACTGTGAGCTGAGATCAATGACCGGGCAATAGTGTGGTTCCAACTTGGTGTAGTTGGGGAAAAGCAACTGCGGCCGCCAGACTCTGCGCCTGCAGCCGGCTTGCTCCTGCGAGGCTTTAATGTCATGTGACATGGTGACGTTTTGCAGCGCTGGCGAAAGTCGGACACAATTTCTAACCAGCATGCCTTGTTTTAAGTCCAGCATGCATCACGTTAAGTCAGCACTGTGCACCGCCGCATGAAGTCAAACGCACCTATTCTTACAACTCATGTGAGGCAATGTTGCTACTGCCACCTGCTGGTGTAGCAAATAAACTGCTCTCACACTTACAGTTCTCTGTGGTAAAGATTGGACATTCCACAAATACATAAAAAGGAAGTCACAAATGTAACGTGACCTGCAAATTGACAGGAAATTATCCGCAAATGTGTAAAACCTGTTTTGTGTGTAAAAATAGATCCACAAATGCATAAATAACATTTTGTATGTGAAGTTAAAATATGTGTGTGCAAAGCAAATTGTACCTATTTGTAAATTGCACTGTATTTTGTGGATATGACTTTACATAACACAAATGAAAAAATACATGTTTTCGGTGGTGAGATATTTGTGTATATTTTTTTTACAGATCTCTGCAGTACACTTTGGTCAAAATTCCACAAATGCGTAAAAAGAAAGTGTACAACTGTAACATGACCCACAAATTGGCAGAAAGCAATATGCAAATGCACAAAAATTGTTTTGTGTATATTAGTCACTCTGTGTTTTTGTGGATATGATTTTACACATCACAAATGTAAAAATACATATCTGTAGATAGTGAAATATTTGCACAACATAGTACACATTTGTACAAACAGTGCTGCAGTGATTTAGTATTGCACCTTCATAAAATACAGTTATGCAGTTGAAAAAGGTGGAAGAGGCTGAGATATCTGTTCAAACACCATGTCCCAAGTTTACAATTTAGTCAACTTATAACAATATTGCTTCTCCTCTTCCTCCACTGACAAATTGTATCTGAAGGTCACCTTTGTGGCAAACCGTGAGTCCTCAAGATCGTGAGATGTGCCTTTCTGTGATTGATGATGGGGAGTTTTGGTAAGCAAATCGACAGTAGTTTCTCAAATTGCAGAATGCTAATTGTTTTGTGACATACAGCCAGTACAGAACATCAGTGAAAATTTAAAGTTTTATTAGTTTTCCCAACACCTTTTGTGTAAAAATGCAAACTCTGATCTAAACCTGGGGTGCTGGCTAGCTCAGCTCTAGCGTGTGCGTCCCATGTACAGAGGCAAAATCTTTGCCGCAGTTTGAATCCGATCTGTGGCCCTTGCCTGCATGTTGTACCTTCTGTCTTATCCCACCTGTCCTGTCACTATATAATATTTACACTTAAAAGTGATTTAACATTAGTCTGTATTTTTTACTGTATTTTTATAATATAACAATATGTTATATTCATTTCTCAACAGGATGACCTTTGAAGACTTCTGTAAGTTCTACATGGATTTTGACATCTGTTGCCTGTGTCCCGACTTCCTTGATGAAAGTTCTTCTTGCCACTGGAAGACTTCTTTCTACGAGGGCAGATGGGTGGCAGGAACCACAGCTGGAGGATGCATGAATAACCTTGGTATTTCCAGGATATCTGGACTCAATAAACCACCTCAAAAACAGTTTATAGAGACTGGAGGGTGGACATTCAGATTTTTTTTAAGGTTTCATCTATTAAAGAGGTCATATTATGCTTTTTGCCTAATTCCTTTTCTTTTATTGTGTTATATATTTTCATTGTGCATGGTTTGCAAAGTGAAAAGTCCACTCCAAAGGTAGTTTCTCCTACAGAAAACATTGTTCCTGAACTGCCTGTAAACAGCTTGTTTGTAGTGTAGCCTTTACTTCCGTAATCAATCTCCGTCACTATGTAAAACACGTCATAATGCTCGCCTAGTGGCTAGTGTGTCACCAACACAAGCAACTTTAGACAAAATGTTATTCACCAAAAAAAAACAACTTGATGCATGACAACATTGCTTTGAATGTCAGATGTGTGCTACTGTTGATGTTTGTTGCATAACGTTGCAATTAATTATAATAACTATATTACTGTGATGTAGACACATACATGTGAAAGTGAAATGCATTCGTTACAAAATAATAACTTACCACTCTGAAACGTCTTGCTCCAGTCTAGGTGTCGAGGCTGGATCAAGTTGGGGATCAAGATCAGAATCAGAATCTGGATCGAAGCCATGTTTACTGGCTAAAGCGCTTTGTTATGGATAGCACTGCCTTGTTTGTCAGGACATGCCCTACTTTGCTTAGTCCTTTCCTAAGTACTGTACATGTGTAACTCCCAACAAAGAATTAAAAGTAAGATTCCCCACTCAGTATCTAAAACGGAATGGAGTGGAAAGATGTGCTGAAGCAATGTGGAGTATGAAAAGAATATAGTGTTTTTTTGAAAATTAAGCCATGTAAACCTGTACAACTTTTAAATATAAAATTATGACCCAAAAAATGAGCATAATGTGACCTCTTGTCAGACCAATTTAAAAGTATGTAATTATTGTAGCGTATACCATGCATGAGAAAGCAGAATTAGCCAAGAATGGATGCACTGGCTGCAAGTTGTTTTTCACATTGTTCAGATTTTTCCTTCTTTTGGCAATGTTGTGATATGCTAAATTGTTTCACGCTTTGACTTCCAGAGAGCTTCTGGACTAATCCACAATATCGGGTCAAGGTTGACAAACTACTGACTGAATGTTCTACAAAAGAGGGTGAAAACCCCATGCTGGTGTCTCTCATGCAAAAGCCTGACAAGACGAACAGGCGTCTTGTCCAAAATCTTTACATTGGGTTCACTGTATTTGAGGTAAATGTTACTCTATATTGTTCCTTTAGTGTGTTTCACGTTGTGAGGACTATTAGGGATGTGTCATGCATAGGCATGAGGGAGTAGCTGTTGAAGCAGATTTAACAATATGTAATCAAACAACAAGTTTTTACTAATTTTGTTAAATTTAAATTCCATGACTTTTATTTGAATTAGTTATTCATTTTCATATTGTCATGTTTTTACTTGAACTAATTTAGTTTTGTCACTGAAATGAACTTTTTCCCTCTTCTTCAAAGGTGACCAAAGAAGTAAGTAACATTTTAAACCCAATCTTGATACACAGTACATGCCTAAATTATGCTGCAATGGAAATTTATATGAACTGCATAGCTATGAAATATCAATTTATTACTGCTATTACAGTACAAGGCACAGAGGGGGAAGTTCCCAGCCTCTTTCTTCAGCAAAAACAACCCTGTTGCCAAAACTGCAACCTTCATGAATGCACGTGATGTGATGGAGTTAATAACGCTGAAACCCGGCGAGTACCTGATTGTGCCGTGCACCTTCGAACCCAACAAGACAGCCTCCTTCATCCTGACCATTCACTCCAAGGCAGAGACCCACGTCCAGTAAGTCACTAGCAACTTTCCAATTAGCCTCTAAGATCTTTTTTGTACAATGAATCTACAAGCTAGCAGGCCCTGGTCTCTCCACTATAATCACAGCTAAAAGCGTGGTATTAACACTCCATCATACTCCTGGTAAGACAGTGAACAAGCTGACCCCTAAAAGGTTTGGTAACTGTAATGTCAGTACTAATTTTCAGATTGTAATCCCTTACACTACCCATTACTGAAAAAAGTAATCACATTACTGTAAGGTGTTCTTTATATGAAAGAAGTATCTTTGTAACGTGTCACTGTCTAACACTGGCCAAAGTAAAGTACTGATGTCTCTTGTCTTTCTTCTCAGAGAAAATTCTGGTGGCCTTAACCATGAACAGAGGGAAGCAGAAGATGTGCACAGGGTTTGCAAATATATTTCCAATGTTCATATTATTTTGGTATTGCTATTGTGTTACATGTTGTTTGCTGTGTTGGTTACATTATGTGTATATGACACAGACCCAGTGCATTAATTCTGTTGGTGCTGAAAACACAATCTTCTTAATCTGCAGGCCACACCAGCCAAAAATGAAGTGGATGACGAAAACAAGAGAAACTTGTTCCATCAATTCTCTGACAAGGTAGTTTGTGTGCCTTTTAGCAATAGTTCAGTTTCATTCTAGAAAATACTGTATGCTTATTTGCTTTGCTGTGGTCTTCGCCATCACTGACTCCAGGAAGGGACTGGTCCCATCCAAGAAGTAGTCAGATGCACAGTAGAGAATTGTTAGCTTTATATTTTGTTTTTTGGACAGATTCAACAGATGATCTATAAAATGTTAGTTTGTAAGTTACAGAGGTGATGCTGGCTACTCTGTGGCGATACTCTTTTCTGCCCCCTCCATATCAGGTTCTCTGGGTGGTCCTAAGTAAACTGCATTACCCAGTAAGCACTATGTGACATTCACTTGTTCCCATTATTGCCAGTCTGTTAATATCTGTCAGCGCAGACAGAGTAGGCAGAAAATCAGGTGCCTTTTGGGTAAACATGTTCAACTTTCATATAGTTGCTTGTCATAGTCACTTTTCGTTGGACGGGACAATACAGAAAGGCTGATGTGCTACAGCAAACTTTCAAAATATTTAATTTGTTTCTAAAATGGTTAAAGTTAGCACGCCAACATGTGAATGGGGAGTAGGCCTAGAGGCCTCTATTTTTTCCACTTCCAGCACTGGTGGTATTGATCCTCTTATCTAACTCTGAGCAGTAATACGAATAAGAGAATTTGAAGTATTCCTTTTATTAAAATATAACAAGGCTGTGAATGTCCTGTTTCATTTTGAATCGCTCATGTCTGTAAGCTACATCATTATTCTTTTTGCTGCTGTTTGTCTTTTGTTCATTGGAGTTACTGTTTCACTGGATTTAATTGTTAACAGAGAAACATGTCTTGTAGCCTTTTAACTACACCCAAGTAATTTCTTTCAAACCCATAAGGTGTAGCATGCTATTATTTCTCCTCAATATAAAGGTAACTTTGATTATGACAACTAACATGGGTGGCAAATATAAGTAACAATTTATTTTATTTATTTATTTCCAGTATGATGAAGTGGATGCTGAGCAGCTCCAGAGACTTCTAAATGACAGAATCCTGAAAGGTTTGTACTGTACAGGCTTGACAGAATATATGCTAAAACAATATTCAACTAATAATCATAATCATCATCATCATCATCATCATCATCATCATCATCATCATCATCATCATCATCTTGTGTAGCACTGCTATGTTACTGGGTTTAGGCTAAATTAAATGTCCTGCTGTTTTTTCTGTTTTTATTTAGGATACTTGAAATCTGGAGGCTTCAGCACTGATGCCTGTCGCAGCATAGTTGCACTAATGGATGTATCCTCTTTTGTGAAATTCATTGTGTAGAGGTGTACGAGACTAGACCTGCTATGTAGGAGAGCTGCTATTTTTGAAAGGAGGAATACCTTACAGTAAATGTTGTTATATAAAAGACATTAGTGTGCAAGTAAAACCCTGCCTTGGTTTTCATACACATGAATACCTTTAAAGGTCAAATTAAGACATGAAAAAACATGTTCTGATACCTTAATGTTGGGTTAGACATCAGTTACCGGCAAACTAAATGGTGAAGAATTTGTTCGTCTGTGGAGGAAGGTTGCCAAATATAAGGTAAACAGACTTTCTTTTTTTAGAGTCTAAAAGATTTTCCAGATCAGGGAAATTTGCTGTGAGCTCAGAGTTTCACATAACTTAACCACTGTTTTCTCTCTAACCAGGAAATTTTCTTCCGCACTGATGTTTCACAGACAGGAACACTGTCACTGAAGCAGCTCAGGAATGCAATCATGGCTTCAGGTAGACAATCAACCACTTCTTTTGGTCTCTTATAGACATAGATGTCATCAGGGATATATACCCTTAATTAAATCCAATAAACACTGTATAACAACAGAACATATAAAATCTTGCGAGCTGTTTCTAATTGTTTGCTGTGAAACAAGGTGTCAGATCTAGAAGTACTCAGATACTGTAAAGGAAGCAATACATCAATGTTGTAAAAAGTAAAATTTCTCATACATAAGTAGTCACAAGATAAATCTGAGGGGCTGTAATGATAAAGTAAAGATGATAAAAGGAATAGGAACAATGGGAAACCAAAGGTTGGCCAGAGAAATCTGCATTCATACTATTGACTTTTCCTTTTCTTTTTTTGTGAAACATCAGATAATTTTACATACATGGGCTAATTTAGAGACTTTGATGAGCCAGCTGAGCTGAGCCTTATAAAGAAAGGAGGTGTAGAGAAGGGTGAGATTACAGAGATAATTTGGGAATCTTAACTGAAGTCTTCTACTACTACTACCCAGCATATTAAAGTAGCTTATTAGTTTTAAATAAAGTTGTGTATTGCATAATGATATCAAAGATGCATTAAGATCCTCATTTCTGCAAGCTTTTTATTCTAGTATGACTGTTCATTCACTGTGAAGGGTTTACTTTGAGCAATTACACCGTGTGCTTTTGTATATTTAGGCTCAAAGATTACTTAGTGCATACACAGGGATTTATGCTTTAGTCTACAATGAATGAAATGCACCTGGTCTCCAGGTATTATTGATGTGTTGCAAAATGTTTTTTGCTGGGGTAGACAAGATTAAGCATGGAATGGTAAAAGAAGGTTTCATTTAGTTTTGCAAGAGTTTATTGGCTATACACCAATGTTGATGTTACTAATAACATTAACAAAGGCACTTTTATATTGACATGTCCCAGTAAACCATGACAGTCTGACAGTGTTTGTCCTATGTATGTTGGCCAGGAATGAGGATCAGCGATGAAATGCTGAATATAATTGCTCTGCGATACGGTTCCTCCTCTGGATTCATAACACTGGAGAGCTTCATCAGTCTAATCCTTCGTGTTGACCGCATGAATTGTAAGTACATTTGGACAATTGATGACAATAGACAACAAGTAAATGTAGTACATATATTTAGATACTTTTCTTTAAAAGTAGCTGTTCTTGACAACAACTACTTTGTGTGCAATACATACGGTACTGACCAAAAGTTTTAGGTCTGGAAAAAATGCTGTAAAGTAAGAAAGTTTTTTTTAAAAATAGACATGTTAATAGATATCAAAAACAAAAAGTTCCCTGAGCACAGCAACAACAATGAGGTGTTGGTAGATAGCAGGATAAGTCTATGAAATTTTTTTCATTTTTTATTTTCATGTTAATAGATATACTTATACATATTATATTCATATATATTTGGTTTGACCATCCTTTGCCTTTGAAATAGCAACAGTTCTTCTAGATACACTTGCACAAAGTTAGGAGTTGTGTAGGCATACAGTCAGGTGTATGATTAAACAATCCTACTAGGACGACAGAGAGAGGATGTGGCTGCTCAGGAGAAACACTGGTTGGCAGGAAAAATGGAGCCAGAGGAGTGTGTGGAGAGGGGAGCAAGAGGGGAAGAGGACACGAGAGGATTTGTGAATAAAAAATGGAAGCAGGGCAGCGTTTCATGTAATGATAGTCAGACGAAAGATACAGATTCGCACAATGTCAGAAAGTTTATCGGAGGAAAACTTGGAGATGTGCGGTTGATCAGGATGACAAGAAGCGGCGTGGTTATGATTGAGTGTATGTCAAAGCAACAGAAAGATGAGGCACTGAGGATTAATAAGTATGTAGCAGTTTGAACTTCTTCCGATCGGGTTAGGAATCAAGAGTAAAGGACTGATAAGTGGCGTCCTGCTGTCAATGGAGGACGAGGCATTCTGGAGTATTGAAAATGTTTGTGAAGCAGGAAGACTGACATGATTTTGACAAGGGGAGAGAGAGGAAAGTAATTCAGTGCGTCTCACCTTTGAGGGTGAATTTCTGAGAGAATATATTTGGACTATATATGCTACAAAGTTAGGCCATATGAAGGAGCTCCACTGAGGTGCGACTGCTGTCAGGAATATGGACATGTGGCTGCAGTATGTAGAGGAATCAGAAGATGTAGAAGGTGTGGGATGAAAGAGCTGTGAACGAGAGGAGTGCAAAGAAGAGCAGGAGCAAGTAAAGTGACTACACTGTGCGGGAAATCATCATGTAGGGTCAGCACAATGTCCGAGACGAATGAAAAAAATGCAATTGAGTAAAATCAGAACAGAAGAGGGTCTGTCATACATTGAAGCTACCAAGAGATTGAAAAGAAAGAAGGAACAAGTGGAAAAGAAACAGGAGCCAAAAGGAATGGAGGGCACCAGAATATAGTTTGCAAGGGATTTCTGGCATTTATTGCTGTGGTGGTAAATTGTCCCATTTAAATAAAGAGCAAGTCAGAGAGGATTAAGATGGTGTTGGACGCTGCTTTTTGGACATTTTAGACATTTCAGGAGAAGAGATAGACAATACAATAAGGGCAGAGTTTACACCCACTCAGACAAGGGAGTCTGAGTCATAGAACTGAAAAAGTGTTGAATGGGAAATGGTTTGTAAATAGTTAATAGTTTGCACCGGGAAAACCATTTTATACAATAGGTGTCAGTGATGCAACATTTTGGATGCCAACCACCATAAAACCTCAAAGAAGAAGTAAGAACAGGTGGTAATGATTACCAAGATGTTTACTGTCAAAAGTCATGCACCATGGCAAGACTGAGCACAGCAACAACACACAACAGAGTTATTTTAAGGAAGACAGGGGTTTCCAGATGTGCTGTCCAAGCAGTGGTCAGCCAAGGAAACTTGCTGCAGCAGATGAAAGACGCATAACGCTTACTTTTCTTCGCAATCAGACGATGCCCAGCTGTGCCATGGTTGGGGGCTGCATTTCTGCAGCTGGGGATTTGGTCAGTATTGATGGCTTCCTAAATACTGATAAGTACAGGCACATACTTATTCAACATACATTACCATCAAGGAGGCATGTGATTGGTCCCAAATTTATTCTGCAGCATGACATAGATCCCAAACATAACTATCTTCATAGCAAAGAAGAAGAGCCCTGATCTCATCATCAAGTCTCTCTGGGATTACATGAAAAGAGAGAGGCAACTGAGGCTGCCTTGGGCTAACCTACCTGCCAAGTTCTTATGCACTGCTAACACACAACAGCAGACCATCATTTACACTCAAATACAGACACACACAATGCTGAACCAGATCCAAAGACACTATCATAAAATACAGTCTGCATTATCATCAATTTCTAATCTTATCATTTCAAGTTTTAAGTTTGAACTTGCTCTTGTTTTGTCAAATATCTACATTCCTCTTGCTCATGTTGACTGTGAATGAAATGAAATCTGCATTCAATAAAGCTGTACTTACACATTTGAAATGACACACCTGGATATAAAATTTTTTGAATTACCAGTGTGAAAACAAATGATGTGTTTTTTGTAAAAACACTTACAAATTACATAAAATTAAATAATAAAATCTCTATTAATGTCAAAATGTATCTCTAAAATAAGTAATGAGAAATGCAAAGCCAATACGGAAACAATAGGGAGGGCTACATGTCGTTCAATCTGGAAACATAGCACACTGGTACAAAACATTGTGAAATTGAACTCGCCCCTGGTGGGGGAAAAAAATAACACCTGGTAAACATCAGCATTGTACCACCACACAAGCAAGCCATAGACATCTGGGAGCGTAGTGTTTCCATTTGGCATGTGTGCACTGGATTAGCAAGGGAGGGTTGGCTGTACCAGTACGCCAGTGGGTGGGCTGCAGTAACTCAAAAGTGTCCAGTGCATTCTACTGGCAGTGCACCATTGTTTCACATATGAGGCAGTACAGGAGTGCAACAGGCAAAGATGAAGTGTTCTTGCAGATGAGAGTGAAATTTGAACTTCTCTCATTGCAATGTGACAGACATATCTGACTCCTGCTCCCTTGCCCTCACTATTTTCTGAGTAAGAATTTGTGTCTTTCTCAACAGACATCTTCCGCCAGTTGTCTGATGGAATGACTGTGACTCTTCAAGAATCAGAGGTAATAAAACTTCTTCAGAGGTGTTTCAGAGGCAAAAGAAAGCTTGCTGGCAATTGTACTTGGATACATTTGTTTCACAATTCCCCAATTTGTGTTTAGTGTGTTGTTCTAGAAAATATGGCATGCTTGACCTACATTTTTAGTTTTCTGTGAGTAAATGTTCAAGCATTTAACTAATGCTACAGGTACCTTGAAGCACATTCATGATCTGTCCCTCCTTAATTTGCAGTGGATGTACCTTTCACTGTACACTTAAGCTGACAAAGAAGATGGACTGAAGAATTCACTTGCAACTACATCTGCTGATGATGTGAAAGAAAATAAATGCAAAATGGGTTCTTCCGCAAATAAGCAGTTACATGGTATGAGACAATAGAGCATTTACTTCTAATTTTTCTAATGGACGGGGTGAAGATTCGTTTCATGTTCTGGTTCCTGTGTCTCAATGCAAAGTAACACTGGGGAACAAATTAATTCTGTGTATTGTTACACCCCCTAGTTAATATACGATGAAAAACAGTGAAGTGAGAATATAATCTTTGCATGACATGTAGCCACTATACTGTACCTTTCCATGTCCCTCTCTCTGATGTACTCCATACAATTTACGTGCATTTTCTGTTTTACTGTTAGGTGGGCATAGGTTTTGTGGGTTTTATATTGCAGTGTGAGTATCAGTCAGTCCCCCACTCCAATGTGAAATATCTCAACAACTATTGGATGGATTCCCATGAAATTTGGTACAAACTGTATATCAATGGTGCCCAGATGTTGAATCCTACTGACTTTGCAGGTTTCCTGACTCATGATCACTTTGAGATTTCCAGTCTTGTTAAATCTAGAAGCTAGTGTCTCTAAATTATTTCTTTACATTCAAGTGGTTTAATGTATTTTTTTGGGTGGGAATAAGGTACTTCACAAAATAAAGACATTAATCAAAATGCATTGGTGTATATGAATACTCTTTCTTTCATGTACATGCCTTGCAGATCTTGAAATGTAGCATGGCATTTTTTTTGACACAAATTCATTTTCTATATGAAAATCAGGATTAAAAAACATGTTACAGTAAAAACGTGTTGTCCTCTGTTCAGTTTGTTGCAATCGAGATAATTGTTTTATTTGTTACTCAAGTCCAAACTTAACAAGCAAGGCAATATTTCTATTTTTCCTTTTGAAGGCACACCTGATGTGCTTCACGTGCGAGGGCCTGACTAATGCTGCTTGCAGCTTTTATATTTAGGCTGTAATTACATGTATCAGAGAAGAAGATTTTTTCCTTAACAGTTCTTGTCACCACATGGTTGAAATATGGCAGTAATTTTATATTTTGTACCGCCATGTATGGATTTAAGCATTACTACATCATGTAAGTACAGTGGGTAAAGTGGTACTGTAAATTATGTTTGGGATTAGATGGCATAAAGGAATTTATGAGAAATAATAATAAATAGATTACATTTATAGTAAATACTGTAATAATGATTACTATTATTTAATAATTAACAATTAGCAGGTCTGTTGTGGATGGAGCCAGGCGGGGAAGAATTGTTTAATTGCTGTCTTTGTTGTGTCATGATGATGAAGTTGAGAAGGTTCGGGCCGCTGTGTCTGTTCTCCTCAGAGTCAACTGAACTGGGTTCAGGTATCTTAAGTGGGACCTTGTGTCTCAGCTTTAAGGTCACAGAGTTCTGCTTAGAGGCCAAGCTGGAAGGCCACTGCACTGTTGAGACAGGCCAGTGTCCTCTAGAAGAGGAGAAGAGCAAAGGGAGAGAGGAGCAAAAGTTCTGCCAATATCACAAATGAACAACATCACCACCGTGAGGTCCCTGTGATCCCAACAATTAGCTGTAGTTCCTCATGTGTTGTTGTCTTTGTAGTAGATACTGTTGCACTGGAGCTGCTTGTGTTTCCCCTGTATGAGATTAAATTTAGTTGGACGGTGCATTGTAAAATCACTTGCAGCAGTGGTACTCCATCTGCTGTACGATCACTTTGCTACCTATCATTACTTGATCAGGAAGTCAATACATTTCAGTAGTTCTTGTTTTTAACATTCCATAAGCCAGTATGTAATCCTGGTATACAATTGGAAAGAATCTTTTGCCCTAACCTTAGAGGATAAAAAGAAAACATAAGACAAGACTAGATACAAGATTTGATGTTAAGTTGTAGAGCTTTTTTTGCAATGATTACTCAGTTAGCTGTAGAGTTGCTACAATCTCTAACCAGATATTGCAAGTTAGTTTGAATTACTAGAAATACAGTCATTCAAAACAAAAAAAGATATGTATTTTTACCCTGGGTTGATGCCCCAGTCCTGGTTGCAGTGCTTGTGCTGCTTTGGGTGCAGTGGTTGGGTCGGTTCTGTTGGTGGTTAAGCCCAGACCCAGTCTGTTCAGGTCTGATTGCAGTTGCATGTTCACCCAGATCTGAATCACAGTATCATTCAGCTTCAGATCCAGTAGCTGTTTATACGTCAGACCTTGCAGTCACTGTCACACATGTGTAGTTTACATGAAAAGATCAAGATTTAAAATAGTTTTTCTAGAGACAATTTGGTATAAACTATTGTCATAACACTTTAATCGAATTTAGAAATTGCTATAATATTTAACCACTGCAACTGACAGCTTGTCAAACCTCTCTTAAGTTTGCCATACTTGCCCCAGTACTCACAATAAAGAACATCATACATTTTGTAACTTTTATGTTACAAATGTGTCCCTGAGCAAGACCCTTAACCTCTAGTTTCTCCAGAGGCATGCGGCCTCTATAGCATTTCTTGTCAGCAGTTCATGGATAAAACATTTCACATAACTGTTGATCTAGACTAGAAGAACAGAATGACACAATGTCGTAATAATAACAATAATCACACATTTAGCTGATGCTTTTATCCAAAGCGACTTGCAATTGCTAAGCACTTCAGAGGACACACATCTCTGGAGCAACTAGGGGTTAAGTGTCTTGCTCAGGGATACATTGGTATTTGCATGAAAACATAACATTACCAATCCTATAACACCTAAACACCTTTGTAGACTTTATCTTAGATTGGACATGGAATCTAATTATATGTTAAAATGATAGACTGCATTTTTAGTATTACCAGTAGTAGTAGTAGTTATAATGTACACTTAATTTTTCACATTTCATATTTTTTCAATGTGTATGACACATTTTAATCACAATATCTTAATCACAAAATCATGTTTTTTTCTAAATAAAATAAATTTGTACCTGTAGATGTTAGGGTTACTTCCTTGATTTGTGCTGGACACCTTAGTTATCCTATCACCATGTTTCCTGGAAATTTCAAGTGTTCACAGACGTCTGATGAAAATACAGTAGATTAGTGTTGCACTTCTGCCACCTTGTGGCTGAAAACAGTGCTCGCTGCAACCTCAGAATTTTACTGACACACGGCAGTCTCTTGAGACAAGAGTTGCAGAGCAAGTTGTAAAACAGGAAATGATTGGCTTCCTTTATTAAGTGATTTTTACATGAGACAAAGCTTCAGGTAGAACAAACAAATAAAGGACAAATGCAAACTTTGGTTTTTACATTGTACTTTACTAATGGCATTGCTGTAAATACTGTGAGAACAACATAGATTTAGATTTCATAAACTTTCAGCACCCCTTTAAATCTTTAGGATTTTAAGTTTTAGAAAGAGTTTTAGAAAGACTTTTTTCTCATTTTTCACATTGCACTTGTTGAACATGGCATTACAACTGCACATTTGAGCAAAGTGTAAACTTTAGTGTGCAGTGATTTTGATAAGTGATAGCATCAGTAATGTACTTCACCTCTTTTTGCTGCCATTTAAGCCAGTTTAGTGACATCATTAACATGTATGTTTTCAATAACTTTAATCTGATAATTAATCCACCTAGTACTAACATATTATCTGTGCCCAGGTCCTTTTGATGTTAGCTTGAACCATTGACTATAGCATTGACTATAGGTCTGAACCTTCATGTGGATATGGATGTCATTATTAGCCCGGTGATAACATTTAGCCTCTCCAGGATGAACTACACAGCTGTGGCAGGTAATATATCAGGTTACCACTGAAGAATTTCCCAGAGGGTAACACCCTCTGCCATCACTACTCGCCCTCGGGCGTTTGCACTTTATAAAAGAACTGGAACGTCTTCTCTCAAACTTGCTGTTCCACTCAGACTCAACATTTTCTCTCTGAGGCTGGTGAGGTAAAATAAATTCATACTTTAACTTACAGTTTAGCTACTAGCAGTATAATCGTAATTATAGGCTCAGATTCTATTGTGAGTGAGTGAGTGAGTGAGTGAGTGAGTGAGTGAGTGAGTGAGTCAAAAATTATTGTTCCTGCAATCTTGTAACAGCCATACTTCACTACACAGTGAGGCAATCAGAGGTCTGCACTCCTATTCTTCTGATTACAATGCTTTATTTTTGTTATTTGTGATGGAGAAAGAAAAATCAATTCATTTTCAGTAAAAACAACAACCTACTGTACTGTCATCAGAAGTGACGTGGACGAGAGCAACAATATGATTCTGTGGTTCTTCTGAGGCTTACACAATCATTTTTTGTGGAGTTTATTAAATTGTAATTTGATAGTATAAAGTAATGTAAAGATATTTCTAAAGGCCGGACAAACATTGTGATCACTAAGTGTGGGCAGTAGGGACACAGGTTGTCTCAACTCTCAGCTTTTAAAAAATAAATTTGATGCATTTAATATAATAAAATGTATATGGACTTACAACAACTGAGGAATAATAATAATAGTAGACTCTATTTTATAGAGTGCCTTTAAAAGCAGCTTGTCAAAGCGCTGAACATAAAATCACAATCCACAGAAAAATACAACAAATAAAAGTTAATAAAAACAAAAACAACAACGTTATTAATAAAAATAATATAAAACAAGACATCAGCAATCAAATGCAAGTCTAAAAAAGTGTGTCTTGAGAAGAGCTTTAAAAATGCCAAGAGTCTGGGCTTCCAGGAGGAAGAGAGTTCTAGAGTGAAGGAGCATAAACAGAAAACACACTGTTACCCATAGATTTTAGGTGTGTTTGAGGAACAGTTAACAGATTACACTGTGAGGTGCACAGTCTGCGATTTGGGGATTAAGAGATTAATAAGCCAGATAAGTATTGCGGAGCCAAACCGTGTATACCTTGTATGTCAACATCATGATCTTGTAATCAACATGAATGACCGGGAGTCAGTGTAAGGACTTCAAAACGGGAGTAATATGGTCGGATTTCCTGGTTCACGTCAGGATCTGGGCAGCAGAGTTCTGAACATATTGCAATTTGTTTTATTGTGGTTTTATAAACTCCAGCTAAAAAGGCGTTACAGTAATCCAGCCATGTGAGAACAAATGAAATAATCAGCTTTTCAGCGACAGATAAATTTAGCATTGGGCGTAGTCTGGCATAGTTCTGAGGTGGAAAAAGGATGCCTTCACAGTGCTCTGAACAAAAAAATCAAAGGTGAGGCTGGTCAAAAATTACACCAAGTTTCCTCATCTTACTTTGGGTTTGTAGAACAGAAGCATCAACAAACAAGGACAGTGGAGCCGCTTTGCGAATTTGATGACAGGAACCTATAAGCATTACCTTAGTTTTCCCGCTGATCAGGCAAAGAAAGTTATTGCTCTTCCATGCTTTCAGTCTCCATTACAGCACGATAACCCCCCCAGAAGATCCTTCCACAGTTGGTAGTAGACACTCAGTCCAGTGAGGTGCCATTTGTGCTCCATTTTCTGGCAAGCAGCCTTTCTAGAAAGCAGATTGTCATTATACCATGGAGCAGAGTGGGTGAATGTGACCTTACATGACCTTAGAGGAGCAAAAGTGTCAAGATTAGCAGCAAGATAGAGATAGAGATACTCAAGACCAGGCATTCAAATGATGAAAACTGGGGAACAATCACAGAGCTTGTGTTCAACTTCAGGCTGTAAACCCCAACAATGCCTCCACCTCTGCCAGATTGCCGGGATCTGCCAGGAGATCTAATATTCCAAAGCCTGCTGGAGTGGTTAAACAGGAGCCGATCATTTCCTTTGTGCCAGGTTTCAGTTAAGAACAAGAAGTACAGCTTTTTATCTGTAAGAAAATCTGATAAAAGCAGCGCTTTGTTGTTCACAGACTGTGCATTAAATAAAGTGGCATAAGCCTGGCTCTGAAGCAGATATGAAAGAGGTTTAATCTCCATGTGGGGAACCAAAATTAAATTACTGTGAACAACACCAGCATGCAGCAGTTTGTTGGTCTTACATCGGCAAGAGCGCAGTCCATAATAAATAACTCTCTGAAAGGTGCCATTCTGCCAAACAAGTACTTTTACTCAAGTATTTTAAGAATGCTTTAGTGAAATCTTTTAATTTTAGTAATATTCTTCTACCACTGCTTCCTTTAATGTCAAGGATTGTTCTCAATCTGCTTTTTATGAACAAAGCTCAAAGACTACATCAATGAATACCATCGACCCATGTCTCAAGAAAGATGGTTTTGGGCCCATCACTGACCCTGCAAAGTTCCTCAACCAAGACTTCCAGCAGCTGAAACAGAACTGTCTCATCCAACGCTTGAGGTACACTGATGAGACGTTCCCCCCTGACAGGAACTCCATCGGCGAAGGGTTACTGACCCCTGCTGACTTGGCCCGAGTGGTGTGGCTAAGACCTGCGGTGAGTGTTTTTATTGGTCAAAGCAGATGTGATGCCATTTTGTGTTGAAAAAATGTTGATGGTTAAACAAGCATGTTTGTTGTCATGGCCTTCGAACCAGTAGACAGCTAATTCAATTCAGTTGTAATTAGAACCTAGTTTCTGGTAAACCTTGTTTTACCAACCAAACTAAAATGAAAATGACACAATGGACAGGCTCACAAAATCTGTGCTTTTGAAAGTTTTTTAAATGTTTAAATGAGTGGCTTATGCTATCTACTGGTCTCAAATGAAGGAAAGACAAGGCGACACAAACTCATACCAATAAGCATGCAGTTTTTCAAGTGTTTATGGTTACTTACTCATCAACCAGAAACAGTGCTATGCGGTGATCACTTCAGATTTCTCCTTCTGACCACCCATTAAATGTAAATCTAATATTAACTGGTTGTTTATAGTAGTCTTAGGTTGGTCTGTCAGCTCCTGAGACAGAAATTACTCTCTTTGCTACATGTTCAATCTGTCACTTGTGTATTTAACTGTGATCTTTGTTAATGTTGGGCAGGTACAGTTAGCTTTTCTTAGCTCCTGGGCTAACAGCTGCATCCTAAGATTTTATACAATGCAAGATTGCTGCTTAATATCATTCAAAACCACAAGGTATGCTGTTGATTCCCACATATATTGACAGTACTGGCAACCCTTTCACATAGAATTACTATGGTATGTACTTTAGGGATCAACAGCAAAGGTGAAAGACAAACCTGGCAAAGCTAAGCAGGCCATTATTGTAATGTACTGCTACTGTACTGTTATCTGACAAGCCAATATTAAACCTTTAATAAGTTTTGTGTCAACAATTCCTCTCTTTCAGAAACTTGTTCCTAACCCATCTCTTGTTGTTGATGGGGTCTCCAGATTTGACTTTGGTCAAGGCTTGGTTGGTAGGATAGTTTCCTTTATTCAAAATAATCCAACAATGCCATATGAGATGAAAGTCCAGACAATGGGCAGAAAACAGACTAAAGTGTCACCGTTGCCGAGTGCAGAGGCAGGAATACACAAATACAAATGTCCAAAACGTCAAAAAAAGCAAACAACCAGGTCTGGAGCAGAAGCAAAACTCCAAAGGCCAAATAAACAGGCAGAACACTCAACAAACGATATGCTGAACAGGTTAAATACTGACACAGAACAACACACACAAGGCAAGCAGTGTAATCAAGCACAGATAAGACACAGGGATATCAGAGCAGTCACAGACATGAAGCAGGACACAGAGACAGATAATTACTGAACAAAACAGGACAGACACTAAACACGGAACATATGCAAAACAACACTCAATCCAAGACATGACCAAATACACCAATACAGAAATAACAAAACCCTAACACAAGGCAGAGACTTGTGTATTAGAAGATAGTACAAATGTGTTTTCTGCTCTATCGGCTGTGTTTGTATTTTTGACAGTTTGTAATCTAGAAACCTTCTGTGAACACTTTCCTATCCTGCCTTTGCCTGCTTGGTACACCTTTCTGACAACTCACTGACCATTTTTTACTCAGGAAACTGTTGGTTTCTTGCGGCTATCGGGGCTCTGACATTCCAGAATGACATCTTTGAGCAAGTTGTTCCTCTCAAGCAAAAATTTGATGAGGACTACTGCGGGCTGTTCCACTTCAGGGTAAACTAACAGTCATTTGTAACAGTGTTTGTTTAAATGTGTGTTGGAGTGCTAAATTGTTATTATCCTCTAATTTGTTTTCCCTCTAAAATGGTTTTGCTCTTACTCTGATCCACTCCTTTCTCAATTATTCAGTTCTGGAGATTTGGAAGGTGGGTGGATGTTGTCATTGATGACAAGCTACCAACAATCAATGACAGACTAATCTTTGTTCACTCCAAAGACCAAACTGAGTTCTGGCCTGCTTTGCTGGAGAAAGCCTATGCGAAGTATGTACTAATGTATTATACATATACACAATACCATAATAATAATAGTACTATATACATAAAATGCATTTTCTCAAAGTGAGATTTGTCTTAAGTAATTTCACTCCTATTTGTGTCAGAGTGTGCGGTTCCTACTCAGACATGAATGCTGGAACTCCTGCTGAGGCTATGGTGGACTTCACTGGAGGTGTTCACATAAGCCTCCATCTGACAGACCCTCCTCCAAACCTGTGGGAAATGATGCGCAGAGCTGGCAAATCCAAATCACTGATGGGTTGTGATACACCACAGGGGGTAAACACCAATATACCACACAAAAAAAACTACATATTAGCTGGTTCTTTTTGCTTCAACAAACTGGGCTGAAAGTCTTTGGGTGTCTTCCCAAAAGTCCAGGGTCCTGTTTATTAAAAGCATCTTAAGGCTAAGATGATCTTAACCCATAGTTACAAAGATCGCCTCAATATGACATAAAAAAGAGATCTTTTGCATCAAAGTGGCATCGTCAATCTTTGGCATTTGATAGGTAGATGTTCCATTTACAGTAGGTGGTTTGATCACCCTCTGTTCATACATATGAATTGAAAGACTGGAGAAATGCCAGGATACCATGGCTCAATAACTGCCTGACATGCAGAACAAGCGAATATGCAGTCAGCTGTATGCAAATTTTTCTTTCACTCTCCCTGAATGACAGGCAATAGCGTTTTTTTCATCCCCACAGGAAGCAGAAGCTAGTTGTTTTCTACTGGACCCATCTACATATGTAGCATTTAAGGAAAATAAGAAATGAGAAAACCTGATTTAAAAAACTGACATATCCGGGTATATCAATTTTCTTTAGCTTTACTCGAACTTACACAAGAAAAAAATTGTGTAAATTACAAACATGTATTACACATGAAATGAATTACTTTATGTGCATCAGTATCATGGCAATGTCAAAAAATGTCTGCCCAGTCAGAGCTGAGTAAACAAATATCAATTAAAAAAGACATAATAACTATGGCAATAGTAATGTCATCTGCCTCAACCCAGTTGGGGGTGAGGGAGAGAGAGCGAGAGAGGGAGAGAGAGCGAGAGAGGGCGATAGAGGGCAAGAGAAGCAGCAAACACAATATCCACATAGAAATACAAACACACATAGAAAAAAAAATATTAACCATACTAATAATAGGACTATTAATAATAATCGTAGCAGCTAGTGTCGAGCAAGAACATGATGGCCGCAGATGACTCACAACCACAGCTCCAGAGCCAGAAACACCTGCAGAAAGTAATAGGAGGTGAGAGGAGAGGGACGAGAAACCACAAGACTTCGGGAAAGGGAAGAAATTGAGTTAGTAACATGCGTTAATAGGATGAGGTTGCATTCAGATGGAGAGAGACTAGAGGAAAGAGGAGCTCAGTGCATCATGGAAAGTTCCCTTTTCTCAAAGAGGAAAGTCTTAAGCCTACTCTTAAATGTGGAGACGGTGTCTGCCTCCTGAATCCAAACTGGAACCTGATTCCACAGGAGCGGAGCTTGATAGCTGAACGCTCTGGCTCCCATTCTACTTTTGGAGACTCTAGGAACCACAAATAACCCTGCATTCTGGGAGCGCAGTGCTCCTGTAATGTAACCGCCCAACATAAGTTACTGCGGTGCAAATATCAGTTTCTTTGATGAAAGTTAGTTAAAGTTAAGTTGAAATATGTTTTTCAGTAGCATCCTTGTCTTTGTAGCACCATTGAGCCTCTACTTGGCAAGAACAATTCTTTACACATGCTGATGCTTAAATGTTTTTTTAATTTTTGAAATGTTGAATTTATTATGTTTAAAACAAGACTGCCTGCAATGATAACATATACAGTATCTCTTGTAGGAAACATCTGACAACATCGTACTACAAAATGGATTGGTCCAAGGCCATGCCTACACTGTTACAGGTGTGAAACAGGTGAAGAATTCATTTGTTCTAAAAGCATTGCAACGTACAGAATACAATACAGTGATCATAAAAGTTACAGATTTTAAGATGGTGATCTAGAAGCTTAAGCTTACTTCTGCCAATGATTTCTATATAGTATTAGGGTAATGAAGGTCTTAAGTCAGCCTAGTAATGTTGGAAACAGTAATAATTAATTAGTAGAGTGAAGTTATTTAACGATTGTGCTTTCTCTGGTGATTACTGGTCAGATCATGAGTCGGGGGCAACCAGTACAGCTGGTCCGTTTGTGGAACCCCTGGGGCAAAGGAGAGTGGAATGGAGACTGGAGTGATCGGTAAGAACCACACTAAGACCAGTTAGTGTTTCACAAAGAGACTGCTCTCCGAAGATAGATTGTAGATAGATGATAATGTTTTGTCAACAATTGATGTCAGCTTTATGATACTAATCTCCACCGTGGTATAGCTACTAGTAGCCTACTACATTTTGTAAGTCATGCATAAAAGAGTTAAGGGCATTTGCAACAGGGCCATGAGAAGTTATTAAATAGGTGTCTTAGACTAATAACCATGTGGCTTCCCTGAGAGGGGCGGGGGCAGCTGTGGCTCAGGAGGTAGAACAGGTTGGCCATTAATTGGAAGGTTGGCGTTCAATCCCTGGCTCCTCCAGGCTGCATGTCCTTGGACAAGATGCTGAACCCCAAATTGCCTGTTCCGCCAGTGTATGAATGTGTGTGAATGTTAATTTCGGTTTGAGCACTCAGTGTGTGAAAGTGAGTGAATGGTGAATGCAGACGTAGTGTGAAAGCTTTGAATGGTCAGAAAGACGAGAAAGGCGCTATACAGAGCATTTACATTTTGACAGATCTTAACTATCAAAGCTGTTACGCTCTTTTCCAGCTCTATACTTTTAATCTCCACTAGAGACTCCGCTCTACCTTTTCATCTCAAACTGGCCCGACTATTATGACTACAAGAAAATAGAGATAAAACGTTTATTGTGCTGCATTCCATTTCCCAAAGATGCTCTCGTTTTCATTTATTAAGTATAAGTGAATGCTGGTAAGTGTCTGATGATGTCTCAAAAATCTTACTTGCCGTGTAGCCGTTGAAATGACGTGTCAAGTTCATGCTGGTGTCTTATACAGTCATCCAATTGGTGCTAGTTCAATCTTCACATAACTTGTGTGTATGCTGTTTCAGTGTCTTGACACTGTGTCAGTGTCTTGACAATTTTCACAATCTGGTTTTGGCAGATGCATTTGCATGCAAATGCACTTTAAACAGTTATCCTTTTGCTAGACCCTCTCTGCCTTCTCAAACGCCAAAGTCAGGCTTTACACTACTGAAAACTTATAGTCTTCAAGCCCAAGCTGAAATATGACACTAAACTGTAACTTCATTCCTAATGTTAAAAACAATTTATAACAACATTGCTTCTCCTCTTCCTTCACTGAAAAATTGTATCTTAAGGTCACATTTGTGGAAAACTGTGAGTCCTCAAGATCGTGAGATGTGCCTTTCTGTGATTGACAATGGGGAGTTTTGGTAAGCAAGTTGAAAGCATGCAGAAAGCTATATGTTTTGATATATAGCCGATACAAAATATCAAAAAACATTTAATTTGTTTTTTTCTCAAGAACGTTTGTGTAAAAATGCAAACTCTGATTAAAATGTAAAACTCATTATATAATATATATACTTTCAAAGGATTAAAAACTAGTTTGTATTGTAAAATTGTACATACATATGTACTTACCTGATACACTGTACTGTTCCTATAAAAAGTACAGTGTATCAGGTAAGTACATATGTACGTACTATACAGTGTTACATATTTTTTTAGACAAATTCCTTTGGTGGCCAAAGGAGATATCATAATTTAATTATGATTTACATTTTAATTATGTAAAATTTAAAATTATAATTTCAGTTATACCTATAAAAAATGTAGCATGTAAGTAGCATGTCTTACCTCAACTAATAAAGAATAACAATTTTTACTTCAATGCATCAAGTAAATCTCAGTCTAAAACAGCTATGTGTTACCTTTCAACAGGATGACCCTGGAAGATTTCTGTAAATTCTACAGGGATCTTGACATCTGCTGCCTGTGTCCCAACTTCCTTGATGGAAGTTCTTCTTGCCACTGGAAGACCTCCTTCTATGAGGGCAGCTGGGTGGCAGGAACCACAGCTGGAGGATGCATGAAAAACCTTGGTACTATCTGGATAAAACTGTCACCTCATGGAGATTGGAGGGTGGCAATTTTAAAACATTTAGATTTTTATTTTTCATTCATTAAAGCATAATTAAAATTCTTTAGAGAAAAGCAATTAATCAGTTTATAAAAGCTTTATAAATGTATTCATTTAAAAATGCTCCCCAGAAACGTATAAGCCCATGTCTATCTATATATCCGTCTATGCCAGAATTTTTCATCTAAAAAATATAATAATTGATGATAATTAACCTCTTTAACTTTCATTCATCCCTATTTTGCCTAACTGGTAACATGCCAAATTGTTTCACTCATTGCCATGCAGAGAGCTTCTGGACTAATCCACAGTATCGGGTCAAGATTGACAAACTACTCAGTGAATGTTCTACAAAACAGGGTGAAAAAAACCTGCTGGTGTCTCTCATGCAAAAGCCTGACAAGAGGAATAGGCAACTTGTCCATAAACTTTACATTGGATTCTCTGTATTTGAGGTAAATATTATTGTGTGTTGTTTCTATCACAGTGTGAGGACTATTAGGGATGTGTCATGCATATACATGTGGGAGTAGTTGTAGAAAATAGTCAAATTAATTTAATGTAAAAATTAAACCATTGTGTCATCATAGTGAGTGAATAAGGTCCAGTGTGTAGTATTTATAAACCCATATATTGCATATTCTGCAAATAGATACCCATAAATCTAACATACTAGACTTCTGGCAATATATAATATCTGTAACAAGTTCTTTAAGTAATTTTAAAATATAAAGTCTCATACATGTAATTTTGGTAAACAAACATCTGTAACCCCCACAAGTGATCATTCCATTTTTTAAATTTGCATTACTTACATGTTTTTGTGTTGTCATGACTTCACTTTAACTAATTTAGTTTTGTCACTAACATGAACTTTTTTCCTCTTATTTCTTCCAAGGTGACCAAAGAAGTAAGTAACAATTTAAACCCAATCTTGATACACAGTACATGCCTAAATTGTGCTGCTATGGAGATTTATATGAACTGCATAGCCATGAAATATCAATTTATTACTGCTATTACAGTACGAGGCACAGAGGGGGAAGTTCCCAGCCTCTTTCTTCAGCAAAAACAAACCTGTTGCCCAAACTAAAGCCTACGTGAATGCACGTGCGGTGACGGCGTTCATAATGCTACGCCAGGTGAGTACCTGATTGTGCCGTCCACCTACAAAGCCAACGAGACAGCCTTCTTCATCCTGACCATTCACTCCAAGGCTGAGATCCATGTCCGGTAAGCCTCTAAAATCTTCATTGTAAAATTAATCTACTAGCATACAGAGGACCAGTCTCTCCACTGTACGCACAGATAACAGGTAAGTATTATTAACCCTCCATCATACTCCTGGTGAGACTGAACAAGCGAGACTAAAAGTTAGTGATTGTAAAAACTCTACAGAATTTCAATTGAAAGAAGAATGTTCTTAACGTGTCAGTGCTTAACACTGGCTACAAGTAATGTACTGGTGTCTCTTGTGTTTCCTCTCAGAGAGAATTCTGGTGGCCTTATGCATATGGAAGCAGATGGAAGATCTGTGCAAGGTTTGCAAATATTGTCAAAGCTCATATTATTTTGCTTAGGCCTATGTGTTACATGTTGGTTGCTATGTTGGTTACACTGAAAGCACATGACAAAGCAGATGACAAAAATAACAGAAACTTGTTCCGTCAGTTCTCTGACAAGGTAGTTTGTGTGCCTTAAAGAAATAGTGTTGGAAAGACTGTTGGAACATGTGCTTAATTGCTTTGCTGGAGTCACCACCCAGTCTCTTTGTGCTAAGCTAAGCTGAGCTAACCGCCTGTTGGCTGTAGCTTCATATTTAGCTAACAGACATGAGAAGTATCAATCCGCTTATCTAACTGTAGGCAATGAATGCAAAAGGGCATATTTTAAGTATTCCTTTAATTAAAATATTTAAACTCATGTCTGTACTGTATTTTCTATTTGAGCTATGTCAGGTCTTTTTGCAGTTTTGTCTTTTTTGGGGGTTTCTGTTCTGCTGGATTTAGATAAAGAATCTGCAGATTAATCAATAATGAAAATAATAGTTGCAACCCCAATTTAAATCATGCCTAAACATTTGTCCTGTGTTGCCCAGGAAGGAGGATCAGCAAGGACAAGCAGAATTTAATGGATTCATAACAATGGAACTTCATCATTCTAGTCCTTCACTTCAAATGCATGAACTGTAAGTCAATTTGGACAGCTGATGACAGTAGACAACACATTAAATGTAGTACATACGGTATATAAGTACTTTCCTTATAATGCAGTTCTTGACCTGAGTTTGTGTCTCTTCTGTGTGGTCAAGCAAACAAATTTTTGCTCGTCCTTAAAATGTAATCCATCTTTCAAAAACATTTTTACTACCAATTACCTGAAGAATATGTTCTAGGTTTTTATAAAGCAAATGCTTTCATTAATAGGAAATAATGTGAATCTCTGCAACAGTCCAAGGGCACAAACATGGTTCTGGACTGTGCACTATATACACCAAGGCTAATTGGTGATGAGGCACAGCTGGGTAGTGACGTGACTCAGTCAGGTGCAGCAGTGAAATACTGAATGGTGGCTGCTGGTGGGAAGCACAGACATGTTAGAGCTCAAGATTGTGAGGTTCTCATTCATTCCATGGAAAAAACAAAACACTGGCAATTGTACTTTAAAACTAAGTATTTGTTTCACCACCATTTGTTAAGTGTGTTGTTCTAGAAAAAATTGCATGTACTACATTTGTTGTTTTCTGTGATGAAATAATCAAGCTAAATAGCAAACTAGTGCTACGGATACATTGAAGCACATTAATAATATATCCCTCCTTAATTTGCAGTGGATGTACCTTTTGATGGGCACTCAACCTGACACAGGAGATGAACTGCAGGATTCGCGTGGAATTATTTTAATTAATTAATAAACACAGTAGATGATGTGGTATGAAAAAACAGTGCATTTGCCTCTGACTTTGTTAATGGAAGGTGTATAAAGTTAGCCGGATGTCGGGTGTGATGAAGTTGTTCTCTGAGACTCATAATGAATTACACAGCCAAATCTCAAGAAACCTTTTTTAGTCCACAATTTATCTCTGTCTTAGTGTCTACAGTATTTCCTACCAGGTCAACTTTAACTGGCCTAAATCTGAACAGCCAATCTACTCATGTTTAGACTCCAAAGCTTTAGCTGCGCCATGCTGAAATCTAATGGTCTATTTGCCCTGTGATCTATGGAGACAGCGAATTGTCTAAACACGTAAGACTCCAAGGAAACCCTGTTATCTACTAAACTTGTGGCCCAGCTATAGTTTCTCCCTATCAGCCAGCTGTCATCACCTTGCCAAGGAGAGAGACAGAGGCCAAGAGCTATGGCTGAGAAGTTCAGTGTGCCTCTATTTCTGGGCTCTGCTATTGACCTCATGCGTGACTTTTACCGAAGCCCTATCTCTCTTACCTGTCACCTGAATTAAGCCTACTCAGAAAGTTCCCCCAAAGAAGGGGTGTATGTAATCCCTATGCATTCTCCTAAAGTTCTCTTTCCTCTCTCTCTCTCTTCCCCACTGCAAAGTAGAGTGCAGAACAAATGGAAGGAACATGCACAGTTTAACAGACGCATGCCACTAATTTTGAAATGTCAATTTGCAACTTTGCTTACCTGTTACAGCCAGTACAACTAATATAAGAATATACTCTATGCCATGACATGTAGCTAATATACTGTACCATTTTAAATTTCCATGTTATGGTTAAATGTACCTCATTTTATGTGAGTTAGGGATACTGTATTTTCTGTTTTATTGTTAGGTGGGAATAGTTTTTTTTCTAGCCATGCAAGCATCAGTCAGTCTACCACTTTGGTCAAATTGAAGTATATCAACAACTATTGGATGGATTGCAAATAAATTTTGTACAAGTAAGTTTAATGTATTTTTGTTTTTATGGTGGGAATAAGGTTTTTGTACTCTAGAAAATAAAGACATCCAAACAGTTTTGGTGTATATGAACAGTTATTTCATTTCTTATAAATGCCTTGCAGGCACCTTGAAATGTAGCATTTTCTTGGGCTCATTAAACATGAAATACACACAAATTCATTTTCTACATGAAAGTCGGGATTAAAAAAACAAGATAAAGTAAGACAGTGTTGCTTTATTAACAGACTTAATAAGCAGAACAATGTTTCTGTCTTTCTTATTCAGTGCATACTTTGCTACTTTGGAGACTTTGATTTTTTTGGATATGTAAAATCCATAAAAGTCAGAGCTCCAACAGAAAAAAACACACGCATCATATATGTATCAGTGTGCATTTATTAATTTAAGGAAAAGCAATACAGTGTAAATTCTCATAATAGTAAATTTGAGGAATTTTTTCATGTACTCATGTAATTTTTTTAGCTAATGATTGAAAATGTTATGATATATGCATACAATACAAAATCCCAGTAAATTTATAGTAACATCCCAGATCACCACTTAAAACATATTATTTTGATTCTTGTGATTGCTCAAAAACAGTTTTACAACATGCAGAGAAGCAGAAATGCTGTTGCAATGAGGTAATTTTCTTCAGCAATAATTAAAAAACACTAACATTTATATTAACAAATCTCTCAAGTTGTGAGCATTACTTAAAACCTGAATAACTGAATAATTACTGATTATTGATAACTGATGATTATTAATTGATTAGGATGCTAAATTTATGTCATATTTAGGCTGGTTGTTGTAGTATTTGTAGAACAGTTGTCAGCAGAGCAGCCACGAATATGGCTGTTGGGTGTTGTGCAAGTTTTGCTCCCCCACTTGTGGCGTTTGCTAGAAATCAAAGCCAAAAACACACTTTTATTTAGACTGTTACTACATTTATGGTTGAAAATGGATAAAATACAATATTTTGTACCCCTGTGTATAGAATGAAGTATTTTTACATCATGGAAGTACAATGTGTAAACTGGTACTCTAAATGACTTGTTGCTCACCTTGTGCTGTTGTCTTTGTAGTCACAGTTGCACTTGTGGTTCCTATAGATGAGATTAAATTTAGTTAGACGGTGCACTGTAAAGTCAGTAAACACCCAGCAGCATTACTTCATTTGCTCTACAACCACTTTGTTGCATATCTTTAACTGTCTGCTAATTCAAATGGTACAGACAATAAACAATAAATATAAAATCATGTGGGGAACTGGCCTGCCGTTTTTGCCCTGCTAAATAAATACAAAGTGTATAATCATGATGTTGCCATGAACCTTCCCGTTGTCATTGACATCAACTGTTTGGCATTTGCATCCCCTTGTTGCTTTTTCAGTAAAGGGCCACCTTTAGGTTAATTAGCTGAGTTTCCCTACCAGTCAGTCAGAACTGAAGTGTCTTTGATGAGGGACGAAACGTCTTCTAGTATCTTCAACCAAGTCCAGTTGCCCTTGATTTTAACCTTGCTTGGATAACTACGTCACTTATTGTCACGGTTTGGCTTTCCCCCTTCCTCTATTTCCTCCTTCCCAGTATTTTCTGTTTGTCAGCTGTCTATCACTTCACTGTTTTTGGGATCAGCTACCTATCTGTCTGCTCTCCACCACTGTCAATTGGATCACTTCAAAGCACAATCTTTTGTTCAATAAAACTCAGTGTTTGATTCTAACCTTTGCCTCGATGCTCCTTGATCCTAGTTCAACTCAGCCTAACACTATCACTGCACAAATGAGATACTTTCTGTTTAGAGTGAAACCTAGTGGGTCTTTGTGAGTTACAGTTCATTACTATTTGTTTATTCCATTTACTTGGTCAGGAAGTCAATACATTTTGGTTGTTCTTGTTAAGTTTCCATAAGCCAGTATATAATCCTGATATACAATTGGAATGAATCTTTTGCCCTAACCTTAGAAAATGCTTTACCTGTCTCAATTTTTTCTTGAAAGCAAACATAAGACATATAATATATGTATAAAAAATATATATATATATATATATATATATATATAAAACTGTATTTGTAAGGTTTATATAGAAATAAAGTAAGCTAAAGTGTGCACATAAAACCTACTGTCACTCAATACACACAAAATATATGTATTTTTACCCTGTGTTGATGCCCCAGTGTTCGTTGCAGTTGATACAGCAGCATTTGTGCTGCTTGCGGAGCTGAGAGGTGCAGTGGTTGTGTCTGTTCTGTTGGTGGTCAAGCCCAGACCCAATCTGTCCAGGTTTGATTGGAGCTGCATGTTCACCCAGGTCTGAATCACAGTATCATTCTCAAACAGCTTCAGATCTCGTAGCTGGTTACCCATCAGGCCTTTCACATTAGTCACTGTCAAACCCTGTGCATTTCAAATGAAACAATGAAGAGGTTTATGAAGTTTTTGGACTGGACACTTAGCTTCAATGAAAATATAATAGATTTAAAAGATAGTTGCTTCATGTATTTTTGAGACACCACTGTCATAACATTTTAATCAAATTTAGAAATGGCTATAATATTTAACCACTGCAACTGACAGCTTGTCAGACTTCTGTTAGGGTTGGCATGTTTGGCCAAATACTCACAATAAAGAACATCATACTTTTTGCAACTTCTTTTGCATTCTGCTAGTACATAAAGTTTACTGTGTTAAATAGAAAGTACGACAAATTACAGAGTATCACAACTATGAAATTAAGTGCCGACTCTTTTGAAAATCGCTTAATTGGTCATGCATTGGAATTCTCTGATTCTAGCTTCTTAAATGTGAATATTTTCATTTAACTGTATATCTTTGGGTTGTGGACATATCTCAGAATCAGAGGACATTAAATAACTGCCAGTGATGGGTGTGTGCTCTTCACAACCAGTAATGGAATGGATGAGAAGATCAATACCAGTGTCATATCTGTAAGGCTATAGCCACCAACCGGATAGGAAAGGTGCAAACAGGGAGGAACAGCAAGTCCCAAACAATAAACCTCTTGCATGTCATTTAGTTTTTAATTTTTTTTATACGGATTAAACAAAGGATATGAAACGTGATCATTTTTTAACTTTAGAGATGGTTATCTTAGGGGAAGCGGTTTCCTCCACTTGCAGTCTTTATAATAAGCTAAGCTAATCAGCTGCTGGCTGTGTATTGCCTTAAACTGAAGGTATTTTGAAGGTGGTATAAATCATCTTAAATATGGAAATATGCATATTTTCTTAAATGTCAAACTATTATCTCATCATCCTTCGATTCAAAAATCTTTTATGTGTTCTTACCTTTAGACTCTCCCAAATCCGTTTTAATAATTCCCTCAACTAAGTTGTAGTATATTTGCAATAAAACAACAATAGGTGGTACATGTCCACAACCCTCTCTGTTCACAACTCTTTCATAAAATCCTTACAGTGATCACATTTGGATCCAATCTCAGGAAAGTGGCTATGTCCATGTTGATGTTCTGTGTTGATAGTGCTACTACATCTGACAGAGGTGCCCCACCTATCAGAGTAGAGAGGAAAACAGGCAATTAGAGAGAAGTTTTCATGACAGATAAAGAAACAGCTGGAAAGACAGATAACACATACTGAATCCTTACCTAGATAGGGCATAATTAAATTGTAATAGGCACTGGTATCGGCACGTTGTGAGCTGAAGGAACGGTTGCTGATCTCATACAGGACTCTCTTCTGCTCAGATGAACACGATGCCACATTCAGATGTTGGGCATTTCTAACAGGGTGCAAGATGAAAGTAACATAGTGTCAAGTCTGTACAATCACTCACAGTGACCATGTTTAGGCATCTTTCAGCTAAATGCTCCCACCAACCTGATACTGTCTGGGGTGATCGTCTTCAGAGTACTGGTGTCTAATGAGCACAGGTTGGAGTCAATACTGTTGAGTTCAATGGTGCCCAGGGAGTTTCCAGAAGTTTTCAGATACATGGTGATAATTGCTTTGCTCTAAATGACATTAAAGAAAACACCTTAAGTGAGAAAAAGGAATGATTATCTTTCTGACATTTTGTAGTTTTGAGGATCATTCCACATTGTACCTGTGCTGCCTCCCATGGTCCATCATTAGCTTTCATGAGTGCTGCCAGGGTGTCAATTTTGGTGATGCTCCACTTGGCGATGTCATCAAGTGACGCCGCACGAGACACTGAACCAAGCACCTGAACTTGCTCGTCAGAAATACCCGATGGGAATGCCTAGTAGAATAGAGAATGTGGAGTACCACATGGCATTGTGTTGAAATATACTGTAATTCATGTAAAATTATCCCACCATTATTTCCTCATTAAACACATTAAACCTCATCCTCATGTGGCACTTTTGCAAGTGCCACATGACATGATGACTGTAGTCACATAATAACATCTTGATTGGTTAATGCATTCACACATAAAAACTCAAAACAACCATGTAATCCAATAAATATGTCTCAAGAGATGATACCTCGTTGAGTTTCTTCAGAATGATTTTCTGAAAGTCAGTATCATCCACTTTCTCACAGATAGAGTTGAGGTTGTCCTTCAGAACAGGGACATCCAGGCAGAGGTCAAATTGCGTCTGGTCGTAGCCGAAGGGGAAGGAAGAGTCACCTATTGTCACCTGGGTGATGTTGCCCTCAGTGCAGCCTTGAGAGTAATTGTCCAATGAAAGTAAGTGTCATTATGTCATTCTATTAAACACACACAAAAATATTGGACTCTATAAGCTGCTATGTAAAAAAAACACGCTAGGCCCAGCTGCTTTGTTCTTCTTTACCTGCTACTCGTACTATTTTGAGAGCTCTGATCTGTTGAAACAGCATTTTCAGCTTACTCTTCTCTGTATTTGCTTGCCTCAGTTGAGGCATAAATGTCTTAAGGAACATTCTCTTTGTTGTCTGTGAAAAACATTACAAAAATGCTTTTTAACAAGTTGGAAAAGGATATGAGGTGTCTCTTACAAGGTACTTTAAAACCATGAAATGAAATGAATATTATTGGAGATTATCAAGAAACAGTAAAAACAAAACACAAACCGTTTGGAACTTGTCCCAGATGTTTCTTGTGAAATATAGCGGTAAGATCCCGAGGTTTTCCAGTGTTTGCATGTTCCAGGTGGTGGCGTTCCTGGAAACAGAAGATGATATTTTCATAGAGCCTGGCTTGTTACCTTGCTACCCATTTTTTGGTATATGACGCAAAATTTGGTACATGGCGGTTAAAGATCTTGGATATAAAAATGCTTCTAAGTAAAGGTGGCTATGATTTGTCAATATATAATGTTATATTTTGCACAATTAAAGTATAAGGCTGATGTTATTGTTAATTTTTCTTATTACTAACAAATCTTACAAAAAGACCGAAACAAATCATGTTTCTGTCTCTCATTATGTCCTACTCCCCTATCCTGTCTGTGAAACTCATCCATTTGTTCCTATGGCGTAAATCTTTTAAAATGAGTTACAAATATCAGGTCAGGTTCACAGGTTCAGAAGCCTTATTCATTTCTTAAAGCAGCTGGACACTCGTCCTAATGAATGAACATATCATCCAGCGTAACAGTGTGGAGCTCTATTGCTGGTTTTGGTGTTTTTATTGGATTTGTAGAAAACCAGAATAATATAGAATATTGCCACCCTTATCCTTTTAAACAGCAGTAGTAATGTCTCTTAATTTGATTTAATTCTTGTACCCATATTGAGTTTTTCCAGACAGCAGCAGAGTCTCCATGGCAGCCACCTGACTGTCAGAGAAGTTTTTACAGGCTTTGAGTTTTTCCAGGATGAGAGGATCAGCGTTCTGGATGTCAGCGCTGTCCAGAGTGCAGGCCATGTTGCCCAGCACCTCCACATCGTCTCTGTTCAGATGCACACCACTTACACCCTAGACAATGAAAAACACAGTATTTAATTTAAAATTGTACCACCGTTCCTTGAATTGTGTTTACTTATACTGCTTACAGTAATAATGTGCAACTTGCATAATATGGATGTATATAAATATACATGTATATATTTTTGGTACATGCCATACAATGGTGACTGAAGTTGCATTTGATGTTTTTTGTTTTTGCAAAAAGGGTTATATGTATGTTTCCCCTTAGCAAACCGAAGTCTTAATTTAGTGGCACTCACCAAACATGTCCTGGCTTTACTGAATAGCAGTGAGTCCTTGTTCAAAACGCTGGACGTCACAGAGAAGTCTGCAGCACCCAATGCGGAAAAGTATGACCTGCAGTTGGCTCCGTTAACATCTTTGTTGCTGTAATAAATAGGCAACGGTGTTGAAATTAAATCATTAAATCAAATTAAATCATAAAATTTATACCTTGATTGCACAGAAATCTGACTGTAGCCATAGTTTGAGGTGTACAGAAGGAACTGGGAAAGAAAGCTTTTATGTGGTCTGCTCCGCTCACTTGGAATGACTGTCAAAAAGAATAAGAAACTAAGATAATTGGTCGGATTTTTTAAATCTCTCTTGGTACTTGTACACTTTAGTTTAAAGCAACATTATGTAGTATTTTATCTTAAAATGCCAACTTCAAAATCATTTTGATGGTACACTGATTTGTAATCAGGAGAATGGTGTAAATATCAGTCTAGCTTTTACTCGTTGGTAAGACCTAAAAGAACTGAAAGGATGCAGGACAGATGACCAGCTGGCCTTCTTGCTGCTGGACTAACTTTTTATGTCTTGTGTTGTAGTGCTTGCTTGATATTTGGCTGGTTTTGTAAAAGCTGTCAAGCTGCTACTTTTTAATCCTAAATAATGTCATCATAACAAATGTGCATGTACAGCTGTTGTTTATAACAGCGGTGAGTTACATGGTAGGGACGCCAAAAGGCACAAAAAAACAAGTGTAAATGTATATCATATTTGTTTCTTAAGGTTATTGTCGTTGTCTGTGGTCCCTCTTTTCTGTGGTAAAAGAGTTTATTGATCTCAATGAGTCTTACTTAGTTAAATATGGCATGAAAAAAAATCTAATCAATAAGCCAATGTATACTGTTTTAAACCAGTGACACACAATGAGGTCAGTAAAATAAAATGAAAGAGATAGACTTACTTTAAGTAGAGAAGCATGCCTGAGGGATAATCTGTGAAGTTCTGGGACAGTTTTCCATTGAGTAGGTTGTACATGCAAGTCAGCTGTAGAAAATGATGCGAAGGCACAGAATAATACTAATTGTTAAACAAGTTAGTTGTCGAAAAACAAATTAGGACTGGTATAATACATCTAACTTATCTTGATTATCACTATAAGATAAATAGTATAGTGATGTTATTCAGTTAAGTTTAGTTTCAAGTAGGTTTTATTTGAATTTACCTGTGATTCCTTCAGCACCACCTTGGCCCTGTCTTTCCTGGGCCTACAAGCATAGATCAGCTGCTGGATCTTGGTAGTTGTCATATTCTGGACTGACGTGCAAGTGAAGCCTTGCAGCACAGACGGAGAAAGCCTGCGGGAGAATATGAAAAACACAAAGAAAGTTAATAGCCTGTGATAAATCTTATTTTAATTAATTAATTAATTAATTAATTAAATATTGTTATGAGACTTGTTTACTTACTGCTCAGTGTCAAAGTTTGTGTTACTTAGTGTCCCAAAAAACATTGCAGCCTAGAAGAACAGACACAGCAATGTAAGCTAAAACTGAAACTTGTGTTTGGAAAATTCAAGTGATTTTAGTCCACCTATTTTAATATCTTTCAGACGGGTGAGACTTCGGCTGTGTGTTTTGGAAAAAGGGAATTTTAAGGTAAATTTACTCCATTCTAGCAGAATATAAATGTAACAGGGGCCCTATGGGCTGTTGATAATTATCCTTAGTCTTGTAATCACCTGATAATTCTAAAAGAATTTTACTTTATGTCAAAGAGGAGTCACACTATGCACTACTAACAACAATAAAAAAAATAACCCTATGAAGATTTCTCAAAATTGAGAGAATATACAGAACATATGAAATTGTTTACACGTGCAATAAAATAATCAGATTTGATTTGTTGTGCAAACATTAATGAAATGAGATTCAGTATATGTCACTTTTATGTCTTGAAAGGATCTCACATCTCTGGAAACCGCTGAATAAACATAATTTCTAATACTGTGATAGAATGTCAGTGACTTCAGTTTGAATATATCAAGCATCAACCATTTAACTCTATTCTTTGTGTATAACCACATACTGACCTGATCTTGTGTCCATGTCTTTCTGTTTATCACATTGATGTTCACAGTCTCCTCAGAGAATATCAGCTTGTACAGTGGGATCTGAGTTGCCATGGCATCGGGGACATTCAGTATCACTTGGGCTGGACTTGCGTCCACAGAAATGATCTAAAAACCAAGATCAGAAATCATCTCAGAATTCCTTTAAGTGACTACGTACAAAACACATATTATGTTTTGGGGCTCTTGAATGTTATTTACTGCCTTTACATACATTTATTTCAACCTGGCATGTAGCACATTATAATAAATCTGGCCACTGTGTTTTTTGAAAGTCTAACAATATATGTAATGGAATTCAATAATGCACTAACTCAACTGAAATCACAGTTCACATGGGTTCACCTGAAGTAAATGGAGATTTAAGGCTGTATTAACATTTTTAACTACAAAAAAATAAACTAAATGGTGTAAAGCCAGAAAGTCTTTCAGAACTGATAAACATTTTTATTCCAAAAAAAAAAAACAGTTCTTTTAAAAAACATGCAGAGAAGAGCACAGTGAGCCCCGACTTCAGAATCATGGCTTTAATATTGTGGTAGAAAAAAAATTAAATTTGTACCTTGTTGACAAAGATCTGTTGGAGGACTGTTGGGGCTGCCAGCATGTTAGAAATAAAGGTGCTGCTAGTAGAGATGCTGAGAAGCTCAGAAGCTGGGACTTTCCCCATTGTCTCTGAAGAAACTCCAGCAACAAGTGTGCCAAGTGATTGCAGGGAGGGTCCACTGGTGATCTGTTTAACACGTGCATTTATCAAAGCTAAAGTGCCATAATGTACTTGAGGGTCATTATATGTTTAATACAACCATGATTGAACAATACTCTTCACCAACCATATTAAATGGACAGTAAGTAATTTACCTGGAAGCCTGAGGAAGTCATGCTGTGGATGATGATGGTGGCCTGCTGCAGGTTCCAGCTGCTGACTGAGCTCAGGGTGGTCAAAGAGGAAATCAGCACTGATGGAGCAACTGAAGTGAGCTGGGCAGAAGACAGGCCTGAGCTGGCATTGCCTAGGGTCACAAATGTGTTTGATGTGATGATCTGGATGTTGGATGCCAGAGTTGCAGATACCTATAGAATAAAACACACCCAGTTGTGAAAAAATCAACTGAGGACATTTTACAGTAGTGTTACTGTTTTAACGATATGTGAAGAGATTCATGCACAATATGTTCAAAGCATTATCAGAAAGACACAGAGAAAGAGTAAGCATGTGAGAAACATGTTACAATGGTGAGCAAGGTTGCAAAGGCAAACTTACAAACATTAAGACTCGTTAAAGACTGTTTTATACATGATCTTTTCACAGCTAAGTTACTGTGTACAGTCCTGGTCACGAGCAGCTTCTACAACAATCAAACTGCTTAAGATGATGATATAAATGTGCAATTTAATTTTGGACAGTACACTTTAAAGAGAAATCAGTCATGTAGTAATTTATTATCTTGCACTTGCAAATGTGTTTTATGGTCAATTTGTTGTGTCTGTGTTTTGTGCTGTATATTTTGTTGTATGTTTGTGCCATTTTGTACAAACTAGCCTAGGCTATAAATCCTGTGATATGTGGCACTAGCCCATGTTATGTACTTGTTCCTAGATAAATAAATAGAACAATAAATAAATAATACTGTATCATTATCACTGCCATCTAGAGTCTTAATTCGGATATTTATACGTGTACAACCAAAAAACCTTAGTGATGCACCCATATAAACTGCTTGCATGTACCAACACAGGAGCTCATAAAAAGGAGCTACGGCAAAAGAGATATGAAGAAAGTCATGCTCCACTATCTACTACATAGTTGAGCAGATTCACAGAGCATCTGTTAGCTGGCACACTGAAAGGATCACAATTACAAGCACTATATGTACACTAAATCTGTATGTAATAAGTTTATTTTACATACACACCGGCCTTTTCAAAATTGCAAATATTTAACTGATCCATTCTCATCACCAATTTACAGCTAATTCTATTCCCATTCAGGATCATGACAGCCTGGATCAGATTCTACAGTTGGTGAAAGACGGGAAAACCCTGGACAGGTTGTCATTCGATCATAGTGCTAACACATACATCTCAGTCTTACTTAACTGGCTTCAACATTAACCACTTAGACACAGTAAAGCTGACTCAGCAGACCATACAATTCAAAACTGAACACTTCATATATTATACACTTCAAATTTTAAACCCAGCCTGTCACAAACTACGCAGAAACTGTCGACAGCAACAATGAACCAAAACTCCTTACTGAACTGATCAAAAGGACTAAGGATACGGAATAAAATGTTCCTATCAACAATATTTAAAAACTTTAAGCCAAAGGGTAAAATTGTCTAACCGTGATATGTGCAATGTATTGTTTTAGTGTTTTATCCAAACTGCTGAAGTTGGTATACCTCAGTGTCCTTTGTTCCATTGCATAATTTATTCAGCTTATTCAAGATGAGGAGGGTATCCGCCTCGTTCATAGAAGAATATGCTGAACTTGGGACATCAGGGGAGCACAGGAGAAGGCCTGGAAGACTAGATGAAAAGTGACATTTCTTTAAACCTAACACATATAAATATATAAAATATAAATATAAAATCAATAAAAAACATTTTTTATTTTAATGTACAGAATGACCAACATTCATCCACTAAATAATATGTATGATATACATAGCACAATTACATTTTTAATCTAATGTGTCAAATCATACTCACTTTAAAGGGCTGAAGGTTGGGTTGAATGCAAAAAGCCGTGAGATGTAGTAGTCGGTTACATTTGTCGGGATTGCGATGTTGTTAAAGAGTGCCAGGTTGGCTTGGTCCACCAAAAACACTTTACTCTTTAAAAATATAGAGACAAAGAGGGTTTCACAACTGTCTTGATTATATCCTTGGTTTTGTCAGGCTTAACTAAAATAAACTAATAATGAAATGAAAATAGTGTACAATTGTGAAAGCTGTGGCTAGTCTCATTAAATGAACAACTTCTATATTTTGGACAAGTTTAAGCTTTTTTTGTTCAACTTTAAACAAATTATATGACCAATATCAGGACATACTTGACTGGTGGAGAGAAAGCTGATGAGATCATCCAGAGTGATAAAAGTCACAAAGTTGCCAATGTAATTGACAAACCAGGCGGTAGAATTGAGTTCTGAATCACTGGCATTGTAGCATCTGACTTCGGAGCCTGTGGAAACATGGAAAAGCCAGTGTAAACAAATAACCTAATGTAATTACAATCAACATGTAAAGACCACTGAAGACCAGTGACACTAAAACTAGACTAAGAGTCTTTAGCCATGCTAGTGACTTTGCTGTACTTGCACACTGATTTATTTGTAATGGAAGAAAATTTGTTTGTTTTAGAAAATTTCAAGCTGCACTAAACAGGAATTTTGTATAAAAATCCAGTCGTCTTATTGGTCAAAGTTACAATACAAAGATATGGAAGAATCACACTACTTGCACAAATTATTTTGTACAGGTGGGTTTGGACAATTCCCCACTTACACTAAATGACAAATTCCACCTTAAAAACGATACAATTTGCCAAAAAATGAAACATGCTCGAGTCTAGAACATTATATAATTTCAACTATGTGCACTGCACCTAGATGGACTACGACTCAGTATAAGATTCTTTTCTATATAACATGAGGACTGGGTTAGTAAAATGTAATTATTTAATTTGTATTACAAATCCATCTTTATGCATTAAAAAATGCATCTTACCAGTTGTCAAGTAAGTTCTGATGCTGGCGTATACATCACCCCGTCCAAACTCAGCGCTGTTGTATGTGAAGTTATTTCCCATTACATAGACTCTATCAGAAAAAAACAACAATACAACATTGGGTACCATGTCATCCATCTTGGTAGCCTGGAGCGTTCTGACACTGTGAAAAAGACTCTTACAATTTCTGCAGCGCGAGACACGATGCATTCTGCACTTCGCTGAAGCTGATGAGTCTCTTGCTGAGGAATCTAAGATAATTCCTCAATCGTACGTCAAACCAGGAGTTAACTTCAGATCTGCTGTTGCTGCTCAGTGCCAAGCGCCAAACACAGGGGAGCGTCACCATTTTCACATCGTCTGGAACATCCTCCTGATGGTACATGTGTGTATTTACATGTTTAATGAGAGACTGGTGTAAAAATCGGTCATTTTAGACTGATGATCATATGTGTATTGAATACAAACGTATAAAAACAGTGACAATATTACCACCTGGATGCTACAAATATCAACATGTAAAAGTGATATGTCTCATTAGTTACAGAGCAGCATTCAGAAGAGGGACATACAGTTTCTAGGAAGGCAGGAGTGTTGTTGTAGTTTTTGAAGATGACACAGATGTCAGAGTTGTTACTTAGCACATCGGGTTGACTAAGGAACTGAAGCAGCTCTGAGGTGCTGATGGTACTTATGAGCTGAAAGGGGAAAAAGACAGTTTCAGTTGCAGTTGAAAAAGTTGTAGAGCATTTTGATACGATGCCCTAGATCTGTGGTCATTTGCAGCTACAGCTATTACCAGGGAATAACTTATAAATTAAGTGATTCTGTATTAATTATCTTGTGGCAAGTAGATTTCTGTATTTGATCCTCCACATCTGTGTTGGAACTTTAAAAGAAAAAAGCGGCATTGTAATGTGTTACCTCTGACTTGCGAGTCTGTGGCAGAAGAGACATGAACATGGACAAATCTGGAAAGTCAAAGCTGAGGAAAGTGTTTCTTAGATAGATATAGAAGCTTCCACCTCTGTAACACTTCAGGGGCGTTGGACCTGTTTTAAACACAAATTAATTACAACAAATTCTCTTTTGTCAAAGATGTGTATCCTCATGATTTTAACTGTGCGCTTTGTAAAATTATCTCTTGTACTAACCTTGGAGGAAGAGAAGGATGCTTTTGTAGATCTCCCTTTGGGTGTTGTTGCTGAGTTTCACATGTAGCGTGTCCAACAATCTAATCCTAAAGTCAGATAAATATAAGTCTAAGAAATTAAGAATACATACTATCACAATAATCATGAACACCACCACAGAAACTCTTACATCTCTTGGCTGCTGTTACAACTTCTGTTCTCCACGATGTCAAATAAAGGTGTGACCTGGCTTGGAGAGAGGTTTACCAGGAGAGGGCTCAGTCGAACCTTGAGCCACAGCAGGAACTCTGTGTCACTGGTGGCTAGAGAGGATAGATTCCCTCTGTCAAATACTTCCTGGAGGAAGGCAGATTTCACCTCCTCTGCGTAGTTGGTTGGGTGGATCTGGGGGAATTTTACATAGTATTACTAAGAGTTTGAACTAAATGGTTTACATGTAAAAATGTAAAACTATTATGTTATGATCATGTTACCATTTATTGGTCAGTTAATTTATTGTATTTAAAAGCAAAATATGTGTTCCTATGTTGCTTTTAAAAAACAACTAAAAATACAAAATGCATTCATTTTATGGATGTATCAAGAAATTACCATTTAGCTTTAAACCTCTGGAAGGTGAGCCATTGTGTCTGTCTCTAGGTTACAAGCCAAGACAGTGTTTTTTTAACATGTGTCCTATTACAGGTCAAGCTCCATTGCTGCTGTAATATATGAAACTTTCTCAGAGATGGGAGATAAATACAGGCTGACCTTATCTTATCATATCTTGAAGAACTCATAGTACTTATTATGCTACTAGAGCACTGCACTCCCAGGATGCAGGGCTACTTGTGGTTCTTCAAAAGTGGAATGGGAGCCAAAGCTTTAAGCTCTATATGAAAAGTGCAATGAGATAACTTTTGCTATGAATGGGCACTATATAAATACAATTTAATTGAAATTCAATTTAACAGGAGCACACACTTGACCATTAGGTTCCAATTTCAAATTATTATGATGGCATGTGTGTGAAAAAAATGTAACAATCCTAGTGAAAATGCAGTCTTTCTTGCAGTCTTTCTTGATACAGCCACTAGATGTATATTTTATATATATATATATATATATATATATATATATATATATATATATATATATATATATATATATATATATATATATATTATTATTATTATTATTTTTTTTTTTTCAAATAATATCCAAAGTTTGTATAATAACAATGTTGACTATTACTGAGCAAAAAAGTTTCAGCTATGTAGATGTCTACCTTAATGGCCGGTGACACTATGTCAAAGAAAGCACCAAAGTCAACAGGGTTGATTACTGTCATGATTTTTGTGACATCTTGCATTGTCTTTAGCTGTGAGGGTGTTGCTGCGAGCTGGGCCAGCTGACTGAGAGTGAGAAGATCTGCAACCTCCACCTGGAAGTAACAAACGCATTTCAGTAAGCACACACCAACAGTGCAACTCATAGGTAGAGTAATGGACCTCACATGTTATACAAGCCACCTAATTTGCTTACTTAGTATTTGTACAAATATATTTGCCTTTAATGATCAAAGGAAAGGGGTGTCCTTATGGATAAAGCATGAATAATGGTGTGTTTACCTGTCAAATTAAGGTACCTGCAATGTAAATTTATGTTTCACCCTTCTATCTAAAGATTACTATGCAGACCTGATTGAAGTAATTGTTGCAGCTGAACTGTAAGTATTTAGTGTTTAATAGTTGTATCAATGTAGCTTTGGTTAGCTTATTATTTTGTCCTTTGTCTTGCCCCCTTTACACATGCACAACTCTGACTGCAGACAAACACGCATACGCACACGCACGCACACACACACACACACACACACACACACACACACACACACACACACACACGGGCGGACTGGCCATTGTTGAATTTAGGAGTGTTCCTGAACGGCCGGTCCATTTTAGGCCGGGAGTCAGTTTTAGTTTCCAGTTTCTACTGTCACTGCGCTGCACGACTGGTCAGCTGTAGCGAACAGACTGGGCCAAACCAATACTTTCAATATAGAGGGGGGATACGACTGACACCTCCCAACTTGGACCAATCCTTGTTTTTGCTGAAATCTTATTGGCTCAATGGCGCTAATCAAAGTTTACTTTTCATGTGGGACAAGTTCTATCTCTGAACTGCTGGCTTGTGTCAGAGTCCTCTGGCTTGTGAGAAAGACGGAAGAGAGACAGTAAATGTGGCAAAAAAGAAATGTGTGGTGCCGAAAAAAGTAAGAATTAAGAAGAAAAAAATGTTAGCACAAGAGGTAGCTAAATTTGCCAAATTAACAGACTTCTTGGCATAAGGTTGCTGTAGCAGGTGCAGCAGGACCCTTCACAGGCAGACAGGCGCACTATTAGGAGGCTAATGCATTTATTATATACTGATTTTTTTAATTTTTGCATTTATGTACAGGCATATATTAGGCTATATCTTTATATAGCCTATATTATAAGCAGCAGTTTGCAATGTGTTATCACACAAAGACAACATCCTTCTACAAGCAAGTAATCTCTGTATGTTTGAATGTATATTAGCTGTTAAGGTCAGTGGAGGTGATGAAGAGGGACAGAGTGATGATGACCACAGTCATGTTGGATGGCAGGGAGAGAAGGAATGGGACGAGCAGAAGGTAAATGGAAAAGACAAAACAGTGACAGGTACGGGGCGGTGTTGTCATGTTTTTTACTGATGTTCATCTCGTTCATTGCTTATGTAGCTGCACAATAAGTAAAAGCAGAGGGTCCAGCACAGCAGAACCTGAGAGATAGCCTACTCAGAGCTGAAGATGAGGGATTTGATTTTTATGTACACACACACACTGCTCTATTTTATGGGATTGCATACATGTAGTTTCTGAGTATATTTAAGTATTTTAGCAAGCTGACTGACTCAGGCTTGCCTGACCTGGTATTGTTCAGTGCTGCCTTGCTAATACAAACTGAAGAGGCAGGTAGGCAGGAAGTTTCTTGAAGATATTCAGTGTGATCTGATTCACTGTATACAATAAAAACACTAACATGTATTAAAACAACTGCAAAAAAAAACGGCCTCTCCGTCTCAAGGTCCCGGGCTTGAATTTCAGTCCCAGTACACCCCTGCATGCACACACACACACACAAACACACACGCAGAAGTGACTAACATCGAACAGGTTGCAACTTACCAACAAGCTAACTGTTTTTGCTGTGTGTTTTGGTTATTCTTGGAAGTATAATATGTAAGAATTTTGGAGACTGTGCCAGCTGCCAAAGACAGACCAACTCTAGATCTAAGCCAATGTCTTGGACAAGGAAAGTAGGAATTATTAGCGCTTTAGATTCAGATTGTTTAGGCTGGACAAGGAAGAAAAGGCAATACTTACTCCTTTGAAATTGTTGTTCAATGTCACAAGATCTATGTAGGAGGCAAGCACACGGAACCGACCAAAGTTGTCTTCTAGCCAACGTCTGTCTTCATTTACAGATTCAACACATGAGACACCTGGGAATACAAAAACTGAGTCGTTAAATTGAACATGGCTACCAGACATGTGGATTTATGCACACTCACAGCAGAGATGTAGTAGCAAAGACAAATGGAATGTTATTTTATTATGCTAACTAAGTTACCGGAGGAGGAATGTCTGCTTAGATAGTCCATTATGAACGTGAAAACCTGTTGGGTCTGCATCACGGAGAGTTGAGTGAAAACATTGTCGCACCCCTTGACACTGTGAAGACAATAAAAATTCTTCCATTCACCAAAATTTGTAAGAGGATGTTTACATTTTCTACTTTCCTTCCCTTCTGGTCAGTATGACAAAAAGAAAATTGAGATTTCACTCACATTTTTTGATAGGAGTTACAGCTGAGATTTCTTGGAATAACTTCAAATGTGCTTGAACCAATGCTTGGGAGGAACAGAGGTAGATAGACTTGGAACCATAATTTGATTCCCTCAGCATCTAGCGTGGGTAGTTTTGGTGCAAGTGCCATTAATGTTAGATTTAGGATGGCGTCACGCACTCTTGGGTCAATGGTTGTCAGGTTTTGCTAGAAAAAAAATGACAAATTTGTCAGGAGATTTGGTTTTAGTGAAAAAAGGCATAAGCTAAATGTGATTAAAATACTCACCTCTGAAGCACCTCTAACAAAACTGTCAAAGAAAGAGTCAAGGTCTTCCACACTTGTTGAAAGAGCTGTAAGTTTTGTAAACACAAATCTCACAAGGGTTTCATTTGACAAGTTGTTTGGTTCAAGGAGAATTTCAGCTTTTTGACTTGATGAAAGATAGTCTAGTATTGTCACCTAAGAGAGATATAAAAGACAAAAAACAATATTTAACAAATTTAATTTGAATCAATTGTTTCTCATTTCAAACAAACATTACTCTTTGTAACCCAATGAAAATAAGTAAGGGCCTCTATAGACTTAACAAAATATTCTCATGGATCCAATGCAAACATTCGCTCATAAATACTCTGCCAATCAGGAATAAGCTTACCAAAACATTGAAAAAGTTTACATATGGATAACAACATTTGCTTTTTATGGACAAACACAGTCTGAAGCCCTTTTCAACAAACATGTTCCAGGAACTATGGAGGCAGAAAAAATATACTTAAGAACTAAAGTAGGACCTAAAAGTCACCTTTATACATTCCAGTTTGTGTTTCAAACACACAAAAAAAATCAAGATCAAGCAAATTAGACCCATACTGGATTAAAAGAACAGCGGTGGCATTTCAAAAACAATTTTCACACAGGAGAAAACAACAAAACAGTGCCGTAATTTCAATACACAGTTTTGTGACTAATGTTTGAGCTGGATGTAAGAGAACAAATGCAATGGTGGTAAGGAGACTGAAAATTCCAGTGGACTGTGAATATTGGCTTTCTTTGCTTATGTTGGACAGGTTTCCTGGTTTTTGGACAGCTGTCTGACTTATTCTAACTCTGTAGGTTTTGTCCCAGTGGACATTGTCAATACATAACTAAAGTAAACCTAATCTATTACATTTTCTGCAAATAGGTCCTATCTCTTGTATTCTTGTACTCTTGTATTTGACACTTTGGAAAATGTGACATAAGTAAAGCTTGTCCCTTTACCTGAAAGTAAAACAAGTGAAAATGAGAAATTCCAACTTTTATAAATGATTTTTAAAAAGATTGAGAGTGAAAAG